>OX465290.1:47523865-48186365 GCA_949987695.1 Merzomyia westermanni
AAAGTAGCCGTTCCTAGGTATCCCGCGACCCCTCATATCTAAAATTTGTTCTTATGCCTTTGATTATTCATGTTTCTATTCCTTCTTATCCCCTTTTCTATTTCCATGCCTTCCCCTACTACTACAAACTTCAAATACTGCTTTTTGCTCCTATTTACATTAATGTGTCTGTTCCTGCACTTTTTCCTATTCCTAATCCTATTTCTACTCCTATTCTTTTTGTCTTCCTATTCTTATATCACTAATGCATCACAAGTTCTTATGAAATTACTATTTAATATCATGCCTACATGCATTATTATATTATCAGTTTCGCAATCGTACATTTAAGTCCAAATAAACAATCACATTTGAGTACAAACTGAGCACTAACTTCTTCTCAACTTGAGAAGCAACATTTTTTGCCATGCAAAAAATCCTTTTTTTTTTAGAACGCTATGATTTTCAAGTTGAGGTCGTGTTGAGAAGCACCTTTTGACATTTGAGAAGTACTTTAGCTCTCAATTTGAGATCTGGGACCGCTTACAAAAGCCGATTAACGCTACTTCCCTCATATGATTAATTTCAACTTTCTAAACACCTTAATATGGCATAGATATTAATCCATTGGACTATGTAAATTCTTATTTTTTTTTTTGTTTTGGTAGGAACGTGTTCAAGTGATTTGTAGGTTCACGCTTTGTCGAGTTCCCATAAATTTATGGTGACGATGGCGTTGGTGGCCGCCTGCACGACAAAAAGTGACTGCAGCAAAAACAAACGAAAGTCCACGTATAAAGTGGAGCAACAAACAGTTAACCAGAAAAACAGTCGACAGCCACTTTTTGGTAGGTTTTAAAAAATCAATAAGCTAAAACATAGGTACATATATATACAGATATGTATGGTACATAGCTTGTTATTTCTATTGTTCTTGACTTTGTTGTTTTTTGATATATTCTGTAAAATAATATTGTAAATATTGCAGTGACTGTTACATACTTTCTATCCTTGTTTTTGCCGATTTGTTTGTATTTGTTGCCCTTTTGTTTATTTTTGTTCCTTTGCCATTTTCCAAAGTTTAGTTTGGCAACCGCTGAAGGTGACTTTGACATATATAGCAAAATTTATAAATTTCAAAGTTTTCCCCATTTTGTTTATAACATTTTTCATCAGGTTTATTTCACTTTTCGTGAGCGTGAAATTGTAGTTTGTTTTGTTTGTATTAGGAATTATATATATAAATATATTATACAAAGGCTTACTCAATAAATTATTTGAATCAACTATTGTATGGAAACCTATCAAGGTTCACAAAAGAAAATCTCAAATGATAGGACGGTACAAGAATTTGAAAAGCCTTTTACTACATTTCTTATTTATGTTTCTAAGTCGTGAATATATAGTCTGTTCGAATAAAGCTAAAGTGCAACATCATAAAAGAATCGATATACATAATATGCAGCTTGACGGCTTTGCTCACTGGAAAAAAATCGATTGAGCCATGCTTGTCCATTAGCACCATAACTTCAAATTTAGTGACTGGCTTTATCTTCACCTAGGATGCATTGGCATCAAATTGGGCAGCATCGGACTATAGCCGCATCCACTTTTTCTGTATCGGAAATTTAAAAAAATAATACAAATTGTAATAAACCATTAAATAACGCCAATAAATAGATAAACTTGACTTCGACTGCTGAGTGGGAGATCACCCTATTTTGTTTCAACAACGCCCTATTTCAAAATTTGATTCAAAAACGCCCTATCTCAGAATTTTTTCGAACAACGCTCTATCTGAGAATTTGATTCAAAAACGCCTTATCTCAGCTAAAAATGTATTGAAATTTCGATCAGATAGGGCGTTATTGAAACTCATTCTGTGATAGGACGTTCGTAAGCCAAATTTTGAAATAGGGCCTTATTGAAAAAAATGTTCAGGTGGGGCGTTGTTTAAAAAAATTCTGAGATAGGGCGTTTCTGAAAAATATTTTTAAATAGGGTGATCTTCCACTCAGCAGTCGACTTATAGCTTGATACGAATTTTCAGAGTTTATAATACAACATACAAATAAAATTGTAAAAATAACCATTATAATAACATAAACTGGTATTGAATAATAAAATATTTAAAAACAAATAAAACTTAATATAACAGAAACAAATTTCGCAGATTTTAAAACTGTATACATAGAACAGTTCGGATAACATGCCATTAAACGCCTAAATTGATTGGTGTTTTTGTGTTCGCAACACATTTTCTGGTCACATTGGGAAACATTATTTACAAGTAAGGTATTTTTAAAGATAGGGATTAGCTCTGCATGCAAAACTATGTATAAATTGGCCTTGCGCTTTTGCTTCAGTGAATTTTATATAAACTAATTGTTAAAAATAAAAAGATTGAAAAGCATAAAAAAAATGTATACTGCTACGCTTTTGTGGCCAGTTTGGCGCCTAAAAGTATGCAATCAAAGACTCTCGCTCCAAGATCCATTTTATTTAGAACATCAATTGAAATCAGCTGCACTTTATGTGATGCCAGACTGATACTGTTTTATAAATGAGGAGTCATGAGAAAGGTTTGTTATCAATATGGCTTAGTTAAGATAATAGTACGGGAATAAATGGGAGCTGTCTTATAAACAATAAATATGGTAGATAACGTTATGACATGGCATGGATGACGTTTTCTAAATTATTTTCTGTATTTTTTTTTCTGTGCGAGGCGCGAACGGCCCATCTCGTTGCATTAAAAAGTTAAGTCAATGGCGAATTTACAAGTAGGATGCTTCGGGGTCTTATACCCACAGAGGGTTGATAGGATTTCTATGGCTTACTTCAACGAAGACATAACATAAATAAAATAGTACATCTGCATCATGGGTTGCAAGTCCGGAATCACTGAATTTTGTACAATTTTGTTAATTACAGCAAAAATTCTAGTTTTTGGGTATGATTTTGTTTAAGTTCTTTTATTGACGAATGCTTTATAAATTATCACCACCAGCTTGTGTCCCCTACATTTTTGAAATATTTCTCTTAAAAATATGAATACAAGTATTAAAATGGCCTTTAATAAATAGTATTGAATTAATGTGAACGCTTTTCGATGCTCTTTTGCGCATTTACGTTTTTTTACAGCATTTCCATGCAGGCCAGAATCACGGTTACATGAACTGCTTTACCGACCTTTAGTTTCATATTAACACTGATAAGAATAATATACTACCATGTCGAACTTTCCTATGGCAGCTATTTAAAGAAAAACCATTTTCGATAAATTCAGATTGAAACTGAAAATGTTAACTGTTAGGAAAAAATTACTGTAAAAAAAATTAAGTTAAGTTATTAAAATTGTAATGGGTCGTTGTCTGTATATTGCAGATGTTTAAGAAATATTGATAGAAGGGATCATTATTGATCCCAGAGAATCTATAGCAATAGTTTTTAGAGTTTTCGTTTGTCTGTTTGCCTGTTTGAGCGTATATCAGTGTAAATCCGCTGAATTGAGTGAGCTAAATGCAGCTATCACCGTTGCATTACTAGGCGTCTAACTTATATATATATCCCTTACTTCGACAGCTGGATCTGTTGCGAAGTATTCGTCCAATATGTGGATCAGGGTGACCCAACATGTGTTAGTAGATTATGGGTATCAAACGAAAGGTGCTAATGAGTGCAAGAAGCGATGTTATTAAGTTTCATATCTCAACTAGTTTCGGCAATATAATGATTAAGATCAAACTCAGTTTATTATATGTTCTGAGACGAATAGACGCACCACTATTGGGCGGCCAAAATCGTTTGGACGGCTAAGTGCAGTTTAAGGAAGAACAAGTAAGGAAGTCTAAGTTCGGGTGGAACCAAACATTAATACCTAGTAGTGATCTATTATGTCATCCCAATTAAGCACGTCTATTTTAATACTTTCAGTTCATATTTGCGTTCAAAGAGACAGACGGACAGACAGATAGACGCATCGAGAGACGGACACCTGATCATTTCAGTATACTTTTTGATGGGACTATCTCTTTTTCTTCTCATACGTACAAACATTTCATGTTCATGAAAGGTATGAAAATCAAAAAAGATTCGCTTTTGCAGTGGGTTATTAACTGCTTGCCCGGATATTTTAATTTTCATCCTGAACGTTTTGATATACATTAATAAATATATATCTCGATTCGTTTATGCCGAATAAAGTAACACACCTTTCATAGGCGCCAAAGAACTCAATCGATATTTATGAAATTTTCACAATATATACTTGGGTTCACTGGGTACAGCATAGACAATATATAATTTTGGAAAAGTAGGCGGAACCACGCCCCCATGCTATATAATGTTTCAATTTGTCATAACTCCGAACTTTTTGGGTCTAAATTAATGAAATTTGGATATATGTGTCACTTAGTCAATATCTACACATATTTTGTGTTTTGTTTTTGCTCTTGAACTTTCACGATAGGGTCAGGAGTTCGCTGGGCACGACAAAGTCTGTATATAGCTTTTGGAAAAGCCCCCAGGTAATATAAAGCTGCAGTTCGGTATAGTTAGGAGTTTATTTGGTTCAAGTGAATGACATTTTATATACAGATGTGTTCTATGTATCAAAACGTTAAAACAACGTCTATCGGGTTTGCTAGTATATTATAAACTGAGAGACTAGTTTGCGTTCAAATAGACAGACAGACAGGCAGACTGACGGAGAGACGGATATGGCTAAATCGACTCCGCTCATCGTGCTGATCATTTTAGTGAGCTTTTCTCTTCTTCTTCTCATACTTACATACATTAAATGTTTATGAAAGGTATGAAAATCAAAAGAGATATACAATTTCGCTATTGCAATAGGCTATTAACTACGTGCCCGAATATTTTGCCTGTGTGTTTTCCGATTTGGCTAATTTTTGGCAGCTGACCAATTTTCATTGGAATATCTAGATTGAATTGTAAGCGATTGCCTTTGAAAATAGCAGAAATTGTATGCTGAAAAGTGGGCGGCGCCACGACTACTTCTTCAAAATTTACAACATTTTTTTGCGGCCGAGTTTTTCTTGAAAAGCTGATAATGTGTGCAAAATCTGATTGATATAACTTGCTTAGTTGTAGAAATATCGCTTTTTAAATTTAAAAAAAAAAATTTTCAGAACTATGTTAAAGAACTGGGCGTGGACCATAACCGATTTCCCCCATTTTTACAGCAAACAGTTACCTTTATATATAGAACATTATCACCAAATTTCTTTTCGACAAATCAATTTTTAGCGGGGTTATGGCACACAAAGTCTTGTGGAATAGTCCACTATAAAAGGGGCGTCACGTCCATTTTCGAAAATTTTAAGTTTTTGGATTTCTTTGTTTACGGAAACTTTAAACGTGAAATATAAATGATGTAAAGCTATTTTACGCAAAGTTATTGCCTATTTAATATATCTACGATCCTCTTCAAAATCTTTCATATAAAAGTGGGCGTAGACCTTAACCGGAACATTCCTTGCATACCTGGAAACCTGCGTGCTGAATTTCGCTCCGATATCTTGAACGGTTTTTGATTTATGATTTATATTATTTCTAGATTTAACTTAATCAAAAGTGGGCGGTGCCATGCCCATTTTCAAAAATTTCTTGAAAAATTATTTTTATGCCTTAACCTCAATTTATTCACTATTTATCCTTATGGGTGTATTATGTACTGAGTAATAACTTTTTTTGCGGCCGCCGTGGTGTGAAGGTAGTGTTGCTGGCCTACCACACCGAAGGTTCATGGTTCGAGCCCTGGTACAGGTAACATCAAAAGTGATTTGAAAAAAGTTTTTCAAAACGGGGTCGCCCCTCGGCAGTGGTTTGGCAAACTCTCCGAGTGTATTTCTGCCATGACAGGCTTCTCAGCAAAAATTCGTCTCCTTTGTAGATGCCGTTCGGAGTCGGCAAAAAACTGTAGGTCCCACAAATTTGTAGGGAAAATTCAAATCGGCACACCACAAATTGGAAGAGAAGCTTGGCGCAAAAATCTCTTAGGAGGTTTATGATGATATACCTGTTGTATATCACGCCATAGAGAGAGAGAATTACTTTTTTTGTGTTTTCGAAAATATTCTATACATAAAAAGTATGCGTGGCTATCGTCCGATTTCGCCCATTTTAAATAGCGCTCGGAGATGAATTCCAAAGAACCCGCATACCAAATTTCAATCAGATATCTCAAAATTTCCTCAAGTTATCGTGTTCACAGACGGACGGACGGACGGACGGACGGACGGATGGACGGACATGGCTTGAAGAAAGAAAGAAAAAAGAAGAGACGCATAAAAAAGCGGTGGGTTTCCTATTTGATGACAAATTCAAATTGTTCAAAATTGGCCAGAAAAAGCAGATACAGTTATAGTACTACTTCGAATACAGTTCTTACAGCTTGATTTCTACTTCCGATTTGAAAATGCAGTTATAGCTGCTTTACGAAGCATTGTACTCCAGATCCATCCTAGACGCGTTGACTTAGTCCAATGTGCAGCAAAGCTTCTAAAGCCAAATGATAAGTTCACAGCCGTGAAATTTCACCAGCAACATGCATTTGGCTTGACGTGAAATGTTGCCAGGAACATTGAATGTAAAGTGAAAAGAAACGTCCAAATGCTAGCAATATGGAGTGTCAAATGTGAGAACTGTCAAAATAACAATTGAAAAAAAGTAAAGAACAAATTTGAAATTTTGGTAATATTTTGGTAATAATCAATACAATTTCATTATTTTGACCAGGTTTACTACATTTACCACCACATGGAAGCCACAATATTGGAAGAAGTTTCGGGTATGGCAAGTGCCGAAATAGTTTCTTTGTGTTTAGAGGCGAAGCAGACTCTTCTAACACCAATCTCACTCAACAACAATTTTGAAACGGCCTGTTTCCTCGGACTTCCGTTGGAAGAGATCGATGACAATTTTGGGTAGGCAAAGTGTACGATTAGGCAAGGCTAAGCATCTTTAATACAACAACAACTACCATTACTATGATACTGCTACTTACACGGTTTGCCGACACTGTGCGCGATTTTCTTTGCTTTGCTTGTCCCAAATACAGGGCAATAGCTTGATATTCCCTAGCAAATTCTTCGTTTCCTCCTCATTGAGATGAATTCTAGCCCTTTTCGTGCTGGCTCCTGTGCTTTCCACTATTGTTCAAAAAGGGAAACTGTTTAAATAATTTAAAAAATTTTATTTTGAATAAACTTACTTTTTTAAATTTTGTGTTATTTATAACAATTTAAGTGGTGAAAAAATGTTGCTGGCGTCATGTTGCTAGCATGTTGCGCAATATTTTCACGGCGTGAACTGAGTACTATGCCGTGAAACACATGTGAAATTTCACACATTTTTCACGGCAAGAAAATATGTACGGATTGTGACAGCTATTTCACGTGCAAAGGTCCCTTCTACTCCCTCTCAGAAGGCTCGAAGATCGCGTTTCGTTGTAGGAGGGCCACATTTTCCTTGACACTCTGCAGGAATGCAGACGCTTCCAACTTTTACTAGCCTCGCTACTTTTCTCATCTACTAATCCTATTTAGGCTATTCTGTCTAAATTTGACACACAAAGAGCAACGTTTATATAACACATAAACACTCTTACATATCCGACGACTAGATTAAGATTGTTTTCAATTCTCTCAAACTGTAAGCAATATTGCTTGTTTACGTTTTCAGGGCTTAATGTCAGCATATAACATGGTAATGACATAAAAGTCAAACAATGTCAAAGATTTTCAGCAGCTTGAAAACAATAGAACTCAAAGTCATTACCTAAATTACTAGATTTGTGTGTAAGATGAGAAGACTTTGCGTGTTTGTATGTGTGCGTCTACTTAAGCGTGCCAATGTCAAAAGCAAAATTTTTAGCATTCACAAACACACATTTCTGTGTTCACATTTTGTATTGACAGCCAGAGCATATGCACCCAAAAATATACTTTCATTCCGCACTTCGGTTGTGCATTTTGAGTTCTTCGTAATTTTGATGTAAATCAAGAAATTTGAAATTGCCCTGAAGCATATTTGCTTGAAAGCAGGTGAGTTGAAAATCATTTACAAAGCCACAACAACAACACCCAGAGACAAGAATGCCTCTTTTTTTATTTATTACAGCTTTCGTTCAAAGTCTGTGAGCACTTTCAATGGCATTTGCGTAGGTATTGCTTTCAGCTAATTGAAGCGCCAATGTCAGCAATAAATCATGCTCACTGGTTCCGAACACAAATTCCTCACAACACGGCATACATACAGACAATCAGAGAGGCTATAGCTTCTCACAATACCAGATCCCTTCTGTCATTTGCATACTCAAAGCACAATTTTGGGTCTAGCAAACTGATGGATTATTTAACTAATTGACTTATGCCTTCATAGTCTCCTTGTCCCTACTCCCTATTTGCATTACTTTACATGTCAACAAAGTACTTTTTAAAAATTTTCTGTGAATATTGATGGCTTTTCCTCTTTATTCGGCGAACAAGCTCTTGATTTGTATGCAATTCCGGATATTTTTTAATACCAAATGAAGAGCTTTATACATGCTTTGATGTTATGGAGGGCGAGTAGCTTACTCAAGTAAATTTTATTTCACATTTGATTATTTGTTCAGAGAGTAGAACAGGATTGCGGAGCACATGTTGCATCGGGTCAACGTTTTAGTAATATATTACTAATATTTTTTTATTCAAATTATTCGTTCTATATAGAATGGGGATGCGGGGCAACTATTACACCTTGTAAATATGTATTAACTGCAATAAACAAAAGAAAGAATTATAAGCTTAGAGGCATTTTCTCATGTAAGGTTTAAGAATAATCCATTTTGCTAAAATATTATATTTATTTCTGGTAAAAAATTCAATTTAACTAAGTTTTAGTAGATTGAGCTTTTCTATATATCAAAGATTTTGGGCGCTCTTTATCAGAGGCTTTTAGGGGTATTCGTTTTCTTTTGGCTTCAATAGCCGAAGTCGGGAATTTCTTCGGTCCAGAGTCTTGCCATCAATCGCATAACCTGACCAAAAAGATGGTCCTTTTGACAGACATCTTGTTAGAAAGTCGATAACTCAGCCAACATGTTTCAACTTTAGTACTTCCCCTGAACCATTGATATTTTTTATGCTATTGATACACCTACATAAACATATTGAAATTATAACCATCCGATAAGTATTAAGTCCGGCTTTGAGCCTTCGTCCGTCTTAGCGCAACCGTGCCATGTAACTTGATCCACACAAAACGGGTAGTGTACTGGGCCTCCATACAGAACCACACTCCAATGAAAATGAAAAAAATGTGGAAATGGAAAGGATGAGGAAAAAGTGTAGTTTCGACGTCACAATTGGAAAATTCGGTCTCCAGGAACATGCTTCGAAGACTTCTCAGATTGGCCAGTTAACGAAACAGTTTGAACAAACGCCGCCCCAACAACAGCGTCTAATGGCCATGAGGTCCGAATTCAAGCTGCGTAAAATGCGTTGTGCTTTATGTTTACGATCCAACACATAAAAAAAACACTCCCATCAAAACTAAATTCCTCGGATATGAGTGATCCTTTATCAAATAACGGGCAATGTAAAACTTTTAAGAATAACGAATATAGGGCAAGTCCGTTGATGGAGTAAAGGCTCACATCACCGTCATACAAGAGTTTTGATGGAAGGGGGGCAAGAGAACACAACCTTAGTCCTTGCGATACCTACTGGATTGATCCGTAGCAGAGCGAATTGCAGATTAAAAACTAAGCATTCCAAGGAAGACATTGCAGATCCGGCCTCCCCAACTGTATTGCCTCATAATGACAGTGTTTGATTGTAAACACGGCCATTCCAACCGTCTGGCTCCTAACGAGCTTCAACGACCGGAAAATAAAAGCACCAAGTTATAGGTATTTGCGTGGATGTAGCTAGTCTTTTCAATACCACTCCAGACTAGTAGAATAAAACATCTAATAAAAAGATCCCGTGCTAAGAACTGAAATGTAATTACGTACAGTAATGCTGAGCAACAGACGTTGAGAGAAAACCACCTCCAGACGGAATACTGAACGGTAGTACCAAGAGATCTTTACGAGACAGTAGGAGTTCTAGTGCTGGTTCAAGTCCCACACTGACTTCTGAAAAAAAAGCCTGAAAAAAAAGCCTACTGAAATGGTCGTTTAGATAAGCTCAGATTCGTCGTTGTATTTGTGGCTGAGAGAGACTCCGGCGACATGTACTGTAATTCACACATGTCGACGAGCCTCTCGATGCAATCCACATCAAAGCAAGATTCTTCAATATTTCGTTTATTTGCAAACACGCACCATTCAAAGAAAAGGAAGAAGTGAAAAAGGACCCATTCGAAGAATGCTTGACGCTGCCTATGTGGAGACACCGCAGGCGAATGCATGCAGAAGGAAGGGAGGATGCTTTTCCTAACAAAAAAGAGAGGTAGAAAAGCGTGAGCACGAAGAGTTTGAAATGGAAATTTTAGTTGCAAATGATTATGAGGGAAGTTCTTGGGCCCATTGTGTATTTTAGCTGCCATTGAAGAAGTGTGAATAGAATATTTATTTGGATTAAATAAACCCTTTAAATAGCATTCCCCTTCACTCAAGGCTGATAGTCCTTTACAGACTCTTACTGATTGTTACTTTAGACGGGTGTTAAATTGGATTTGCTTGAAACGACATAGAAGAAGTTTGCATTTCATCGCCTCATCGAATGGATTTATATTCTATTTAGTGCACCAACAACTTCAAGCTTCAACATAGCCAAGTCAGTCGGTGTTGCCTTGGGAGAACGGCTTTTATTACATTTGTTGTTGCTTGTTTTTCGCTTGTTTCTAAAGTTAAAGCATTTATTTCCTTATTTGAGAATTTGTTGTTATTTTGCATATTTTTTCTGTTTACGTTCTTCTGGCAGTATTCCGACTGATCGAATTCGATTTTCCAATTGAGCAGTCGCTGCGAATTTCTTCATTTCCTGTTGACAGAAAAAAATATTTCGCATGGATATCAGCTGGAATGAAGGACGAAGTGTACTTGTTATATATATTTATATGAAATTATGTACCAAGATTTGAACGCTACTGCCAAAAAATATCAAACAGATTAATTAAATCTGGCTATGTAATGACAATGCATAAACGCCAAAAATTATGCACTACAATATTTTGAAATAAATTTAGTGGCGAGATTACTAGTAGGATGTTAAGGGGTCTTAGCCTCCTGTATGCCTTATTTCCATAAAAATATAGTATATATAAAACAGTATACCTAAATTCCAAAAATTATAATTGATAAAGCACAATCAAAACAAAAATAAAAATGAAGTTGATTGCAATATATTTCTCTTCAGAATCTGAATGTAGGATTTTAAAAGATTCATGTTTTCAATAGATTGTACATAGAATATAATATTATGATGTGTAGGTGCCAATTTTTTTACATTTGCATATTTGAAGTAAATAAACATAATATAATTTAATTTTAATTAAATAAATTATTAAAATATTCTTCGATAAATAGCACATTTATATTTACTTTTCACTTTCCTCACAAATATTCTCAGAATGCTCATAATTAATTAGTAAGATATGAGTCCTAAATATGTGAAAAACATTTTATGACTCCAATGTTATGAAAATTATAAGCCCTATGCGCAGAGTTTTCATTTAACAGAACTGAGCAACAAATATTAATTATCGTTGTTTTCGAAAAAAAATTTATTTGATAAAAACAATGTATACGATATGTCTTAATTTTCCTGACATTCATATTTTTTCGTGAACGTCATCTATATATGACTCTTTTTCAAGCTCATATGATAAATGAAAGTAGGCTTATACCGGACGACCATCGGAAAAAAAGAAAAACCACTCATTTCTGGATCATAACTTAATTCTTAAAGAAGGTAAACGCTCTCATGTACATTTGTGTTCAATATAATAGTAGTGAAATTAAATGGGATATCATTCGACGAAATAAAAAGAAGCTTGGTTTTTATAAATTTAATTTAAAATATAGCGAATTCCATAACAAAACACACATAAAAAGAAATTTCAAAGTTCAAACAATGTTGAGGAAAGTGAATTAAACATTATAAAATTTACATCAAAATTTCAATATTTTTAAAAAGTTAGAAGTACCTCGAAACTTTCTCTTTATTTAAAAAAAAAATTTTGTTAAGGATGTTGTGTATTATTTTGCATACAAACTTTTTTTTTCTCATGCGTTGTATGGAAGAAATCACTCAACACCCTTGACGAAAAAAATTCTGAAAATTCAATGAAATTTTTGAGCGAGTTCTAAAATTGATTGGTAAACATAATTGCGTACTCAAACTTTTTTTTTTTTAGAAATTCTGCCAAAAAATTTTTAGATTTTGCTGGCCATTTCCGAAAGTTTAATTAACTTCCCTGAACTTTGTGTAAACCTTGAAGTTTCTTTTTATGTGGTTTCTGTTACGAAATTCGCTATTTTTGCAATGAAAATTATTAAAACCACAGCTTCTTCCGATTTAGTAGAACAATATCCATTTTAATTTTACTACTATTATATTGCACACAGCTGTGTGACACCGTTGTTTTGTTCTGTTAGTACTTAAATATGCTAATAATAAATAAATTTAATAAAAAAATTTAGCGGAAGCACTTTTCATTAGAATGCATTTTTTCCACGGACCAAACACCGCTAGTAAAATTATAAAAATGCCACTGTACAAACTTACATAAAGTACATATTTTTAGGCGCACGATTTTGCATATGAATCCAATCTCTAACAGCAAAGTTCCTCTTAGGTGTTGCAGAATTTGACAAATTTTTAGTTCATGAAATTCTATAACTGAAAGGCCAAAAGGCAATTTGTGGAGGTGTAGCTCAAGCTGTTAGCCACCAAGAAAATCAACTTAACCTTGTGACTGATGATCTC
Source organism: Merzomyia westermanni (assembly GCA_949987695.1). Taxonomy (NCBI): domain Eukaryota; kingdom Metazoa; phylum Arthropoda; class Insecta; order Diptera; family Tephritidae; genus Merzomyia; species Merzomyia westermanni. The sequence goes on from OX465290.1 coordinate 47,536,789, forward strand.
TGTTTACTTAAATGAGTAGGGAAGCACTCAAATGAACAAAGCATGCGATCGATAGGCTTGAAATAAGTGACCCAAAGACCACAATCAGAGATTCGAATATGACGAGGTACGAACGTCAATATACCCATTGCCTCCTGGGCTATGCTACTAGGGAGGCCAAGCGCTGAAGCGGTGCGTTAATCGATTTAGATGCAGAATGTGGTCGGATGGGGCGGTTTGAATCGAACTGTTCTCTGGCTAATCCATAAGAAGGGAGATGCTTCTACTATCGCGTAAAATACTGAAGCCTGATTTACCTTTATTAGTATATCGATAACAATACAGATATTATCGAGAGTCTTATAATACCGAGTCTTTCGATAGTTCCTGGCATACTATTGATAGTTTTCTTAGAAGACTAAGACTGGAAGGTATGATGGGGCTAACCCACAGTGGAAAAACTTTTCATACAATACGAATGCTAAGGACGAAAAATGCCCAGGGTGTGGTTTATTATCGCTGCTGACTACTTTCACAACACTAAAAGAAATGTATTTGAAAGCTGCCTGCCTAAGCTTATAGAAATGTGCAATAAGCTTTACTCTCTGCACACATTTTTTTCTTATCTTGGTATTTATACTGCAAAAGTTCGGATATATCTACTTTTCGTAGAAAATTTTTAGATGCGGCTTTATATATGTATGTACGTGTTTGTTGCTGCAGTGCATCTTGCTAATATTTCTTGCTAAAGAATTTGCTTTGAACTCAACTCAGATCAGTTTAACTCAGCTGCGATAATGCGATTCAAATCAATATCCAATTTGCAACTTCGTGTGTAAGAAAGGTCTAGCACATCGTTCGCCGACTTGCTGACCCAATAGGACAAGGAGCGCAACAAAAGGACTTTAAAATGAACAGGGACTCTGAGAGCTCTAGATTATATAATAAAACAGTATGTACAATGACTACTTAAATGTTTTGCGCCACATCTGTTAAAATCTCATCAAAAGGCTTTTTTTAATTCTAATGCTTGATTAATTGTGTTGGTCTAAATCAGAAATTATTAGTTAATTATTTAAAAAAGATAATAATTGAAAAAATTGCGAAATTATTATTTTTAATTAAAAACAATTAAGTAATTAAAACTTATCAAACATTTAAAATTAATAGACAATTAACTAATTCAACATAATTATTAAATTATTTTCAATTATTTAATTATTTCAAAGACAAATATACTTATCATTTCTCTAGCAATTAGGCTGTAAACTGCATCCTCGAAATATCTTTACTTTTTCTAAATTTCTCAATGCTTTCCCAATGTGTGTATGCATATGTAGATGTATTTCCCCAATGTTATTTATACCATTTATAGATCAATTTTCAATAATTTATCTTTATCATCAAGAACTTTACGGTAGAAAGGTTTTTAGTTAAAATGTTTAAATGTATGATGCCTTGAGTTTTATTATGAAAAATTATATAATACTCTAGAGTAAGTAATAAATACAAATTATTATTATTTGCGGTCCCTGGATATTCTTGAGATTCAAACTAGTTTTAAGTAGTTTGGCACTAATTGGCTTGACTGCAGCGATGATGTAATACCCTACGAAACTGTCAGATTTTGGATAAATATTAAAAAGGAAAATTAAAAAAAAATTAAAATGAATGATACTTTAAAATAAAAAACTTTACTCGGATTTTTCCACCTCTGAACATTTTGAGAGTTCTGAATTTTTACAAGTTTACGGTACAAGTTTAGTCCTTTTTGCCCAGTCGGAAAATTCTGGTTGCTTACTGGTATATTTCCTAGCTAGTTTGGTGCTTCACTGCAGGGTTATTTTTGAAAGCAGTCGCGCATATATATGCAAAAATATATAAATACATACATACTTATATATGCACTTGCGTCTATGCAAATTCTTTGTTTTCTCTGTATTTTGAATTTTTGCAAAATTGATTACAATCCTTCCAACATTGATATTTTTCAAACTTCTATTTACTCAGGGCCGCATTTACCTATAGTGCAATAGGAAGCTGTTCTTACTAAAAGCTCAGTTTGTATGTATGTCTGTCTGTCTTTGTGTTTGTTTTAACGCAAACTAGTCCCACAGTTTTACAGATATCTCCCTGAAATTTGGTATCGGACTGTCATTTTGTTATATTTTAATTATTTTACGGAACCAACAAGATCAGACCAATGAAAAATATAGCTCGCATACAATCGAATTGTTTTTCCGAACTCCATGGTTTGTTATTGCCCCGCACATCATTACATACTGTTTATTTAAGGCAGTTGTGACTCAATCTTTCCGCGAACCACGGAACCCCGAATCTGAGCTGAATATATTTCTTTTGCGCTCATCAGAAAAAGTGACTCGCTGCCAGCCGTTTCGTTATCAATTTATTTTTACGGGTCTGCAGTTTAGATTGGTATTACGCTTTTTATGGTGAAAAGCGGTTTTTAGACGGTCTGGAGGTCATCAAATTGTTTTCCCTTAAGCGACGCTGTACCACTTACCTCCATGTGGATGTTTTCCTTTAATTTCATTGCAATTTGCAATCGATCCCGCAAACCTATCTTGAAGTGATTCCTATCATCATCAGTGGGCTTTAGCTTCCAGTACCACTGGCCCAACTAACTGTTTCGGCTCCTCGGCTTTTACTTGGACCGTAAGTGTAGGTTTTTAAGCGACAATAGCTGTAATTATTTCTTTCTATGTAATTCGCAACCAGCTTATGAAATATCCCAAATCGGAGTTTTTCACAGCGAAAATGAGGAGGACACACAAGGTGTAACAAGGCGTCGCACCCCTCGTTCTATAAGAAGAAATAATTCATAAACTTTTGCGTCTAGGCCTGAGCCAAACCAAATAAAATAATACGAAAATTAACTTGAATAAGCTACTTGCTACTTTTTTTAAAGCTTAGATAGTAGGTAATTAAAAGAAAAAAATTTTAAATGCAGGTTTACATTTTTAAGCGTGTAATTAATTGCCAAACGGTCAGACATATTTGGTGCAGCTCTGTCTTTATTGCTTGGCACATATTTCATCTGTGAATGGGAAAATACTTTACTGGCTGATTTTCGACAGCTTATCTCGAAATTTGGCGGCTTCAATGCAGTAAAGCTCAGATTTTGTTTTGTTATTTTTATTTTTACTTGTGATTGCTATTTGTTGTTTATAAATTTCCGTTTCAGTAATGGAAAAATCAAGAAATATTTCCACAACAATGAGTTCTTTTTAAATTTCTTTAAGTTTCTGGTATTAACACTTTCACTAACAAAAATCCCTCATGCGCAGCACCGAAAGTTTGATCTCTGGTACCCAGCCAAGTCCAAATAATCAGCAAGTTGTTTAGAAGACAGGGTCCAAGAAAACGGCAGAAGGGCTGAATTTTCTTAAAATTATGACGGTATACAGAGGTATAGTTAGAACATTCATATTTTCTTGCTGGGTGCTGGTCAATAACTTTCATCACTTTACGAACGCTTTTTCGAATTTTACGTGTCGTATCTCGGTTAAAGTTAAATGAACTAAACTTTATAGACATACCAAAGCTTAAGGTAATAACAAAATTTATTTGAACGTGCTATTTATACATCCGGCAAATTCTTACACTTTCGGCTAAGGTGCGAAGAGGAAACGCAAACAAAATAATTCGATAAAAAACGAATTTAACTCTTTGTTAACATTTTCCTTTCGCAGCAAATAACAAGCCCGACTTATAAAAGTTCGCTAGTTGCGCTAAAGACGAAGAAAAGTCTGAAGTGTACTTAAAATTTTTTTGAAGAAAGATAACAGTGGAAGATCACGAAATTTCTAAATATTTTTTAAACCCGTCCTATCTTAAGATTTATTTTGCTTTGTTGATTTTCCGACAGCATGGAAATGTGATGTTTATTGGAACGATTTCCGTCATCCCCTGTCAAATTTGGTTTTGTAAGAAACCGGTTTCAGCGTTTCGCCATACTCAATGAGAACGAAACTAAACACTGAGGATGGGGGAACGCCGAAACCGATTTGTTATAAACCTAAATTTTACCGGGGTTGACGGAAAATCGTTCCAATAAACATCAACTTTGTTATGATCTCATTTAAGATTGCCTTTTCTCAGAATTATTTTTAAACCACGACATTTCACGCCACCCCCACCAGGGTGGCAAATAACTGCCACAGCTCGCCAGACATCTCCAAAACGAGCGCGGACCTAATTAACTTTGTCATCTGGTGACCGATGCTTACGTTAGCTTCAGACCACCTACCCATCTTACTCTCTGTTGAAAGACCGACCGACTTCATAACTACTGATAAACTAACATACATCAACTTCACCAAAGCGGACTGGGACCACCTTACTGACTATTTAGAGCGCTCCTTCGCTGCCTTTCCCCACCCCGACAGACGTACGCAAAGGTGAAAGAGAGTTTTGCAAGGTCATTGATTCAGCCTCAGGCCGCTTTATTCCTGCTGGTAGAATACCAGAAATTCGTGCGAATTTTCCTGCAGAAGCTGCGCCGCTGGCAAGAGAACGTGTCCAAGTGAGACTCATCAATCTCTCAGATCCCAGAATCAAAGATCTCAATGCGGAAATCCGTAGGATAGTCAACGAACACAAACTGACCAAGTGGAAACAACCCCTCGAGGCATGCAACCTCTCTGGCGTAGTCGGCAAATTATGGTCGACTGTCAAGGCCCTATCCAATCCGGCCAAATACAATGACAAGGTCACTATTGCATTCGACGACAGTGTCAAATGGGACGACAGGAAATGCGCGAGCTTCTTTTGCCGGCTGATTATAATGCATCCACCTGCGGATAGGACTAAGATAAGAGTCCTAGAGATTATCATCCCGACATTAGTGCATTGCTAAGAGTCATCCGACGTGCGCATAAACACAAACACTCCACTGCGCCTATTGCCGTCTCAGTCGCAGAGGTCAAGGAAGCCATAATGAAGGCCAAACCCTCAAAATCCATTGGACCCGACGGAATCGCCATGCAGATGATGAAACACCTAGGCTGCTTTGAATGCCATTACAACGCAGATAAATTATGGTTTGAATCAACACCCACCAAACCATAGAACAGTTCTCGTGGCATTTGACCTATAAAATGCATTTGATACGGTCAACCACGCCACACTCCTTCGAGACCTGGAAGAGATACAGCCCCCTGTCGGCATTAAAATGTGGACCGCTAATTAACTGAATGGTCGACAGGCATCAGTCAAATTCAGGAACAAGAAATCTAGGCCGCGAAGAATAAAACAAGGAGTGTCGCAAGGTGGTGCTCTCTCTCCCCTTTTGTTTAATTTCTATGTTTCGAGACTTTCTCCCCCCAGCAGAGGGAGCCTCCATTGTTTCCTACGCTGACGACTGCACGATAATTGCCTCGGGCAAGGGTCTCTCCATTGACGAACTCTATACTAGAATCAACAGTTACCTCCGTGGCCTTTCCAGCTTCTTCACCGAGCGAAATCTGCGAAAGGGGAGAAGTATTTTCCTCGCAAAATGTACAAGCCCGACCGTCGAGTCCTTATCGATGCCATAAAAACTTTTATAAAATCCGCAAATTCCTCTTTGCTGAGTTCCAGATAATTATATGAAAGAGAGCGAAATCGCTGATGAGATTGTCAAGAAAGGTTCCGAAATACACATCCTCTAGGCGGCCAACTTGGTGCGACCACCATTGGGAAAACTTTTAAGGAAAGTGAAGATCATAATTTTAGAGCAGCGTATTTCCTATCTTCTAACCTTTATGACTTCGAAGTATCAATTTCAATATGGCTACGTTAAGAGATTGCGCCGATATTTCGGCGGCGGCGATGTTTACCAACAAGTTGCCTCTACAGAAGCTGTCAGCAAATGGAGGAAGAGGAGTCGATCCACCACTTTCCTCGACAATACCCAGAAGCTCAGATTTCCGGGAACCGGATTTCTACACTCTTAAGTCTACATGGGAAAGTAAGTGTTTTGAAAAGGATTGCAAAGTACCTCTAACAATGGACATACTTTTCTCCGAATGGAAGAGCAGGATATCCAAAGCGCACATAAATTACTGAAAATTAGAACTTTCGTTAATCCCCATTTATGTAAGTGAAATCAAATATATGTATTCGTATATATACAATGTATATTCAAAGCACACCTAAACACCTTTAATCTGTCGACTGGTGAGAGCGCGGACACCTTGCTTTCCATATGAATGACTTTTGGCACGCGTTCACACGCTAAGCAGGCACATACCCTGAAGGAAAAATCTCTTACCAGGAACTAGTGTATAGCTGACATATCTGAAAAGTGTAGTGGAACAACAAATGTCGATGTGCTAAGGGTTGGAAATCTTCCGTCCATTAGTAAAGTTTCATATACATATAGGATGGTGGCTTAAGCACTTGAATACGAATAAATTTATTTTTGCAACTGAAGGTCTTGTCTTGAACAAAAAGTTTATGTAAGTCGTCATTGAATTTCCAACGGGGTAAGTGCTTGTACAAGTATGTAAATATTTAGGTGTTTGTTGGAGTTAGCAATGTGTTTCCTTTATTTATATTTATTATGTCAGCAAAATGACATTAAATTTTAGCAAAATAATAATTTAGTTTAATGCCTGACACTGATACATGGCTATAAAGAATCGAAAGTGAAATAAATATAGCCAAATCCGCATACAGACATTTGTGGCAGTATAGGGCGTACTTGAGAGGGGGTACTAGTCAGGAGTTGGTTATAAAAACGAGAAAGATATTACTGGGCAAACTTTATATTCCAAAGAAATAGAAAAGTATAAATAAATCTTGATGGATGGCAAGAAAATATATATAAATTGTACATACATATAACAAAATAACTCTTTGTTAATGGCTATATATATATTTTTGTAAGTATATAGCACGTGAGTACTTTCATAATGTTATGTCACGGGAACGTTTATAAAACACCATAACCTTGTAAAATCACTTTCTAGTCATTCTATACACAAAAAAAGAAATGTCAGATTAGAGATGGATTACATGTATTAATTTATTTATTTGTCATACATGAGTGGGTTTTTAAAATACAAAATAACATTAGTCAGGAACAGTAGAAGATGAAGACTTTTGGTTTATAAAGCTTTTAAAAATTACTACTCCATACAATGTTTGAAGTATAAGAGCTTTATAAACCTTTTTCTTTCCAAACCCTTCCACGCTGCGCTTTGATGCCCTCCACACCTGGTAGAATACCATTCATAAGCACCAGATATCGTCCGAAAGCCGTCTCTCCTCGCGATAATTAAATCATAATCTCAACCACACCGAACCGCTTTTACTTTTAACATAGTTTTAGGTTTTACTTAAACCCAAGTATTTTACTCATTAAGTTTAGACATCGGGATCTATCAAAACTTCCTATGGAAGAATGATATTCTATCGACTTATAGAAATATCATTTTTCCACACAGCCAGCCGCCAAGTATCCGTCAAGTTTTCCACTCTTGGCATGCTTTTATAACCTACTGCTAGACCTGGGACACTATGTCCTGCCCAATAATATTTCTCCCTGTAATTTATCGACTTTCCCAAGAAACTGAATAACTGCTCATATTTTAACTTCTATTTAAAAAAAAGTTTGTATCTCTCTCCATCTCTCGCTCTCTCTCAGCGATCCACTCTTTCATTCTCTCTTCCAAGCACCGTGTTAAAAGTACCGTATTTTCCTCTTTTTCTAGCCTTCTTTCCCAATCCCACTCTCTTCCCTGCTAGCTCACCTTTCCACTTACTCGCACTCTCACTTTCTCTTTCACCACTCTCACCCGCTCACTGTCAGGCTTACTCTTAATCTATTAGACTCTTTGTCTTTCTCCTCCTCGATATCTCGAAACCGGGTTCCAATATGGGACTAATAACCACTCCCTATAACTACTTTAATTTCTGTCTGATCTCCACTATTCTTATGTTTTTCAGAAAATCATCAAAGATAAAAATTCTCCATCAGCGTCAAACTAAATTTGTATGCGAGTAGCTCTGCGTTCAAAAAGATCAAAATTGTATTATTTAGTTGATTCTACTTTTCAGCCTTAACATTATGTTATTATGAATTCTCTTTTCCTTTATGCTTTTAAACTCCATCATTAAGCAAACGAATTTTATGTTCTCTGTGTGTTTATTACAGCTGAGTATAAAACAGTAGTCGAATACTACCAAATTCTCACAATGTAGGTTCATATTTGTCATCATAAGCTGTCTAAAGCTGAAGCACAAACACATTGTCAAAACTACTGTCAATTGGCGAGTTGCCACTTTGCATGCCAACAAGTCGACAGTTTGGAATTTGGCAGTCATCAGTTAGTTTGCTTACAAAGGTCATGCCTGCATGGCAATAGCTTGCTGTCCTCCGATTTTCGGGATATGAGTTTACAATCGTGGGATGCCACGATAAGCTGAAAGAAATGGTTTGAAGAACTCTCTCGACTTGAAAAATTTAACAAAAAGTGAAATGAATTTTTAAAATGTGTTTCTATTTAGAACTTTATTTTATTAATAATATTCTTAATTTATTAATTATTATTATTATTTAATATTCTTAAATTTTTTTAAATTTTTAAATTTTTGAAGCAAAAATTTTTATAATCTTTATGGATTTTTAAGATTGATCAACTCGATAAACTAATTTTCCAGGAAAACAGCAATTATTATTATCAGAATGCAAAATGTTTAAAATTTATATGAAAAACCGAAAATCATAGATAGTGATACTACTTTAAGCAACAAAATCAACAAAGAAAATAAATATTTGCACATCAACAAAATTTAAGATAATTTACATATATTAAGCAAACATACTAGTTTTTAGTAGCATATCTCCAATCTTCAGTATTCCAGGATTTTCAGAAAAAGTAACGAGTTTTTTGCACCTAAAAATGAACTTGATCATGGAATTGCAGTATCCCGGTATTGCCATTTCTGTAAATAATTGTCCCTAGCTGTAAATAATTGTCCCTACCATCCCAGTCTCCTAATTGTTCGTAATATTCAAAGTTTAACTATTAATAGTTGTTTTAAGGCGTGATAACAAACATACATACACATGTTCCTATGTATGTGTGCATAATAGGGAAGAGAATATTTTAAATTTTGAACATCTCTAAGTTTTCGGGATCCACAATAAAAGTTTTTCAACTCCTTTTTTTGGCGAAGCGTTTGACCGATTTGAACAAAATAGGCACCGATAGAAGGAAAATAGAAATCTTCCGTGTCTTAGGGGTGTGGCATCCTGTATATAGAATAAAATGTGACAATTTTATTAACTTCAAAAGCAATATAGCCAGAATAATAATCTTTGACAGGAAGATACACAACAACAATATCGGATTAGCTGAGAAAAATCGTTGATACTGGAAACTCAAACCTACTTATCATAGATATCCGTAACCTAAGCTAAGCTTCATCATTAGAACTCCGTGCAGCAAGCATATATTGCTAATATCAAACATTTTACGAAATGAAAAACAAAGAGTGTGTCACTTTCTTTGTAAACTTTGCCATTTATCACTCATTCGTATAGGTATATCTATAAATATGACTCACGAAAAAAATTTCCACTCTCTTTGTTTTTGCGTTCCTGTTGGGCGATTTGAGTCGAATATAAGAGATATTACGATAGGATTTGCAATCTCTCCCTTAACCACTACTAGCTTTTCATAAAAATAGGACCGCCTTGAGGTGAAATTTGGGTGATGGAAAGAAGGACGTAGAACTATCCATGAAAATTTGAAATTTAATTTCGGGTTTTTAAGCAATTATTTTATTGATCGATACTAGCCACCGTATCATCAAATGCCGCTGCAGCTGGCTCTGTCACTGCCTCTGTTCTACCACTCAAATTCCACTGCATGACTTATGGCCTAGTTATACGTTAGTTATTTCTAGATTTGCCAAAAATGGACACTCCCACAGAGTAATTATTTATAAGTTAGATGTTTTTCGCAATTAATATTTTTTTACTTCACGGCTATATTCGCAAATAAATTAACGCTTACCGAGCTTTTACTGACGTTAATCATACGGTATTCTGTCAAATTAATCGCCAATTAGCATTGAGAGACTCTTATGCAAAGGCCCTTAGTGTTTAGTTCGCAAATCCCGTTATTGTAGGAAAGTAATCCCGGAATAATTGGCATTCAAAAAAAAGGTATTCCGGTATAGACAGCCGCTGTACATGAGCTCAATTGAATCGGCGTGCTCTATAAAACAAAAAGAGTACTGCAGTATGTTTGTACTATGCACGTATGCATTATTTTGATCACCAACAAAATAACAAAAGAAATGAAAGCAATTGTTTCCGCTGTCTACAGATGTTGACAAAATAGCTGTTATCTTTAACAATGGAGTTGAAAAAAATATAATTTAAAAATTAGCATAGAATAAATGTTCCTTACAAAATGTGTACAATTTACCAATATAACAGAACCGCTTTCTTAACCTAAATCATACTCAAACGGTGACAATTTTCTAGAAAGCATGCATCAACTCTTATGCAAAGTATACTCACCCGCATGCTTCCAGATTGGACTTTAATCACAGACTCGTAACGAAAAGTCATATAGAAACGAAAATTCGTTTCTGCTGTTGTTCTTCCGTGTAACTTAGAAATATTGAACCATAATTCTTCTTCATTTAACCGCCTGGGCGATTTTGACAGTCCAACATAGCTCGCAGGTCATTTCTTCGTTGCGCCAAGTGGCGCCAATTGGAAACACCGCAGGATCGCAAATCGGTCTCCACATGGTCCTTCCTCTGCTTCTACCGGAAGAATGCTCATTCGCACAACGTGGCATAGCCAGCGAAGGCACTGTGTTTTAAATCGCTGAACTATGTCGCCATCTGCGTAACACTCATACAGCTCATCATTAAATCTTCCGCCAATCTTCTTCTTTCTTAAAAAGCCGCCGTCGCGAACGCGTAGAAGGTCCACAAATCTTTCGAAGACCCTTTCCCTCGATGCAATTCCCTTTTCCCTACTCACTTTCGCAATCTCAATCCCCACTGTAATTTGGCTGACATAAAACTTATATTCTTGATCCTAGAAAGAGCCATTCGAACATATTCATATACTATATCATACGATAACTTGATGTTGTAGAAGATAATTCGAGCAGTAGATCCAAACCTCACTGATACATAATAACTCTAAGTATTTCAAGGCTTGCAATTTTTGTAAGCATTAGACTTATCAAATGCGTTCTGGCCTGAATTCGAATGCTGACAAAGTTCGTCTTACGGTAGCCGAGAGTAGGATGAAGTATATGATGTCATCAAACAAAGCATAGCTGAACATATAGGCAAGGCAACGTTGACAGATACAAATTTGAAACTGTGATTAACCACGTCTATTTGGGAAGCAGGGTTAACACTCTTCAAGTTCAACGGAGAATCTCTTTTTCCAACGAGGACTGAGTTGGTAAATGAAAAGTACAGTCCCCCTCGACGAACAGAGAGCACGCTTCATAAGTCTCTTATGTGAAGTCTTCAAGAGTCTTCAAAAAGTCGTGTTTTTAAGGAGGTTCAAAGATGAGAACCAGCCTCATAAAGTTACCTCGCCCAGATGGTCTTCCTTCCTGTTTCAAATTTCCTTTTTTTGTTGCCAAAAGTTCAAGACTAACGTGCTCAGTGACAAAAGGTTGCGTTTATTTTGCGCGCTAGGGGTTTGATTTAGTAGCAAAATTGTTTGCATAGCCAGCAATTTTGTGTTTATAAATGTGGTTACATTGGTGTGGGTAGTTGATGAATGGAAGTTCCATGTTTGGAAATAAAAACAAACTTTATTGATTTGTAATATATTCAATTAAATGTCAATTTTAGGTTTCGAATTTAATTATTTGCTATGGATACACATAATAACACACTAGAAAGAGGGTTCATCGTTTCATTAATCCCGGAGTACTCCCTTGAGAGTATGGGATTACTCCCTATACTTCTGTGTATTACCATATAATTTTGAATACTCCCTTCTAACCAGGCCTGTTAAATAATGATTACTAATCGTAATGGTTCCCGGTTTCAGTAGTTATTTTCTTGAGAATCCATTCAATGATTGATTACCATTACTTCCAATTTTTAATGGTTATTTTCCAATTATTCCACGATTATTGAAAAAGTCAAAAAAAAAATTTTTAAATAATCAAAAAAAAATGAGTTTTGATTAATTTTGATTATTTCTTATTATTATTTTTTTTGTTGAGCATTTTTGATTGATTTTATTTTTTTCAGTACTGGTGTAGCAGCACAAAAATATACACATCGACAATACTGAAACAAATTAAAAATAATTAAAAGTAGTTAAACCATTTTTTTGAATGTTTTTAATTTTTTTGATTATTTTCGATTTTTTTTTATTTTTTATACCTTTCATGAACATGAAATGGTATTATAACTTTCGTCCGAAGTTTGTAAGTATGAGAAGAAGAAGAGATAGACCCACCAATAAGTATACCGAAAGTATCAGGGCCATGAGCTGAGTCGATTTAGCTATGTCCGTCTGTCTGTTTGTACGCAAACTAGTCCCTCAGTTTTTGAGATATCTTGATGAAATTTGGTATGGCCATTCTGTTTAAGATTAATCATTTGTCGGAATCAGCCGACAACGACAGCAATACAACGCATAGCTCCCATACAATCGATAGTTTCGATAAATGGGTTTTGGCCTATAAATTTTGCAATTAAAAAGCTAGGAACGTAAACTTTTGCAGGTTTGGTACGTATTATATATGTAATGTGTGTAGTGAAAATCAGGCAGATCGGACCTACACAACATCCAATACAATCGATTGTTCCGATAAATCAGTTTTGCAGAGTTTTTACTAATTGTGAGTAAGGATCGGACACTTAAAACCATGGTGCGCATTCATGAAAGGCACAGTCGAAGACAGCGCTTTCCTTACTTGTTTTTTTTTTTCTTATATTTTCTCATCGTAATAAATTTTTAATTGCCTTTTCTTGAAAAGCAATTAAAGTAATCATTACTTATTAAAAAAGCCTTCTAATTAATTACTATTTACTAATCAAATTTAACAGACGTGCTTTCAACATGCATGTCCTAGGAGGGCGAGTAATAAAAAAACTCCCAAGAAACAATAATGGAGTTTTTCTTATTACATTTTGATGAATCACGATCGAGTAATGGGGGAGTTTTGGAGAATTTTAGAAAACCTTCTAGGAGAGTAATGAGGGAAACATTTTGCATTCCTCCTAAACGACAGACGAAATATTTTTGGAGAATTTTGCCTCAAATATCATTTGGGAGCAATAGAAGAGTACTATTTTAAACCTCGTTAAGGAGCAATCGAATTATTTTAAGTCTTTACTTAAAATGTTTTTTTTTTAATGGTACAAATAACATTTATTAAAAAAATTTAACAACCACAACTGGTATCGACTCTAAACTAAATAGCAAGGCGAATTTATACCGGGGGATGTCGCGGCAAAATCGTTGCTGTATACACACACCTACTTCATATGTTTTGTTTTTGCTTTCGCGGCGTATCCTGTCAGAATGCATACAAATTTTTTATTTTGACACTAGACGCCGCGGCTTACATGTTCTTATGATATCACCTGTAAGTGAATTCGCCTTGCTAAATAGGATATTTTCTACAACTGAGACTTTTTTCTTGTTCCGATAAATCAGTTTTGCAGAGTTTTTACTAATTGCGAGTAAGGATCGGACACTTAAAACCATGGTGCGCATTCATGAAAGGCACAGTCGAAGACAGCGCTTTCCTTACTTGTTTTTTTTTTTCTTATATTTTCTCATCGTAATAAATTTTTAATTGCCTTTTCTTGAAAATCAATTAAAATAATCATTACTAATTAAAAAAGCCTTCTAATTAATTACTATTTACTAATCAAATTTAACAGACGTGCTTTCAACATGCATCTCCTAGGAGGGCGAGTAATAAAAAAACTCCCAAGAAACAATAATGGAGTTTTTCTTATTACTTTTTGCTGAATCACGATCGAGTAATGGGGGAGTTTTGGAGAATTTTAAAAAACCTTCTAGGAGAGTAATGAGGGAAACATTTTGCATTCCTCCTAAACGACAGACGAAATATTTTTGGAGAATTTTGCCTCAAATATCATTTGGAAGCAATAGAAGAGTACTATTTTAAACCTCGTTAAGGAGCAATCGAATTATTTTAAGTCTTTACTTAAAATGTTTTTTTTTTTAATGGTACAAATAACATTCATTAAAAAAAAATGTAACAACCACAACTGGTATCGACTCTAAACTAAATAGCAAGGCGAATTTATACCGGGGGATGTCGCGGCAAAATCGTTGCTGTATACACACACCTACTGTGTTGTTTTTGTTTTTTTTGTTGATGTTTTGTTTTTGCTTTCGCGGCGTATCCTGTCAGATTGCATACAACATTTTTATTTTGACACTAGACGCCGCGGCTTACATGTTCTTATGATATCACCTGTAAGTGAATTCGCCTTGCTAAATAGGATATTTTCTACAACTGAGACTTTTTCTTTTGCTTGAAAATGTTTTTTCTTGTGCTGACAGAGAAATCCGGCTTACTCAAAAAGTCATTAGCTGGGAGTACAAGTTAGAAAAATCTACTTTCGCTTCAAAAATATATAGAATCAAATAATCTTATATTTATCACTTAAGTTTAGGAAAATTTGGAGCACAGAGTGTAGAAATCTCGGTCCTATCGATTCGAAAGGATGTTAAGGGGAGTACTCTCTTATTCATTGCTTGGGAATATCTCTCTTTTCCCTCCACAAAGAGTAGCATAACCGCAGAAAACGAAAAAATTGCTTCTATTGCTCCAAAAGGACGTCAAAGAGAGTGCTGTCTTATTCATTGCTTGGGGATATCTGGCTTCAAGTCCTACTGGGGAAGTTGACTCACATAAATGTGGCAAAATGTTTTGGCTGGCTTTTTTTTTATGTTTATGTAAATTATATCTACATTAATGTCATTATTTGGAGAATTATATAAGCTTTTTTCAATAACAGCATTTCTTGTAAATCACTACATATTATAAAACAAAGTCACTTTTTCTGTCCCTATGTCCCCTTAAATGCTTAAATCTTTAAACTAAGCTACGGATTTTGGTGCGGTTTTTTTAAAAAAATAGATAGATTGGTTGAAGAGGAAGGTTTATGTCATTATAATGGGAAGAAATATATAAAGGGGGCGTGGAAATCGGACAAAATGTGGTAAAAAACCAAACATTTTTTGTTTACACAGCCATAAATCATAAAAGAATCCACCGATTAAAATGAAACTTACTTGAAGTTAAACTTTGATATATTTACTTTCGTTCTGCATCAAAAAAAATAGTTGATTCATATCTTATTTAACCAAAATTGTTTAAACAAAAGCAGCACTTTTTCCAAAAAAGCTGTTTTTTTGTGTTTGTTCGCTGTCAACCGAATGAAACATTAGAAGTTATGCGGGAATCTCACCCCACCTCATTCATGTTGAATTAGATCGTATGGTGAAAGAACTCGGTACGTATGTATTTAAGTACATATGTACGAATCTCTCGCATAATTAAATTTCGGACGTATGTTTGTATTTTCGTGC
Organism: Merzomyia westermanni; assembly: GCA_949987695.1. Classification (NCBI taxonomy): domain Eukaryota; kingdom Metazoa; phylum Arthropoda; class Insecta; order Diptera; family Tephritidae; genus Merzomyia; species Merzomyia westermanni. The sequence continues at coordinate 47,552,357 of OX465290.1, forward strand.
GAAGCCGGGGCGGATTGCTAGTAAATGAATAAATTACAGTCAATGTCAGAGATTGAACAAAAAGTGAGTAGGACATATTCTGTTTTTAGCAGGCTATTGAATTTTGCATCAAAACGCTAACTTTCCAGCCCATAGTGCAGGAAGAGGAGCTAACGCTGGTATTCAAAAGTTATTTAAAGCATTCAAGCTAATAAAAAAGAAATACTGCCGCGAAACCTTAAGTTACATAAATACACATACATACTTCATGTCCTTCATCCTGCGACTTCAACAGCTCAATAAGTTATGTCTTGAGCTTCATTCTTCTTCTTTGTTCAACACTAATTAAAATGCTTTTAAAAAATGTATGTGAAACCATACGTCATTGTAATGAATACATAGTTGACAGTATAACAAGTTGAGATGGTTTGTGAAGCGTGAGAAATGTGCTTGTGAGAAAGCATCTGAGGGACAATTTAGATAAAAATTGATTGATACAGAACATTGAAAGGTTTTTTTGCTGCGTTTTAGGCTAATATCTTTAGAAAACTTGATTGAGAACCCCGCTGAAGTTTGTTCGAAAATGACTTTGTCTGCGAGTTTCCAGCGCAGCTAAGTTAAAGATATAGGTAAAGGTGGAAGAAACAGGAGAGTGAGGCTGCTTTTTAGACCGGGCCAAATTTTGTTTTTTAAATACTTTTAAATTTCAGAGTTTAAAGTTTATTTTAGGAGGTCTATTACTGCTAGTTTAGCCTTTTAACACTAATATCATATTTACTTCAACAAAATCAAACTATTGTACCAAAAACATGAAGCCGCATATGTTTTGAACGAAATTGAATTACCAACAAAAAGCTTTAAGTAAAAATGTTAGACAGGTGGGCTACTACATTCATGTAGCCCTTTACAATGGCTTGAACCTTGGTATATTTTTCTGATTTCGAATCTTCATTGTTGAAATTTGGTAAAATCGCACACATCCATACAGAAGCAAGATGAATATAGGTTCTTAAAGGGCATTGAACGTTTTAACGTCTTAACCCAGATAACCCTAAAAGTTATGCAGTGGACATTTTTACACTTTTTCCCTTCCACACTTCTTAAAGCAGATATAAAAACGTATTTATATGCTTTAAGCAAAAATTAATAAACGATTTTTATGTTTTTGGAGGGGTCTTATTTATAGTAAAATAAAATTTTTTCATTGAAATTCGCTATAAAAAAATTAAAAATAGTTCAGTGAATGTATTCGATAGCACACTTATTTTACTCTGCTTTCCAATATAAAACATTAACAAAATTTTAATTTTAGCCCCCTTAAACTAACTTACCTTTCAAAGCGTATGTTAAAATTTTGCATTTTCCAAATTTCACAAACTTCAAAATCAAATATCTCAAACTTCTATAGCAAATTACAACTATTAATGCAGTTGCGCAATCTCTGCTGCGTATAACAGCGCGTTCCCGTTATTTGTTAAAGTCCGCGCGTTTGAGTTATAATATATAAACTTGCCGTCCTATATATAGGATATTAGGGTTATCTGGGTTAATTTACTGGTCGTGGTTCGGCATTAACCCACCAAAAGAAGTCAGTACTTTGTTTCCAATTCTCGAGGTTATATCTAAACCAGAACCTATTAGTCATGTTTTTTGGTGGAGAAAATGAATTCAAAACGTTAAAATAAATAATGTATGGAGTTACCAGATCTGTCAACTTTTATTTTGTGTCTGTATTATTTTAAGACAGAATGAACATTTATTGAACAAGAATAAGCTTGAATTGACCCCGAAATTCGTATATTTTTATTCCAAGTGGTGCGAGGTATTATAGTTTTGTCTATGTAACGGTGATTCGTAACCGCATAAAATAATCGCAATAAACCACGATTCTTTTTTCGATATCGAAAGTTTCGGAAAAAGTAAAAAATGATATAAATGAAAACCAAAAGCAGCTTTAATAATAAAATGTAACGCTTTTATTGACTTGATCTTTCTATAACCGATTTCAATAAAATTTTGGAAGAGGGGTGTGGCACCGCCCCCATAAGAGTGAACAAATTATCAAATTTCAACTGTTAATAACTAATAACCGTGTATACTAGAATAACGAAACTTCGTAAAAGGCAGATTATTGTTGTGGCAAATACATACGCCGAAAACCAGCGAAGTCACTTTTCGCCACGCCCAAGTTTTCATAAAAATCGCTCCTTAGAAAGGCTAAACATGTAATAGCCCAGTGATGATATTATTTGACCGTTACATACATTTTGTCATTCTTTATGCGATTTTTGCAAAGTGGGTGTGGCACCGCCCACATACGAATGATCAAATTTCGACTTTTATTTACTTCAAAATCGTCTACTATAGAATGACGAAGCTTGATACTGTTTTATATTATTTATGATTTCTGTTGAAGGTATACGAGGTGTGTTCAAAAAGTATCGCGAATTTTGTGTTTTTTCAAAAACTATTTATTTATTCATGAATATCTATTTCGTCCCCTTCAAAGTAATCCCCATGAGATATTATACACTTGTGCCAACGGTTTTTCCAATCTTCGAAGCACTTCAAAAAATCATTTTTTTGTATCTTGTTCAGCTCCTCCTTCGATGCCGTCTTTATCTCGTCAAGAGAAGCGTAACGTCGTCCTTTCATGGGCCTCTTCAGTTTAAGGAACAAGAAAAAGTCACAGGGGGCCAGATCTGGGGAATACGGTGGCTGCGGCATCATTAGTGTGTTGTTTTTGGCCAAAAAGTCGCGCACAAGCAACGATGCGTGAGCAGGGGCGATATCGTGGTGCAAAAGCCAATTTTTGTTCTTCTTTGCACATCTTCTCGGCCTTCTGAGAACATTTTGTACCACCGATAAACGTTGCTTCGGTCCCAGGTAGCTTCTCCGTATGCCACAGTCAACATTCGGAATGCATCCGCGCACTTAATTTCGTTTTTCACACAAAATTTGATACAGGTTCTTTGATCCATTTTTTTGAATAGGTAAAAATCGAAGACGATCCAAAACACGTGCAAGCAAAGCAGCTGTCAACAATTAACTGAACATTCAAAATGGCCGAGCTTGTCGGCATAAGTGAGAGACATGAGTACCAACATAACGCCACAAAAAATTCGTAATTCGAATATACGTAACCAGCGAAAATTCAAAATTCGCGATACTTTTTGAACACACCTCGTACTCAGGAAAAGTAGGCAAAAGCGTCCGCCGACCGAAAATAGAAAATAAACAGGTAAGGAAAGGGCTGTCTTCGACTGTGCCGAAGACTTTATGCCTTTCATGAATACGCATCACGATTTTAGGTGTCCGATCCTTACTCATAATTAGTAAAAACTCTGCAAAACTGATCACTTAAAGATACATAGCCCAAACCCCATTTATCGGAGCAATCGATTGTATGGGAGCTATATGTTATGTTGGTCCGATTTGGCTGATTTTCACTATACACATTCCATGTCTAATAACTACCAAACCTGCAAAACTTTACGCTCCTAGCTTTTTAATTGCAAAATTTATAGCTTAAAACCCATTTATCGAAACTATCGATTGTATGGGAGCTATATGTTATGTTGGCTCGATCTAGCTGATTTTCACTATACACATTACACGTATAATAAGTACCAAAAGTGCAAAGGTTTACGTTCTTAGCTTTTTAATTGCAAAATTTATAGCCCAAACCCCATTTATCGAAACTATCGATTGTATGGGAGCTATATGTTGTGTTATCTCGATCTGACTGATTTTTGCTATACACATTCCATGTCTAATAAGTACCAACCCTGCAAAACCTTACGTTCCTAGCTTTTTAATTGCAAAATTTATAGGCCAAAACCCATTTATCGAAACTATCGATTGTATGGGAGCTATATGTTATGTTTGCTCGATCTGGCTGATTTTCGCTATACACATTACACGTTTAATAAATACCAAAAGTGCAAAGTTTTACGTTCCTAGCTTTTTAATTGCAAAATGTATAGCCCAAAACCCATTTATCGAAACTATCGATTGTATCGGAGCTATATGGCATGTTGGTCCGATCGGGCTGATTTTCACTATACACATTACATGTATAATAAGTACCAAACCTGCAAAACTTTACGTTCCTAGCTTTTTAATTGCAAAATGTATAGCCAAAACCCATTTATCGAAACTATCGATTGTATGGGAGCTATGCGTTGTATTGCTCCGATCTTGCTGATTCCGACAACTGATTAATCTCATGCAAAATGGCGACCCCATACAAAATTTCATCAAGATATCTGAAAACTAAGGGACTAGTTTGCTTACAAACAGACAGACCGACAGACGGACATGGCTAAATCAACTCAGCTCATCGCCCTGATCATTTCGGTATACTTATTGGTGGGCCTATCTCTTCTTCTTCTCATTCTTACAAACATCGGACCAAATTTATAATATCATTTCATGTTCATGAAAGGTATAAAAATATTCAAAAGCTTTAGTAATATTAATTTTTTCTATTGGTATAGTAATATTTTTAACATAGGCAAGAAAGTGGCCCGGCAGACATTTTCTGCCCAAAAGTTTTAACAATTTCAATATTTAAGCTCCTCATTTTCCATGACATTGCTGTTGCTTTTAGCGAAAAACTACACCTCCGAAGGCTTTGGGGAATGTTGTCAAAAGCGACATTCCTTTGCTGAGTATGAAACCGGCACGCTCCCGTACTACCTTGCGGTACATGCCCGACTGTCGCAGGATCGACTTGGTATGACGACTTGATCCCTCTAGGTCATCTCACGCCTCCTGCCGTAAGAAAGAAAAAGAAGGTTGGTAATGAGAGGTAAGAGGCATCATATCTATACCTCATTTTCCACCTATCTACTTATTTTTCTTTTTCTATTAGATCCCTTGACTTTCCTATTTCTCTTCTTTCTTCTCTGCCTCTTTCCATTCTCCCACCCTTTATATTCCCCCAACAATTCCCATTGCCTCTTATTTTCGCAATTTTCCCCCCAATTTCTTTTCATTTTTTTTTGTTTTGCTCTGCCTATTGTTCTTTCAATTCCTCTTCTTTTCTCTTTACTTCTTTTACTTTATCCCAACAACTCTCTTAACCAGAAATTGTGTGGCTAATTTTCTCTGTATGTATAGCGAATTAAATGTTTTCCTTTTTGGGGGGCGTGGCTACGCCCATTCCTTTAAAATGTAATACATGTTGACACATATATCTATGTATGTAGGCTCGGAAAGATAAACCCATAAAAAATAATATTAAGTTCTGGAATATAATATTGAAACAATTGAAAAAAAATTGTTTACCCTATTCAGAGGTTATAAAGCCATTATAATTAAAAATTTTGTATGGAAACGTCATTTTACAAAGCTTTATAAACCATTTAGAACGTTTATAAAATTTGGGAGTTAACACTAAGCTCATAATTTTCATCGTAAGGATCATACGATTACTTTTAATATGAGCTACAAAATATGTATTGCATACTCACTAAGTACGAGCATTAGCTTGGACCCTTGCGATTTACAATATACCGTAAGTAGGTATGCCTGTTGTAGGAACATACCGGAGCGTACCGGATCCATATCTGGCAAAGAACTGTCATCATCAGTATAAACCTTAGCTATTCAAAATGGATGAATTGAATAAGCAGTACCCTATAGCATTTATATTACTTTAGCTGGTTGTGAACACCCCTTGTATGCTTACACCTTTTAAAGTGTTTCAAGAGCTCTATTTAGAACGAGAATATGCTTTTTTAGGAACAAATTCATTATCTTTAATAATGTCAGAGATATCTATCCATAATATTAGTAAGCGAACATCGCTGTAAGTAAATAAACTACAAAGAGTAAGTAATAGTTATAAACAAAACCAAACCATGACAATAGTAAAGTGTTTTAAAGTAAATCAAAATACGGGGACTACAAAACTGAAGCAAATTGAAACTCGACTAAGCACCGAAAACTTTGCTTTTATTTCCGAAACGCGCAACCGAGTATACAATGTTCCACGTCAGATCTCCTAACTTGTTTATTTATACAACATTACATCAAATTATCAATATAAATTTGTTTATGTATTTTCTTTCTTAACAACTACCAGAGTCGTCTGGGTATGGTTTCTCCCTTACCTCCACCTCCACTTACCAACCACATTAATTTAAGGAAAACAAATAATTTTCAAATTGCTTTTCAATTCATTCCCTGATCGATTTGCGTTATTCCTTCTCAGCTACATAAGGACATCAAACATTGCGTGCATGTTCAAGTAATTTTTCACTCGTTCCCTTTTTTTTTTGTTTTTATCAGTCGCGTTTGTTTCTTTTTATGACTTGCTGTTACGGAAATGATTATAGTTATTTGTAAGTATAAATTCAAAATGTGCACGCAATACTTAGTCGGTTAGACATATCCTTAAACCTTCGTAAGCGAAGCTCACAAGACATCTATCTAAGACATGCCCGCGCGTAGCGGGGGAGGGTTCAACATTAATTAGACTTTCTGAATGAAAGCAAACTACGCATGATTCCAATTAATGAAACAGTTATCCTGTGTGGCCGACAAGAACTTGCTCTCAGAGGTTCCAATGATACGGGAAGAATTTCTGAAGACTAGCTGTTGACGAATGCTGGAAACTTTAGAGCTCTCTTAAGATATCGAGCCAAAAATTGATGATCAGTTGAAGAGACACCTGAGTGATTCACCAAAGAATGCTATGTACATAAGCAACTGTGTCCAGAATGAAATAATCAACATTTGTCACCACCTCATTATGAGTTACAACATCGATCGCCTGAACAACTCGAAGGGCTTTTCTTTTCTCGGAGAAGACACGACAGACATTGCAGGAGTAGAACAAAGTTCAATTTGCATTCGCTACTTGGATAAATGCGGCGAAAAGTTCATCATTCAGGAACATTTTTTGTTTGTGTCTTATTCCTATCACCGATTTCATTGGAAAGGGAATGGGAACTGCTTACCTTGATTTCCTAAAATCTTCCGGACTGGATTGCACTTATTTCTTCGAGCAAGGATATGACGGTGCGAGAGCGGTTAGCGGATAGTTCCAAGGGGCTCAAGCTGTTGTCAGAAAAACTTATCCACTCGCGCTCTACTCCCATTGTGCTGCTCATAGTTTCAATTTGGCGATAAGCTTTGCGTGCAATGTAACGGGAATCAAAAGTTGTATGGGAGCTCTAGAGAATATCCATTCCTTCTTCATTTATCCGAAATGCTAAAATGCCCTTCAGGATGCGATAAGTGAAAATGAACATCTATCGGAAACTCGAGTGAAAAAATTTTGTAAAACCAGATGGGTAGGACAGCATGAGTCCGTCGTTGTTCCACCAACTGGAAAGACCCAACAACTTCGTCTGGAGTTTTCCAACTGCTTTGAGCTTTTTGAGCTCGGTGCATTCTCTCACAATGTCTGTGAGTCGAGCACTTCAAGGAGAAAATCAAGATCTGGGAGAGGCTATCAAATTGGCTGATGCTGCGAAACAAATTTTGATGGAAAGAAGAGAAAACGCTAAGGGAGAGTTCAGACAAATTTTCAAAACCGTGAGCGCAATTAGCGAGCAATACGAAATTGAATTGCGAAAGCCAAGGATTGCGTCGAAACAGACCCAACGTTCCAACGTACAAACTGACTCAGTTGAACATTATTTCCGTATAACAATCTATATTGATTCGTTTCTTAAATCACCGCAATATTTTATCAAATTTCGCTTGCCTTTTCCCCAACAAAATTAAAATTTTCGAAGAAGAGTCCTGGGCTCAACTATTCCAATCATACTGTTGAATTTTGCATGACGATTCCCGTGACATCTGGGTGAACGAAGGAAAGGAAAGAAAAAACTCACTTGAAGCACTCGATATTTGTGATGAAGATGCGTTTCCAAATGTTAACCAAATGCTCCGCATTATGGCAGTTTTGCCTGTGACAACAGCGACGAATGAACGATCCTTCTCAACTTTAGTTGTATTTGAGATCAACAATGTCTCAAGATCGTCTGAACAGCTTAGCCTCACTCAATGTACACGCTGATGTCAAAATCGATTCGCAAATAATTTTGTAAGAGTTTTTTTTCAGTGCCTCGAAGAGTTGATTTATTAAATGATTGTAACTAAATATGACTTTTGACAATAAAATTTCCGTACTCCAAAAATAAGTTTCTTATCTTTTTTCATTGATTACGTAACTTGAGTTTAAACCTACCCCCCTTCGGATATTTTCTGCGCACGGGCCTGATCTGACAGACGGCTGCTCTAGGGGATTCGCACTTAACCCATAGAGGGTTAATATGATTACAATATATATACAATAGCAACAGCAGAGTTTTTTTATTTGGTACAAAAAAATGGTTTGCGTGTTTTACCGTTTATGCATTAACAGAAAATTGGCAATAAATAGATCATAATTCAATTGAATGATGTTTTTATCTTTTATGTAAGTACATGCGGCAGCCTTGGTATGAAGGGAGTGAGCTTGCCACAAGCTACCGGCGAGTGTAGTAACAGGTAACATCAAATATTATTAACACGGAAGTCTAAGTGCTGATGAAACCGAACATTAACAGAAATGCTCACAAATTTAACAAATTTTGATAGAAATTGGCAATTTTTAATTATTTTGTTCAACTAGATTTACTATACAGATTTTAAGAAAAGTGGGCGGGACCACACTCCCCGGAAATAAAAGATTTCAATTCATCATAACACCTAATTTACGTGGTTCAGATTTAATTTATTTTGTTGTTTATGTCCTTCCAACAAGATATGTGCAACTTTGTAGGCGTCTAAAATTCTCAACTGATTTTTATAAATAGTTATTAATACGTACAGCAAAGCCTTTATAGCTTCCAATTTTCTTCGTCTCTAAATGCTAATTTACGGCAGGGTGCAATAAGCCATATGACCGTATTTGTCAGCATATACACCAAAGATAGCTATGGGTACACTAAAGAATATATGCAGGTGGAAGCGAGAAAACAAGAGTGTTACTCACAGAAGTTAAAGAGGAGATGGCGAGAACAAGATGAACAAACAACCTAGAACCTAAATGTATAAGATCGCATCCATTCGGACTGAAAAAGGCAGTTAACATGCAAGAGGAAAAGTATAATAAAGTGAGCAGACGAAAACCCAGAAGAAAAGAAAGAAGCATAGCAGTTCGTAGAATAAAATGCAGACGGTGGGCAAGATTAACTTTACATGCACAAAAATATTGAAAAACGGAAGAGAGTGTTGGCCAAGAAAGAGAGAACAATTTGACACACTTGGGGAAGGAAAACGTTTGCTGGATCTGATAATCTAAAAGAAAATTAAATCTATATCCCCTGACTACCGAAATTTTATTTTGTTGTATTTATAATTGTCGGGAGAGAGCTCTCATATTAAAAAAAAGGAAGAAAAATCAGAGCATTTAAAAAATGGGTGGGACACAACCCTAGGCAGTATACATTTTCAATACCTTATAACTTCTTAGTAAGGAAAACGGGAAGATAAATCGAGAAGGAAACTGAGATTAAAAACGAAAGTAAAATTGGGAAAAAATAGAAAGAAGGAAGGGTTAGAATCAGCAAGGGTTTCATGAATGGGTGTTCCGACACAAATTTTACACAACACAATATTCGCAAAAGTAGGGTTAGGAAACTACAGACGCTATAAATGATGGAAATGAGAAATATGGTACTAGTAATGCCCAGATGCAACGCAAAAGTGGTCCCAGTGGTGACGGCTCCAAAATTTGGAAACATTTTGTTCGCAGACTGGCACACAGTTCTTGTGCGATGATATCAGCTTTGGTGCATTAAACAATTTCCTGCATTCCTACCTACCAACAAAAATGAGATTTGTGGAGAGTTTTTAAGAGTTCGAAAAAATCCGATTAGAACTAATTTTTTTGAATTGATTCTTTCCGAAACCATATCTGTAGCAGGCCGGCTACTTATGAGACTGATATATTTCATTCCAAAATCTGATAATTGACATCACGTAGAACATCATCTTGTTAAAAGCAGCCATATGTAAAAAGTTAATTTGGCTTTTGGCTGCCTAAAATTGAGAAGTTTATGTCTAAAGGGAGTTGTCTGCGATCCATATGGGGCTGCAATTGATTCCAGCTCTTATGTTACTGGTAGCGGTGGGATAAATGAATTTTAATTTGTGTAGACTAATAAAAGGTATCCGACCCCACTCGTAGAGGAAGAAAAGGGATCTGTTCGACAGTCCCCTTTCAGGCATAAAATAGACCTATTATTCTCTGCATAGGACAAATGGGAACAGTTTAACCCATAACAAGAAATCAGGGACATTAGTTGAATGTTCCTTTGCGACTCATCCCGGATTCATTCTAGACTAATCGCATTTTTTGCAGGGATATTAGTTGTAATGTAATTTGCCAATAGCTGCTTTAACTGCAGGGTATGTAAGGGTTATATTAATCTACATATGTATGTGTGCATGTGCTTTACTTTGACTAGAATTACGTTCACCACAACAAGGTGTGAAACCGGCAACACATTAACACCAATACAGTTAAAACGAGACCAACAGTGCTAACATATTTATGTATGATTGTGTGTGTGTTGGCATGCATTCTTGGTCTCATGACATATTTACATTGACATTATGTACATTTAATTACAATGCAACGATCATTGGGGTGGGACCTAAGTTAATTAGTCAACAATCAATTGCAACCGGTGTCTCCAAGTAAAGGGGGAGAATGCAAGGAAGGTAATTTGCTAAACGATTTATGCAAACATAACGAAATAGTAATTAACGTTGAGAATGTATGTCAATGACATTCCGTTTGAATTTTATATTTTAATGTTACTGGCGTGCAAAAGGAAAATCTTTTAGGGAATGTGAATAAAATTAGAATTTAAAACTATTATGTGTGGCTGTGTTTTAAGGAGAGAAATGGTGTGTGCTTAGCTTTCCGCTAAAGAAAACACGAAGATCAGTAATCTATGGCCACCAGAAAGGCTGGTAGGAAGCTGAAATTTCTTTTGTCCAGGCTGTCGAAATTGGTAAGAATAATACAGAGTTCCTATTTCAGACACAGATGTTTCAGGAGGGTATTTTAATGTATCCAAACTATGCTTGATTGCATAACTACATTTCAACAAGTAGGGGGCCTCCTATTGGCTAACTGCTGTCTGGCTGTCAAAAAACATAGATACCTTATAAGTTATATTCCTGTTCACGAATGGTTTCCAGGCTTGCAAAATGGCAAGAGCTTCTGCTTGAACCTTGTAATTCTTCCAAAGAGCTTTTCACTATAATAAAGGCAAACATTTCATCACAGGTTGAACCACCCCCTCTTGAGATACGATTCCTTACAGAGCATCAAATTGCAGGCGTGTCAAGCAACGCAGACCTTCCACACCTGCACCTGCTTCTAGCTGAACGCTTTCTAATTTAATTTAAAGTCTGTTAATCCGAGATACTAAGTACTGGGAGATAAGGCTAACTGATGAGCATTTCAACTAGATAGCTCGAAAATAGGTGGCTTCTAGTTTCTTGTGAAGAGTAGTCGATCAGTTTTGTTGAGCCTAAGATCATACTTAAGCAGATGCGTCAATAAAAATAACAATCGCTAACTCTCACATGGAACAAGCTCTTGAGACTGGAGGCTTATGTTGTGTTTTGTTGTGTCAGTCCGAAGGTATATGGGGTATTTTGGAAAAAGTCGTTTCAAACTCAAATGTTTCAACAACTGTACAAGCTATAGCGATCATATCTCTCTCCTTTTCAGAAACCTCGTCTAACTCTGACTCTCCATTACTCAGTTTTTAAACTATTTTTATTAGGCCACCGTGGATCTTATTTTTGCTTTCGATCTTAAAGGAAAAAAATGCCGATAGGTGGCGCATCCCGTGGTGTCTGGAAAATTTCACCATCTTTCAGGTTTCCATGATGAGGCATTAACTATAACAAAAATTTCTGAAAGGTAGCAAATCTACTTATCTATTTAAACCTATCCTTCTTACCCTAACTTTGTTTCTATCTCTACTCCTACTCTACATCTGCCTTTAACACTACCTCCACCGCTACTTGGCCCCTTAATCCATCTTCTCCTCTACCTCTACATCTGGCTTTGATTCTACCTCCACCGCTACTTGTACTTTTAATTGAACTCTTCCTCCACTTCTACCTCTGTATCTACCTCTACCTATAGCGACACCTGCTGCATCCATAGGTTATGTGTGAACACCTTCTAGGGTTATCACTAGTCCACAATATAAAGTAATCTGAGAAACAGTGCCAGATGCAGTTTGGGGTCTCAACCTTGTCAAGATTTGCGAGGAAGTAACGAAATTCTGATGGAAATTGGGTCCTTCCATTTGGTAGCTTCAATCTTGGCTCCAACTAGCGAATCAATTTGATACACTTTCCTGCAGGATCAACATCGTATCTTCCTATTTCGGCACTGGGTACATTTAGTTCCTCGTCTTGGTGTTTTTTTTTTCTACTGAATATTAAATTATTAAATAACTTTTATTTTAAAAACAAGTAAGGAAGTCTAAGTTCGGGTGGAACCGAACATTATATACTTAGTAGTGATCTATTATGGCATCCCAATTTAAGCAGGTGTATTTTAATACTTTTCAGTTCGTATTGTAAAGCCACTTGATAGTTTTCAATAAAAACACTTCTGTTATGAGTTTTGAGTGGTAAATTCATTTGTTTGTATATAAATAACTTTCGTAACAATCAGTACCAATACATGCACATCTTATGTTTGAAAAATTGCCCAACTTTTGGAAGTAGAGCAAATGCTTTCAAAAATTAATTATTTGTTTGTCAAATTTATTCGAAAAACGAAATGTCGAATGTAACTTCCCTATTGCAGTTTTTTTGGGGTCGACTTTGGTTAAAGAGCTTATTATGTGTGCTAGATCTTATTGATATAGCTTGCATGGTTTTTACATTTTACAAACAAATTTTGCAGAATTATGTTAAAAACTGCCTCTTGAATATATCTAGATCCTTTCCAAAATCTTTCACATAAAAGTAGGCATGGGCCTTAACCGATTTCGTCCACTTTTTCCACGGAACATTACTTGTATTCATGAAAATATCTGTGCTGAATTTCGATTCGATATCATAAACGGTTTTTGATTTATGACTTATAATACTTCTAAATTTGACTTACTCAAAAGAGGGCGGTGCCACGCCCTTTTTGAAAAATCACTTCAAAAGTTTATTTTCTGCCTTAATGTTAATGTACACACCAAATTTGATCCTTATAAGTGTATGATGTACTGAATAATCACTTTTTTATATTTTCGAAAATATTCTATATATAAAAAGTGGGCGCGGCTATTATCCGATTTTGCCCATTTTAAATAGCGCGGAAACATTTCATTAAGATATTGAAAAGTTTTCTCAAGTTATCTTGTTCACAGACGGATGGACGGACTGACATGCCTTAATCAATTTCTTTTTTCCTCCTGAACATTGTGATATATATAATAGACTGGGTCGATTTATAAACCGATATGGGGCCTTCGATTTTTATAGGTTTTGGGCCCAGGAAAAAAAGTTGCACTACGAATACCCAAAAAAATAATTTTCGAGCCTGGGAAATTTCATTTTTTTGACGTTTTTCGACTTTGATTTTTAAGGTTTTTTCATGACCTACTAAAAAAATTTTCGTTTGATTTTGAAATTTTCATGTATACCCTGTCTGACCCAAATATGTTGGCTAAAAACGTTGGCGATAACAGTCTTTAGAAAAAAAAAATATTTATTGGTTGTTTTGGTAGAAAAATCGACTTTTCCAAAACCAGAAAATAAATTTTTTTTCAAAAAACTGTTATCGCCAACGTTTTTAGCGGACATTTTCGGGTCGGACAGGGTATACATGAAAATTTCAAAATCAAATGAACATTTTTTAGTGGGTCATGAAAAAAACCTTAGAAATCAAAGTCAAAAAAATTAAATTTCGCAGGCTCGAAAATTATTTTTTTGGGTATGCGTAGTGGAACTTTTTTTTCCTGAGCCCAAAACCTATCGAAAAATCGATGACGCGATATCGGTTAACTTTCGTCCATACAAATCGACCCACCCTAATATATAAGTCAATATCGATTTCGATTCGTTTATGCCTTTGCATAATAACGTTAGGCGAATGAAGTTAATACTATACCTTGTGTGCGTAACGCTACTAGGTATAAAAAATATGAAGCAACATAATGCTTTTGGAGTCTATACATATATACATATCTAGATAATAAATATTTTCACATTTGCACTGCGTCTACGATATAAACGGCATACATTGAATATCTATTTTAGAATATTGAACATTTCTTGAATATCTTAGATCAAAAAATAGAGAAATGCCAATGCATCAGCAGGAGTGATGGCACGTTGTGGGAGTATTTGTATGTAACTGGTAATACGTACCAAAGGCAAAAGCACTGTGTAATAGTGAAGAAATATTTTTGCCAGACATATTTCTACTTGTAGCTGTAGTTAAATTTAAAAAACTGCATAATAAAAATTTTCAATGCATCCTCATAATATGGAGTTAAGGGCGGAAAACATATGGAAAAATGTACAGGCATATATTGAACCATAATTATGCTTCAAGTTACTCTGTGGGCATGTTAAGTTTCTCATTTTGTTCACAATGACTTCGGAGAAAAAGTAAAAAGCATTCGAAATCATTTTACTTTCCATGATATATATTGGGCTAAAATCACTATTAGTTTCTATAATATAAATGCGCAAGTTGACAAAGTTTGTCCCGCTTTACGGCAACACTATACATCTAAGGTATAAGCAATTACATATGTATCGATAGGTCTATCCAAGCAGCAGTGGAGTCAATCATAAAAGTTAAAAAAAAATCAATTATAATACAGAAAAATCAATTTAAAAATGACACCATTACAAATGCCGAACATATATCCACACTATAGAGCCACTGTTGTGTGAGTAAACGTGTCATGTATTTTGCTTTATCTGCTGTTATTGTATTGATCACTGGCTATAATGCCCAGTGCCGGCAGCTCTCATGAGAGCACGAAGATTGCTTTGTTGGAGACATTAAACAAGCAATGTAAAATATGAGCAAATATGTAAATTTAATTGATTATACCTACAAACACTGTTTACAAAAACAAAACACTTGATTATTTCAACACCGGAGTTAGTTTTGTTTTTGTATTAGTGGTTGGATTTGTGTGACTTAAAATAAAATAAAATTAAATTAAGTTTATTAAAAGATAGTGAAGGGAAGGACAGGAAAGGAAAGGAAAGGAAGGGAAAAGAAAGGGGGGCAAAGGAAAGTAAACGATAAAAAAAATAAAATAAGTTAAAAATAGAGACTGTAGAGAGAAGAAGAAATCAAAGAAAATGAAAATATATTAAAGGAAAGGAACAGCAAAGAAAGGAAGGGAAAAAGGCGAACGAGAGAAGTAGCAAAAAGGGAAAATAAAATAAAGTTTTGTGATTGAATTTCAACCACTAGGCGATCTCTAGTACTATGTATTAAAAGCGGCTTATGTGGTCTTCTGAACGGCGGCAAAATCTTGTTGATAGGAAAAACAGTAAAATGTATGGTTCATTATATGCCTTAACCTAAGAAAAATGGGTGTTTGACCCCTAAGGACAGATTTTGAGGGTGTATGAGAAATTTTGTGAACGCGGGCTTTGTATGTCAACCTCGAAAAATTTATTTAAATTTTTCTTATTTCGTTACACAGTGTAATCGATGGAAAATCAAAGTAAGGCATATCCCTTTCACATTTACACATTTATTGACGGATTCCTTAGGTGCTTTGCAGTGCATAATAAATTTGTTACAAACAAATGTTTGTGTACGGGGAGACATTGCTATTCGATTCAGTAGAGCCATGATAGAAAGGACGTAAGGAAGCTTTAAAGGCTTTAATAATAGAAAGCATATCAGCTTACGTTTGAGTAAAAAAATAAGAAGGTCGTAGTTCTCGCATTCCATTGTAGGAGCACTTCCTTATTCATATTAACTTACGAGCATTTGTTGATCCTACTATAGGGCGTATATACAAGGGTAGTATAGTAAAGAAGTGCATTGACCTTCTAATAATCTTGTTCTAAATTTACGCCCCGGGTGCCATCAAAAATTAAGACACTGCAGAAAAGTCTCTAGTACAAAACTAATATTTTTCCACAGAAACGCTGCTTCTTAGATTTGCTAATAGGCTACAGATGTAAACTTTAACGGATTACATCAATCGAGTTGCAGTGTATCTCTTTTTGTCTAGTTCTCATTCTGGACTAAAGCAGTTTCCTTTAATCTTATCGCATTGCATAACCTAGCCAACGAAACCTTTACGTTTTAAGCCTTTGGGCTATGTAGATATATGAAATATAATATTACTTTTGAACTCACCGCATAAGGTAGAGAGGGAGATCAGACGCACCACGGTCTTGAGATTTCGTCAGTTTTCTTAAAATATGTTTTATTGGTTAATTCAAACCCGAGTCATAGTGGATTCCATGTAGGTATCTGCTAAAAGCTCGGAGAGCTCTTTAGTAACTCAAACACGACAAATTAGTAATATATTCTACTCATATAACATCACTACGCACTCAGGGGATACTCCTAAATATTTTCTTGCGCGTTTAAAAAAGCCTCCTGTGTGAAATTATCGAGATCTTGAATATGGCGGAGGTTTGACCAAGAGAAGCAAACTGTCTTAAAAAAGTACGGTCCAAGCTCTAGTCTAAGAAATCTTTACTGGAGTATATTCACTTCCAGAATTACAAGTTTATTGGGATACTCATGGGTCACTGTCCGATGGGAACACACTGGGCGAGGAGGAAATATAAAGTGTTGATCACTGCAGTTGTACCGCACTTAGCTAGGACTTGTATGGAGTGTCTAAACAACTACTTCTCAATTTGTTTAACGGAGCTAGGCTCTGCTGAAATCACATACATTTTGCGCTATATTAGGCGGAGGTGGACAAGACGGTTCAACTTCCTGAACGTTTAAAGGAGGATGTGGATTTAGCCCTTATTTAGTGGTATCCCAATGGGCTATCCTGCTTAAGTGTGCCTCTCGGCTGTGCAGAGGCCTGGCGGCCACCTTAACCTAACCTCACCTTAGTACACTACCGCGGTTTACCGGCTCTCAGGAGATGATTGTAAGTAAAATATTAAGGAAATTATAAAATAGGGCCTGGAGGATGAATTTGGAGAATTATAATCATGCACTCGTGCTATCACCGCATTCAGAAATCTTCAACCAAGCATGTCATTCTGCACGCATTTCTACTTCCAATTGTTACTAGAACGAAGGATATTTTAAAGCGGCTAGCCGCTTTCTCATGCGAACTTCGAAATCAACTTTAAGCCACTTTTTGGGGTGGATTGCTCTTATGGCATACATGGAAACACTTCCGCCAATCATTTTGATACTCATATTTATGAAGAAATATACAGGTTTTAGCTTGTTTTGGAGAGTTGTAAACTCGTTGCTTCTTGTAATGTATAAAATTCATAATGTAAATATTTTAGATAAGAACATATTATGGATCCAGCTATTTTTTTGTAACAATACCACAGTTTACGGGATTTAAAATATGTGTCATTTATTTATGAAAGTTTTTCTAATTTTTCTATTGTTCAATATTTAAAGTATGCATGACTATAAATAAGCTCAAGGCCAAGAATAACACTTTTTTTAGTATTTTAGTTAAATAACAAAATTTCAATACCTAATTTTTTTTTATTCAATAAACCATCTTCTGTAACAAAAACTGAGTTAGGGGGTTTCCATAAAATACGTCCGGTGCTAGGGGGGTCAGAGAAATCAGACGAATCTCGGACACAAAAAAATAATATAATAATAATTAAAAGATTATATAAAAATTGTTATATCTTCACTTGAAATATCTAAAGGAGAAGGGGTCAGGTATGTGGACGAAATCGGACAAGCAAGGGGGTCCAAAATGGCTAAAAATCCCGGACGTCTTTTATGGAAGTCCCCTTATTGCGGATTTTTGATCGGAAATATTAACGCACGATGTTTTGAGATATTGACTCATTATGATCTATTTTAGAATTTGCATGAAAAATTAAATTAGAATTCCAAAAATATTTTGTATACCAACAATTCAATTGAATTGTTCTTTCGACGGCCTGTACTTTTGCAAAAAACTCAAGGCCAAGAATAATATTTTTATTTATTTTATTTTATAAAGGCTTAAATAATAATACAAATTATTATACGAACTAAAAATAATAATATATTTTTCTTTTTATTAATGAAAATTTTTTTTGGATTTTTTTTTAATAATTATTTTTAATATATTATTAATAGTTTTTATTGGAATAGAATAGAAAAATGTTAGAGACAACCGGCATAGCTTTTCTTATTTAATAATATTTCAAAAATTCTAAACTTTTGGAAAAATGGTTTCCCTCAGCTATTAAGGGAAATCATTTAAAAAAAAAAACAAAAAAATCTTAAATTAAATTTTTTGTTATCTAATTTAAGTTCGTATAGTTTCTCAAATAATTACCGCATTTTTTTTTTAACCTAAACTGTTTGAGAATAGCTGGTTTAATTCCGGGATCGTTAAAATCCCGCAAAATTCACATCCCTAATACCAACGTAGATTTAGTAAAACTTTATGCCAAATTTCCTGCCTTCGAAGTCTATAGCTGTAAGCAAAATATCGTCTCAATTCTATTATATGGAAGACTTCCACAAGCCAACCAAAATCGAACTGAAACTAAGCTAACACTGTACTAGAAGCATTCTAAGTTATTGGCAAAGAAAATTTCTATGGCTCTTAAATATTCAAACTAGCTAAAATATATTATATACACATAGACATATTAAATGGCCACCACCGCAGCAAAAGAACAAAACTATAACAACGAAAACGGTGAACGACATGAATTTATGCAACTAACCTCTAAAACTTTAAAATTACTGAAAATGGGTTTCATTTTATTCTTTAATTCATCGGCAATGATATAATGTAAAAGGTCATTTTAGCTCTCGAATACTACAAGGACCATCGCAACTTCTTTCAACACAGCCCATGGTTAGAAGCTCTACATCAAGACAGATATTAGACGGCTTCTATAGGGCCGTTGAGAGGAAATGCGGTCCCGAGGGCAGAAATTCAGTAAATACATTTGGGATAAGAATTTCTAATTTTCATTTATTTAAATGCTATACATAGGTTCTATCTACCTCTTCGGGACCAGAACCGGACTCTTTCGGGATAATTTCGAGATTCCTTTCGGCATCGTTTCGGGATGGTTTTTGGGACTCTTTCTGGAATGTTAGGGAAATTTTCGGGATCAGTCGGGACTTCTTTGGGATTATTTCGGGACTATTTTGATATAATTTTAGGATTATTTCGGCATTGTTTTCGAGACTGTTATGGACGGATTTCGGGATTGTTGTGGAGTTATTTAAGGATAATTTCGGAACCATTTTCGTTCCTTTTTTGGGTATTTTCGGGACCATTTCAGGACAGTTTCTTAGTTATTTACTGGACCTTTCCAAAGCCCATAAAATATCCGGAAATGATCCCGAAATCATCCGGAACACACACCTTTTCTTGTACTACCTGATTCTTCGGAGTTGTTAGAATAACTCCGAAAGAGCGCTGCGAAGTATTCAGAATCCTTTGGCCATTTACTTGGCTTGTTACCACACTGCAACTCCCTTAGCACTGAGATGGTGTAGGAACTTTTGTGTTCCAACGAGACCTTCCTGAAGAAACTTTAATACAGTACCCAGCAGCGGGAAAGACTACACTTATCATAATAGCCAATATTTCCTCTCGTTTCTAAGCTCATAGTTTTGCATAAAACGTGCTTCCATGGATGGGAAATTTCCACGTCTCCTTTTGAATTTGCTGTTGTCATGTTGAATTTATATTTCCGTGTTACGGTGCGCTCTTTGTTAGTATGTACTTCTTTGTCCCATTCAGCTTCTTTTGTTTCACGTCCGTCCTTAGCAACCAAAGCAAATTTGTATAAGTTCCTTTGACAATTTCAATAAATCAGTATTTTTAAACATTTCAAAATACTTACATACTTAACATGAAAGTAATATTAGGGATGTACATTTTTTCGATTTTTAAAAATACCAGTATTTTTGTCAAGGTGTTTGAGTGTTCATTGTCCCTAAACAGCTAACCTTGAAAAGAAATGGTGAAATTGCTTGAAAAACTAAATCACTTTGAAATATATAACAAATAATTGGATTTTTAATATGATTTTTTATTTAAAATTAGCAGACCCGGCAGACGTTGTCCTGCCTAAAATTTTACTTGCCTACATTTAACAAATTGTACTCTTTTCTCTCCCCACTTTTCGCTACTTTTACATGTATCCTTATCTCCTCCATTTTCCCCATCCCTATATAGAACTACTCTTCTTTACCCCCTTATTTTTCCTCTAACACCACCTCTATATCTTAAATTTCTATTCCTACTCCCCTTCTTCTCCCATTTCCTCTGCGGGTACTGATATGTACATACTTTCGAAGATACATCGAATTAACTTTTATCTGATCCTGGTACTGCTTTCTGTTTTAAAATTTTTTTGACATATAGAACACATATCTTTACATAAAAAATCATTAACTTCAACCAAATAAATTCGTAGCTATGCCGAATTGTTAATTTAAATAGCCTGGAGGATTTGCCACTAAATATGGCCTGTGTCGTTTCACAGAGATCGACAATAAATTTTGGACATTAATGAATCACAAACAAAACACAAAAAATGTGGGCGTGGCACAGCCCACTTTTCCCAAATAATGTCAAACTTGACTAAAGGACACATATATCCAAATATCATTAATTTAGACCAAATACGGTCAGAGTTATGACGAATTGATATTTTATATAGCCAGGAGGCGTGGCACTGCCCACCTTTCCAAAACTTTGTATAGCCTAAGTCGTACGCAGCGAGCTTCTGAACCCACTGTGAAAGTTCATAAAAATTAGTTAGAGTACTTTGGATGCCTATAAAGGACACTCATTCATTTTTATTTATAAGAGTAAAGTTAAGTATCCCAAATAGTTTTATACACACTTGATTTTCCAACATTTTCGTGTTAACACGAATTGATGAATAGATGAATTAAAATAATCAAATCATAAATCAGATGAGTGCAACTAATTCAAGTGTGAACAGAAAAAACTAGCTAATATTTTCGAACTGGACTCCAGTCTGAAAACTTAAATACATTATAGGAAAATAATATTTCTGATTACGCCTCGAATCCGACACGTTATCATCCCCGTTTTTCTGTTTATTAGAGAGATATTCCGCTGTTACAACAATTTTTATTTTACTTGAATTAAACTTCTTTTATATGAGTGTTTTTTTTTAATTAAATTACATTGATTAGTATCAAAAACTGAATTGTTGGTTTTTCGGTCTATATATTTTTAAATTGTTCTGGACTGTAAATCAGGTCAAGGATAGTAATAATAATTTTTACGTAAATTAATAAATAATTATTGCTTTTATTTCTAACAACTTTTTTTGGTTATTAAAAATTGTTATTTGAATATAGAAAGAAAATTTGGAGACATCCGCCATCGGTTTTCTTATAGATCCATTTTTGAAGCTGCTAGGTTTCAGAGGCAGGGAAATTCTGACACTATATATTTATCATTAGGCTATCAGAACGTTGGTTTGTATGGCGGCTAAACTCATATTTGTATTTATTTTTACCACCCTTTGCGCAGTATGATGTTATTATCTATAAGAAAAACTAAAGCGTTTGTATCTATATTTTCCTTTTGCATTCATACTTGCACTTTAAGTTAAAAGAAAGCCAATAATAATTTTCATACAAATTATTATTCTTGGTCTTGAGCTCTTGAACTAAACAAATTGTTCTATGATAACATCTTCAACATAACAAATTTATGTATTTATTCAAGAATTCACCAAATTCAAATCAACAAAAAAAATTTAATTATGCCAAGTTCCGAGATTGCAGTAAATAAATCCCGTTGATTTTGGCACCTAAAAAACACGCAGTTCCGGAATAGTCCGCCCTAGTACGTACAACATCACATACACATATAGTGCATGATATGTAATTTATATGCTAGTTAGGCCCGATTTTTCAGTACAAGTTTAACTCAATTTGTCAGTTAAACTAAGCTTAAACTTGTTACGCAGTTTTTCAGTCAACTTTAAACGAAGTTTAAACGTAGTTTAAGCGGTCAATTCGGCAGGGTTAAACTCTAGTTAACCTCTCAGCTGTTTTGCATATTTGATGGTTTTGGTTGTGAAACAATAAGCTGAACGCAATTAAGAAAGGACGATATTTGTATATTTAATTAAATACTGGATATATCATCTGACGAAAGTGATTATAGTGATGCAGAAATTGGCAAAATGGTAACTATTACAATACTGAGGAGAAGCAATGGCGTTGAATATGTATACAAATATTATCTGTTGCCGTATCTAGATAAAGAAAAAACCAATGTTGCCGTATAAAAAGCAAATATTAAAAGCGGCCTTAAACTCACACTGAAAAACCGCTCTGCAGTTTAACTGGAGTTTAAATTTATGCCGAGTTTAAGCAAACTTTGTTTAAACTGAGCTTAACCAAGGACTGAAAAACCGGGCCTTAGTAGACAAAAATCTTGTTTGAGTATTCAGGAAAATCTCAAAATTTGCTTACGGTCAAAATACAAAGTATGAAAGCAGCTAAGTAAATGTTTATATGATGAAATATGTGTAAAAGGAATACGAAATCGTTTTTCTGATATTTTGATAGATAGTTTTACACTTTACGTAAGTATATACTTATTTATTTATTAGCAACTCTACATATGTACATATGTATATAATCAAGTGGGAGGCAGCTTGTTTATTGTGGCAAAAGTTGTTGAGTATTTAAGTAGCTTAGTGAACGCATCAGAATAAGTACACTTAAGTGAAATGTGATGAATTTAAAATGCATCTTCACATCCACTTTTTTTTGTAGAGAAATATAATGTGTTCACTTAGATCTGCTTAATTGGTTTTACTGCAAGTTGCGCACTTGCCGTATTATGTCCCCTATCAAGGGGAAACTGGGAAGCAGCTGATGAAAGAGATAGGTACACTATGGAGTTTGCCGACTAGTTACTAATCCTTCAAAATGTCAAAATGTACAAAAAAAGTTTGTCTGTCGCGCTGGTAACTTCGTGAGTAGAACTAATAACCCAAATTGACTGAAATATAATTTTCAAAATTTGACTTTGTATTGAAATACTTTTGGATTGAACAAGTTTTATTTTTAGTCTCTTTTAGCTCAACAATAACTAAAACATTTTATTTCACAATATTGCACAGTAATGGATCCGTTTTTAAGCAGTGTGAAAAAGTCGGTTTAACTGAAAAGTGGGCGTAGCAGATTTTAACGCCCGGATTCCATCCCTTTTTGTTTGCGTTACAGGCCACCACACTGCCCACTACTACAGCAGCCATACATACATGCATATATCTATGAAATTTCAGACAACATTGTTGATACCACATCGGTATTTTACCCAAAAATACTAGAAAAAAATTGATAGTAACAAATTGTCAAAATACCAAATTTTTGTTGCAACAAAAAATTCTAACAAAAAGAAAGTATAGGTATTCCATAGACGGGCAAATTACATTTAAGTGCACTAAATATTAACCCACCCTACTAGACAGGTACCGGTAAGTCAGATAAAATCTCGGCCTGACTTGCGTTTGCGTTATTTTTGCTTATTTTTCTCAATTAGTTTCTGAAGAGCAGTGTGCCAAATTTAAGCATGTAAAGGGTGTTTTTTTAGGGGTATAAAACTTCGAATTGAAATAAAACACAAGAAAATCGTTTTAAGGTCCATCAATTTGGCTTTATTGGAAGGATAATTTTATGCCATTAATGTTTAAATAGATTTCGGGCATGTGGCCGCCGCGGCTGGCTCGAATAAAGCCAATTCTACAGGTCCAATTTTCAACCACTTTTTCGAGCATATGGGGCCGTATGTCGGCAATAACGCCACGAATGTTGGCTTCCAATTCCCCTAACGTTTCTGGTTTGTTGGTGTAGACGAGCGACTTCACATATCCCCAAAGAAAATAATCCAATGGTGTCAAATCACACGACCTTGGTGGCCAATTGACAGGTCCATTCCGCGAAATTATGCGCTCATCGAATGTTTCCTTCAATAAATCGATTGTGACGTGCGCTGTGTGGCATGTAGCGCCGTCTTGTTGGAACCACAACTCATCCACATTCATGCCATCCAATTCGGGAACAAAATAGTCGGTTATCATGGCTCTATACCGGTCTCCATTAACGGTAGCTGCCTCTCCAGCATTAATGCGGAAGAAGTATGGCCCAATGACTCCACCAGCCCATAGAGCACACCAAACAGTCAGTTTTTGTGGATGTAATGGCGTTTCAAGGGTCTCATGTGGATTCTCTTCACTCCAAATGCGGCAATTTTGCTTGTTGACGTAGCCATTCAACCAAAAATGAGCCTCATCACTGAACAAAATTTTGCGATGAAAATCAGCATCGAAATCAATCTCATTTTCGGCCCATACACCAAAATCACGACGCATTGCATGGTCTCGCGGCTTTAATTCTTGCACAAGCTGGATCTTGTAAGGTCGCAAGCCAAGATCTTTGCGCAAAATCTTCCATAAAGTTGATGGACAAAGCTCCAATTGCTGTGCACGGTGGCGAATCGATTCATTCGGGTCCTCTTCAACACTTTGCTCTACAGCGGCAATTGTTTCTTCGGTGCGCACTGTTCGACGTCTCTGCGGATGCGTATTATCCCATAGAGTAAACGTAGTGCGAAAACGATCCATGGTTAACCGAATTAATTGCTCTGATGGACAATTATGTCGACCATAAAATGGACGGAGCTCACGGTAAACTTCGCGAACTGAACCATTATTTTCGAAATAAATTTGCACGATTTGCAAGCGTTGTTCTTTTGTCAACCTGTTCATGATGAAATGGCAAACCAAACTGAACATAAATGACATTAGAGTTGCCAGATTTGACCACAAAATGCCAGTTTTATCTCTATTCGAAAAACAAACCTGTAAAAAAAACACCCTGTATTTGCTGTCCGTGTACACACGTACAGTATACGGCATCCCTTTCTAGCGCATGTAGAACCACATATATCTGCACTCATCACTCTCATTATCCATAACGAAAAGTTTGGTTAGCGCTAACAGTCAGGTATAATGCAAACGCACGCCAGCGCTAATGGTTATGAATGGCGGAAACTTCATATATAGCTAACAATGGAAATATGTATTATTAGATTTAATTTTTAATGTTTAATATAATTTAAAATTATACAATTTTCACGTTCACAACAGGCAATAAGAGCTATAAATACATATTTATATCATTTAACATTTACAAAATATAAATTTACCACATTTGGGTGCATAATTATTTAAACGAGGACTTGACTTGGTAAATAACAATGATTATCACTATATACAAGGTGGCGCAAAAGTAATCCTCCTATCAGAAAATGCTATAAATTTTTCGATTGGCCCCTAAAGTCAGTTCTGTTTTGACATTTGTGTAGTAAACACATGCGAAATACACGTTAATAAACAATGTTACGCTACACTGCTCCAGAACGCGGAATATTGCTGACTATTTATTTGACCAATAATCGGTCGGTAAAAACCGGTTACTGCGCAAAAGTAATCCTCCTATCAGAAAATGATATAAATTTTGCGATTGGCATCTAAAGTAAGTTATTTTTTGACATTTGTGTAGTAAACACATGCGAAATACACGTTAATAAACAATGTTACGCTACACTGCTCCAGAACGCGGAATATTGCTGACTATTTATTTGATCAATAATCGGTCGGGGCTAAACGGTTACTGTGAATGGTGAGCGCTACAGAGCAATGATCAACGAGTTCTTTTTGCCGCAACTTGATGAATTGGGATTGGAAAACATGTGGTTCCAACAAGACGGTGCAACAGCACACACTGCACGTGCCACAACCGATATGCTGAACATCGGAAGATTACTTTTGCGCCACCTTGTACTTGCCTTATCTGGGCGTATTAGTAGCAATTTTACAGCAAAACTCCTTGTTAAACATTTTAAAAATTTTTTAATTTTTAGATTTTTTTACAATATCAAAGAAGATACACAAAGAAAAAGTTGCCAGAAGGCTTTGTGTGTTTTGTTAGTAATTGACCATTTTCGCTTGCATTTATTAGTGAGTGTGGTAAGGCCCGTCTATTTTTATTTGACTGTATTTAAAATACCGAGCACTAAAATGAGTTGGAACTTACAAAATAACTACTGTCTACGCTTTATGGAGGGCGAGTAGTTTTTTTTTTAGTTATTTTATTGTTGTTGTTGTTGTTAACAGTGCTTCGCCCTGCCCCAGGTTGGACAGGGTTACACTGAAATAACAGCCCTTGGCCGGGTGAAAAAACCCGGGTCACTCCGGTGCGATAGAACCGGCTGTTTTGGGAATGTAGTTATTTTATTAATTGGGGGCAGTGTGACCAGGCGATAGAAAAAAAAGAGGCTCAATCGGCAAAAAAAAGGTTCGAAAAAGCTAAAATTAAAAAAAAATTTTGCTAAAAAAAATCATTTTTTTACGAAATCCATTCAAAGTTTTTTATTTTAGATTAAACTATTTGTATATAAACCTATAGACATAACTTAAAGGAACTATTCTTGTTTCAACACATAGCAGGCACACTTTCCTTGACTAGCAATAAATACATACTATAGAAAAATCACTACAAACTAATTGATTTTATACGATTTTCTTCGTCTGATGAATCAAAAGATCTTGAGTCTGCGTACATTTATCATAGAGATGAGATCATCGGTAATTTCAAAAGCAGTGCTACATTTGGCTAAGCATTTTAACGAACATCTAATATTAAGCAGCGAGCTAAGCATTTTAATTTTTAATCTGTTCCTTAACTTAGTTTTTAAAATGTTCATGGTGAAAAATTCTTTCAACCTCCCCATTACTGAAAGGTAATACCAAAAAGCTAAATACGAATGCGACCAGTTCTAAAAAGGAGGTTCGTTTAATGAATTTTTATGTTCTCGGACTTCCGCCCAAAATTCAATGGTAGAGGTTATACTTGTCCACTCTACGGTTATAAGTTTCCGCCACTGCAGCTCAATCAATGCTACTTGACTTGGAGAATAGCTAGACTTTTCTTCTTGAAAGTGAGCAAATACATCCGGTTTTGTAACTTTCAAAGAATTATCAACTGAAAAAAATGTACCTTTTGTAAAGAGTTCATATTATCAGGTAGGCGATGTCGCAATTGGGTTATTAAATCCACTCAATTTTCACGAATACTTTTCTGCATTTCAATACTACCTTGATTCAACACTAATTTTATATATTCCTCGAAGTTTTATGAAAAATATGGTGTTGGGACCAGAAAAGCTTTGGAGTAAAAAAGTCTAGAAAACGCCTTGAAGCTAAAACCAAAGTTATGAGGCTAAAGGACAAAAAAAGGCTAAATCTAGCCTCGAAAAGGCTAACCTGGTCACACTAATTGGGGGCGAGCACTACTGGCTCTGAGGCATTGCGTGGGATTGGCTTCCTCATTTTCGCTGTGAAAAACCCCTATTTGGAATTACAAAGCAAAACTATATATTCGAAATATTTTGTAAGCTGGCTGCGAATTACAAGAGAGTGCAGCGCAAATGAAATAAACGAAAGAAATAATTATAGCTTTAGTCGCTTAAGCAAGTACAAATGTTTAAATTTCGTTGTGTTGCCTTTTAAATTGACCCGTCAGACTTTGCCACTTTTCATGGCACTGTGAATAATCCATGACTCTCAAGAAAGTTATTTATTTATTTATTTATGTTAGAAATGTCTTCCAGAGGTCAAGTAAAGCCTAGTGCTTGTTCAAGCGTGAAATATGTTAGAACAAGTCCAAACATAATTTTAAATAACTTTTTTAATAAATAAAGTAAAACGTCGCCTTCTGTCATCATGTTGCTATATTTTTATGTAGTCTTTCAAGACTTGAAATCAAATGATTTACTGCCGCTAGCAACACTTCACGGAGAAAAATGTTGCCAAGGAAATTACGCAATGAAATAACATATTCAAGCCATAAAACGAACGGAAAATGATAGGTCACGATGCCAGAAAAACATTTTTTATTCAAAACATTGAAAATGTGCTTTCAAATGGTTTCCAGACGACTTGCACCACTTTTTACGCGTAAAATGTTAGTTTGAGGTGAAGTTAGGAGAAAAGTTTGTGGTTAGCAAGGTTTGACAGAAAAAAATCAGCAAACATGTTATGTACATTATTGGACTCTTCACCAAATTTATCGTCACGTAGGAATATAAGACCGTGATCTTTTAGATTTGATAAAATTCCAAAAAAATTTTGGGCTACATTTTAATCCACGAATGATTTGATATAGTGAGAAAAATAATAATATATCTAAAAAAAAAGATCGCAGAATGCACTTAAAGGTATTATGTGATATTACTAAGATTTCACATACTTTCTTACAAATGCACCGTACAACCAAATAATCTGCAATTTGCATATTGATGGTGATACATGCCTGTCTTTTTCTCTATATTAACTTGGTTGTCTTAAAGTAAATAGTTTGAAGTTTCGTTCATAATAGCAAAACACATCTATAAATACACTTAATTACGGGTAGTTGACCATTGAGCACAAATATTGAAAATTTACATTGATCGTTTTGCAGTATCACACACGATATGCAGCTTTTAATCTTTGCTCTCGGGAATAAAGAGCTATCATCTCTAACGTCCTTATAGTAGAAACACTGTGCAGCGTACTGAGTTTCTGAATCATAAAATTATGTCAAGTGCGTTTTCAAGGTTAGTACAAGCTGCCCATCCATAGTATGCTCGTATTCATATGCATATAATTTCGTATGTGTATAGGTGTTTGCGGTAAAGTTTTCTGGCTCAATGCTCATATGCTTTATTACTTTGAAGCAAATTGAGAGTTATTAAAATGCATTTAAAGTTTTTTTGCTACAAATATTAAATGCTTAAGTTCTTGTGGTCAGAGTGAAATTTAGGTATGTGTGTGAGTCTACACAATACGTAAGCCTTCATCAGGCATATGTGGTGAGCGTAAAAATGAAATAAAACCACAAACTTTGCACGAAATGGAGTAAACTTGTTAATACATGGGATCCGACATAGTAAAGTAAAAAAAAGTATGTGTAAGTGCATTGTTGTTGTTGTTGTTGTTGTAACTCCCTGAAGGTTTTGGGGAGTGCTGTCGAACTGACAGTCCTTGGCCGGATATGAATCCGGTACTCCCTTGCGACTATCCTGGTGACGATTTGGTATGACCAGTGGAACCTTCTAGGTCGTGTCACCCGCCTTTCCGTTAGGAAGGGGAGATGGGTAATGAGAGGTGAGAGGCATCATATCCGTAGATCAACCATCGAGTTGCACGTCGTTACCTTTGTGCAAATTAGTCGCCTCTTACTACCGGTATGCCCAGCTCGGGCATATTCTAAGCCACTAACCGGCAGGGGGAACGTAAGTGCGTTACGGTGGGTCAGTGTTTGTTTCGGATGCTACGAAAAATTTTATAAAAAAATTTTGCATTACAAGAGGCTCACTTTATCATTACATATAAAATCGTAAGTAGAATATTTCTTGTTTAGGCTGACGGTTCGAAATCATACAAACCAACTGATTAAAGTGAGCTAACAACTTTTTTTTTACCGGCAACAAGATATAATTTGGCAACTTTTACACAATAAATTCTCCCAGAATCGCTTTTGCCTGAACTGCATTTCCCACCGTTATGATTTTCGGTTAAATAATCCTTCAGGTACAAAATTAGTGGTTACACTGAGTCGAACGGTAAGAAGAACTGCC
Organism: Merzomyia westermanni; assembly: GCA_949987695.1. Taxonomy (NCBI): domain Eukaryota; kingdom Metazoa; phylum Arthropoda; class Insecta; order Diptera; family Tephritidae; genus Merzomyia; species Merzomyia westermanni. Next base: position 47,582,230 of record OX465290.1, read on the forward strand.
AGCGAATGAAGACTAGACTAAGTAATTCCAATATCGGCATGTCTTGCACATTTCCAAAAAGTGCAAAGGACTTTATGTTATTGAAAAGCTGAAAGAAAAAAATGTTGATCAAAGAAATTGCCTCGAAATCACTTCACCCAACAGTTGGTACCTTATGCTGGGTAAAATGTTGAGAAGTAAAATCCTCTCTCGACAAATTTCTAGCTGTATTAGCTTCATTTTATATCTGCTCCGATATTAGGCTGGAAATTATAGACAATGTCGAAAGAAGTTGATATGGTTCTTATAATTCCAGACTTTATAAAAACTATAAAATAAGGTTTTGAAACACAGATGAACTCAACAAAAGTGGATCTCAAAATTTTTAGTATTAACGAAAGGCATTACTTATAACCAAGCGAAAGGCGGCCGCTGTGGTATGGCGATAGTGCTTCTGCGGGGTCGCCCCTTGCCAGTGGTTTGGCAAACTCTCCGAATGTTTTTCTGCCATGGAAGGCTTCTCAACTAAAATTCATCTGTTTTGTAGATGTCGCTCGGAACCTGCAAAAAACTGTGGGTCTTGCCAATTTGTAGGAAAAATTAGAAACAGTACTCTACTAATAGGTAGAGAACCTCGCCGAAAAAATCGTCTCCAAGGTTTGTGATGGTATAAATGTTGTATATCGCACAATAAATGGATTGATTGAAGCAAAAAAAACATGCTACTTCTTGCTCGCCAAAGCTTACAGCTGAGTATATAATGTTCAGTTGTAGCCTAATATATACTCCTTTACTTGTCGTCTTTAAAGTTAATAGTCAATTATTTTATTCAAATATTTGATGTGTAAATATTTTTGGGCTCGGTATCGGTAAGGGCTGTCCAGAAAATGTACGCGTCGCTGCTTGGAAGCGTAAGTGTAAGCACCTTTGAAATCGGTAGGGCAGCGAAATTACGCGTAATATCTGCTTGCGTCTCTGTCTGTGCCTTGTTGTTGATGTTGTTTCTGGGCGTACGGAGTTGTAAGTGAAATTTGGCTTAGTATGCGTGTATAGAATCATGTTTGACTGCTTTGCTGATATGTATGTGACGCTCCGCTTATGTGGGTGTGTGTGTATGCAAGTGGATTGCTTATTCCCTGTAAAAAACGTTAGAGCATCAGAGTACTCCAACACTTATCCCCATTCATATATAAAAGGTGGTCCAATTTACATAGCGATGTCCGGTGGTTGGATCACCTAATCCTATTCGGAGTACCATTTACTTTGCTTCTGAATAGTCTATAGAGCACCTACGTTGGAGTACTTTGAAAATGCTGCCAAAAGATTACTCTATAGAGTATTCTAGACGAAAGCGAGAAGGGAGTATGTATTCTTATGAGGACCACCTACTCCCACTCTCGCTTTGCTCTTAAATACTCCATAGAGTAATCCCATGGGAGTATTTTGAGAGTACTCTCACGTAGGTGGTCTATCGAGTATTCAAAAGTAAAGAAACGGAGTACTCCGAGATGGATTAGGTGATCCAATCACCGGACATTGCCATGTAAATTGGGCCACCTTTTTTATATGAATGAGGATATGTGTTGGAGTGCTCTGATGCTCCTTTAGGAGTATGAAACGGAGTATTTCCGTTTTTTGCAGGGTTGTTATTATTCGGTTATCGTGAATCTAAACACGATGAATGTTATGAATCGGCAAAAGTCGAAGGGAACTGCGTTTATCGTGAATATACACAGTTTTTACAAAAACAAAATAAGTGATTATTCATGTAAAATTTATTTTAGCTCAGAATACTCAAGACGGTAGTTAATTTGTTTTGTTTGTGCAATCTTTGTTGTTATGCTTATGAAATGAAATGCAAAAAAATTAACTAATATAAAATAAAATAAATTAAAAGTAAATAAAATAACATTAATTAAATTAAATTAAAATAAAACAATAAAATTTAATTAAATTAATTAAAAGGAACTATGATAATGGGAAGGAAAGGAAGGATAAGCAAAAAAAGGAAAGAAAAAGAAATTAAATTAAAGGAAAGTGAGGGAAGGAAAGGAAAGAAAAGAAAAGAAAAGAAAAGAAAAGAAAAGAAAAGAAAAGAAAAGAAAAGAAAAGAAAAGAAAAGAAAAGAAAAGAAAAGAAAAGAAAAGAAAAGAAAAGAAAAGAAAAGAAAAGAAAAGAAAACAAAAGAAAAGAAAAGGAAAGAAAAGAAAAGAAAAGAAAAGAAAAGAAAAGAAAAGAAAAGAAAAGAAAAGAAAAGAAAAGAAAAGAAAAGAAAAGAAAAGAAAAGAAAAGAAAAGAAAAGAAAAGAAAAAAAAAGAAAAGAAAAGGAAAGAAAAGAAAAGTAAAGAAAATAAAAGAAAAGAAAAGAAAAGAAAAGAAAAGAAAAAAAGAAAGGAAAACAAAAGAAAAAGAAAAGAAGAGAAAAGGAAAGGTAAGAAAAGGTAAGAAAAGATATTAAATTTTTTACAGGATACACATGTTCACACGTCAAACTCTACGAGTACTTGGTACTCACGCCGTTTTTTATATTTAGTAGTGCTACGCACACAAGGTATATTAACTTTAGTCGCTTAACGGCAGTATGTAACGGCATAAATGGATCTATATAGATGTTGACTTATATATATCAAAATGTTTAGGAGGAAAAGAGAAATTAATTAAGCCATATCCGTCCGTCCGTCTGTCTGTTAACGAGATAACTTGAGTAACTTTTGCGATGTCGTAATGAAATTTGGTATGCAGGTTCCTTTGTTCGAAATCGGATGCATAGAATATTTTTATACTCAGTACGTAATACACCTATACGGATAAAATTTGGTGTATACATTAAGATTGAGGCATAAAATACATTTTCCAAGAAATTTTTGAAAATGGGTGTGGTAGCGCCCACTTTTGATTAAGTCAAATTTAGAAATGTTACTAATCATAAATCAAACACCGTTTAAGATATCGAAACGAAATTCAGCACGCAGGTTTCTAGTGTAATTTTGAAGAGGATCGTAGATATATTAAATAGGTAATAACTTTGGGCAAAATAGCTTGACATCATCTATATTTCACTTTTAAAGTTTCCGTAAACTAAGAAACCCAAAAAATAAAAATTTTCGAAAATAGGCGTTGCCCGCCCCCCTTTTTATAGTGGATTATCCCGCTATGTCGAAACGAAATTTGGTAATAATTTTCAGTATATAAAAGTTACTATTTGTTGTAAAAACGGGCGAAATCGGTTAATGTCCACGCCCAGTTTTTTTAACATAGTTTTAAAAAATTATGTCAATTTTGTAGAAGTAGGCGTGGTGCCGTCCACTTTTCAGCATAAAATGTCTGATATCAGGGCAATCGCTTATAGATCAATCTTGATATTTCAATGAAAATTGGTCAGCTGCTTCTCAGTAGTATGTATCATACTCCTGCCAAAAATTAGCCAAATCGGAAAACACACAATATATTCGGGCACGTAGTTAATAGCCTATTGCAATAGCGAAATTGTATATCTCTTTTGATTTTCATACCTTTCATAAACATTAAATGTATGTAAGTATGAGAACAAGAAGAGAAAAGTTCACTAAAATGATCAGCACGATGAGCTGAGTCGATTTAGCCATGCCCCTCTCCGTCCGTCTGTCTGTCTGTCTGTCTGTCCGTCTGTCTGTCCGTCTGTCTATTTGAACGCAAACTAGTCTCTCAGTTTTACAAAAGAATGCTGAAATTTGTTGTTTGCTTTCGCCATTTTATAATATACTAGCAAACCCGGTAGGCGTTGTTTTGACGTTTTGATACATTGAACACATCTATATATAAAATGTCATTAACTTGAACCAAATAAACTCCTAGCTATACCGAACTGCAGCTTTATATAACCTGGGGGATTTTCCAAAGGCTATATACAGACTGTGTCCTGCCCAGCGAACTCCTGAGCCTATCGCGAAAGTTTAAGAGTAAAAACAAAACACAAAATACTATGTGAGTGTGGCTCCGCCCACTTTTCCAAAACTATATATTGTGTATGCTGTACCCAGTGAAGCCAAGTATATATTGTGAAAATGTCATAAAGATCGGTTGAGTACTTTGGCGTCTATAGAAGACACACATTTTTTATATCTTTTTTGTTACGCTCACAAGGTATATTACCTCATTCGGCATAAACGAATCGAGATATATTTATTAAAGTACATCAAAACGTTCAGGATGAAAACTAAAATATCCGGGCAAGTAGTTAATACCCCACTGCAAAAGCGAAGTTGTATTTATATCTTTTTTGATTTTCATACCTTTCATGAACATGAAATGTTTTTACGTATGACAAGAAAAAGAGATAGTCCTATCAAAAAGTATACTGAACTAATCAGGGTGATGAGCTGAGTCGATGTAGCTATGTCCGTCTCTCGATACGTCTATCTGTCTGTCTATTTGAACACAAATAGGAACTGAAAGTATTAAAATTGACCTGCGTAAATTGGGATGCCATAAAAGATCACTACTAGGTATATAATTTTCGGTTTCACCCGAACTTAGACTTCCTTACTTGTTTGTTTTATCTATCTTAAAATTTTTGGAAACTCTGTAAAATGTTTCTGAAATTTTTCCTATAACCGTTAAATGCGTTGCAAAAATGTCAAATATTAAATTTAAGTGACAGCTCTCGTATCAACAATGCTTGATCACAAAACACCTTAAAAGCATTTTGTTGTCGCTGCTTTTCAGTGTTTGCCGATTTGCGTATGTTCTGGCGCATCTGGATGTTTAAGTATAATGGCTGTTACCTCATGCATTTACGCAAATTGTTTTGGCTCTTTCGCTTGAATAAAGGCATTACAGGGTTGTGTAAACTTTTTGCATGAAACCAGAAAGTAAATGGCCCTATTTCCATTGAAAGGGTTAAATAATGTTTCATAACCACCGCGAAAATTAGTTCTGGGTTAAAGCGAAAAGTTTTGATAAAAACACTATTTAAGACCTCGGTCTTACAATGGTACTTTTCCGATATGCTTCACGGCAGCCATAGGCTACTCATAATTTAAATTCTTTGAAATAAAATATAATATGTTAACATTGTTTCACAGTGCTCTTTCTGAAAGATACTGCGTGTGAGAGTTAATAATGTGTTTTTTTTCCAAACATATTCGTTTGCGCTTAATATTTGTATAGCAGCTAAGCACACAACTTTATCTGGTGTCATAAAGTAGTGGCGAATAAAATCAGTAGTTCCAAGTTTCATGGTGCATTTTTTTCACTTGTCAAGCTCTTTTACCGACCTTAGAAATATGTGTTATCATCTACCAATGGTTTTACGAACTATACGCAATGCCAATGATCGCAATGATTTTCATTGCGGTTTTTTAAAACCATTACTCTTATTAGTCTTTTTTAAAGTTAGATTCTTAGCTATTTCTTGCAATCCCTTAGGTCTTCTAAAGTGATTGATGTACCTTGAAAATAGCTGCCCCACAGTTACATTGATATATTGTAACCAACTTACCGATGATTCCCAACGGTCTTTGGCACAATACGCTAAATTTAACCTCCTTACTATACTAAGCACAGATAATCCATAGACGCTGGACACAGTTGAGCTTCCATCCTCTATAAGAGATTTTGCTGCTGGCTACAAGTAACGTTTTTCGACGGCCATCTTTTATAGACGATGTTGTGACAGCATTCATTCAGACGCATATGAACGGAATTGGGAACAGAATTTGAAAACACATAATTTCGACAAGTCTTGAAAAGATTTCTTGCTGGATTGTAATATCAGAGGCTGCCGGTTGTTATGAAAAGGAGCAAAATCTAGAAAAACAGGCGTCGGTATATTTGTCGGTTAGTGCTCGATATATCGACAAAAAAATTTCGATTTGCGCTTTATTTTTCAAAATAGAGTTATCCATAACTTTTTATATGTAATATAAATGAAATTTAAGCCAAAACTTCCAAGTACGTCTCTAATTTTTATTTGGAAGCATTATGTTTACCGTATTTGGTCGCTTAACTCTTGAAAACGCCACATATAACATACCGTACATGAACACCGATAAATTAAGCTCCACTCAAACAAACTCAAAACTTTAGCCCTGAGCTTTGCGCACAGACATGGCAAATGCTGGCCTCACTGGATAAGTCAAGTGTGATTCTAGGTATATGTACTTCTTTGCCGGATTGTTCGCCGGTAGCTTTTATTATATTACTATAAAACCACTGTCACAATAAGTATTACTCCATAACATAGACCTTTGGTTACATCTAAGTTAGCTTTAACTCTTGTGATTTTTTATATAACAATACTATTTTACGGTTTAACTTACATACATACATACATACATATATAGGTAAATAGGCCTTAATAGCTGTTTGTTTAACCGTCTAAACGATTTTTACTTTCCAACAAAGCGCGATACCTTACTCTATCCTTTCCCAGTTGACGCCAATTAGAAATGCCAAGGGATCGCAGATTGTTCTCCACTTGGTCTTTCCAACGGAGTGGGGGCCTCCCTTTTCCTCTTCCATAGGTGGGTTCCGACAAGAATACAATCTGGGCCGGAGCATCTTCTTCCGTTGTAAAGCACATCATTAAATCTTCATGGGTAAACCCCGGGAGGTATCGGGTGGGGGCCCATAAATCCTTTGAAAAACCTTTCTTTCGAATACTCCAAGAGCCGACTCATCTGCGGCTGTCATCGCCCATGCTTCTGCTCCATATTGCAGGACAGGTATTATGAGCGACTTGTAGAGCGTGCTTTTTGTTCGTCGAGAGTGCTCTTTGCTTCTCAATTGCCTTCTCAGTCCAAAGTAACATTTATTGGCAAGGGTAATTTTTCGCTGGATTTCTAACGGTTTCACTTACACCAATTCAATGTTAAAGTTTGATTTCCCGAACTTGAACAGCGGATTAAACTTTTCACCTCAGAAAGCATTGTTAATATCTCACCACAATTTAATGGAGGTTGCTTTAATTTTTTCCATGGTGACATATATCGATTAGTAGTTACCCCAAACAAAAAATATTTATAATAAGATCAGGTGGCAACAATAAGTGGAAACTCTACTTAGAAATATTTTTTTTTAAATACGCAAGAATACCTTTAGTTTTATACATATCAGAATTCTTTTAAAAAAAATCAGGTAGTTGGCAACCCCGAAGAACATCCTATGTGGCCACAACTTTACAACTTTACTCCTAGAATGTGGTAAACTATCTACATACCAAATTTCATCCCAATCGGATAAGCCGTTTTCGAGGGAGGCTGAATATAAAGTTATAAGATACAGGATGATAAAATAAATTGTTAAATGTCGGTAAAACAAATAAAATTGTGAGCATAGCATTCCACCTAGCCAACGCATTTGAAGAACAAATACAGCGCCACTTCATGGAGTGGGTGCTTTCGAAATAGGGTTGGTATTAGAACACTTCCTGAACAATCTCCGAAATTAGAATTCCAGGATAAAAATTAAATTGTATTGGGGAATGATAAATATATTACTACTAGTTCCACCGACTACTAGAAAATTGCTTTTGAAACATTAAATTGACCTAAGCAATTGCTGTGTTAATACCAACTCGTAACCTGAGCATCTACCATCTACCCTTCACGGTTTGGTCAGAGGAAGCATGACGCTGAATGCTAATAAAAAATTGGTTTTTAGCAGCGCAGAGTTCAATGCGAATTCATTAACGAATCGTACAGAATTTCATACCCTAATCCTTTCCAAAAATATTTGTAGTATAACTCTTATCCTAAGCAGGGGAGAAACAATTGAATTAATTGTACATTGTTAAGTGTCAAAAATTTTAAATAACTACAACAACAAAGTACTCGTTATTATGCGTGACTAAACTTAGAATGACATAGAATTAATCGCGCATAAAAATTAATGTTGCAAAGGAAAATAATCATCAAAGTGCGCACAATTTTTATTTTAATGGTTTTAAGTGCTACTCCATTTATTTCATCATTGTTTAAATTACTCTTGCCAACTCGAGGTAGTTAAGCTGCAGTTTCGTTACTAGTAGTGGGACTATTTTCGAATAATTTATCCGTTTATTCGAATAGTATTATTCGAATAGTTGTATTGAAATGCGAGAGATGCCCGAAGCAAAATTCACTGTCTTCATCGCTTGTACCTATAAACAATGCTCATTGAGAATGCATTCACCTTTTTGTATGTACAAATGTGTGCATAACCCTGTAAAACAAGATGGAGCACCCGAGTACTCCAACACTTATCCTCATTTATATAAAAAAGGTGGTCCAATTTACATAGCGATGTCCGGTGATTGGATCACCTAATTCTACTCGGAGTACCATTTACTTTGCTTCCGAATAGTCAATAGAGCACCTACGTTGGAGTACTTTGAAAATTCTGCCAAAAGATTGCTCTATAGAGTATTCTAGACGAAAGCGAGAAGGGAGTATGTGTTCTTATGAGGACCACCTACTCCCACTCTCGCTTTGCTGTTGAATACTCCATAGAGTAATCCCATGGGAGTATTTTTCGGTTTTTTGCAGGGGAGCCAATAGCTCAATACAACTATTCAAATAGTACTATTCAAATAATACTATTCGAATAAATGTATAAATTATTCAATTAAATATTATTCGAATTATTTATAGCTTTCGAATAAATGGATTTTTTGTTCGAATAATTTTTATTCGGAAGGTCCCATGCCTATTCGTTACAAAAACCTTTTGCGTTATTCAAATATTATTATTGAGGATAAGCTGCTTGCCCAGTGGCGTTGCCCAAGAAACCGCCATCAATGGTCACACCACATTTGCTTTGTGTACTTACTTGTCCCAGAGACATTGCGCTATTACGTGCTATGCCTGATTTAATATTGTTCAATAAAAAAGCAAAGGAAAGGAAAATAAAGACAGAATAAGCTGGGAAATATAATATAACCAGCTACAGCCTGTTTCAGAAATGTTCTAGGAATTTAATAAAATTGAAAAGTAGTGTCCCCGTGCTCTTAAAACTGCTCTTTCGTTTCTGAACTGGTACATGGTTGACAGTGAAGGGATCCGATCCGAGAACGAAGAAAATCGGCCTTACACTACCCGTTTAGGCATAAAAGTGAAAAATACGTCTAATCATAGGACGAGCTCAAACAAAAGGAATCAATTCATCCTGGACTTATTCTACACAAATAGAATTTTTTGCACGATAAAGATAGTCCCTACCAACCATTAATGGATAATTAAATAGAAGATGGGTCCCGGCACTTAAAAAGTTGGATAAAAAATTAAGTAATTTTATTTAAAGAGGTTCAGTTTATAACCGTGTTGAAATTACTTCTCTGCGTAAGTGTGAGGTCTGAAAGTCTGGATACTTTTAGGCACTTCCCTACCAACCATGGTTAACCGTGGTGAAACTTTTATTCCACAAATTTACAAATTTTTACTTACACCATCGCACATTTTTGGAATTTTTTTGGGAAACAGCAAGTGCCTAAAAGTATGCACTCACACCTACACGTAAAAACATATTGAACATGGTTAAAGTGAACCTCGCCGAACAAAATTGCCCACTTTTTTATCCAGTTGTTTGGTAAGCGCGACTCGCTGTTTATCCAGATTTTTGTCTACTGCTGGTTGGCAGGGTTGTTGTGTTCCATGTGTTAGTTAATATATTTGAGTTTGGGGAGTCACCCTGTGGGAAAATCTCTAGTTCTGAACTGGTGCGCTTCAAGTGCGTTCCGAACCCCTACTAGTTCGCCTTCAATCTCTTTTACATGTATTCAACTGACAATTCCGCACCAGTTAAAAATTCGACAGTTGGGATGAAGTTCATTTATTGCTACTATTGCTCTAGTTGTGAATCATTTACAATTAAGTTTAGAATTAAAAAAAAATTTTTGAGAAGCCTTCCATGGTAGAACTACACTCGGAGGCTTTTTGCCAAATGACTGCCTACGGTCGCGACCTCCGTTTTGAAAAACTTTTTCAAACCACTTTTGATGTTACCTTTCCCAGGACTCGAACCTTGGACCTTCGGTGTGATAGTAAGCAACACTACCGCCACACCATTGCGGTTAGTTTATGCAGAACTAATAATTTGAGCCTACATTTTAAGCCATTCTATCTTAATGTATACGTATGTAACCTTTTCTCACACTATTGATGCGTGCACTGTAGCTGAGTAGATATAGCACTGGACTCTGATACGGGACGCGTCGGTTCGAATCCTACCAACTGATATATTGTTTTTATTTTTGTGATTTAAAATTTTAACCTTTCTTTAAGTAACTTTATCAGAACAAGACATTTTTCCAAATACGAATCTAAATTTTATTAAATTTTGACAATTACACAACTGCCGGTTTCGAACTAGTGAAACTCTAGTTACTATCTCACTAGTCCTTATTAGCCACGTTATCTCTAGTTCTGAACCCGAAATTATTCTTACTATTTTCGGACTTCCCCACAGGGCAGTCACAAATTTGTAGTAACACCAAAGCATATTTTTGGAAATCATATAGAAAACAACAAATGCCGCTCCTTAGACCTCAAACGTACACGGAAAAGCATTTTAAACATGATAAAAAAGTGAGCCTTGCTGAACAAAATTACCTACTTTTTATCCACTTTTACGGTACGCGCGACTCATTCTTTATCCAGATATTTATCCTTTTCTGGTTGGCAGGGAAAGGCACTGCTACGTGTCGCGAGGAAGTAGAAGTATGGAATTTTGTGCTTCATTTTAACGAACAGCTGGGTATAAAATTAAAAGCTTTCATTTGAAAAATTTAATGAAGTCGTTGCCCTCATATCGCGCTTTTTATTTTACCCCATACAGAACCAATGTGACGTAAACGCCACAATAGTTTGTCATATATTTCGCATTAACCATAAAAAGATATGAGCTACCCAGCTTGAAATGTTACAAAATATTTTCTGAAGTGTGACTATTGAAGCTGATAGGCTTGGCTTATGTTGGAGTTACTGGAGAGAACAGTGTGTTGACTTTTTACTCTTCATAACAAGTGCCACCTTACAACACATATAGTCTTTTCAACTAGTTGGAGCAACAAACTGCACGTTTTCTCGAACTTTCGTTAGCAGAGATTGATAACATGTTCAGAAATGGGCATGCCCATCAAGGTGAGCAGAGCCTTTCCATCAAAAACATAAGCTACTATAGTATCACCCACAGTGCCGAGGGTAATCACTTAGGTCATCTCTGCCACAGTAGAAACATCTTTCTAGCTTATGATCTAGCTTGGTTGTGCTTTGGGCAGTCCGTCAAACGAGAATGTAGTTAGAGATATGCTGTATAGCACACTATCTTGTTGCACTTCAAGTCCGGGAACACAACTGCTTAAAACATTCTCCTTAACTTCCAGTTAGTTATGGATAGTTAGACTTCGACAAAATAAAAATATGTATTTCACTGTCAAGATTGGCGCGGAGTATAGGTATGGCTCGCTGTTCACATCATTTCTGAAATTTTAAGTGCTAGAATATACAACATTCAAAGTAAACTTCCAGCATCTTGCCCTTAATAGGTTAAGGTTTTTGGTCACTTTCCTTTATATCTATAAACATTTATTGTTCTTTTTTCTGTTTTATCAAGCTGTTGGGTTTAACCTATTTTTAAAGTTATAAAAATCTTTATTCACACCCAATAGAATTAGCAATTGTAGCAAGCTGCGGCACCACTTAGCAGATACGTGTGCATACCCAACAGGAAACTCAGTAACTAGTGATACAAATGTCTGGCTCAGAATTAGATGCATAGAGTCAAAGAAGAAAGTAAGCGTTATATATTCGAAACGGTTTAAGAAAGCTTTTTGTAATTGTTTTTCAAAAGCTATCTATCGGATCGAGATTGTGAAAACCGCCCTAAAAGAAATTTAAAGGAACTAATAGAATTTCCGTCTGCACTAGACGCTCACCAGTTCTCAACTTAAAAGTTGCCCTACAGAGTGCATTAACATAATTTTCTAAATATGCAAATATTTGTAGTTAACGCACACAAACACAAAAATACTCGTATTACTTGTTTAAATATTTGCCTTTGCTCAACTTTGTCTAAGCGCCAGCCAGGAAACGCGTTTTAATTATTTACTTCTCCTCTATTTAACACTGTTATTCCGAGTAAATTGTTTTGTTTATAAAAACGTCTTAAATATTTGCTGTTGTAGCTGCTAAGCGCCTCAATATCCCTGCAAAAAACGGAAATACTCCGTTTCATACTCCAAAGAATACTCCTAAAGGAGTATCAGAACTCCAACACATATCCTCATTCATATAAAAAAAAGGTCGTCCAATTTACATGGCAATGTCCGGTGATTGGATCACCTAATCCATCTCGGAGTACTCCGTTTCTTTGCTTTTGAATACTCAAAGACCACCTACGTGAGAGCACTCTCAAAATACTCCCATGGGATTACTCTATGGAGTATTCAACAGCAAAGCGAGAGTGGGAGTAGGTGGTCCTCATAAGAACACATACTCCCTTCTCGCTTTCGTCTAGAATACTCTATAGAGTAATCTTTTGGCAGAATTTTCAAAGTACTCCAACGTAGGTGCTCTATTGACTATTCGGAAGCAAAGTAAATGGTACTCCGAGTAGAATTAGGTGATCAAATCAGCGGACATCGCTATGTAAATTCTTCTTCTTTTAATGGTCATCTAACCGCCTGGGCGATTTTGACCGTCCAACATAGCTCGACAGTCGTTTCTTCGTTGCGCCAACTGGCGCCAATTGGAAACACCGCGAGATCGCAAATCGGTCTCCACTTGGTCCTTCCATCGGAGTGGTGGTCTCCCTCTTCCTCTGCTTCCACCGGCGGGTGCCGATAAGAATACCTTCTGGGCTGGAGCATCTTCCCTCATTCGCACTACGTGGCCTAGCCAGCGAAGCCGCTGTGTTTTAATTCGCTGAACTATGTCGGCGTCTGCGTAAAGTTCATACAGCTCATCATTCAATCTTCTTCGGTACTCGCCGTCGCCAACGCGTAGAGGTCCACAAATCTTTCGAAGAACCTTTCTCTCGAATACTCCCAGAGCCGCCTCATCAGATGTTGTTAGTGTCCACGCTTCTGCACCATATAGCAGGACGGGTGCGATGAGTGACTTGTAGAGTGTTATTTCCGTTCGTCGAGAGAGGACTTTACTTTTCAATTGCCTACGCATTTGTTTGCAAGAGTGATTCTTCGTCGGATTTCTAGGCTAACATTATTGTTGGTATTAATGCTGGTTCCCAGGTAAACGAAGTCCTTTACTATTTCGAAATTATTGCTGCCAACAGTGGCTTGGTTGCCAAGGCGCGAATGCGCTGACTCTTTGCATGATGACAGAAGGTACTTCGTTTTGCCCTCGTTCACCGCCAATCCCATTTTCTCCGCTTATTTTTCTAATTTGGAGTAAGCGGAAGTTACGGCGCGGTTGTTAAGCCCAATGATATCAATATCGTCAGCATATGACAACAGTTGCACGCTTTTATAAAATATTTTTCCAGCGCGGTTAAGTTCTGCAGCTTGTAAAGGGTGTTTTTTTTAGGGGTATAGAACTTCGAATTGAAATAAAACACAAGAAAATCGTTTTAAGGTCCATCAATTTGGCTTTATTGGAAGGATAATTTTATGCCATTAATGCTTAAATATGATTTCGGGCATGTGGCCGCCGCGGCTGGCTCGAATAAAGCCAATTCTACAGGTCCAATTTTCATCCACTTTTTCGAGCATATGGGGCCGTATGTCGGCAATAACGCCACGAATGTTGGCTTCCAATTCCCCTAACGTTTCTGGTTTGTTGGTGTAGACGAGCGACTTCACATATCCCCAAAGAAAATAATCCAATGGTGTCAAATCACACGACCTTGGTGGCCAATTGACAGGTCCATTCCGCGAAATTATGCGCTCATCGAATGTTTCCTTCAATAAATCGATTGTGACGTGCGCTGTGTGGCATGTAGCGCCGTCTTGTTGGAACCACAACTCATCCACATTCATGCCATCCAAGTCGGGAACAAAATAGTCGGTTATCATGGCTCTATACCGGTCTCCATTAACGGTAGCTGCCTCTCCAGCATTATTGCGGAAGAAGTATGGCCCAATGACTCCACCAGCCCATAGAGCACACCAAACAGTCAGTTTTTGTGGATGTAATGGCGTTTCAAGGGTCTCATGTGGATTCTCTTCACTTCAAATGCGGCAATTTTGCTTGTTGACGTAGCCATTCAACCAAAAATGAGCCTCATCACTGAACAAAATTTTGCGATGAAAATCAGCATCGAAATCAATCTCATTTTCGGCCCATACACCAAAATCACGACGCATTGCATGGTCTCGCGGCTTTAATTCTTGCACAAGCTGGATCTTGTAAGGTCGCAAGCCAAGATCTTTGCGCAAAATCTTCCATAAAGTTGATGGACAAAGCTCCAATTGCTGTGCACGGTGGCGAATCGATTCATTCGGATCCTCTTCAACACTTTGCTCTGCAGCGGCAATTGTTTCTTCGGTGCGCACTGTTCGACGTCTCTGCGGATGCGTATTATCACATAGAGTAAACGTAGTGCGAAAACGATCCATGGTTAACCGAATTAATTGCTCTGATGGACGATTATGTCGACCATAAAATGGACGGAGCTCACGGTAAACTTCGCGAACTGAACCATTATTTTCGAAATAAATTTGCACGATTTGCAAGCGTTGTTCTTTTGTCAACCTGTTCATGATGAAATGGCAAACCAAACTGAACATAAATGACATTAGAGTTGCCAGATTTGACCACAAAATGCCAGTTTTATCTCTATTCGAAAAACAAACCTGTAAAAAAACACCCTGTATTATGTAAATTGGACCACCTTTTTTATATGAATGAGGATAAGTGTTGGAGTACTCTGGTGCTCCATCGTTTTTTACAAGGATTGAGATATACAAAATACATGGACAAACAAGTAAACAATAAGTGTGAGCAAATAATTTCATATATCAAACTCGTTTTTGGGCCTAACAATACTTTCTTTTTATTTATTTTCTTTTATTAATTTTATTTCATTTCATTTTATTTTATTTTCTCTTATTTTACTTTATTTTACTTTATTTTATTTTACTTTATTTTATTTTACTTTATTTTATTTTATTTAGATTTATTTAATTTTAGTATATTTTATTTTATTTTATTTTATTTTATTTTATTTTATTTTACTTTATTTTATTTTATTATATATTTTTTTATTTCATTTTATTTTATTTTATTTTATTTCATTTTATTTTATTTTATTTTATTTTACTTTATTTAATTTTATTATATTTTATTTTATTTTACTTTATTTTATTTTATTTTATTTTATTTTATTTTACTTTATTTTATTTTATTTGATTTTATTTTATTTTATTTTATTTTATATAATTTTGTTTTACTTTATTTTATTTTATTATATATTTATTTTATTTTATTTTATTTTATTTTATTTTATTTTATTTTACTTTTTTTAATTTTATTATATTTTATTTTATTTTACTTTATTTTTTTTTTTTTTCACTTTATTTAATTTTACTTAATTTCACTTTATTTGTTTTATTTTATTTTATTTGATTTTATTTTTTATTTTATTTTATTTCATCTAATCTTTTTTTCTACTTCAGCAGTTCGTCAAATACCTACAAAATACCAAATACACAAACATTGATTTTTATTCAAAACTCTCTACTAACCGCAAAATGTGGAAAAAGCTTTGTTAGGTGAATTTAAAGTTAACAAAAAGTCAATAATATAGATATAAATATGAAGTCGACAATTGTAATTTTAAAGTTTAATACTAACAACCTTATTTATTAAAACACTTGCATCGCTTGTTACTTGTAAGTTTTTCTGCACGTTTTACTCGAACCTTTCTTTAATTTTTTCTCCAATACCCATCTCCGTGAAAAATGTGTATAAAGTGAATGAAAATTTAGCAATCTTGAAGGAAAAGCGAAACAAATTATTTATCAAAAAATAACTAGTGTTACCCATTCACTTACCGATAAATTAGTCTTTAGGTTGATTTCAAACAACTTGAGAGCAGTGAAAGAGATGCCTTGCTGTGCGCTCTGCATAAAATAAGGAATCAGTTTGCGCGAATGCTTATCCAGGGCTAGCCAATTGCAATGAAAGATGGCTAAAGGCAATTTTTCATAATCAGCTTCCAACATCGACGCCTGATAACAAGTCGATACGGTTTGCATGACAACACATAGATAATAGATAACGGTAATCACTTGATAAGTTCTATCAGCAAATATTAGAATATTAACCATGCAGATGCATAAAATTATAGCCGCCACTGTAAATTGTGCGAAAATAGTTAACGAAATAACAGAACCAACGCTGTGGGCGATTCTAAAATATTAAAACGAAATTTTATTTATGTATATGAGATCGAATTGATATATGTACTCGTATATATAAGTTTTTGTTGGGAAGATCGAAACTTTTTTGGGAAGCAACGGAAATAAAACATTGTAGCAGATATTAAGGTAGAATTTAGGTACTATATAATTTAGGAAAAATTTATTGTAGCAATGGTTTTCGGGACTTTTTGGTCATCATTTCAGGAATAGTTTCGAAACCCTTGCAGAATAGTTTCGGAATAGTATCGAATCTTTACAGGATCATTTCAGAATTATTTGATCACTTCGGGATTTTACCGGTTTCGTTTTGGGATTGTTTCAGGTCTTTTTCGGCATAAATTCGGAATATAGGAAAATTTATTTATAGCAGGGCTCGAGATTATTTCGAATGGTTTATGTGCTTTTTGGGGATGATTTCGGGACTCTTTCGAAATAGTTTCGGGACCCTTGCGGGATTGTTTAAGCAACTATTTCTTGACTTTTCGGACCATTTTGATACTTTCTAAGGATCATTTCAGAATTATTTTCCTCGATTTTGGCTTCAGGTCTTTTTCGGGATGAATTCGGATGGTTGGTTTTGGCCATAATTTCAGGACGTTATAGTGATCAGTATTGGGTCCTTTTCGGAATCACTAGCGGAGATATTTTCGGAATCATTTATAATTGTCTTTTCGACTTTTCGCAATGGTTCCGAAAAAGCCATTCCCACAATAAATATCCCGAAATTATCCTCAAAAAGTAAGAAGTTAAGTTTTATTACGTGCGCTGTGTTATACCCTGTCTATTCTAAGATGCTTCGTACAAACTCAAAGGCTTTGTGCCGCGCCGAGCCAGCCGCGGCGGCCACATGCCCGAAATCATATTTAAACATTAATGGCATAAAATTATCCTTCCAATAAAGCCAAATTGATGGACCTTAAAACGATTTTCTTGTGTTTTATTTCAATTCGAAGTTCTATACCCCTAAAAAAAACACCCTTTATTTAAAAACATTAAAAATTATAACCAAACTCAAACTCACTCTAATAATTCCTTATGAGAAATGATACAATCAACCAATTCATTCAGATTTTCCTTCTCGCTGCTTTCGGGATTATCACCCAAATGTAAGACGCGCTCTGTCAACAAATTAACGTGAGCTCGTATGGCTCGCACATAAATTGCCGAATATGAATCATTATTAATCTGACACTGCAGTAATAAACACGTATACAAAAATTCAAAAACAAAAACTATATAATAACGCAAGCGCTCGTTGCCTATCCAATCGAGAAATGGCAACCATAAAACTAATGGCAGCTTATTCTTCAAAAGCGCAACAATACACATCAGCGATCCATAAAGCCAATAAACAATGCAATAAGTTATATAAATGCGCCTACAAGTAAACACACAATCCTTAATATTTTCGTGTTCCTCCTTACGCTGATAGCGCTGATCCAAACGTGTAAAAATTGGTTCGACACTTTTCAGACGTTTTGCATAAATCGCGATGACAATTGCCTTAATTGGCAGAGCTATGACATTGACAGCTGCTTGTATAGTTGAGAGTACAACCATAAATGGTAAATATTTTAGGCCCTTAAAGGAACCAACAAAGAAGCCTACAGGGCTCATTAGTAATAGAAACCAACAGCAAACCCGATGAAAAAAGTTGGAGAAGCCAATTCGTTCGTTTGGGATGGTGGCAGTGTGCGCCCATGCTTTAAATAAGAGTTCAAATGATTCATTTGTTGCGTAGTTTCTTTTCTCTCGTCCGTAAAACAGATTTTCTATTCGCCTCATGTTATCTGCCAATACCTTTAAATAAAGAAAAAAGAAAATGTAAGCACATTTCTTATTTATTCTATACTATGTAATGTTATGTTATATTTTGCCAAATAATTTTGACTTATTTTTATGTAACTATTTTGTTCAGTTTTTTTTCTATTATCTAAATTCAAGCATTTTTACCTATGTTCTGTTTTGTCGTGTTTGTTAATTATGAAAAATTATACTATGTTATGTTGTATTATGTACTTAATTTAATTTAATTTGTGTTATGTTATGTTAATAAGCTAAAATAAAAAAAATGAAATAAAATTAAATTTAAAATAATAAAAAAAAGGTAAAACAAGTAAGGAAGTCTAATTTGGGGTGGAACCGAACATTATATACCTGGTAGTGATCTATTATGGCATACCAATTCACGCAAGTACTTTTCAGTTCGTATTATAAAGCCAGCTGATTGTTTTCAGTAAAAACACTTCTGTTATGAGTTTCGAGTTGTAAATGAATTAAAAAAAAACATAAATATATGGCACGATATACAACAGGTATATCATCTTATACCTCCTAAGAGATTTTTGCTCCGAGCTTCCCTTCCAGTTTGTGGTGTGCCGTTTTGAATTTTTTCCTACAAATTGGCAGGACCTACAGATTTTTGACGACTTCGACCGGCATCTACAAAGAAGATGAATTTTTGCTGAGAAGCCTTCCATAGCAAAAAAAACACTCGGAGAGTTTGTCAAACCACTGAAGAGGGGTGAACCCGTTTTGAAAAACTTTTTCAAACCATTTTTGCTGTTACCTGTCCCAGGCGGCCGCCATTAATTTATTTGTATATAAATAGCTTCCGTCCAACAACTGCTAACCGCATTTTTTCAAAATACTAATACATGCACATTTTATGTTTGAAAATTTTGCGTTCAAATAGACAGACTGACCGCCACACAGAGGGACGGAGGGACGGACATGAATAAATCGACTCAGCTCATCGATTTGTTACTTCAGCTTACTTATTGATGGACACATCTCTTCCTCTTCTCATACTTACAAACATTTCATGTTCACTAAAGGTATGAAAATCAAAAAAGGTATATAACTTCCCTATTGCAGTGGGGTATCAACAAATTGCCAGGATATTTTACCTGTGTGTTAACCGATATGCTTAATTTTTGGAAGGGGTATAGACCCTACTATTAAGAAGCAGCTGACCAATTTTAATTGAAATATCTAGTTCACACTACAAGCAAACGCCTTTGAAATTAACAGAATTTCTATGCTGAAAAGTGGGCGGCGCCACGCCTGCTTCCAGAAAATCCACAAACAACTTTTTTGCGGTTAAGGTTTGCTTAAAAAGCTTATTATGTGTGCAAGATCTTATTGATATAGCTTGCATGGTTATACAAATATGGAGTTTTACATTTTACAAACAAATTTTTCAGAGCTATGTTAAAAAACTGGGCGTGGCCGTTGACCGATTTCGCCCATTTTTACAACAAACATTAACCTTAACATATGTGCAACATTTTCACGAAATATCGTTTCGATAAATCAATTTTTTCCGGACTTATGGCAAAGTTTTTGTGGAATAATCCACCACGGACACTTAAAAAGTGAAATATAAATGATATAAAGCTTTTTTATAATGTTAATAAGCAAACGGACGGGCATGGCTTAATCAATTTCTTTTTTCTTCCTGAACATTTTGCTATACATAAGTCAATATCTATCTCGATCCGTTTATGCCGTAACATACCACCGTTACGCGACTAAAGTTAATATACCTTGTGTTCGTAGCACTACTAGGTATAATAAAATAAAATAAAATAAAATAAAATAAATTAAAATAAAATAAGATATTTAAAATTAACATTACAACCTAAATTGAGAGAAAAGTTGATTACTGATAGTAAGAGCCTGAAAGCGGCATATCGATAGATCTGCTGCGGGCCGCGTTCGAGACTACCGTGTCCGCAATCGAATATTCAGATAAATCACCAACATCTGCAAATAGTTCCTGCAGCAATTATAAATATATTCATTGCAATTTATTTCGGTTAAATATCAGAGAGAATGTGACTGTACATATAAGTATTTACATAAATATGTTTGAATGCACTTAGTAGAAATGTTGAAATTCACCAACAGCAGCTGCACAGCAAAACGTTGGTATCCCACCCACACTGCAAATGTTCTGAAAAAGTATAAACACTCAATGCTTTGTACCAAGGCAGCAAATATATTGCCGTCGACCGACAAACAGGCAGTTGAATATTTGAGCCATGCAGTACAAAGTAAAAGGACAAAAATGGAGCAGAGACAAGTATTTATACGCAACTTGATTAAATTGTTTGGAAACGAAACGAAAAAGGTACCCAGTCGGGACTTTGAAAGCAAGTCCAATGATAGAATAACCAAGAAAACAACCAGTTCAGAACAAGGTTCGTTACTTTCGGCCAGGCAAAGCAGCTTTAGTGAATACTCCCAAGGTAAAATCACCGTTGATGTATATTGGAACGAGTTTTCGTCATCCCTTGTCAAATTTGGTTTTGAGACAAACCGGTTTCGGCGTTGTGCCATCATCAGTGTCGATTTGCGTTCTCCAGTGTGGTTCAGTGTCGATTTTCGTCATCCCTTGTCAAATTTGGTTTTGAGACAAACCGGTTTCGGCGTTGTGCCATCATCAGTGTCGATTTGCGTTCTCCAGTGTTGTTCAGTGTCGATTTTCGTCATCCCTTGTCAAATTTGGTTTTGAGACAAACCGGTTTCGGCGCTGTGCCATCGACAGTGTCGATTTTCGTTTTCCGAAACGCCACTGATGATGGCACAACGCCGAAACCGATTTGTCTCAAAACCAAATTTGACAAGGGATGACGAAAAATCGTTCCAATATACATCAATCATTCACCCTGTCGGAAAAACAACAAAACAAAATAAAATCACCGTGTTTTGATGATATGTTTCATACCAAATAGGGCTACAGATTCGCTCCCAGTTTTAATGAGACTTTGCTAGAATTTGCATCGGATATTGTGAGGTTGGCCCATCTGGAAAACGTAGACGCATCGCTAAGGGAACAAGACGAATGACTGGTCGTCATATTTCGAGGAAGCAACGTAACCTAGTGAATAAAGTAAAAGTGTACATTGTGCATGAAAATGTCTGTAATAGGGGATTGATATCGGACTTTGATTCCCTGGAGGACATCAATTTTAATGAAACATTGCTTCGATTTTCAACCATTGAGGGTCTATCAGCGTTATGATCAGGTGGTGAAGAGCAGTGTCGCAAATTTTATCAAGTACCGATCATCTCTAACTCAATAACACTGCCACCAACAACTACCACAACAGGAATAGCAGGAGGAAGAGAGATAGCAATAGTGTTTACGAATATGAGACGAAGAGGACATGCCGATACATAAACACCGATACCTCTAAGTAGATAAAACCAGAAAACCTCTGCTAAAACAGGCAATGAAGCAAAGGCGGCTTGGAGCAAAGTTAAAGAAGTGAACTAAAATTATATCATTAAAGTCAGCTTTTACTTGCTGCAAAAAGTTGCTTTGTAGTTAGCACAAAGTCAGGCACAAGTTGTCACTACCGACTACCTCCTTGGCTATTGCCCTTTAAAAATATCCAGTATTTTCCATAAAAAGCTTTTTAAATAGTATTGGTTAGTAAAAATGTATTTATTGTTCCCGACTGGGTACTTATATACACATCGAAACCTACGTAGAGCAAGCGATAGTGGGTGGTAAGTAACGAAGGCGTCGCAGAGAAGGCTAAGCCATAGTAACTGGGAATGCTACAGAGCGCAAGGCATTTCAAACTGTCAGCCAACAGACAAACGAAATACTTAAGCGCTTAATCCAGCCAGTCATACGATGCGCTGTTGAGTGGCAAGCTGCTAAAGCTAGTGCGCCATGTGAATATGAGGAGACGGCAGCGGCTCAAGGACATGTGAAACATGGGCATTAATATATAAACACACATACTATTTGTATATTTAATATATATATATATATATATATATATATATATATATATATGATATGCATGTAAGATTAAGTGCTACAGTGTCATTGCGTTAGTGCGTATTGCATTTAACATGACGGCAGTTGGCAGTTGAATGGTCGCTAAAAACTTGGAAGGATGTGAAAAATCACAAACGGCACGTATACACTTCAGAACCAGGGGTGCTCTAAATACGAGCTTAAGCATTCGCAAATAGCGTAACTTTTACGTTATTGGCACCTTTGTTGCAAGCACAAAACTATTCCCAAAGGTTTGGGAAAGGGTTTCGGAATTAATCCGGTACATTCCGGAGCTCCCATGAAAGCCATACCTCAGCGAGGGTATATTCTAACCAATTAGAGCCAAAGTGAAACGAAAGGAGTAACTGACACCAAATGTTTGACTTTGATGAATGAGTAACTTTATTTAAGAAATTTACAGTTGCTGCATGGTAGTTTCCACCCCTTATGATGACTTTAAATTACCTAGATTCTAAGTAGCATTAACGATATTTTAAAACGTCGCGGTTACTAGTCAGCTAACTTTAAAGTTTTAAAAACTTGAATGTGACTAATGATGATAGTGACTAGGCAATTAATTGTGCTAGTTAGAACTCGCTAAAAAATTTCTCTGAATTTTTAGAATTGTTTTCTTCAAGGGCGTTGAGTGACTTCTTCCATACAACGCATGAAGAAACATAAATATGATATGAAAAAAATATTCAATATCCTTCCAAAAATTCAGTGCAAATTTTAAGGTACTTCTAGCTTGCACATTATTGTTTTAAAATTAAATGAGCTTTAAAACTGCGTACTCCAAAATTTTCTAAAAACTCTTCCCAAAAATATTAAAGTTTTTATGCAAATTTTTAAAATCTTAATTAACTTTCTTGAACGTTATGTAAACTTTGAAGTTTCTTTTTATCTTGTTTTTGTTATGGAATTCACTATATTTTAAATGAAAATAAATAAAATCACAGCTTCTTCTTATTTCTTCGAACGATATCCAATTTAATTTCACTGCTGTTATATTGAACAGAACTTTATGTATGATTTATACATGAAAAATATCTTTTGTTACTTTGCAATATTTTTGAATAAGTATTTAAATTTAACAAGAGCCTTTACGTAGCCATTATAGAATTTTTCAATTTACTTGATCATTTCTCGATATTTTTAATTGAAATATAATATCTGCTATAGCTTAACTCAGCTAACAAGTGTCATTTTCTCATGCCCATTTTGTATTTATGGGACTGCTAAATGCAAATTTTTTCCTCCAAAGATTGTGTTTATCAAGAAGATTAAATTAAAACAAGTAAGGAAGTCTAAGTTCGGGTGGAACCGAACATTCAATACCTAGAAGTGATCTATTATAACATCCCAATTTATAAAGGTATATTTTAATACTTTGCAGTTCGTATTATACAGCCAGGTGATTTTTTTCAATAAAAACCCTTCTGTTATTTTGCATTCAAGTAGGCACGGTTAAATCGACTCAGCTCAACGTCCATATTATTCGAGTTCACTTATTGATGGGTTTATCTCTTCCACTTCTCATACTTACAAACATTTTATGTTCATGAAAGGTATAAAAATCAAAAAAGGTATTAACAACTTGCCCTGATATTTTACTTGTGTGTTGTCCGCTTTTCCTCTGAAAATAGCAGAATTTTCATGCTGAAAAACTGGGCATGGCCGTGGACCGATTTCTTATATTTTCACAACAAACAGTTACCATTATATCGACTGCTGATTGGAAGATCACCCCATTTCAAAATATTTTCCATAAACGCCCTATATTGGAATTTGTTTGAATAACACTCTGTTTCAGAATTTGATTCAAAAACGCCCTATCTCAGCTAAAAATGTATTGAATTTTCGTTTAGATAGGTCGTTATTGAGATACGGTGTTCTTAAACCAAGTTTTGAAATTGGGCCATATTGAAAATAATTTTGAGGTGGGGCGTTCTTTAAAAAAATTCTGAGATAGGGCGTTTTTGAAAAATATTTTGAAATAGGGTGATCTTCCGCTCAGCAGCCGATATACTGAATATTTTCACCAAATATTTTTGCGATAAATCAATGTTTGCCGGAGTTATGGCATAAAAAGCTTTGTGGCATAATCCACTATAAAAGGGGCGGGACGTGCCCAATTTCAAAAATTTATATTTTTCGATTTTCTTCGTTCACGGACACTTTAAAAGTGATAGAAATGATATAAAGCTTTTGTACGCAAAGTTATTGCATATTAAATATATCTATGATCCTTTTCAAAATCTTTCGTATAAAAGTGGGCGTGGACCTAGCCGATTTTGCCCATTTTTTCCGGAACATACCTCGTATTAATATAAAGATGTGTGATAAATTTCGTTTCGATATCTTGAAAGGTTTTTGATTAATATTATTTCTAAATTTGACTTAATCAAGAGTGGGCGGTACTACGCCCATTTTCAAAAATTTCTTGAAAATTTTATTTTCTGCCTTAACGTTAATGTACACATTAAATTTTATCCTTATAAGTGTATTATGTACTGAATAATCACTTTTTTTGTATTTTCGAAAGTGTTCTATACATAAGAAATGGGTTATAATACAATTTCGCCCATTCTAAATAGCGCTCGGAGATGAGTGCTAAGGAACCTTGCCACCAAATTTCATTAAGATATCTCAAAATTTACTCAAGTTATTGTGTTAACAGACGGATGGACGGACATGGCTTAATCAATTTCTCTTTTCCTCCTGAATATTTTCATATATGTATATAAGTCAATATCTATCTCGATCCCTTTATGCCGTTACATACTACCGTTAGGCGAATAAAGTTAATATACGTTTTGTGCGTAGCACTACTAGGTATGCACATTTTATAATGAAAAGCTTATTTAAGTTTTAAAAAAAAAAACATTAAAAATCCAACTATTTTTTATATATTTTAAGATCATTGCTTTTTTTTTATTGCTTTTTTATACCAACAATATTTGTTGATTTACGGCCTGTATATTTTCAAGTATTCATGAAACGAGCTCAAGGCCAAGAATAATAATTTTTCACTTTTTGAGTTTTTATGAAAATTATTATTGTTTTTATTTTTTTTTAATATTTTCCTACTTTATTCAATAAAAAAAAAAAAGAACTTTTAATAATTAATTAAAAATGATTATTAAAAAAAATAAAAAAAAAAAAAAACAATAATAATTTTCATAAAAACTCAAAAAGAGAAAAATTATTATTCTTGGCCTTGAGCTCGTTTCATGAATACTTGAAAATATACAGGCCGTAAATCAACAAATATTGTTGGTATAAAAAAGCAATAATAAAAAAACCGAGAGCACACTGTAAGGCAGTTCTACTGATAAAAACAGATCTGTCAAAAAAATCCATCATGATCACACTACTAACTGCCAGATGGCGGGTTTGTTCATGCATATGGTAAAGAAGAATAGAACTAGGAGTTTAGGTGACATCAATGGTAAGCAATGCGTGCCAAAATTTCTCTGATGAGTGAAGTCTAGCAGCTTCCGAAATGGATCTATAAGAAAAGCTATGGCAGTTGTCTCTAAACATTTTTCCTACTCTATTCAATAAAAAAAAAAAACAAAAAAAAAAAACAAAAAAAAAAAACAAAAAAACTTTTTCGCAGCATTTCACATAAACTGTTGAAAGAAGGCACATACTAAACCATAGGGACTGGTCCCTGTATTGTAAAATGAGATATCAAAAATCCTGGAATTATTAAAATTCAATAAAATGGCATGCCTAGTAAACATCACTCAACACAAAAGCTCAAAGTCAGCTTCATTTTTTTTTATTAATTATTAATTTTTTTTTTTTCAAAAAATATATCTGACAAATATATCTGTATTTTACTAAACTAGTAGATATATATTATCTGATATTTTATTTTAATAATTGAATTTTCAGTGGAATGCTTTGTAAACTAATTAAGAAAATGTGAAATATACTATGAAATAAATCACTGATAAAAATTTCCAGTTCTAGAAATTTATAATTTGCTCTTGCAAAATGGAAATCCCAGAACAGATTATAAATTTACCCTGCAGAAAACTGGACTAGATCAGAACTAACCCTAGACTAATCCGTTTGCCGACACCACCAGTTTTAGCTCAATACGCAAGCAATGCTTTCAACTGTCCACTTTTACATGGCGATGTCATTGGCTTGGCAATTGCGTAGTTTTGGTTGTGAATAAGTGATAATTGATACTCGATATCCGATTGCCTTTAAATTATCACTTTTGTAACCGGCACAGGACGATTCACAAGGCTTGTAACTCAAGACTGTCTCTTTTGGAGACTGTTTCACAATTTTACTGCAGGGTAGGTAATTAACGATAGTACCGTGATGTCATGTTAGGTATGTCAATGAGTAACTAATGTTATACATACAGTCTCTCACATAAATAAGTATACACCCATTTTTGGCAATTTCCACCAATTATGGTTTCAGCAAATTTATTTTTACCTAGTTTTCTATTTATCACGATCTAACACAAAAACTATAAATTATATTTTAAAAATGTATGAAAAATTCGCAAAAATTCGACAAATTTTCATGGAAATTTTCAAAGTTTTCCTCAGAATTTTTTTGAGCATGCAGATTTGTATCCCGTTCATTTTCAGTATCATAAGGTATAAGTCTTAAGTCCGTAAGAAATTTTTCTGATTTTTGGCAATTTTTTTCCTATGGAAAAAACATTTAAGCTATTCAGAAAAGACTTACGAGTATACCTTATGGTACTGAAAATGAACGGGATACAAGTCTGCATACTCAAAAAAATTCTGAAAATTCTGAGGAAAAATTTGAAAATTTCCATGAAAATTCGTCGAATGTTTCATACATTTTTAAAATATAATGTATAGTTTATGTATGAGATCGTGACAAGCCTTCTTATAGGAAATTAGTTAAAATAAATTTGCTGAAGCCAAATATGGTGAGAATTGCCAAAAAGGGGTATATACTTATATATGTTACTGTATAAGCACATACATACATTACTTAAGCTCCGAAGCAGTTGCACTGAAGTAGAGATGCTCTTTTCCTAGCCCACGGGTGAAAAGTCTCAATGCATACGTACGAGACAAAAGCTTATTCTGCACTGTGAAAAATTGAAGTATGTTTAAAAGGTTGTGATTCACGACGTGCCGTTCCAGTGTCAATGCCAAAATTTTAACTCTCATTCAGGCACTTTTGATATTTCGGACTCACTTTTTACAATAAAAAAAAACTGTCCCATTCTCTCTTAACAAATGATATTGTGGTATTTATGTATTTTAATGTATGTATGTATCGTTCTCAGCTGATGAACTTTTTTTCTGTAGCTGAGAAGTTTGAGATCTGGACGTTTAACAAACCTCCGCCTTTTAAACACTCGGCAAATTTAATTTAATTTTTTCCTACTAAATTTTTTGTTTAAGTGCTTCATTCTAAAAAATATCCCGCAACTAAAAAGCGATTTCAAATGTTCTTCCTAGTTTAAATATGTCCTTACATGGCTATAACAGTTTGGGAACTAAAAACTTTTATGGTGAGAAATTTCTTGGCCATTGTATTTGGTGAATACCGTTTATAAAGATGGATAGGCTTACTAATGTTTATCCAACAGTAGGAAGATGAATTTTCTCCCTCAAAGTAAGTAAGATCCAGTTTTGGAATCATATATCCAGCAGTGTAGGCAAGTCTATTCCAGAACTGTCAGAGGGTACATTTAACCACTATGTTACAGCCGTTTCAAAACTTCCTTCTCCAATCAAAAAATGACGAGTCTAGGACCAAATACATATCAATATGGAAACGATTTGTTATTTCTTCTCACTCTTTAACAAATTCTTAAACATAATGGGCTAATAATTTTTTTTATTCGACGCCAATTCTACAGAAAGGAGAGAACTGTCAAGTTCAGTACTGCATTGTTTAATATGCTTTGTCAACGATGACTTGATGCGAGACTCTCTCCCGCTCTCTCAATTCACTATTTAGAATTTGTTGCTACTAGGCAGCACTGCATAATCGAGTAACATCTGACATTACCCTGCAGTCAATTTTACTAGTTTTATACCAGTCAATTCTAGTTTGCAAACCCAGCTGAACTAGTTCGAGTTCTGTAATTTCTCCATATTAGCAACTGGTATTTTTAACACGGTGATGTCCTACGAGATTGCAATTGTCCGCTTCTGCATCTGCAATATACCAGTTGAAATACTAGTCAGTATAGACACCAGTATCACACCAGTTGAAATACTAGCCACTACATACACCAGTATCATAACAGCCGTCATGTTATTCAGCCTATGCATCAGTATCAAACCAGTTACTGTACCACTTCATAGTAGGTTAGTTCTTTTTGGTTTGAAAAATACAAGAAAATTTCAAAGTTACATTACAAACCACTTTATTGAGAATTCAGTCATTAGATATAAAATTTGTATCAAACTAAATATTACTTTTCTACATTAAACAATGGGAACAAATTTCATTTAAAACATAGTAGCTATTCATAGCAATTTTACTCTTGGAAAAAATTTATAAAAAGTAACTTTCTTCTCTTTTCATAGTAGTCTATTTTTGGAATGAATTTTAAAATTGATTTCACAGGCATAAATCTTTAAAATTTTTTGAAACATTTTGTGGTATATTTAAAAATTTATATACCTTTTAATCTCAGATAGAATCTAATCCATACTTGTAAAATTATATTTCAAGCATCAACATTAGCTTTTTATGGCGAAAATTAAAAGTTTCGGAGTTCTTTGCGAATAGCCATACAAGTAGCTCGCTTATTCTAGTACGCAGGTTCTTAGGAACTAAATTTTTAAAAAGTGCTATTTTAGCCACCTTGTTATCATATGTCTCTGCTCGCCATTTTTGTTGTTGCAGCTTCTAAACGATTCCGTTGGAGATTCACTGTTATTTTATTTATGAAAACTGCATTTCGTAATCACAATAAGTCAACCCTGAAATCAATAAAAATTAAATATTTTATTTATGCATTTGTTGAAAACTTTTTCTTCAGGAAAAGGTTACTTTGATTATTCCAAAAATAAATGCTATTTACTTACACAATTGCTTTGCCAAATGCTCATTTTGTTTCCACTTTTCTTCCTGGTTTCATTTTAGCACTGTTGTTGCTTCGCTGCTGCGTCTCTATTGGAGTAGCTACATCGAAAAAAATAAGGGTGATTTTGTTGGCATGCATGTACGAACATGAGCTGCAATCCAAATGTACTATTTGAAAACTAAGACCCTGTAAAAAACGTTGGACCATCAGAGTACTCCAACACTTATCCTCATTCATATAAAAAAGGTGGTCCAATTTACATAGCGATGTCCGGTGATCGGATCACCTAATCCTATTCGGAGTACCATTTACTTTGCTTCTGAATAGTCTATAGAGCACCTACGTTGGAGTACTTTGAAAATGCTGCCAAAAGATTACTCTATAGAGTATTCTAGACGAAAGCGAGAAGGGAGTATGTATTCTTATGAGGACCACCTACTCCCACTCTCGCTTTGCTGTTGAATACTCCATAGAGTAATCCCATGGGAGTATTTTGAGAGTTTTCTCACGTAGGTGGTCTATAGAGTATTCAAAAGCAAAGAAACGGAGTACTCCGAGATGGATTAGGTGATCCAATAACCGGACATTGCCATGTAAATTGGACCACCTTTTTTATATGAATGAGGATATGTGTTGGAGTACTCTGATACTCCTTTAGGAGTATTCTATGGAGTATGAAACGGAGTATTTCCATTTCTTGCAGGGGAATATTAGTCAAACAGAAAATAAAAGTGTAAGACGGCAATATTATCTGAACGATTGCTGTCCGAATAGTGAATTCTAATCTTCCTCGTTCGTGTATGTATGTATCTGTCGATAGTTCTGGAGGGTTGTTGCTACTTATGATAGCGGAAACGTCACAGTCGATCAGACTGGTATGATTAAGCCCACGAAATTCTAGTTAATGAACTAGAATGTTTACTAACCAGTTTGGCAGTTGACTGCAGGGTAGATACATAAAAAATAAGTAGCCACACGGCTAAAAATATTAGCTTACATTTTAAACCATTCGTCGGTTTAAGCAATTTTTTAAACTTTTTTGTAATAAATTCCAAACCTTTCAATTACCTACACCAATTTTAATTTCCTTGCAGTTTCGATTTCAAACTGAACTGAAAAAAACGTCAACATTGTTTTTTATTTATTTCTGTAGGTTTTTTCAAGTCAATGAATTTGTCTCATTACAATTGTGTGTGTGCCGTAGCTCAGTTCACCATATACACTAGACCAGATAAGAAAAGCAAACAAATGTGAATATGCTTATTTGACAAATTTATTTCATTTCTGTCTAAAAGGTGTCATTTGCCTTTACCCAGAATAAATACAGTTTTATAAAATTTCCGTGAATGTTATAAACTTTTAATATTATAGAAAAAGACAAATGCCAATTATGCGTGTTTCTTATACAAGGTGGCGCAAAAGTAAGCTTCCGATGTTCAGCATATCGGTTGTGGCACGTGCAGTGTGTGCTGTTGCACCGTCTTGTTGGAACCACATGTTTTCCAATCCCAATTCATCAAGTTGCGGCAAAAAGAACTCGTTGATCATTGCTCTGTAGCGCTCACCATTCACAGTAACCGTTTTTCACCGACTGATTATTGGTCAATTAAATAGTCAGCAATATTCCGCGTTCTGGAGCAGTGTAGCGTAACATTGTTTATTAACGTGTATTTTGCATGTGTTTACTACACAAATGTCAAAACAGAACTGACTTTAGGGGCCAATCGCAAACTTTATAGCATTTTCTGTTAGGAGGATTACTTTTGCGCCACCTTGTATAAGAATGCTAAATTCTCTGAGTATGTTATTGATATATATGAAAAACAAGTTGCAAGTCGCATTAGGAGCATCATTACCACCCACATCATATGTTTGCGAAATAAATGTTAGTCCAAACTAGTTTTCTTTTTCTAGCATGAACTAGAAACGCCTATGTCCTGACCAAGACGACCCATGTGTAATACTTGGCACAGCTCTGGCGATCAGCAGGTGGAATTGCTGTCTTTCAAATTTAGCGGGTTCTTGAAAATATATGTACGTAGGGACAAAATGTCGTGAACAAGTTTCAGGTGACAAGAAAGTTTACTCGTTGAAGTGAAGATTCTTTGTTGTTTTGGTCGTGGCTTACGTTCGATTCCCACATTCTTAAAATACATTCAGGACAGGATTCAGAATGCAACGCTCAAACACAAACATAGTAAGATCGGTTTATATTTATAAGGCAGGGTTGAGCATCCAAATACGAATGTCCGGTTAATATGATAGAATGGTTTATTTTCCTCACTACAGAATAGTATCTACTTATTTATTTTCTCTCTCTTGCATTTATCTAGACTCATATATGTACATATATTGGCATCCGGGTATTCCAGTATTTGGTATTGGTATTTTTATGCTAGCAAAGATGAGAAGCATCATCCAGTGCATTAATACGGCCTTTTGCTTTAAAATTGATATAAAAAATTATCTGTGTGCTTTTGTACCGGTCGATTCAAATGGGTTAATGACTTAAAGCACCAATGCATAAACATTTTTCATGTATTAATTTTCAAATAAGCATAGACGTCAGTATCTGGTCTACTGTCTACTGTTGCTCAGTTGGTAGAGCAGACGACTGTGATCCGGAGTGCGTCGGTTGAATCCTGCCAACTCATACAAATGTTTTTTATGTTTTTTAATTGTTATGACATTTCTGGGTTAAAATTGAAACTCTTTTCTTCACTCTCATTTTCTCGAAAACTCAAAATTTAAATTCCAAAACAAATTTGGTTTGGACACATATGGAGCCCAAAAAAGTTATAAATTTAGGCTAAAATTTTTAGCCGTGCAGAAATCAAATTAATTTGCAGAAATCAGCGCTATTTATTTTGCTGTGATTTCGTCTGTGAATAATGCCGTTAATCCAAACAATTTGTAACACATATAAGCACAAACTTTCAATTAAAAAATTGGAATAATTAAGAAATCTTTAAAATGCTGAAGGCGATCTTATTAAAGAAAAATAATATTTAAAAGCATATTAAGTAGAGTATGAAAATTTGTCTTTATTGAAAAGAAATTAAGTTCAAGTTTTGTTTAAACGATCACTTAAGGAACGTAAGGTTGTAAGTAAATAAAGCTAACAAAAGTTGTTATTAATATTCATTATTAAAAATCCAATAATTTGAAAAAAAGATAATTGTATGCGTCATCACTTTTACGATTTTGCAACATTTTTTCTTGAACAATCTGCAATTTCTCCGTATCGTTTCTAGGATTGATAGGTTCCAAGGAATGTGGCGCACATTGGACAGAAATGATTGGCATTACGGCAGGTATCCATACAATATGGTAGGCAACAACAACACCTACGTAGTTGTGAAGAAAAATATATTATTTTTTTGTTGTGATTTATGTATGTATGCATTTATATTTATAACTATATTATATGTACATTAGGGTGTTTCATAGACAGGTGATATTTTCTTCTTACTTCTTCTACTTTTGAGGAAGGAAGCCTAACTCGAATTACAAATATGAGAGAAGTTAAACACGGAAGCGAAAAGCTTTTTGAAACTGAAACCGAAACCGGAACGAATTAGAAATAATTTAAAAAAAGACAAAACCGAGTGAAATTTTAAAGAAAGAAGCCAAAACCGGAACCGAAACATTTTCGAAAACCAACACCGGCATGAACTGGAAATATTTCAAAGAGGCCAACCAAAACTGGAACCGAAACCGCCTCTAAAACCGAGCTTGGAACAAATTGAAAATATATTTTAAAGAAGAAGAGGCCAAAATCGGATCCCGACACATTCAAAACCCGACCTTGGAAACAAGTTTTAAAGAAGAAAGCTAAAACGGGAAATGAAACACTTGGAAAACCAAAACTTGAATTGATTGGAAATACATTTTCAGGTTGGGGACCAAAAACGGAACAGAAACCATTGGGAAATCATTTTTCGAAAACAAAGCCAAATTGGGAACCGAAATACTTTGAATTTTGGAATATATTTTGAAGCAAGAAATCAGAACAGGAAACAAAACACTTTCCAAAGTTGAACGAATTTAAATTAAATTTTAAAGAAAGAAACAAACGTCGAAACCGAAACACTTTCGAAAAGCAACACCGGAATGAATTGGAAATAATTTTTTAAAAACAAAACTAAGTCCGGAGCCGAAATACTTTCACAAATTGAAGTTGGAACGATACTGTACACACACTTTCTCAAACATTTCGAGTAGTGAAGCAGACAGAACCAAACTAGCGAAAACGGAATTTTCGGTAAACCAATCCAATAACGCACTTAGAAATATTACAATGTAGTGAATCAGAAAAGAAATACCATCTAAAAACGAAACACGCTAATTTACATATACTAAGTTAAACTTACATAGTCCACGAAAGCAACAAACATGCCAAATGTGTCTTTGCTGTCGAACGATGTCTAACCTCCGTCTTGATCACACATTTGCATTGTGGACAACGAAGTTGTGTAGATTTTGGGCCCACTGGAGGATTCGGGTTTGTATAAATGGACGTAAACTGCGGAATTGGTGATTCACCCGTCAATGGCCCACCACTGGGAGCAGGCTGTGCGGTCGTGAAATTGTGAGTCTGTTGATAAGCCGGTGGAGGTGCACTTGGTGTACCCGGCTCAGATGGTAAATCATTGCGAATTTCAGCATAAGGATGTTTAACGTGTGACATATTTAATCGACAGAACAACAACTTTTACAATCCAAATCTATTTTTTAATTGTATATCTCCGTTTTAAACGAAATTTTTGAGAACTGTATTACTTTTCATCGGCCAAGCTGACCGAGCTCTTGATAAGTACTGTTGCTTTGTTCAGAGATTGTGTCAATAGTGGCCATGCTTCAAATTTTGGAGTCAACTTGAGTTCTTAAATTACCCAAGCGCTGTACTGTGGGGAATTTTGAAGAAAATTGCTTCAAAATCACAATCTTGGGTTTTGCCATGTCAAATCGTCAAACAGTTGGAATCGACCCACTCCGATTTGATTGATTTCTGATTTTAGAAAATTTTTGATTTTTTGGAATCAAAAAAATTAAAGTTCGCCATTAAATTTTGGACTCAAATTTGTGTGGTATATTTGAAGATATTAAAATATAGTTCTCTAAATTTTGACCAGCAATTTTTTATAAATTTTTTTAACTTTCATTTCGAATGAAATAAGCTAACACAAAATTATTCAATTTCGAAAAAAAAAAATTTGTTAAACAAAAAAGTACTCAAGTTTGATCACTGAAATTTTTTTCGGGCAAGTGAAATGTACCAACCATTTTTTCTTAAAAAAAATTCTTATTTTTCGTTTTTACATTCCACTTATCACGAAAGAAAGGTAAGTGATCAAATTTAAGTAAATTTGCGTTTAATTGAATTCGACTAGAAAAAAAACCTGAAAAAAAATTTTTTTTTTTTCAAAATTCAAAAACTCATTTTTGAAAAAAAAAAAATTTGAGTTCTGCAAATTTGAGGATTTCTTTCGAAATACGACAGATATAAAACAAAAAAATTTAAGTCTACAATTTGAAGTCGAACTTAAAATTTTTTCGGTTTGGAAAAATTTGAAATATTCCAAAATTGTAAAGTTATAAAATAAATTTTTTTCTGTTCTTCGAAATACTATTTTTTGGTACTTCAAAGTTCTCCCTTTAAATGTGCAAAAGTAAATTTTTTTTAAATACATTATCGAAATATTGAAAAAATAAAATTTACAAAATAAGAAAAAAAAAGCATACAAGTGAAATTGTGAACTTTCTTTTTTTTACTTTTTTTCTGTGGCAGAACTTTGTTTTATTTTTAAAGGAAACTCCACACCAAATTACAATCAAATCGGAAGGGGTCGATGCCAACTATTTTGCCGATTTGACATGAAAATACCCTCTTGCAATTTCTTTAAAGTTTCCTACATTCTGCCAAAAATTATGATTACCAATTGCCTCACTTCAATTCACTTCAGCTCATATTTTGATAAAATTCTATTCCCTTTTGTCCATTGTGCGACGGTTAAATGGATTTTCAAGCGGCAGCAGTGTTTAAGTAGGGGCTTTTTTGAAAGTGAGAGAGCGACGAGCAATGTGAGCTGCGTAATGTGATCGCGGATAAACAAGCGCATGCTGATAATTAAATGTGCAGTATGCATATTAGGGCATGTCAAATTGTTTAGAATAAATTTGTGCCATTGCCTTGTGTCTCAGTGCTTTTTTAAACGAAAAACTCACATTGCCATATGAGCTATAGGCTTTAGCTGGTACGTAGGTTATTAGAGTTCTAAACAAATGTCTACTGGCGGGTTCCTTTAGAATCAGAAAAAACTCTTACCGAAAATTTACTTAATCGGAAAGGAATTGGGCAATTTATTGCTTAGAGAAAATTTTGAAAACCGAAAATCTCGCATTTAAAATATCTCATAATTAAAGGTCATGTCTTCTACACTTTTTCTTGAAAAAATAACTTGAACATAACTTTTTTTTTTTTTCAAAAAAAAATTCGTCCCAACCGTGTAATACCTTAATGTCAATTCTAATATATTTAACTTCGGTATTCGCGTCAAAAAGGGCATAAAGCGATGTTCTGCCAAGAAAAGAAAATTCTCTGATGAAGAAGTTTAACAGCTTCTGAAATGGATCTATAGGATAAGCTATGATTAAAAACTTTTAATAATAAATTTAAAAAATAATTATTAAAAAATAATAATAATTTTCATCTGAAGAAAAATTACTATACTTGGTCTTTCGCTCATTTATAAGCATGAATAGGTATGTTGGAATGATTTTGTGGATTTTGTGGATTTATTTTTTTTATCAGTCTTAGTTTCTTTCGCATCGGCCAATTCCCAAATTTTCGAATTTCTCAACAACCCTAATGTGCATACAGCTACATATGTATGTATGTCAGAATGTATACATAAATATTTATTTATAAACAAAAAAAAGGTTTATTATTTTTAATACTTATTGCTTGTGAAATAAGCGAGAAAATATGATCGCTTACGATACACAAAATTCGTATGGGACTACTTGTATGCGCCTATCCCTGCAAGAAATTGTTCAAACTGCTTTTAATAGGATTCATATGGATAATATGTCTGATTCCGCATTCATCAGCATAGAGCTTGTAAAACTGTAAAACACATAAAAGCTGCTGACACCAAGAGAGTTAAACTCAAAAGTACGGGATTGACTTCGACTAAAAAAATAGCCGGCATCCAGTCGTCTCGATTCTGAGCCCGATAAAAATGTTTACATATAAATGCAACAACAACGTTTTGTCCAGATAGACGGCTTATTTATGGACACCCTACCTTTTGATAAACCAAATTTTTCAATAACGGATGCTGCTGGCGCTCTATGATTAACATGCCTTTGCGCGGAGTGTTCAAATTGATTGGATTTCATGCTAAAAACATTAAAATTTCTTAAAGGTGTGTCGTTGCTATGAACAAAGACATTTTATTATTTTCTTCTTTAAATGGTCATCTAATCGCCTGGGCGATTTTGACCGTCCAACATAGCTCGCCAGTCGTTTCTTCGTTGCGCCAACTGGCGCCAATTGGAAACACCGCGGGATCGCAAATCGGTTTCCACTTGGTCCTTTCATCGGAGTGGTGGTCTCCCTCTTCCTCTGCTTTCACCGGCGGGTACCGATAAGAATACCTTCTGGGCTGAACCATCTTCGCTCATTCGCACTAGGTCCACAAATCTGTACACGCTTCTGCACCATATACTCAGTCCGAAGTAGCATTTGTTTGCAAAAGTAATTCTTCGTCGGATTTCTAGGTCTGGTCTTAATGCTGGTTCCCAGGTAAACTAAGTCCTTTACTATTTCGAAATTATTGCTGCCAACAGTGGCTTGGTTGCCAAGGCGCGAATGCGCTGACTCTTTGCATGATGACAGTAGGTACTTCGTTTTGCCCTCGTTCACCACCAATCCCATTTTCTCCGCTTCTTTTTCTAAATTGGAGTAAGCAGAAGGTACGGCGCGGTTGTTAAGGCCAATGATATCAATATCGTCAGCATATGCCAACAGTTTTACGCTTTTATAAAATATTGTTCCAGCGCGGTTAAGTTCTGCAGCTTGTATTATTTTCTCCAGCATTAAATTAAAGAAATCGCGCGATAGGGGGTCACCCTGTCTGAAACCTCGTTTAGTTTCGAAAGGCTCGGAGAGGTGCTTCCCAATTCTGACCGAGCTGGCGGTGTTGCTCAAGGTCATTTTGCATAGCCGTATAAGTTTTGCGGGGAAACCAGATTCAGACATAGCGGCATATAGGCAGCTCCTTTTCGTGCTATCGAAAGCGGGTTTAAAATCAACAAAGAGATGATGTGTGTCGATTCTTTTTTCACGGGGTTTTCCAAGATTTGGCGTATTGTAAAAATCTGGTCTATGGTAGATTTACCAGGTCTGAAGCCACACTGATAAGGTCCAATCAGTCTGTTCACATCAGGCTTCAGTCTTTCGCACAATACGCTTGATAGGAAAAGGCTGATTCCGCGATAGTTGGCGCATTTTGCAGGATCGGCCTTCTTGTGGATTGGGCAGCGAACACTTAGATTCCAATCTTCAGGCATGCATTCATCCGACCATATTGTGCATAGAAGCTGATGCATGCGCCTTACCAGCTCCTCGCCTCCGTGTTTAAATAGCTCAGCAAGCAAACCATCAGCGCCAGCTGCTTTATTGTTTTTCAGTCGGGATATTGCTATTCGCACCTCATTATAGTCGGGTTGTGGAACGTCAATTCCATCATCTTCGATTGTGGGCTCGGGTTCGGCATCTTCTCTGGTTTCTTGCTCAGTTTCTCCATTTAAAAGGGCAGAGAAGTGATCCCTCCATATTCTGAGTGCTCTCTGAACATCGGTCACCAGGTCGCCGTTCTCATTCTTACAGGAGTTTGCCCCGGGTTTAAAACCTTCTGTCATTCGCCGAATTTTTTGATAGAATTTTCGGGCATTATTCCAGTTGGCCAGCATTTCAAGCTCCTTTATTTCACGCTTTTCTGCCTCTCTTTTTTTCGCCCGGAAAAGCCGCCTCGCTTCCCTCTTCAACTCGCGGTAGTGTTCACACACACTCCTCGTTGCATTCGATCTCAACGTTGCCTTGTATTGATTTCTTTAATTTACGAATTGATTTGAATAAATATGGTCATATAACCAGAGCATCCTTAAAATAAATTTCTGGAGTTTAGAAATTTACAAAACTGCTTGAGGTTTTTTAAAATTTTATGTACGTATCAGCATGAAATGCGAAGCAAGCGCGCTGATCCCACCGGATGTCGGCTAATGTGTCGTCTGTAAATCTCAACAAAAGGCGGAAAATCAAATCACACCAAGGTAGAATAAAACAAAAGCTTGAACATGGAAAATTTAGAATTCTTGCCAAGACTATTTCCATATATTTTATTATTTCCTATTTTATAAATTCGAGATTTAATTTTATTTGCTTTACATTTTATTTGTCAATGGCACAACAGCTAGTCGTTTGACAGTTTGACCGTAAAAAGTCATGAAAAACCTTTCTGTCTAAAACTTGCAACTTCTCACTTAGATAGAACCTTATTTATTCTCTTTTTGTGCTCACGGCTATTAATATAATAGTTCTCTCTCTATCTCTATGGCGCGATATACAACAGGTATATCATCATAAACCTCCTAAGAGATTTTTGCGCCAAGCTTCTCTTCCAATTTGTGGTGTGCCGATTTGAATTTTCCCTACAAATTGGTGGGACCTACAGTTTTTTGCCGACTCCGAACGGCATCTACAAAGGAAACGAATTTTTGCTGAGAAGCCTGTCATGGCAGAAATACACTCGGAGAGTTTGCCAAACCACTGCCGAGGGGCGACCCCGTTTTGAAAAACTTTTCTTTTTTCAAATCACTTTTGATGTTACCTGTACCAGGGCTCGAACCATGGACCTTCGGTGTGGTAGGCCGGCAACACTACCTTCACACCACGGCGGCCGCCACACAACTTGACGAGAATTACATGTTTTATGCTATGAAGGGTATCTGCCAAGACAGATTAATTCGTACTGAGATTTTCTTCATCACAGTAATACACTCTGAAAATAAGGCACTCTTTTTTTAAAAAAAAAAAAAATGTTTTTCTTGCCACTGTTAGCCATAAATTTATATTTGCATAAAGCTGATGCAGCTCCAGATTCTCTTGGATACTTGTGGTGGTATAACAGAAAGGTCCACAAATCGGGCAAAAAAATATTTTTCTAGAATATTCTCTCAATTCCGCGCCATGTAAAGGGTGTTTTTTTTAGGGGTATAGAACTTTGAATTGAAATAAAACACAAGAAAATCGTTTTAAGGTCCATCAATTTGGCTTTATTGGATGGATAATTTTATGCCATTAATGTTTAAATATGATTTCGGGCATGTGGCCGCCGCGGCTGGCTCGAATAAA
The DNA here is from genome assembly GCA_949987695.1 of Merzomyia westermanni. Taxonomy (NCBI): domain Eukaryota; kingdom Metazoa; phylum Arthropoda; class Insecta; order Diptera; family Tephritidae; genus Merzomyia; species Merzomyia westermanni. The sequence goes on from OX465290.1 coordinate 47,621,822, forward strand.
GCCAATTCTACAGGTCCAATTTTCAACCACTTTTTCGAGCATATGGGGCCGTATGTCGGCAATAACGCCACGAATGTTGGCTTCCAATTCCCCTAACGTTTCTGGTTTGTTGGTGTAGACGAGCGACTTCACATATCCCCAAAGAAAATAATCCAATGGTGTCAAATCACACGACCTTGGTGGCCAATTGACAGGTCCATTCCGCGAAATTATGCGCTCATCGAATGTTTCCTTCAATAAATCGATTGTGACGTGCGCTGTGTGGCATGTAGCGCCGTCTTGTTGGAACCACAACTCATCCACATTCATGCCATCCAATTCGGGAACAAAATAGTCAGTTATCATGGCTCTATACCGGTCTCCATTAACGGTAGCTGCCTCTCCAGCATTATTGCGGAAGAAGTATGGCCCAATGACTCCACCAGCCCATAGAGCACACCAAACAGTCAGTTTTTGTGGATGTAATGGCGTTTCAAGGGTCTCATGTGGATTCTCTTCACTCCAAATGCGGCAATTTTGCTTGTTGACGTAGCCATTCAACCAAAAATGAGCCTCATCACTGAACAAAATTTTGCGATGAAAATCAGCATCGAAATCAATCTCATTTTCGGCCCATACACCAAAATCACGACGCATTGCATGGTCTCGCGGCTTTAATTCTTGCACAAGCTGGATCTTGTAAGGTCGCAAGCCAAGATCTTTGCGCAAAATCTTCCATAAAGTTGATGGACAAAGCTCCAATTGCTGTGCACGGTGGCGAATCGATTCATTCGGGTCCTCTTCAACACTTTGCTCTACAGCGGCAATTGTTTCTTCGGTGCGCACTGTTCGACGTCTCTGCGGATGCGTATTATCACATAGAGTAAACGTAGTGCGAAAACGATCCATGGTTAACCGAATTAATTGCTCTGATGGACGATTATGTCGACCATAAAATGGACGGAGCTCACGGTAAACTTCGCGAACTGAACCATTATTTTCGAAATAAATTTGCACGATTTTCAAGCGTTATTCTTTTGTCAACCTGTTCATGATGAAATGGCAAACCAAACTGAACATAAATGACATTAGAGTTGCCAGATTTGACCACAAAATGTCAGTTTTATCTCTATTCAGAAAACAAACCTGTAAAAAAAACACCCTGTATGTATAAGGAGAGACTTATAAGGAGAGACTTATAAAGCATGCCCCATGCTCGGGGTGAGAGGACTTTACCTCTCAGTACAAAGTAGCAGTTCATGGTAAGAGTGGTCGTCCTTTGAGTTTTTGGTCTGATATTATTTCCTCTTTAAAGCTGAATCGTTAGTAGACCGAAAAGACCTTCACGGTTTCAAACTTATAGCTGCCAAGAGCGACATGGTTCTCAAGACACAAATTTTGCTGACAGCTTCTTTGGTGACAGCAAATACTCAACCAACCTCGTTCTGATTTGAATCAAAACTTCGACTCTTTTAGCCATTTTAAAGAAAACATTGATACGGAATTTTGTCCGTTTTATCAGCAGAACTGCCTTACCGCCTGCTCTCGGTTGTGTTATTGCTTTTTTATACCAACAATTTTTGTTGATTTACGGCCTGTACATTTTCAAGTATTCATGAAACGAGCTCAAGGCCAAGAATAATAACTTTTCACTTTTTGAATTTTTATGAAAATTATAATTGTTTTTATCTTTTAATAATCAGTTTTAATTAATTATTAAAAGTTTTTTGATTGAATAGAGTAGGAAAAATGTTTAGAGACAACTGCCATAGCTTTTCTTATAGATCCATTAAAAGTTTTTTGATTGAATAGAGTAGGAAAAATGTTAAGAGACAACTGCCATAGCTTTTCTTATAGATCCATTTCGGAAGCTGCTAAGCTTCTTCTTAAATTTTTGCAAAAAAAAAAACACGTTATGAAAAATTCAGAATATCTTAAGATACATCAGAAGTATAATACAAAAAAAATTTTAGTCTAAAATTTAATCTCGAACTTGAATTGTTTCCATTTTTTTCAAACTCTTTTTTTATACTTAAGTAATTTTCGAAATATTAAAAAAGTAAACTTTACAAAATAAAAAAACAAATGGAATTTTGAATTTGCATAACTCGAGCCCTATGCACAAAAAATATGTAATAGCTACGATTTTCGATTTTAGCTTTTTGATGAAAATCGATCGCTTATTAACACACACATAACCTCCCAAAGTTTCGTAGCTGTGAAACGTACCGTTATGAACTTAGAGCAAAAGCATTTTAGACGTAAGTACATGTGTTTTTCAAAATTAATTGAATGATGGAACTAGTATCTGTGTTAACTCAAGGAAAATCGAATATTTTGACAAGGGTGTTCATAGAACCGTTTAGATATTCACTGCTTCAACAAAAATTACCTCAATTATAATTGATGCAGAGTGTTAATATGCAATAAAAAAGACATGCTGTCTCTCAAATGTATTCTGAACACGGCTAAAAATATTCCACTTAGAAAACATATGTACCAAAGATTGTAAAGGAATAATGCAAAAATGGCACATTAGAGGAAAATTGCATCGTGATACTACAGGGCATCATAGCTGAGTTGTTACAGTATTAGTTCTAACAGCGGCTTGCATGCAGGTCCTTGAGTACGCATCCCAGTGTCCGAGAATGGATATCATCGGAATTTGGGGACTTTGAAACACATCATCCCATACCATCGCTGAACATATCGTTGTAATTTTTCTTTATTGATATATTATTTCCCAATTGATATTGTTAAAATAAGCAAGAAAATATATTGATTTGGGAAATTCGTGCACCAATATTATACATATAAATACGTTACACCATACTTCCTATACCACACTGAATATCTGTGCAAAAACTCAAGAATCTTGAGTAATAAATATTCCCTTTTTAATATAATGGGACCCCTGCGGGTTAGGGGTTTAGAATATGCCCGAGGTAGGCATACCGGTCGTAAGAGGCTACTAATATGCGCAAAGGTAATGACTTGCAACTCGATGGTTGATCTACGGATATGATGCCTCTCACCTCTCATTACCCATCTTATCCTTCCTTACGGAAGGAGGGGTGACATGACCTAGAAGGTTTCACTGGTCATAAATCGCTACCACGACAAGGTTCAAATCCGGCCAAGGACTGTTAATTCGACAACACTCCCCAAAACCTTCGGGGGGTGTTTTTGTCGTTACCACAACAACAACATAATGGGTTTTTGTGAACCGATATCGGACATTTCAAAAAACACATAAAAGAATATTTACTTACTTACTAACTTAAATAGAGCGTAACCGTTTAAATGGTTTTGGCCGCCTAATATAGCCCTCCAGTCATATCTTCGCTTTTCAAACTGGCTCCAATTGGAAAAATCACAGGATCGTAAATCGTTCTTCATTTGGTGCTATATTCGGAGTGGTGGTCTCCCTCAGGGCCGGAACATCTTCATTCATCGCCTAGCCAACGAAGCCATATTACTTTAATTCGTTGAACTATGTCGATGTTTGCATACTTCTCATCATTAAATCTTTTTGGACATTTGTCAACGCGTAGAAGGCCATAACTCTTTCGAAGACCATTTCTCTCGAATACTCCCAGAACCATATCAACAGATGTTGTCAGCGTCAAGGCTTCTGCACTATGCAGCAGGCAAAGAGCACTTAGAATGATTCAGCCATGCATTCATCCTTCCGAATTCTGTATAGAAGCTGATGCATGCATTTTATCAGCTTCTCGCCCCTGTGATTGAATAGCTCGTCAGGCAATCCACCAGTACCCCTGCTTTTTAAATATGAAGACAAATAATTTAAAATAACAAAAGAAAATCGCAGGAAAAACAACCTTCGTTAAAGAAAATTTGTGACGTAACAGCCAAATTATCAAAAAGTAGACTGATTTGCTGAGGGCAAAAAATACGTATGCTCCAAAAAGTATGCTTATATTACATATATAAAAATAAAATTGATTGCATTATATAGGTTAGGCTAAAAAAAAGCTTTGTACCTAATTTCATGGTAATGCATAAACTGAATGTGAAATAAATTAAAAAAACCTTCTCCAGTAAAATTTTCCTTTTGTTTTAATTTCTTTGCTTGAGTGGAACTTCGTTGTATGAGAAAAGGAAAGTCTTCGCCAAATTTTATTCAAATATAATAAGAGCATAATGATCCAAAGCGTGTTTTAAAATTCGAAAAAAAAAATTTTTTTGGAGTGGGAAATGTGTTGTTCTGTGTTTGTGTTGTTTCAAACAATTCTGCACTTCCTTCTAGTCCCTATTCTCGTAAGTTATCAATTGGGTTGAGATTTCGGGAAGCAAATCAATTTGTGAAAGTGTTTTTGTTTCATTCTTGTCATTCATGCCACGACACTATCAAATCAACCAGGAGTCCAATAAAAAAATCCAAAGTGGCACGACTTTAGCCGAACGCAAATATATGTGGCACGAGGACAGCCGAGTGCACTAACACGTACAAAAATCAAATCTTCAGTCATTCCAGAATGATAGAGATAGTATAGTCTCTGGATAGCTTAATCCCGGGTAAAAATTTCTGACTAGTGCCTTCTAACGTATGTTTATCCTATACTTTTCAAGGTACCTGCCTAGTTTTTCAGTCTTGATTGCAAAACATAACAGCGGCTGTAAGGGGCCTGCCTAGTTTGTCCACGGTTGTTCAGTTTGTGCCTGCCTACTTTTTTCTAGATTGTGCGGGATTAGATTTTCCAATCCAGGGCCTGCCTAGTTTTTTCTCGATTGTCAAATTTATGTGCATTTAATTCAAGTGCGATTTTCCGAAAAGCTTTCATTGAGTGCTCAATGGTTAGAGAGGACGCCTGTGATGTTAAGGTGCCCGTGTTCGGTGCTGTCTCGAGGCAATGCATTTTTTTTTCGCTAGGCAGGACCTAGATATACATTACTACCGAAACCCTGTCTTAAAAAGCAATAACAAACTGGCTAGGGTCATCGTATGCTTTCCTTGCCAAGCCTATAATTTTTGAAAGGAAACTCTAGGCAGGCCCTAGATAAAATTTATCACGCTTTCTAATCAGGATGTGTCCAACAAAGCAACCCTTAGGCATCGATCGTTTCAGGTGAAAAGAGAAGTTTTCCCCTAGGAAATTGGAAATTATTCTCTTTTGGGGCTCAGCGCTTTACCTACAGTTTAACTAAAATTAAATACTCTATTCAATTAAAAAAAAACGTTTAATAAATAATTAAAAATGATTATTAAAAAATAAAAACAATAATAGTTTTCATAAAAATTCAAAAAGTGAAAAATTATTATTTTTGGCCTTGAGCTCGTTTCATGAATACTTGAAAATGTACAGGCCGTAAATTAACAAAAATTGTTGTTATAAAAAGCAATAAAATTAACTATTAAAAAATTCTCAAATAAAATATAAAACTTATCTCAACCACATCTCGTCTACATACAAACATTTATTATCTAAATGAAAAAGTAATGTCGGACATAAAAGTAGCGCACTGCTCAGAAAAGTATGCTTTGTCAACTATCTTCCCCAGTGGCTTACTTCGTAGTGAGCGTCCTTACCGATACGTCAATAGGGTGAAACATGCAACCCTTTATGGATGCAAAAAGATCCACTCAAATTGTGATTCAACAACAAACTACTCTAGTCAGAGGCTGAATGTCGGTTTTGGGGAATATCGTCAGCAACGTCAGTTTTCTTTACAAAAACCTTTTTTTTTTTGCTCCCAACATCCACTCATGTCTCATCAAATAAGCTATATGCAGGGAGGAGTACATAAATAAGAGATATTTCATGTTGCATGCCAAAATGCTCAATTGCTTTGGGCATTCACTTAAGTGTTACATTCGCCTAAGTGGAGGGAGGGGGGCTTGTTTATTCGCCACATTTTTATTTGTCTATTGTAATTGCCTCTGGTTTTCGTTAGAAATTTTTGTTTGTTTGGGTTTTCCCCTCAATCAGAATTTTTTTCGAACATCAGTTTGAGTGGCTTCATTTAGCGTTCGCGCGAAATTTGTTGATTTTGAATTGTTATTGTTGTATTGTTTTTGTTATTTATTGACAGCTAAAAAACAATTTGTTTTTGGAAATTTAAGCTTGCGGTTGAAATTTAGTGGTGGCAACAAAAAGTGTGATTGAATATACACATAGAAACCACATTCTGTCATCAGATGGAAATGTTCGCCGTCTGAAAAGGAGTGAGTGCTAGTGATGTTCCGATACAAGTAACTACGAGTCGAGTAATTTGCTCGAGTACCGAGTTTTTTTTTTAGTCGATTGTCTCTTTCCAGTGAAACTATAGGTATCGATTATTTGAGCTCAGTATCGAACTCTCACGTAAGTTATCGCTTCCTGCCTTTTTTTTTGCTTTGCTAATTCCAAAAAAAATCGTAAGATTTGCCAAAATTTACCCATATTGCGTTCCTCTATAAAACTGTTAATTAGGAATCGCCCAATTTGCGAATGGTTAGGAATATTGCGTTCCATTCATAAAGTGGTTCCAGTTATCGCTTTCAGTTTTTTTTTTGCTTTATTGATTCCGGCCAAACTTTTGTAAAATTTTGCCTAAATTTTGCCAATTTTGCTTCCTCCTTATTGGCGCTTGTTCATGAATACATCAGTTCTCTGCTCGTATTTTTTATTGTTGTTGTTGTTGTTTGTAAGGACAAAAATACTTCTCGAAGGTTTTGGGTAGTGTTGGTGAAATGACAGTACTTGGCCGGATATGAACACGGTGCACTCCGGTACTTCCTTGCGGTACTGCCCGACTGTCATGGTAGCGATTCGGTATGACCAGTTCAACCTTCTAGGTCATATCATCCCTCCTTCCGTAAGGAAGCGAAATATGGGTAATGAGAGGTGAGAGGCATCATATCCGTAGATCAACCATCGAGTTGCATGCCATTACCATCGTGCGTATTAGTCGGCTGTTACGACCGGTATGCCTACCGCGGGCGTATTCTAAGCCTCTAAAAATTCTAAAGTTTTCATATGTTTAGGAATATATTTCACACCTCTTTGAACGAGTATGATACCAGTAGCTATCGAGTACTTTCCCTCGACACTTTTTTGGAATCGTTTCTTCTTCCGAAAATTTAATTGAGAATAGGTATCGAGCGCAGGGTGGTATTGGAACAACACAAGTGAGGGCCGCTACAATCCACTTGGGTATTTCGTATCCTTTAGACACAGTCTCTAATTCCGCAACATTCAGTGAGAGGCTTGTAAAGCGTATGCTAGTGTTCGTCCAGGGAGAACTTAATTTCTCAATTGACTACTGTTTCGTACCAACTTTAGGCCTCGATTGGAAACCTCTGGATCCATGTCTGCGTAAAAAGCCACTTTGCACACGGAGTCAAGTGGCAGTAGGATTAAACTCTATCTCACACAGCACAGCGAGTTTATACAGAAACATTCTTAGCGGAAGAAAAGCTAGGGCGATAGGTTGATAGAAACAATGACAAAAGAAAATTTCAAATATAATTTGGCAGATTTGAAGAGTGACGAAAATTTCGTTCTGCTAAATGAAGTAGCATTAGGCACAGTTTTTTTTCAAGGCGGGGTCGTCTCTGGGCAATGTTCGCCAATCCTTCGAGTGTATCAGAGCTCTGAGAATACTACCTCACTTCCACGAGCTTATTAACCTAGTATTGGTCCATCGTAACCCTCGTGGGAGCGCGATTCTATTAGAAACAAGTAAAGAAGTCTAAGTTCGGGTGGAACCGAACATTATATACCTAGTAGTGATCTGCTATGGCATACCAAATTACGCAAGTATATTTTAATGCCTTTCAGTTTGTATTATAAAGGCAGCTGATTGTTTTTAATAAAAGCACTTCTGTTATGAGTGGTAAATTGATTTATTTGTATATAAATAAACCTCTGCTTACCAAATTTTTTCAAAATACCAATATATGCACATTTTATGTTTGAAAAATTTGCGTTCAAATAGACAGACGGTCAGACAGACTGACGGACATGGCTAAATCAACTCAACTCATCGTCCTGATTATGACCGTATACTTATTCATGGTCCCATCTCTTCTTCTTCTCATACTTACAAACGTTTCATGTTCATGAAAGGTATGAAAATCAAAAAAGATATATAACTTCCCTATTGCAGTGGGGTATAACTACTTGCCAGGATATTTTGCTTGTGTGCTATCCGATTTGCTCAATTTTGGCAGGGGTATAGTGCATACAATTGAGAAGCAGCTGACCAATTTTGATTGAAATATCTAGTTCAAACTACAAGCAAACGCCTTTGAAATTAGCAGAATTTCGATGCTGAAAAGTGGGCGGTGGCATGCCTACTTCGCCAAAAGCCACAGAGTTTTTGTGCGGGAAAGCTTATTATGTGTAAGATCTTATTGATATAGCTTGAATGGTTATAAAAATATCGAGTTTTACATTTTACAAACAAGTTTTTCAGAACTATGTTAAACAGCTGGGCGTCGCCAAACATCGTTCGATAAATCAATTTTTACCGGAGCTATGGCATAAAAAGTTTTGTGGAATAATCCACTATAAAAGGGGCGGGGCCGTGCTCAATTTCAAAAATTTATATTTTTCGATTTTCTTGCTTCACGGGCACTTTGAAAGTGAAATAGAAATGATATAAAGCTTTTTTAAGCAAAGTTATTGCCTATTAAATATATCTGTGATCATTTTCAAAATCTTTGGTATAAAAGTGGGCGTGGCTCTTAACCGATTTCGCCCATTTTTTCCGGAACATACCTCGTATTAATATAAATATGTGTGAGGAATTTCGTTTCGATACCTTTGACGGTTTTTGATTTATGATTAATATTATTTCTAAATTTGACTTAATCAAAAGTTGGCGGTGCCACGCCCATTTTTAAAAATTTCTTTGAAGAATTTATTTTCTGCCTCAATCTTAATGTATACACCAAATTTTATTCTTGTAGGTGTATTACGTATTGAGTAATCACTTTTTTTGTGTTTTTAAAAATATTCTATATATAAAAAGTGGGCGTGGCAATCATCCAATTTCGAAAATATTAAATAGCGCTCGGAGATGAGTCCCAAGGAACCTGCATACCAAATTTCATTACGACATCCCAAAATTTACTCAAGTTATCGTGTTAACAGACAGACGGACGGACGGACATGGCTTAATCAATTTCTCTTTTCCTCCTGAACATTTTGATATATAAAACTCTATATGTATCTCGATCCGTTTATGCCGTTACATACTATCGATGGGCGAATGAAGTTAATATACCTTGTGTGTGTTGCCTGTCGGCTCCAACAGTTTCTTTTCTCATATTTTGTCAGAAGATCCTTCACGTTTTAGAGTTTCCTCCTTCGATCTAATTTTTTCTGTAACTAGTTGCTAGACAGACAACATTGATCAGTAGTTATAAAGGGGAGTATTAAAGGAAGCTTTTTCATATGTGACGAGGAGTGGATATTGTTCCAAGCAGAAGGTTTGTGGAGTGTCACGGTTATGTGCAGTGCTTTGCTGAAGCTATAAAAAGCTAGTATTAGGTCAACTGGTACGGAAACAATTTTCTCGACCCCTCGGATCTTTGTGAAGAGGATATAAGTAGCCTACTACGCCAGGCATAATTTATTTCATATGTATATGTTATTAGACTCGGCCAAAAAAAAAAAAAAAAATTTCAAAAACATACTGTTTCAGAGTTTAGATTTTTGAAGTTAACTTCTCAGCCGGCGATGCAAAGTTTAGATTGAGAGTGAAATTTGAAGTTTTTTTTTGAGTAGATCTACATTTGTTTGGGATTCAAGGGAAATAAAAACTTGCAGTCTAATTTAGGAAGATCATTTATGGATTTTTTTGGGATCATTTCTGAACTTTTTTTGTATCATTTCTTTATGATTACAGGATCACTTCTGGATTGTTTCCGAAACTTTTTGGGGATAATTTCAGGGCTTTTTCGGGATAATTTTTCGACCCTTTCTTGATCATTTCGGGAATATTTTCGGGACCATTTCGTTATAATTTCGGGGCTTTTTCGGGATAGTACCGAATGGTTTTACCAATTTTTTTAGGACCATTTCGGGACATTTTTTGGTATCATTTTTGACTTTTTTGGGATCATTTTGGTATCATTACTGGATCATTCCATTATGGTTTTCCGAACTTTGCTGGACAATTTTCGTGATCATTTCTGAACAGTTTTTTGGGTTTTTTCGGGACCATTTTTGGGTCTGATATGTAAGAAATAAGCCTCAAACAAATTTTTAATGAAAGCTTTTGTTATGCCCGTATGATACTACGTATTTTTCTTGTATTTGTGCTGGATTTTTTGTTTGAAATACTGACAAACACCTACCTAAAATCAAATTGCAAAAACAATCATTTGGGTCGACGTTTAGTTGAAAGCTGAACGAAAACAAGTTTAAAAATAAACAAATAAAAAATTAAACTGAAAGATTTGATTTTGATATTTTTTGTGCTCGAGCTAAAAATGAAGCTTAAATGGCAAGACGCGTATGTACATCACCTGATAAATAGAGTTCATAGTGCGAACAATATTACTTCTTTTTGCGCTTCTCTTTTAAATATATTAGTAAAACAGAAGCATTTAGCAAGCAATTTGTTGCAATATTTAAAATTTCCAAATCCCTTTCTTTTTGTAAACAAATATTTATTATTTTCAAAAGAAAAATATTCGTCACTAAAAACTAACGAAACACAGTAAACTTTGGAAAAAAGCTAACAAAATACAAACTTTTTCGTTTGTTTTTAACAGCCTAGATTGTATTTTGGTTGTATTTCGTTAGTGTTTTTAACATGGCTCGCCCGTTTGCACCAATATGAAAATTGTATAAGACCGTTTCATTATTAGGTTTAGTATTAGCTGGGAAATTCTGGAGTATTAAACGCAAACCATTGGTATATTTTTCTGATTTCACATTTTTACTTGAATAAATTTTCCAAAACGCGAAATCAAAAAATATATAAAAATTGAACACAAGTTCTCAAGGAAACTTTTGTGGTCTAAAAAAGAGTGTGTCCAACCATTCCTTTATAAACTAATTTTTTCTTACCTAACCTGAAAAAACGAAATCCAATTATTTACAGCTTTTTTTGGGCTTAAGGCCGAACCTCCAGGCTCTATTAAATTCTGATGGCGATTTCGGAGTATAATTAAATCTGAAAGCCAAACCCATATTCAATGCTCTGGAACGGCATACCTGAAGAACATTTTCACACAAACCTTTTTTGTGGGGAAGGAAGCTTCCTACAGAACTACCAAGCCTTATATTACTTTTTTCGCCTTTCTAAAAAATACAATCAGTATAATTTTCCCAAAAACAAAATTTATTTTTGGGCTTAAGCTTATTACTTTGTACCCATTCATTCACAGTATATACTCATTCAAAATAACTTTGAAAATGAAAAATAAATGCATGCGAAAACTTTCAAAAATAACACTCTCAGCCTTGGTAGCTGTCTCAACTTATTTGCCCTTCGAGTGCATCAAAGTGTTTCTGACGCGTTCTAAAATTTCAATTATAGCAGAACAAGCATTTCTAATTAAGAAAAAGCAAAGCAAAAAATATTACTATTTGTGTCACAAAATGTCAATTTACGATTTCTATACAACTTAAAAAGGCATAGAAAGTTTGTTCCTACAGCTCTTTGCTATATTCTTACAAAATCAAAGCAGTACAAAGCGTCGAGATAGTTGAAATGATAAGAAGAACTAGCGATTGAAAGAAGCTCATGAATGAGCCAAAAGATCTGCTACTGAAATGTATAACGTGAAAATGTCAAACCTTGAATACAAGCTAATTGACACTTGCACATCACCACACCAACACACACAGTTTTTGAAATTTGACAGCAGATAACCATTACTACTAATATTCCCTGCCTGAATCACTCGTCGTGTGAAGCTGTCTGTTGCTGACGGATTGACACTACAGCCGCTATTTCAAAGCACTTACACTGCCACCAAAAAGTGTTGACCGAAGAGGTAAATCGGTATGAAGGCCAACGTTTGAGATATGCTGGCTGATAAGCGAGTGAAGCTTACTCCCCTGGTAGTCGACTCCGTTTCATGTGATTTAGACAGTATATACTGTCTAAGTTTTATGGAGGGCGAGTAGTTTTTTAAGTTAATGTTTGTATATAATTTTATTATTTGTTCAGAGAGTAGAACTGGAGGTGCGGAGCTCATGTTGCATAGGGGGTAAGCTTTGAGTAATGTATTATTTTGAATTATTAGTACTTTTTATTAAAGTTAAAGGCGAGTACTATTGGCTCTGAAGCATTGCGCGGGATTTGTTTCCTCATTTTCGCTGTGAAAAACCCCGATTGGGTATTACAAAACATAAACTATATATTCGAAATATTTTGTAAGCTGGTTGCGAATTACAAGAGAGTGCAGCGCAAATGAAATAAACGAAAGAAATAATTATAGCTTTAGTCGCTTAAGCAAGTACATATGTTTAAATTCGGTTGTGTTGCCTGTTGACCCGTCAGACTTTGCCACTTTTCATGGCACTGTGAATAATCCATGACTCTCAAGAAAGTTATTTATTTATTTATCTATGCGGTATATGAAACAACATTTCTTACATGCTAATAACAATAAGTACATTAGTTTCTGTTCAAATGCGGGCTGTAGTGAAGACAACCCCTTAGAAATGTCTTACAGAGGTCAAGTAAAGCCTAGTACTGTGTTCAAGCGTGAAATATGTTAGAACAAGTCCAAACATAATTTTAAATAACTTTTTTAATAAATAAAGTAAAACGTCGCCTTCTGTCATCATGTTGCTATATTTTTATGTAGTATTTCAAGACGTGAAATCAAAGGATTTAGTAATACGGCCGCTAGCAACATTTCACGGTGAAAAATGTTGCCAAGGAAATTACGCAATGAAAGAACATATTCAAGCCATAAAACAAACGGAAAATGATAGGTCACGATGCCAGAAAAACATTTTTTATTCAAAACATTGGAAATGTGCTTTCAAATGGTTTCTAGACAACTTGCACCACTTTTTACTCGTAAAATGTTAGCTTGAGGTGAAGTTAGGAGAAAAGTTTGTGGTTGGCAAGGTTTGACTGAAAAAAATCAGCAAACATGTTATGTACATTATTGGGCTCGTCACCAAATTTGTCGTCACGTAGGAATATAAGACCGTGATCTTTTAGATTTGATAAAATTCCAAAAATCTGGGCTACATTTTAATTCACGAATGAATTGATATAGTGAGAAAAATAATAATATATCTAAAAAAAAAGTTCGCACAATGCACTTAAAGGTGTTATGTGATGTTACTAAGATCTCACATACTTTCTTACAAATGCACCGTACAACCAAATAATCTGCAATTTGCATATTGACGGTGATACATGCCTGTATTTTTCTTTATATCAACTTGTGCGTCTTAAAGTAAATAGTTTGAAGTTTCGTTCATAAGAGCAAACACAAATATTGAAAATTTACATTGATCGTTTTGAAGTATCACACACGATATGCAGCTTTTAATATTTGCTCTCGGGAATAAAGAGCTATCATCTCTAACCTCCTTATAGTAGAAACACTGTGCAGCGTACTGAGTTTCTGAATCATAAAATTAGGGCTAGTGCGTTTTCTAGGTTAGTACAAGCTGCCCATCCATGTTATAGTCATATGGATATAATTTCGTATGTGTATAAGTGTTTGCGGTAACGTTTTCTGGCTCAATGCTCATATGCTTTATTACTTTGAAGCAAATTGAGAGTTATTAAAATGCATTTAAAGTTTTTTTGCTACAAATATTAAATGCTTAAGTTCTTGTGGTCAGAGTGAACTTTAGGTATGTGTGTGTGTCTATACAATACGTAAGCCTTCATCAGGCATATGTGGTAAGTATCCTTACAGCAAATGAAAGGCTATATATTACATAGTTTTCGCTTGGAAGACAGTTCACGAGTTAGGAGTCAGATATTCCGTCAGACTGCTTGGCTTGCATGGAACCCCCGTTCCGTTTTCCATTTTTGATACGTCCGTGTAGATTGTAAGTTCTATAGCAGTGACTAAACCCTGTTCCCATTCCTACGTCGATGGATATTCTACCTAGTATCAATAAACCTCCCTAGTGGTTTTATAATAAAGGAAGGCAGGCTATTTAGCTTCTGAGTGGTTTAGTTTACCCACCATCCTATCTTGCCGACTTGAAAAGACGAATGATTTGATAGCCCATCCGGTGCATAAGTGCAACTTGTTGGCATTGTGCCATTCGTCGCCAGATTCCCACAGTATTTCTCCCTTGATTCCTTCTCATAAGCCCTGATGTTACTTTTATATTTTTTAAAGCTGAATCTGTAAGCGCCGTTGCTCCCCCCAACCTTGTTTAGACCTAATACGGCACTTTAACCCATTTTCGGCCAATGGTCGATTTTTCGACCACCATTTTTAGAGGTCCATATCTCTCAAACTAAATGTTGATTTTCTGATCCGCTTACAGGGTTAGTAAATTTGGAATATCGGCGGCGCCGTGAGTATAGATATTTTTGAAAAAATGCTTGAATTAAAATTTTAGTGATAGGAAGAAAATATACATATTTTTAACAGTTTTTTGTTTAAATAAAAATTATTAGAAGACAAATGTTAAAAGTAATTAACACCAACATCTTGGGAAGATAAAATATCAGCCTGTAAGAATAAAAAAATTTCCACTTTAATTTTGCCAATTTTCTAACTTTTCCAAGAACGTTAATTTCAGTGGTCGAAAAATCGACCGCTGGCCAGAAATCGTTAAGTAGGTTAAAAAAAATTCAAAGCAATATTCGTTTTATTCATTGTATAAATGCAAACTAGTATCATCTGAATTCTGAAAATGTATAAGGTTTTGGTTTAGCTCTATTTAAAGTTCTCCTTTTTTAGTAAAAGTCTGGCAACTCCCGTGGCTTTGCAATACTTTTGTATCATATATTTGTCTCCCTCTATCCATCGTTACTTAAAGTTTGAAAAGGGTATTCCCCGGATTGTTTTGCTTTGATTTTGGTCAGTTCATTTTTTAAAATTATGCGGCCAATAGGCGAATACAATGCCGGTTCGTAAATCAATAAAAATTTGTGAAATTATGGCCATTTTAAATGAGCCATTTTCAGACGATGAGGAGGATCAAGCTGTATCGAACGCAAAGGAGGTCGACATTGTATACATTCCACCGCCTGATGTGGAGTGCATGACGGACGAAGAAGACTTGGATGATAACCTGATAAATATTAACGACGACAATAATGATTACCTCAAAATAGCAAGCACAGTTGAGCTACAATACTCAGAAGCAGAGAATATTCCAAATGAAGGTAACGATCTGGGTGACGCAGAAAATCCATCAACATTCAATGCATGTGGCGGATTTAAGAAAAAATCTTACTTACTCCTTACTCCAAATTAGAAAAAGAATCGGAGAAAATGGGATTGGTGGTGAACGAGGGCAAAACGAAGTACCTTCTGTCATCATGCAAAGAGTCAGCGCATTCGCGCCTTGGCAACCAAGCCACTGTTGGCAGCAATAATTTCGTTTACCTGGGAACCAGCATTAACACCAACAATAATGTTAGCCTAGAAATCCGACGAAGAATTACTCTTGCAAACAAATGCTAGTTCGGACGGAGTAGGCAATTGAAGAGTAAAGTCCTCTCTCTTCTTCTTTAAATGGTCATCTAACCGCCTGGGCGATTTTGACCGTCCTCTCTCGACGAACGAAAATAACACTCTACAAGTCACTCATCGCACCCGTCCTGCTATATGGTGCAGAAGCGTGGACACTAACAACATCTGATGAGGCGGCTCTGGGAGTATTCGAGAGAAAGGTTCTTCGAAAGGTTTGTGGACCTCTACGCGTTGGTAGATATAATGATGAGCCGACATAGTTCAGCGAATTAAAACACATCGGCTTCGCTGGCTAGGCCACGTAGTGCGAATGAGCGAAGATGCTCCAGCCTAGAAGGTATTCTTATTGGTACCCGCCGGTGGAAGCAGAGGAAGAGGGAGACCACCACTCCGACGGAAGGACCAAGTGCAGACCGATTTGCGATCCCGCGGTGTTTTCAATTGGCGCAACGAAGAAACGACTGGCGAGCTATGTTGGACGGTCAAAATCGCCCAGTCGGTTAGATGACCATTTAAAGAAGAAGAAGGTTTGGCGAAAGCCTAGAAATTTTCAATACACAAGAAAGCCAATAAATGTAGAAAGTCACAAAATGGAAGATATTTTTGCTGAAATTGGTAAGAACCGTCTCACTTTGTCAACAACATTACTATCTATTATTTTGGTACGTATATTTCATCTCCTTTTTTCCAGGCTCTAAATCTCCCTATGATCTATTTGCATTGTTTTTTGATGAGAAAGTTATTGAAGAGATTACAACTTTTACAAATGAATATGCCAATCAACACAATACTTCAATTGACGTCACGCCATTAGAAATACATAGATTTATTGGTATTTTGTACCTTTCGGGGTACCATACTTTGCCTCACATTGACCATTATTGGTCTGTTCGACCCGACATGGGGATTCCGATAGTGAAACAAGCGATGAGTCATAATCGCTTTAAAAAAATTAAACAGTTTCTTCATCTCTCATATAACAACAATTTAAATACAGCAGATCGATTTGCAAAGGTTCGCCCTATTACTGATGCTCTAAACGAAAGATTTATGCAATTTGGAGTCTTTAGTCATATTCTTTCTATAGACGAACAGACGATTCCGTACTTTGGTCGCCACTCTTGCAAGATGTTTATCAAAGGAAAGCCGATCAGGTTTGAATTCAAGTCGTGGAAGTGGATATTTATATTCCAGCTCCTTTTACGGCGGCGCAGCAACTCCTCACAATCTGGATATAGGTCTAGGCGCGCAAACTGTTTTAGATTTGCTTTCTAACGTATCTGACCCTGAGTGCCACATTAGTTTCTTCGATAATTTTTTTTCTTCATATTACCTCATGTGTCTTTTGAATGAACGTCGATTCTTTGCAACTGGCACTGTACGCGAAAATAGAATGGGAAAACCACCGCTAAGAAGAAGATAAAAGCGCAGAGCATTTGACCAGCTACTCGATAGTAATCAAGAAATATTGACTGTCCGGTGGAAAGACAATGCTCTTGTCAATGTTATGACCAATAACTCGAGTGTGGAGCCAATTGTTTCTGCTAAAAGATATTGCCGTAAACAAAAAAAAACTATTGCTATATCGCAACCATAAGTTATTCAAGAGTATAATAAGGGTATGGGTGGTGTAGATCTGCATGATAATGCTATAGCAAATTATCGTATTTGTATTCGAGGAAAGAAGTGGTGGTGTCCACTAGGACAAACCTTCTTGGTAACGCCATGGTCAATGCGTGGAAGCTGCATTGTATGACTGCAAAAATCCAAAAGACATCCCCACTTTCGCAAATTAATTTTCGTTCTGAAGTCACAACAAAATTGTTGGTTTATGACAATGAAGAAGAAGGCAGACGTGGACATGAAGGCGGAGACTTAAACCAGCCCTCAAACCTTCCTCGGAGCAACGAAAGGATACATTCTGTAATAAAAAGTCTTGAAAAAAAATATCGGCCCTGTAAATTATGCAAGAAACATACTATTTTTACTTGCAAAAAATCCAATATTTACTTACATACTAAATGCTTTGATGAATATCATAAAAATTTGTAAATTGACGTCTCTATCAATGTTTATAAAATATGTATGTATATGTATAAGAATGTATAACATTTCAATACTAAGCAGTTTTCTTTGAAATAAAAACAAATAACTCAAGTTTAAGAGCAACATTTTTTGTCATGAAGCAATTTATTTTTTTTACATACTTGACGGATTTTGGCCAGTGGTCGATTTTTCGACCAGTCCACAAAAAGCAAACAGCTGGTCAGAATCTTTTTATATTTGAAATTTTTCTTGATTATGGTCCTAAAAGCCTTTCCTTTAAAGGGGAACAAAAAATTATAACGGGATCATGATGGGTTAAACTGTGAGACCGTAAAATTGTATAAAATGTTGGCAGTCGAGTTTGTTAGACATGAAAATCTTTGTTGTATTAAATATTCAGTATGCACTTTAGTATTTTCACGTATTCATTTATTTCACACTTATCTTTTACGATTTTGTTTGAATATATGACCGTCAGCAATCAGCAAATACAAACTTTCATATGTTCGTTCTTGTGCTTGTGTGGCGTGCTAGCGCAACTGCGTGATGGTCGTCAAGGCCATTTCACACGTGCACCATATTGCCACTACAACATTGCTTTAAGCATTTCCTTTTTTTATTTAAGTAAAGTACTACAAAAATTGTGCTTGCAGCTTATCAAATCACTTCTCAACGAACTTTTAGCTACTGCGAGAGTGGAAAAAAAAATGTATTATAGTATACTAGGTTGGAACAAGAAAATACAATAAAAAAATAAAATTGAATTAAATTAAACTAAATTAAAGAAAATTAAATTAAATTGAAATAAAATAAAATGAAACAAAATAAAATAAAATAATGTAAAATAAAATAAAATAAAATAAAGTAAAATAAGATGAAATAAAATAAAATAATATAAAGGAAAATAAAATAAAATAAAATAAAATAAAATAAAATAACATAAAGTAAAAAAAGTAAAATAGAATAAAATAAAGGAAAATAAAGTAAAATAGAATAACATAAAATAAAATAAAATAAAATAAAATAAAATAAATCAAAGTAAAATAAAATAAACTAAATTAAATAAAATAAAATAAAATAATGTAAAATAAAATAAAATAAAGTAAAATAAGATAAAATAAAATAAAATAAAATAAAATAACATAAAGTAAAAAAAGGTAAAATAGAAGAAAATAAAGAAAAATAATATAAAATAAAATAGAATAACATAAAATAAAATAAAATAAAATAAAATAAAATAAAATAAAATAACATAAAGTAAAAAAAGTAAAATAGAATAAAATAAAGGAAAATAAAGTAAAATAGAATAACATAAAGTAAAATAAATCAAAGTAAAATAAAATAAACTGAAATTAAATAAAATAAAATAATATAATGTAAAATAAAATAAAATAAAATAAAATAAAGTAAAATAAGATAAAATAAAATAAAATAATATAAAGGAAAATAAAATAAAATAAAATAAAATAACATAAAGTAAAAAAAGGTAAAATAGAAGAAAATAAAGGAAAATAAGATAAAATGAAACAGAATAACATAAAATAAAATAAAATAAAATAAAATAAATTAAAATAAATCAAAGTAAAATAAAATAAACTAAAATTAAATAAAATAAAATAAAGGAAAATAGAATAATATAAAGGAAAATAAAATAAGTTAAAATAAAATAAAGGAAAATAAAATAAAATAAAATCCCGGCGGGGTATCGGTTCCCCTACCGGGCGCCTCCTCGGGTGGTGGATAGAGGAACGCTTCCCAGAAATGGGTGGCACTGAGGAAATGAAATACTCAGGGCGAACGAAACGAATAAAGGGCGAGTGGATGCGGCCCTTAAACTCTAACTAAGCATCCTCAGGATTGAGTCCAGTAAGATCCTGAAGACCGAAACTGGAAACATGATTAGGAAAAGTATGTTACGGGCTGGCGAGGCCGGTAGTCTGCCACCTCAGTAACCAAGGGTGACACCTTGGCGAAATGGCTGGTAGGTTAATATCGGCATCGTCTCCGTCTCGGTAAAACCCTAGCAGGTCTTCAAGTACGTTCGAAGCACGTCGTCATTAAGTTGGTGGTGCAGGCTCAGTTGAGACAACTCCTGACTAATGCCGGATTCTGGCACTGAACACAGACTCTCATAAGGACCTGTGTCAACCTTAGCGTGGCCTCCCTGCAAGCGCATAGATAACCACGGGAATCAATAACGGCGACTGCACATCGTGCTGAGATAGCGGCTTGGAGCGGAGACCCAATAGAAATGAATAAACGAAATCAAAACAACGAAGAAAGAATGGAGAACGAAAGCGGCGACGAGGTCGCATTCAGAAAAAGCAGTAAACTGCTAAGATCGCCGGTTCTAAAAACGCCGGCTAGAGTGGCCACTCCAGTTATGCCTTCGCGAGGCTCTGGACCGGCACGAAACACACCAGTGGGATTCGGCACCAAAACGCCCGGCCAGTCAACACCCACTGCTACCGGCGGGAAGCTAGATCCCACCCACAAGAAGGCAACCCCCTTAAAAAGCGCAATGACACTTTTTAGCCTTAAGGGGAAAACCCAAGGCCAGTGCTTGGACCATGCGCTAACGGTGCTGCGTACAATGCAAACAGCCGCACAGAGACAGAAGACCGTGTCCATGGACATAAAGAACGGAATGGCTCCCCTCGAAGAGGTGTTAAGCTATATGAGCTCATTGAGCCCAAATAAAGAAGAGGGTGACGAACCGGGCCCATCAAATAAGAGGGCTCGGACTAACTCCGACCCTCAGCTCATAGACTCGGAAGCCAAGAAGAAAAGGGACGAGGAATCGGAGAATACCCAGTCCGAAGAGGCTTCGTCCAAAGTAGTAGGTCGGAGACGGCAAGAGCGTCCTAAAGCAAAAAAGAAGACGCCTGCTCAAGCCCCGAAGGCAGTCAAAAAGAACAAGAGGAACAGCAGAGCCGTAACGTTTCTGGTGAAACCGGCCGAAGGCAAAAGCTACGCCGAAGTTCTAGGGGCAATCCGAGGTCAGCTCCGGCCTGCCGAAACCGGAACGGTGATACGGTCAGTGCGCAAGACCAAGGCTGGTAGCGTACTAATAGAAACGGCGCAGTGCAACGACCAACCGGCCTTTAGAGAAGCCATTGGTAGCGCGGTAGGAGAAGTTGGCGATGCACAACAAATCTCTAAGCGTATAAAGCTAGAGGTATTGGGCAGGGACTGTCTCCCAACGGCTGAGGAAATAGAAGAGGCCGTTCGAAGAGAGATCGGAGAAAGCTCAGGCCAAATCCGTATCTCTCTTTTCGCCGTAAATCAGAGAGAGCAAAAGAATGCTGTTGTCGAAGTGGACGAAGGTCCCGGAAGCCAACTGCTCAAAAAAGGAAAAATTCCCATCGGATGGATCCAATGTAGGATCAGACAGCGTGCGGAAGTGCAACGCTGCTTCAGGTGTCTCGGCTACGGACACCGACAGGCTGGCTGCAATGGGCCCGACAGGAGGGACGCGTGCTGGAAGTGTGGGAACTCTGGCCACAAATCCTCATCCTGCACTGAAAAGGCAAAATGCTACCTTTGCACCACCGGAAACCTCGATCATCTTCCCGGGTCTGGAGCATGTAGCACGTTTAGAGAAGCACTTGCTTCGGCGAAAGCCAAACTGTCGCCCCAATGACCAGCGTGATTCAAGGAAATCTGAATCGATGCAGGTTAGCTGATGAACTGCTAGACCAACTGGCTTGATCACCAAATAAACTATGCAATCATCAGCGAACCTTACAAGGCCAGAGACAGCTGGTACATTGACGAATCTGGCGCTGCTGCTATCTGGATAGTGGAGGCCAATACCAATGTTACTAATCGTGCTGCCGGGCATGGCTACGTCCGTGTAACTGTAGCGCGAACAACTCTTGTTAGCTGCTACCTGTCCCCAAATGACCCCATTCAGAGGTTCAAAGAAAAGCTGGAGCTATTAGAAGACGACCTACGGGACCAAACGGGCAACCTGGTCATCGCTGGAGACTTCAACGCTAGAGCAATAGAATGGGGCATGCCTCAAACTAATACCAGGGGAAAACTAATTCTGGAAATGGCAGCCCGACTCGGGGTGGTCGTACTGAATACGGGCACGACATACAGGCGCCCGGGCTTTGGGTACTCGATCCCCGACATAACGCTCGTCTCGGAGAGACTCTTTCCAAACGCGGTTGGGTGGAGAGTGATGGAGGACCTTACTGGCAGCGACCACAACTACATCACCTTCCAACTCGACCATCCTGGTCAGAGACCGGCAGCGAACGCATCATACAAAACCCGTAGATGGGATGCAGCTAAAGTTGACGCCACCAGGTTCACCGGAACAGTTCTGGCAAAAGCCAGACGGATAACCGACGGCACCAATACGCCACATGCGGCGGTTGAAGAAACCATGCAATGCATGCGCCATGCTTGCAACGTCTCTATGCCACGAATAGGAACGTGGCGAGGCAAGAAGCAGGTATATTGGTGGAATAGCGAAATCGCGGAACTCCGGAAAACATGTCACAGAATGCGAAGACTGGCGACGCGCTCACGTGGCAGATCCGAGGCTCTTGAAAGGGCGGAGGCGTACAAGGGGGCGAAAAAGGCTCTCGGCGCCGCCATAAAAGCAAGCAAAGTAAGGAAGTGGATCAAGACCCCTGGGGACAAGGGTACAAAATCGTTATGAAGAAACTTCGACCACCAAATCAGACGATGGACGAAGATGACATGAAGAACATCGTGAGATGACCACAACGTGGTACCTTTCAATGAAGAAGAGCTAGAAAGAGCCCTGCGTAGCATGAGGGGTGGTAAAGCCCCAGGACCCGATGGAATACCTGCGGAGGCAATCAGATTAACTGCTAATAGTTGTCCAGAGCTCTTGTTACACATGTACAACAAATGTCTAGAAGCAGGTGTCTTCCCCGCCAGATGGAAGACAGCACGGCTCGTCCTCATACCGAAAGGCAAAGGGGACCCAAGCTCTCCATCATCCTTTCGCCCACTATGTATGCTCGACACAGCGGGAAAAATGATGGAGAGCCTTATAAAGCAACGTCTAACAGCAGCCATAGAAGACGAGGGTGGACTCTCCCACCGGCAACATGGCTTTCGGAGAGGGCACTCCACAATAGACGCCATAGCAGAAGTCGTAGAGGCAGTCCGGAAGGCCGAGACGGCAAGCCATCAAGTAAGGCCGGTGGTACTATTGGTGACCTTAGATGTTAAAAACGCTTTTAACTCTGCCAGGTGGGAAGACATGCTTGATGCATTAGAACGCTCCTTTTAGGTCCCGATATACTTGTTAGATATATTGAGGGACTACTTAAGAGACCGTTGGCTAATCTATGAAACGACGCAAGGCCAAAGAAAGGTGAAGCTAACAGGCGGGGCAGCACAAGGGTCGGTGCTCGGCCCTGATCTTTGGAATGCTACCTATGACAGTCTCTTTCGAATGCAGATGCCAGAAAGCACTTTTCTAGTTGCTTTTGCAGACGACGTGGCTGCGGTGATAACAGCACGAAACTGCGACCTGGCACAGCTTAAACTGAACCAAGTGATGCGCAGTGTAGACGAGTGGATGAATAATCACGGCCTCCAACTGGCTACAGCCAAGACAGAGATCGTGATACTAATGAAAAGAAGGATTCCCACAATCACCAACATGAATGTTGGGGATCAACAGATAGAGACGCGCCGCTCTACGAAATATCTAGGGGTGAAATTGGACAACAAGCTGACCTTCTCGGAGCATCTAAGAAGCTCCTGCGAGAAGGCTGTGAAGACCATCGCAAGTCTGAGTCGGCTAATGGCAAATACAGGTGGACCAAAGCCATGCATAAGAAAGCTGCTGGCGTCCGCCTCAGATTCTATACTGTTGTACGGTGCAGAAGTCTGGGCGGACGCAATGAAATTTGGGAAGTATCGGGCCGCTATTACCGCAGTCCAACGTAGAGGGGCCCTGAGAATCGCCTCAGCATACCGCACGGTCTCCGCAGATGCTGTTCTGGTCATCGCGGGGACTATACCGATATATCTCCTCGCTGAGAAAAAAAATGACTTACGACACTCGTGCAGAGGTACCTAGAGACGTTGCTGCAACGCAGGCGCGTGGTGATTCGATCCGGCGGTGGCAACTACATTGGAGCAGCAGTGCTGCTGGAAGGTGGACCAGGGTATTAATCCCCGAACTAGAACCATGGCTGAACCGACCTCATGGAGAAGTCGACTTCTACCTGGCCCAGTTCTTAACCGGACACGGTTATTTCCGTGAATATCTCCATAGAATGGGCAAAGCTCAAACCCCGAACTGCACCTACTGCGGAGCCACAGACGACGTACGCCACACCTTCTTCGAATGCGAGCAATTTGCAGAAGAAAGAAGGCGGGTGGAAGAGACAATTGGCGAACTTTCCCCGGGCAGTGTCATTCGCAAGATGACCTGCGAAAACGTTAGATGGGACATAGTCAGACGATACGTGAGGAATGTCCTCCTTGCGAAACGGGAAGACGGTTGTCTAGCCAGTTAGCGTGAGAGTAGCCATACAGCTCACGTAACGCGCTTCCTTACCTGAAGTAATGCTAAGCGCGGTCCCAGGTAAGGAAGAATGCGCGGGCCGTGGGAGGTTAGGTTTTAGTGCGGTATACTTCAAGATAAGAAGGAGTCCCACACTCGGAGATTTCCGCTGCTAGAGCATCTAGTAACGAGGGCTCAAACCCGGTTAGTGCATAAAGCATTTCCTCCTCCCACGAACACAAAAAAAAAAAAAAAAAATTTTATAAAATAAAATTAAAAAAAAATAAAATAAAATAAAATAATATATCAGGTAACAGAAGAGTCAAAAATGTGAAGTGGTTCGAACAGATCCAAGAAACTTACAAATTCCATTCAAGATATGATTTAACAAATGAAACAGCCGAAAATCTACGCGATACCATAGTATACTAGGTTGGAACAAGAACATACAATAAAAAAATTAAATTGAATTAAATTAAATTAAATTAAAGAAAATTAATTAAATTAAAATAGCATAAAATGAATAAAATAAAATAAAATAAAATAAAATAAAATAAAATAAAATAAAATAAAATACAATAAAATAAAATAAAATAAAATAAAATAAACTAAAATCAAATAAAATAAAATAAAATAAAATAAAATAAAATAAAACAAAACAAAATAAAATAAAATAAAATAAAATAAAATAAAGTAAAATAAAATAAAACAAAATAAAGGAATAATAAAATAAAATAAAATAAAATCAAATAAAATAAAGAGAAAATAAATAAATGAAAATAAGATAAAATAAAATAAAATAAAATAAAGGAAAATAAAATAAAATAGAATTATATGAAATAAATAAAACAAAGTAAAATAAAATAAAATAAAATAAGGGAAAATAGAGTAAAATAAAATAAAATAAAATAAAATAAAGGAAAATAAAATAAAATAAAATAAAATAAAATAGAATTATATAAAATAAAATAAATAAAACAAAGTAAAATAAAATAAAATAAAATAAAATAAAATAAAATAAAATAAAATAAAGTAAAATAAAATAAAATAAAATAAAATAAAATAAAATAAAATAAAATAAAATAAAATAAAATAAAATGAAATAAAATAAAATAAAGTAAAATAAAATAAAACCAAGTAAAATAAAATAAATAAAAATAAAATAAAATAAAATAATATAAAGGAAAATAAAATAAATTGAAATAAAATAAAGGAAAATAAAATAATATATCAGGTAACAGAAGTGTAAAAATTGTGAAGTGGTTCGAACAAATAAAAGAAACTTACAAATTCCATTCAAGACAGGATTTAACAAATGAAACGCCCGAAAATCTGCGCGATACTTTACGACAAAAATTAGCTGAAAAATTAAACCGATTTCGTCTATACACTTTATCCGAAAAACGCAAAGAAGCCAATTCAACTTTTCAAAGAAAACAAAAATACTTCTACAGACGACTTCGAAACAACATTGAGATTGCTGAAGAAGAAACACCTGAAGCCTCAGAGGTGGAAAACTTCTAGAAATCAATATGGAGTCAAGCCGTGAGAGAATCAGTATGGAGTCAAGCCGTGGGGAAAAATTTGAAGATATGGCAGACATATTGGAAAGCCACAGGTCTTGACAATATCCATAACTATTGGATAAAAAATTGACCTGCACACATACTATATACTTGACCCAATTTTATACGTCGTTTTTACAAGACAAACCCTTAATACCCGGATCTCTCACGAAAGGACAGACATATCTGCTACCGAAAGATAAGAGTGAAACTAAAACCCCTGCGAAATACCGCCCTATAACATGCTTCTGTACACTTTACAGACTGTTAACCGCATGTATTGCTAATAAGATTTACTGTCATTTAGATTTAAAAAAATCCTGGCGATAGAGCAAAAAGGTTGTGTTAAAAACTCCCAGGGCTGCAAAGAGCAGCTTCTTATAGACTCCATTGTAAAGGAACAGGCGTATCATGAGCAAAAAAATATATTCACGACATATATTGACTATATGAAAGCTTATGACAGTGTACCCCACTCATGGTTAGTTGAGGTATTAAAAGTAATGAAAATAGCCTCGAATGTAATTAACATTCTCGAATATTTAACGAAAGCATGGAAATAACACTGACCATTAAAACAAACAATCGACTCCAGAAGCTTGCTACGATACCAGTTAGGACAGGTATATTACAAGGAGACAGCCTAAGCCCTCTTTGGTTTTGCCTCGCGCTTAACCGTCTATCGTCGTTGATTAATGACAAACATAATGGATTTAATTTAAAGGGTACAGAGGGCACATCATATAGGGTCTCACACCTTCTCTACATGGACGACATTAAGGTGTACGCTGGGTCTGAGCGCCATATGCAGGAACTACTGCAAATAACGGACGATTTGTTAAAAGATATCTGTATTACACTTGGGCTAGAGAAATGTAAAAGACTGAGTGTCGAACATGGAAATGTAATATTCCACAATTTTCCATTGGCTAATAATAAACTAATAGTAGCATTAGAAGCTGATGAAGCTTATAAATAATTAGGTTTTATACAGGCTCGACGAATACAACATAATGTTATGATACAGGTTATCACTCACTGCTTTCTGGAGAGAACAAAAGCCATCCTTAAATCGGGGCTGAATGGGAAAAATGTATTTAAGGCGATAAACACATTTGCGGTACCAGTGTTAACGTACAGCATTGGAGTATTAAAATGGTCTGGAAAGTCTTAAAAGAGCGATACGAACTTTGCTCACAAAAATATGGGGCACATCACCCCAGAAGTGTAGGTGGGCGTGGATTAATAGATATTCAACACCAATGCAAAAAGCAAAAACTCTACCCTACGCTGATACTTCTTAGAGCAGAACTCTTCCCTGCATAGAACTGCTAGTGGAGATGACAGAAGCTACACGCCTTTAAATTTGTCAAGCACTAATCTCAGGGATCTATAAAGTGATTATACCCATACTGCACGACTTATTGAAGAGTGGAAGATGAAAACACTACATGGTGGGCACCCTCCTGCATTAAGCCAACCAGGGATCGATAACGTTGCTTCCAACCTGTGGCTTAAAAATGCAGGGATCTTCATGGAAACTGAAAGCCTCATGATAGTGATACAAGACCAAGTCATTGCCACAAACAATTATTTAAAGTATATAGTACGAGCTGAAATCGAAAACGACAAATGCCGGAAATGCCAACAGCAGCCGGAAACTATTAAACATATCACAGGGGCCTGCGTTATGGTAGCTGCAACTGATTATCTGGAACGACATAGCAATGTCGCGAAAATTGTGCACCCGAGCTTGGCAATCCGTACAAGGCGCCTAACAGATGAGATTTCATATTACAAATATACCCCCTTGGCAGTTATGGACAGTCACGAACATAAAATATACTGGAATCGCACGGCACTGACCGACAGAAGTATACCCCATAACAGGCCGGATACAATACTTCTGGAAAAGTGCGAAAAAAGCGCATATTTAGTTGATGTTGGGATCCCTAACACACACAATTTGCAAGACGTCTATACAGAAAATAAGAGAAAACACCAAGGACTTGCCCGAGAAATGAAGCAGCTATGGAATTTGGATAAAGTGAACGTAGAAGACATTATAATTTCATCGACAGGCGTAGTACCCAAACACCTTATGACGACACTGGAGAAACTGCAATTAGAAAATAAGTTTTTAAGCATACAAAAGGTTGTAATTTTAGCAACAACGTCCATTGTTCGTTCGTTTCTAAGCAATTACATGTAATTTATTTAATTTCAAAGTACCTGTTAGTTTTACATGCATACCTGAACTTAGTATAAGTTGCTTTATGTATCTTGTTGTACACAACCGATGTATAACATGTAACCCAAGTGGAGTTCAATAAATAAACAAAAATAAAAAAAAATAAAATAAAGTAAAATTAAATAAAGTAAATTAAAAACGAAGACTTTACTTTTAAATGGTTTAAAGTAAACCGAGAAGAGAGAAAAGAAATAACTTCAATGAGGAAAGGAATGGAAAGTTGTGCAGTTGAATTTCAACCACTGCGCAAACTCTAGGTTTTAAAAAAATTTCCAAAATTTGGCAGCCCTGTAAAAACATCCGCAGTGACAACAGTTAAGGTACGCTATTTTAGATTAAACACATCATCTCAAAACTTGTTTTAAGAACGACCTGTCTCGGAATAATATTCAATAGCGCTCCATTTCAGAATTTGATTCAAGAACGCCCTATCTTAACAAAAATTTAATACATTTTAGCTGAAATGGGACGGTTGTGAATCAAAAATTCAAATAGGACGTTACTGAAGAAAATTTTGAAGTAGGGCGTTTTGAAACCATTTCTTTAGTAGGGTGATCTTCTAAAATATTTGGGAATAATATGATCTTTCGCTCAGCCGTCTAGATATAGTTTTCTAGGTTCTAATGTTCGAAGAGCACCGTCTTAAGTACGAGGGGCGTCTGCAAGCCATTCGAAAACAAGCGTGGCTTCATGCAAAGAGACCCTCTATCTCAATATCTGCCGAGAAATTCAAAATAAAAGGATGGATTACTTTGGATGGATTAAACAATTAAGAACCCAGTAGCAAAAGAATTCGTAACTGAAAGATGTAAGCGAGGTTTAAATAAGCTACCGGGAAAGAAACGAAAAACTTCCCTGTTCATATACCTTAGAAAGTGGTCGGTTAATAACTCTGGGTATGAGAGTTGTTATGGAATGAATTTCTTAGGAGATCGCAGTGTTAAATTTGGTTCCAGGACATAGTCCCATGTGGGGTGACGTGTCATAGGTTCAATGGAATTAATGTCAGTGACATTATTTCGCATTTAGGGGAGCTTAAAAAATCAGAAGAACTATGGATCGCCAAGCCGATATTGAATCGGGTTATAACACACTCCCTGCAGAGCCAGAATTCCAAGTAAGAAAATAGAGAGAGGGAATTAAGTAACTGGAATTCAGCAGTATACCCCTTACTTCGGCTATTACCAACTCATTTCCACCCATACCCTTTGCTACAGAGATGTAAAGTCCTCTCTGGATGAGCACATATAATGCTCAATATGTGTCGCATACATGTGACATTTGACTTGCCGAAAAAAAAATCTAATTAAATATATCTACATATATATTATTTTCCAGGATGATAAGACTATCTTTTTTATAGGCCTTGAGCTACAGTGAAAATCAAATATAAACAACCTAAATCGTGAATTTTTAATAGTTTTTCAGCTTGTAAATTTTGTTGTTATTTTCCAATGAAACATTTTTTAGGTAAGTAGAAAAAATTTTATTTAGCATCGATATGACAAATAAAAAAAACCAATAACCTATGGCGAAGAGAAACATATCAATATAAGAATGGAAAACGAACTTCTGAGTTCCAAAGTTCTGGAAACAAGGTGACAAATCTGCTCCAGTTTATCATAAAGAAAAATGATAAATGGAGATTTTCAAACTGTATCGAATGCGGAGTCCGAATTCACCATTAAAATTTAATAAAGGAGCGAAGTTTGGCCTTAGCATAAAACAAGCTACAGTTTTTTTTTCGTTTAGACAACACGCAAGGCAAATTCTGATGGCGTATTCGGACTCAGAGCTTCAAAATGCACAGAAGTTCATTTATTTTTTCCCAGTCTAATGCATGTATGTATGAATTATTGCAAGTATTTGTATTATTAAGTATACGTTTCAAGCCTCTGAGCGCATATGTTGAACTCGCCTGTATATATTTACGGACATTTATTTCCATTTCTATAGTGCAATTGTTGATCTGCGTTGCTTGTAACTTGACCATTCTGCAACTGATTGATTTATGTAAATGGAATAACTTTACTGAGTTCATTAAATTTAATATGCAC
This sequence comes from Merzomyia westermanni, assembly GCA_949987695.1. Lineage (NCBI taxonomy): Eukaryota > Metazoa > Arthropoda > Insecta > Diptera > Tephritidae > Merzomyia > Merzomyia westermanni. The sequence continues at coordinate 47,651,823 of OX465290.1, forward strand.
CGGCATTAATTTATCTGTACATAACATATATCATGTTATTAAATAACGCAATTATGAGAAATTATTATTCAAGTGAAAAAAAGCGCAAATATATCGGTTAATGGAGGAATTAAAAATGCATACACCCAATATATATTTATGGTTGAAACGTATTCATTTAAAAGATTGCTAGGAGTGATATTGATAAACTTAACTTTAATGCATACTTAAGTGCAGACCTTGAAATTATACTTTTTTCTCAGAGCGACGATAAAAAATTTAGTTGAATTAACTAAAAGGCCATGGCAAGGAGATTTGTTGCCAAGAAAAACCTTAAATTTATCGTTTCTTTGTGAAAGAGATTTGGGTTTTAACTCAGGGCACTTAGATAGATTTTGATTATTACAAAAAAGGCACACATTACATAAATGTATTCAGAAACAGGCATTGACGGAAATGACTACTACTGTGTCAAAGGCTTTATACATTTTATGAATTTGTGTGAAATAATCCGTCTTCTTTGCTCAATTTTAGTTGGTCCACAACCCGGTTTTAGTTTTCTGAGATTGTCAGCTTCAGTTTAGGTTCTGATCTGTCTTTATCTATTGTTACAAGTCAACATTTTTTTTAATCGGTTTTTTCATAAACTAGTTCCTCTACCTAGTGGCTACCGAAATTTTGTTCTAATCATTTTTCTTTGACTAGAAAATTTCATATGCACTTTGCTTTATTCTTCAAAAGCCTTTGATATTTTGAGATATGTCGCTCTTTGATGTAGCGTGCTTACCTGACTTCCTAAACGTCAGTTGCTTTGCATAAGAACAAGGTCAAATGTTCCTGAACTGAAAAAACGAAGATGCGCAATCGCGTATTTGCTGCATACATTTAGGCGCATTTTCGGTGCGCATCAGATGTGCAAAGCACGAATCCAGAAGTTTGTTGATGGCTGAAACTAAAGCGTAAGTACGCAAATTTTTATGTGAATTTTCATTTAAAGTAATATATTTATTTCTTTTTATCTTATATAAGGGGAAATAAACGTAAATGTATCACAAAATCATCATGGCAATGCAACACTGTGGTTCTTGTTTCGCAATGTTGCATTGCAAACTGATGTTTTGCAAATTAGCCTTTCTCTACACCTACCCCACCAGTCCTTTATTTCAAAGGACAGTCTTTTAATTCATGCTTTTCTCCTTTAAATTTTTTTATAAAGTAAAGTACGGCAATTGCCCTTTATTTAAGAAACCGTACTTCAAAATGTACTGAAATGTCCTTTTAAATAGTTACGGTTGAAGCGTTCTATCGAACCGGTTTCATACGCGCTCTATCGCAAAATTAAACTAGCAACTGAAATCAGGTAAAACTTCCTAATAACAAAAGAATAATTTCTAAAACCAAAAACTGTTTAATTTAGGAACATTCCGCCAAAAAGAAAGTGCTACTTTGACAGCGACCTTGAAAAAGAATTTCCTTTTATCAAATGGTTAGAAATTACAAATGAAATGCGGTGTCTTAAATGTTATTAAACTTGTATACCTTCCATGAACATGAAATGGTATTTAAACTTTGGTCTTTTTGTAAGTATGAGAAGAAGAAAAACTGGACCCACCAATAAGTATACTGAAATGATCCGGACGATGAGAGGAGTCGACTTAGCCATGTCCGTCTGACCGTCCATATGTCTGTCTGTCGGTATTTTGTAATTTTGTGAAAATGTCTTTTATTTATAACTGCCAATGCACGCCGGAATTCACTTGTAGGACTAAATTGCAGTTGTTAATAAATTAAATCTGTTTATAAGTATAAAGCTGTTAAATAAAAGCTAAGCATTTTTTTATATCCAATATCTAACCAAGAATCGACAAACTGCCGATATTCTTTTATCCCTTGCTTTCCTTGTATTCCACAAATAGTTATGGAAGAAACCGGCCGCCGAATCATCAAACGACACTGCCTTTGTTGTATCACTCAAATTGATTAACTTCTCTACATACACTTCTCTCTATTTTTAGTAACCTACGCTGGTTTCTTCCACTTCCATACTTTTTTTCCAACAATTTCAAACTATAAAACTTACTTTTTAATAATAAAATCACAATTTTCACAAACTGAACGTTGCTGTTCACTTTTGCGACTTCGTTGGATATTTGTTTTCATCAAACAGCTGATTGTTAGCATGGTTATCTGTGTTGCCACATTGACATTTTAATTTACTTATAAGTGAAAGTGATAATCGAATGTCGGATTCCTCTGCATGACGTATGCTCTGAATTAGAAGTTAGTTTTTAGCTAGTTATGCTACAAATACATTTTTTTTTTACAATTCTCTATGGTTTATAACTGCTGGTTTCACATACTTCTCATTGTACCTACAAAGTTATCACATATTTTCACAAATTCAAGAAAAAAAAAACGAACCCCATTTAAACAATTTTCTATAAAATAATTTTTTACTTTGATGCCCTATGCCGTAAGCTCAACTGAGTATACCCAAGGTCCGAACTAATTTGCTATCTTTTTCTACAGTTAACACCCTCTGGAAAAGAAAAATAGATTTTGAAAAACTTTAAATCATTCAGTGAAAAGTCATTAATTATCATTTGAACAGCATGAAATTCCCTATCCGATTTCTCTCGCAATAAAGTCATCAACATTATGTTGCCAATGACTTTTATTTTGATTCATACGAATTGCCTGTGACGATGATAAATGACTTGCCTACAAATAAGTGGACATTTTTTATATTTATTTGTATTGAATTATATTGCTGCTGTTAGTATTTTAGATACACTGAGAGTCCTTAAGAAAAATAATAATTTGGCGTGATATACCATCGAGATTAAGGCCGTGATTCTTTTAAAATTTGAGATGAGCTGCTTCTAATTTTTGCTATAAAAATTAGTGCTTCTCATGACAGAAATACACTCGGAGGATTTCAGGGATATAAATAAAAAAATGTATCTAAAAGTAAGTAAGCATATGTATATAATATATATTTCTTGTATTTCTTTGAATCCAAGGAGCACTGAACTAAGTGTTTTATTAAGCTAAATGCTCAGCACAATTTTATAAAGTTCAACACAAATTAAAGCGTCCAAGTTAAGCTGGGATGCATTTGACTTCAGTGTGCGTTAGACCTTGGCCTGTTGTTGTCGTTGTTGGTAATAGTACTTCGCCTTTCCTAATGGGTACGATCACTCTGAGAATCGTCATTAAGTTCTTCTAACAGAAGTCCAAGGAAGGTGTTGATTGAAGAACAGGTTCTATTAAACAGTTCAAGAGATTTTTAGTGTCATGAGGGAAGACACAACATGAAATTAGTATGGTGGGGTCTCACCTGGACAAGTAATAGTTTAACCTGTTGCAGTATCCAGACCAATTTTGTGCTAGTGTGACTCTAGTCTCCCTCGATGTAGAGGTCATTATCTCATCATAGTGCTTACGCAGATGTTCCTTTATGTCCCCAGGTAGCGAATCTTCGTCCAACAAGTGGTGATGAAGATGCTTTGGAAGACTTACAACTTGCTCTAGTTGGTGTCAGCAAATTTTAATACCTAAGTTCAGATGGAATAAATCTCGCCTCCTGCCTTCTTCTGCATGTTGTTAGGTGGGGGTGATAACCCTTTCCTTCGGTACCTGGCAGTTCGCTCTTCAACTACTTTTCCACAAAATTCAACAGAACCACGTATTTGGTTGCTGTTTACAACTTATTAATCAAAATTATTCTATTGCTGTACTTTACTTTCCAAGGCTACCGGGCCAAAAACCTTAAACTGGCAAGATTTGGAACCTTCTTACAAATAGGTAATTATTATGCTAGCACTATAATCAAAATTGAATTACAGCAAGCTATTGCGCCAAAGTCTAGTAAAACAAATTGTATATATCACGCACCGAAATACGAAAACCAACAACTATTAAAAGTGACAAAAAACTTTAAAAGCACCAAAAACGAAAGGAAAATCAGTGGAAGTGAAGAATATTTCGGCAAAGTAAATTAAAATGTAAACATAAATCTAGATTTTGGTAATAACTGTTACTGGGACAAGCAAGATGGCGTGTAATTTAAGGTTTGCATGGAACTAAATGACAGGTGCATCGAGTACAGGCATGAAGACTGACACCTCAAAACAAACAACACAGCACGAAGCAAAAGAAAATGTGTCACGCGAAGAGCCGCAACATTAAATGGCTATAAAGCAAAGGTAAGTAACATGAAAACGAAAGTTTGGGAAAGGAAAATGTAAAATTAAAAAAAATTTATATAAAAGTTAAGCTTAAGATGTTCGTAGTTGTATACTAGTAATACTAGTTTGCTACACGGCAACTAGTTAGAGTTCTGTAATTTTTTCATTTTAGCAGCTGGCTGTCTTACGAAATGCCAATTGTCAGCATCTTCATCCGCAATATACCATATTTATCATTATATACATAAAGATCATACCAGTTGACATACTAGTTCGCATACGCATCAGCATCATACCAGTTACCATAGTAGGTTAGTTAAATTTGGATTGCAAAATACTCGAAAATTGCCTAATGAGAATCAAACAACTTTATTGAAAATTCAGTCATCAGATATAAAATACCTTTAAATTTGTCTTGAAACATTCCGTGGAAAATTTTAATATTTAGAGAAATATTAATGTCAGATAGAATCTAATCCATACTTGTAAAAATATCTTTATAAAAAATTCAGACAATTGAAGGTGAAATTATATGGTGGAATAACTATGCTCATACCTCGGTTACAGAATTCTAGCGCATAATGTGCAAGTAACCAAATTTTGTAAGAAGGGGCTAGTTTTAACCACCTTGTTATCGTATGTGAATCTGCTCGCGGATTTCGTTGTTGCAGCTTCTAAGCGATTCCATTTTTGAATTCAGGTTTCGTAGTATATGATTTTATATTTTATTTACCTATTAAAACTGCATTTCACAATCATAATTAGTTAAACCTGAAAAATAACAAAAAGTCATTTCCATTATACATATGTTAAATATGTTTTTCAGAAAAAGTTAACTTTGATTATTCTAAAAATATATTTTGTTGACTTACACGATTGCTTTAGCAAGCGAAATGTCAAAATACGGCCTCTTACTCGTTGTTGCTGAAAAAATACATTATTGCAAACCAAATTACTATTTGAACCACAAAACTTTGAAGTAGTTTATGATTTCCCTATAAAAACAATTATTTACTAGAAAGTTTTAACTTTTATTTAATTATTTAAAAGCTCAGAAAATTAATTAATGTAAGATGGCATTGTTTACTGAACGATTGCTGTTCGAGTACTAAATTGTTTTCTTCTTCGCTCGTGTATGTATCTATCGACTGTTTTGGAGGGTGGTGCTTCTTATGATAGCAGAAACGCTGCAGTCGGTCATATTGGTTTGAAAAATCCCTCGAAATTCTAGTTAATGAGCTAAAATGTTGTTTGCATGTAAAGAACAAACATGTCAAATTTTGATGAAAGCAAGTTATTGATAGTTTGCATCAAGGCTAATTTATCCTTCGCGATATCACGGCGAGTTCCTTGTTGTATACACACACATACTTCATGTTTTTCGCTTTGGCGGCTTCAAATGTCAGATTGCGTTTTTGAAAGATGAGTACAGTGTTCTCAAGTTCCTATCACCTATAATTAAAATCGCCTGGGCTGCAAAAAATATATTAAAAATGTTTGGAAAAATTATTCACACTGTTCAATGCCGTTGAAGGTTGGGATCTTAAAAGAAACCCCATAATACTAACCAATGTCTGCCTAGCATTGTTTTCGTTTGCAATATTTTTGCTTGTCACGACGTAAGTTATGAGCTATGTTGGTAAATCCCAATGATGTAATTGGAGAGGCTCTATTGAACTCTTCAACGAAATATTTGTCTAAGTAATTTTTCCGATTTCCAAAAGTAAGCCCAAATTTGTGCAAACATGTTCCAAGCTAGTTAGACAGTTGTCCAAATCAATCGGAAAGTAAAATACAGGTCATACAAACTCAAACTAGTTAAAGTAGACAAGCTTGTACTAGTATTAAGTATTTTCCAAACAAATTGTAATAAATAACTTATACCTAAAATTAAAACTTTCTAGGAAAATAGGAAAACTTATTAAAACTTTAAATATCGCGAATTCACTTCCTTCCTTTGAATACAGACTGCGCGTGCTTAAACTAAGCGTTCTTGTAAATATTTGTAAAAATGTTGAAAAGTTGACAGGTATAAATATTGCCCAGATACCTGCTAAAAAAGCCAACTTTTAAGCCACTCCACCATTCGTATGTTTGTATCTAGATAGTAGCCTAACATGCATATGACTGCAATTAGTTCTTAGTCTCTTGTTTTATGCAAAAACCAAGCACAATGTGCATCTGCCAAACGAAGCGACTTTTGTTTTCGTTTTAAATTTTCTATTTTTTATACCCAATTGCGCCTGTTACAAGTATAATACCCGAAAGTTTTATGAATGGTTTCCGTAGTGATAGTTCTTTTTCAGATTTCAAGACGATACGGTACGCTCAAATATAAACACCGTGAGGTCTAAGCCCGTCTGTCGTGTGAACGATATAATATCACCACATCGAACCTTACTTGTTAGCTCTCCGCTTTCCCTTAAAAATTTAAAAGTCACTTTTCGTACCCGTCCTGCTATGTGGTGAGGATACCTATATTCCTGCAACAACAATTCGTCAGCTTCCCTGTAAGAGAACAATAGAACTGTTTTGAGGTACCGAAGAGAACTTTTAGTAAAGATGCATTATAGACTGAAAGCCCTATTGGACTTAGCTGGTGCCTGCCTGCCTATATAAGGTGCTGGCGACAGTTTATTTAAAGGCTGAATATGCAGTTTTCCAGATGAAATATTGGAGAATATATGGCGGTGTTTCCAATTCAGAGTCAGCACCAAAATCCTATCACATCTTCAAAAATTTATTTTGTTACCAAATGCAATTTGAAAGTGAGATCGGTCGTGTGGGCGTTTAACCTTGTGATGTTAGTAATTCGCGGTGTTTATGGTTATTCACTGAGTGATGAATTCGAAATCGTGGCTAATTGAAATATTTAGTAGTAAGTTAGGCTGTTCTATGAGCAATCATGCCGTGATCTCTTAGTACATGTTAAGACTCCATGAGGCAAAGTCACGCCAGAATTGCCATGCTCATCACAAAAGAAGGAATTGTTTAGATCATTTCTTAAGACCGATTACATGGATTGTGTCATGTCAAAGAGGACAACACACGACCAGCATAGATATCACTAAGGATCCGGTATTTTTATTTTATATGAAGATTTAAGATTGCACTAATCACTTGGCCATCATATGCCATACTAACCTGACGAAATTCGGTGCCAGATCACTCGCAATATCTTACGTTCCTTCCTCATCGCTTGACTTCTGACAGCGCCCAGAGTAATCTGACTACACCAACATATTTCAAAATACTTCTATATGAGTAAATGTTCTTGTAGGAGAGTCCAGAAACGCTCGAACCTCTGGGCTGACTGATCTTATTTATTTTGTTTTCAAAATATGTTTGAAGTGAACACCGTCACCTAAAGTTGAGGAAATAAGAAGATTGTTTTCCAAACGTTCGCCATGTTTAAACTATTTATTTGAAGTGACTTCTTATTGCGCTCGAGATTTCTAATTTCAAACTGTCCAAACGAGTTTTATATATATATATATCGATCCATGCGCCATCTAGCGCAAGTTCTTTTATGGATTCTTGAATTTTCACTGGCCTCGGAACCGAACTGCCGACCAAGGCTCCAGCTAAAAGGGAAGTTAACAAGCAAATCAGTAACAATAATAGGCCACCTAAAGCAATTTTTCTCCCAGTACAATTTATCGCTGTTTGAATGTAAATTTTGTTTAAAGTTCAAGTTTCTAAGTTAAATTCTGCATATGGGTATATAATTTTACGTTAAATACAACATATCCACTTATTTTTTTCTTGGTACTTCTCTTTTGTTTTCCCTACACCTTGTTATATGTCATAAACTTTTTGTTTTTCATATGAAAGTCTAAAAAGGTTCTAGAAAAAATTCGCACTTCCACCGGTGTGTGGGGAATTAGAAAAGCGCAGAAGCATATTTATTATTTTATGAGTTCTTTGTATGCAGTAGCGAGCTCAACATTTTTAGCATTGTCTGGCATAACTTTATATTTCAACTTAGAAGAGCCTTACATACTAAGCTTGCTTGAGTGCATGTATATTTACATGTATTCTATACCAGGAATTGTCACATGTGTAGTCAAATTAAGGGGATCCTTTTTTGTGAAGAAAAATTCGTTATGCGGTTTAGCACTTTCAACGACTATACTCGTATAGTATTGGTTTCACATGATATTTCCACACTGACATTATAAAAAAATGCATATGCGGTCTTTATTGGACTACGAGTAACATAAGCAAAAACACTGGTTTTTAAAAATTTTTGTCTGTCTGTCTGTATATTTGCTCACGCATCAGTCAGGAACCGCTGTATAGAATTGAATGAAGTTATCACTAATTAATTACTAAATGTTCAACTTAGAGTCAAGGATCCATCTCACCGCACAGATATATTTTACCTCTGCTTTACACAGCGTCGAGGTGGCAACTCTCTTAATTTCTGACTATCAGTCTGTACGCGTGTTTGTGCGCGTATCACTAAATAACTACTACATAGAATTTAATGACATTTTCTTTGATGTATTGCTGGGGCTATATCTTGAAATATGGGGCACATTATTCTTTTGTTTTCTACATAATATGTTTTATTCAGGTCCGTTAGAAAGCCTAACACGACCGCGAATGTTTACTAAAAAAAATAAACTCAGATTGAAGCATTAAACGATTTATTTCAAAGGAGAATCCTTATTTTGAAATACAATTGAAGATGCCTTGTGATGGTTACCAAGGAGTATTCCATAAGAATAGGAACCGAAGGACAGCATTCTATTAAAATACAGGTGTGAAATTCACTTCGATTTAAGTTTGTTTTCATGTAATTCTTATGAAGTTAAGGTATGGTGCATTCCCCCCCCTAGAACTCTAAGCACGCCATATTTTGCGTTGGTTCCTCTTTTTATTCGATGCTCTTTGTGTTTACTCAACTGCGAGTTTTGAACTAGTGAAAATATAGTCAGTTCTTTCCGCACTTTTCTATGAAGTAGACACCTCTAAGTGTTTTCCTATTTTGAATGACAAAGTCTCAGAATCAAGCGCACTCTAATGTACACACATACAAACATGTTGACACTTGTGTGACCTAGAAAGTTGACGTGTTAGAATACATAGAACATGTTTACCAAAAACTTACAAAATCGTTAGTCAGAAAAAATGAAACTTAAAGTTTTCAGATTTTGTGAAACCAACAAGGAATACATATGGGTTTTAGTTTTTCAAATTCGATGGACTTACAATTATCCACTAGAAGTTGCAACTCGTTAAAATATATAATACGTTGGAGAATAATAAATTTCCACTAAGCCTCTCAATTTCTGGAAAACATATTCGCAAATGCCTCCGTTCTACGACCAGCTAATAACAAAAGTCATCCATTGACTTAAGTTTGATATTCAACGGAGCGGTACAGTATTAAAAAGTTGTCAATTAAGGACACCTCCATATAATATTTCGACATTTTCAATTTGCTTGTCAATTTGTGAATAATGATTTAGTTTTGTCTAGCTTTAAATCAAGATTGATTAGGATCGCCATTGCAAAGTCTTTTTAGGGCACTTCCGGTCAGACCTGTTAAATTTTATTAGTAATTAGTAATCAATTAAGTGGTAGTGATTATTTTAATTGTTTTTCAAGAAAAGGCAATTATTAATTGATTACGATTAAAAAAAATCAAAAAAAGTAAAAAAAATTAAAATGAATCAAAAACAATGAAAGAAAGATGTTTTGATTACTTTTGATTATTTTGGATATTTTTCGATGTTTCTTGATTATTTTTGATTTTTTCAAGTATTTTTGATGTGTATATTTATGTGCTTCCACAATAATACTGGAAAAAATCAAAAATTATCAAAAGTAATCAAAAAATTTTTTTTTCAAATCCAAAATAATCTAAAGTAATCAAAACAACTTTCTTTTATTACTATTAAATTTTTTTTAATAATAGTAAAAACTCATAATTTTTCTGATTATTTCTCTAATTAATTGAAAAATAATCATTCAAAATTGTATGTAATGTTAATCAATTATTAAATGGATTCTCAATAAAATAATTAATCAAACCGGTATTCATTACGATTAGTATTAATTATTTAACAGTTCTGCTTTCCGTTTAGCTGGACACTTGAATCTTGAAACATAGTTCGGAAAAAATCCGCTAGGTGTCGCACGGATCGAGATATACGGAAAATTCATTTAAAATCTGCAATCTTCGTTTTAAAGTAATTTCCCGGCAAGATCGACTATTTAGGAAATCTCAGTCTAGGCAAGTAGGCTAAGAACTTAAGCCATTGTTCAGAACTCGGTAAATATGCATGAAATTAGGAATTATGGACTTGAAACTTGGTACATTGTTCAGGAGACGACGATAATACAATTTCTAGACAAGAGAACTTCCATAGGGTAGGAAAAACGGGAGGAATTTTGCAATCGATTTTTGAGTAACTTCGCGGGGAACTATAGACTCTAAACTGGTCACACGGCTCAGAACCCTTAAAAATGCAACATTTCTTTGAAAACTTTTCGCAAGGTGGAGCACGGACCGAGCTAATTGGAAAACTCGTTCGAAATTAAAAATCTAGCTATCGAATTTTAACTAACTTCCCGGTGACCTAGGTGGCACCATGATCTGAATAACTAGAAATCCCTGGGCACCAGTCGGAATCCAGTAAGCTATAGATAAGCACGGATCGAGCCATTTAGAAAATTCATTCAATTGAAGGCGACCGGAAATTCGGCACATTTACCTCAGTGACGATACAACATATAAAAAAACTTCCACTGGGTGGCGCGCTGGTCGAGATAACTAAAATTCCTTGAATATACGTTTGATATTATCAAACGCCAGAGCGCCGTCGAAAAGCAGGTATCTACAGGGTGTTTTTTTTTACGGGTTTGTTTTTCGAATAGAGATAAAACTGGCATTTTGTGGTCAAATCTGGCAACTCTAATGTCATTTATGTTCAGTTTGGTTTGCCATTTCATCATGAACAGGTTGACAAAAGAACAACGCTTGCAAATCGTGCAAATTTATTTCGAAAATAATGGTTCAGTTCGCGAAGTTTACCGTGAGCTCCGTCCATTTTATGGTCGACATAATCGTCCATCAGAGCAATTAATTCGGTTAACCATGGATCGTTTTCGCACTACGTTTACTCTATGTGATAATACGCATCCGCAGAGACGTCGAACAGTGCGCACCGAAGAAACAATTGCCGCTGTAGAGCAAAGTGTTGAAGAGGACCCGAATGAATCGATTCGCCACCGTGCACAGCAATTGGAGCTTTGTCCATCAACTTTATGGAAGATTTTGCGCAAAGATCTTGGCTTGCGACCTTACAAGAATTAAAGCCGCGAGACCATGCAATGCGTCGTGATTTTGGTGTATGGGCCGAAAATGAGATTGATTTCGATGCTGATTTTCATCGCAAAATTTTGTTCAGTGATGAGGCTCATTTTTGGTTGAATGGCTACGTCAACAAGCAAAATTGCCGCATTTGGAGTGAAGAGAATCCACATGAGACCCTTGAAACGCCATTACATCCACAAAAACTGACTGTTTGGTGTGCTCTATGGGCTGGTGGAGTCATTGGGCCATACTTCTTCCGCAATAATGCTGGAGAGGCAGCTACCGTTATTGGAGACCGGTATAGAGCCATGATAACCGACTATTTTGTTCCTGAATTGGATGGCATGAATGTGGATGAGTTGTGGTTCCGACAAGACGGCGCTACATGCCACACAGCGCACGTCACAATCGATTTATTGAAGGAAACATTCGATGAGCGCATAATTTCGCGGAATGGACCTGTCAATTGGCCACCAAGGTCGTGTGATTTGACACCATTGGATTATTTTCTTTGGGGATATGTGAAGTCGCTCGTCTACACCAACAAACCAGAAACGTTAGGGGAATTGGAAGCCAACATTCGTGGCGTTATTGCCGACATACGGCCCCATATGCTCGAAAAAGTGGTTGGAAATTGGACCTGTAGAATTGGCTTTATTCGAGCCAGCCGCGGCGGCCACATGCCCGAAATCATATTTAAGCATTAATGGCCTAAAATTATCCTTCTAATAAAGCCAAATTGATGGACCTTAAAACGATGTTCTTGTGTTTTATTTCAATTCGAAGTTCTATACCCCTAAAAAAAACACCCTTTAGTTCGAACACTATATAAGTCATTTATCGTACCCATTCTGTAATATGGTGGAGAAGTTTGGACACTGACAACATGTGATAAGGCGGCTCAAGGAGTATTCGAAAGAAGGGTTCTTCGTAAGATTTGTGGACCCCTACTTGTTTGCTACAGCGATTACCGAAGTAGATTTAATGATGACCTATATTAGTTCTGCGCAGCCGGTGATATAAAAATATATGGTGCGATATACAACAGGTATATATTATGTACCTCAAAGGAAAATTTTGCGCGGAGCTTCTCTTCCACTTTGTGGTGTGTTGCTTTACAGCTTTTCCTATAAATTGACTTCGAACGACATCTACAAAGCAGATAAACTTTTACTGAGAATCCTTCCATGGCAGAAAAAAAATAACTTTTACCACTTTTCATGTTACTGGAACTTTGGAACTTCGGTGTGGTAGGCCAGCCACACCACGGCAGCCACCAACCAATTAAATCGAATTAAAACATAGCAGCACCGTTGGCTAGACCATGCTGCGCGAATAAACGAAGATGCACCGACCTAGAAGATATTCTGAGCGGCACCCGTCGGTGGAAGGGACACCACCACTCCGTTGGAAGCACCAAGTGGACACAGACTGTGATGCCTTGGTACTGCCGCACTATGTCGGACGGCCAAAGCCGTTTTGGCGGTTAGTCGCCATTTAGTCAGTACTTTGAAGCTGGGTTATTTATATTTTTTGGACTGCTAGGTTTTATTAAAATACCATAACTAGCTACAAACGAAGTACACAAATGTCAAGAGCATTGCATTTCCTGAAAAAAAAAATATCAACAATTTGACACTGATTATTATTAATCTGGCTTTTGTTTTTTCGCATATAGAGGTAAAAAAAACAGTCAATTTGTAAATCTATTTTACAGCGGAATCGCTGAATTATGTTAATAATTTATATGCTAATATTATATAATATCCGTTAACATGACAACAACAGTAATTTATGTACATAATTATTCTGCAATTATTTTATGAAAGGTGTTAATAAGCGGCGACACTGATTGATATTTTATCTGTAATTTAAATCGGAATATGTTTGAATCAGTGAACAGATTATTTTATTTTTTAGGGAAATTGAGAGGTGAATTTAAGAACAATAGAAGTAAATTATAATAGTTATAGTACAACAAAGCAACAATGCTATTATTTAGTTGTCTGGACTTATTTGTGTTTTAATTATTATTTAATTTGTTAATCTTATAAATCAGAATGGATGTGTGTCTGGGGGTGTGTGCCTGTGTGTCCCTTATAGGCTTCCAAAGTATTATATAGTTTTGGAAAAGTGGGCGGGCACGACACAGGCAGTATATGGTCTTTGGAAAAGCGTCCAGGTAATATAAAGCTCCAATTCGGTATAGCTAGGAGTTTATTTGGTTCAAGTTAATGATATCTTATATACAGACATGTGTTCTATATGTCAACGCAACCTTAGATGAAGTAAGCGATATCAAGACCAAAAAAAGTTAAACCGATATATCTTCGAAACTATGTACATATCAGTACCCGCAGAGGAAAAGAGAGAAGAACGGGAGTATCAATAGAAATTTTAAATGTAGCGGCGGTATTAGTGGAAAATGAAGAGGGTAAACAAAAGTAACGGGTGGGGGAAAGTAAAAGTACAAAAAAAGGGGATATAGGAATAAGTTTAGAGAAAGCGCCGAGTGAGGAGGGAAGAGAGTACAATTTGTTAAATGTAGGCAAGTCAAATTTTAGGCAGGACAACGTCTGTCGGGTCTCCTAATATTTAAAAAATTCACAAAAAAAATTTGGTTTTATAACTTTGTTGTTGTATGCTTATTCCGATGTGTTACAACCAACCGTTATGGGCACAAAACAATAATTTTTCTCATGATCGTTACCATTTGGTATAAAACTACTTGGCTTCAAGCTCATTAAATACGGCATTTCAAATAATTTTGCGACCTGCCAAAAACAACAACTACAGTGATTCTTATTAATTTTCTCTTCTAAAGGCAAAAGCAGTAATTTCCTTAACAACAAAAGGGCGCAACTATCACAACAATTAATCATTGTAACACACATACCCTTTTCTTATGATTACAGCTTTCTGATTACATTTCAACTTCAAATATATATCTACATGCAAACTAGTAAGAGACTAAATTGTTTGAAAGTTTCTAACATAACATTTTGTGTGCGTACTCGCCTCACATGCTGGGCGTCCTAGGTTCCAGGCCAGACGTGACCACAATCAGTGGTTAGTGAAAGCTCAGCTTGCATTTCTGCTTAGAAAAACTCGCTTGATTTAGCGGATATCTTTAAAGATCCTGGCTGTAGATAGCGCCAATTTTAGCAAGACTTCCAGTAGCTTCCCACAACTTGTAGCAGAAGCGTGGCTTTAAAGCCTTGAATGTTTTTTCGCTCCAAACTATTTATATTATTATAATAGTTAGGCATTAATTATATGTAGGCTCCAACGTATACATATATTTCTTTTTATTATTGTAAGTTTGTATATTAAACATTTCTTAAAGCACCATAAACACTTTACTGCAAATACTTAAATAACAAACTACTATTTAAAATTAAAACTCCCACCAAAAAAACGCGTACCTTATTTAAGGCTTATATTATATCCGTTGGTTAAAAGCAAGACTGCATAATAACGTTATTTTTATCAAAAATTAAAACAAAATTTTGATTTTGTTCAGATAAATAGTATTATGAAAGTTGTGTGTATAACAAAAAGAAATAGTTTCTACAAATATCAAAAAAGTAAAAACTATCAAAAAGATTTTGTTTTCGCTGCCACAAAAAGTTTGATATCAAAATAATAATAATTGTGAAATAGTTATATGTCACGTATGCATCAAGGAGAATTCATATACAGGTGATCATACGCACATATGAGCAGCGGCATCTAGTGTCAAAATAAAAAATTTCTATGCAATTTGACAGGAGAAGCCGCGAAAGCAAAAACAAAACACAGAAGTGGGTGTGTGTATACACCTGGTATAAATTCGGCTTGGTATGCATATAAATATTGTGACGAATTCGATGAGTCTTCGATTGTTAATCCTGGGTTCGATCACTATTAAGTCGAATAAACACACGATCAGACACATTGCCCGAACCAAACGCAGCTAGCCTTTCCAGATGGACCCCCTTCATCTTATTTCTTGGCCTTCCCATAGTTTGTATGCGATATACCACATCGTTTATCCGTTTTATGACTTTGTATGGGCCTTCCCAGTTACATTGTAGTTTTGGGGACAAACCTTTCTTACGCTGTGGGTTGTAAGGCAGCACTAAATCTCCTTCTATAAAACCTTCCGAATTTATTGCCTTGTCGTACCCGGCCTACGTCTTATCGCTCATGATCTGAGTCTGTTGTCTCACAAGGTCGTGAATTTCTCTCATTTCATCTTCCAATACGCTAGTACATTTCCGAGCATTTACTCCTGCATCATCGTTTATCCCAAACTTCAAGCCAGCTGGCAATCGAAGATCATTCCCGAAAATTACCTTTGCAGGAGTCTGACCAGATGTTTCATGTACTGTTGAGCGATATGCCATTAGGAATCAAGAGTTGTGAGTATCCCAATCCTTCTGGAACCTATCCACTACTTTGCTCAGGTGCTCTTCCAAGGTTCTATTCAGTCGTTTCACCATGCCATCTAACTGAGGATGCAGTGCAGTGGCTCTAACTTTCCGAATGCCCAATGTCTAACACATTTCGAAATTCCTGCATTGGTCAGAATGTATCTCCATCGGTGCACCAAATCTAGCTACCCAATTGTTAGTAAACACTTCTGCTATGGTTTCTGCCTCTTGATTTGAAATAGGGTACACTTCTGGCCATTTGCTGAAATAGTCCATAAGTACCAGTACATATTTGTTTCCGGGGTTGCTAGTAGGAAATGAACCAGCTTGATCCATGGCTATCCTCTCAAATGGCGCACCTGAGTTATACTGTTTCATTTGGCCATGGCCACCTGATTTCGCTCCTTTAGCTTTGATGCATACTCCATAGTTGGCAATCCACTCCGCGACCGATTGACGGTAATCAGCCGAATAGAATCTCTGCTTGACCGTCTCCAAGGTCTTGGTGACTCCCAGATGACCTCCGCTTGGCCCGTTATGTAATTCATTGAGTACATCGGGGATTTTTTCTTTGGGACGACTATCAGCTTCCGAACAAATTGACATATCCTCACTCTCTCATATTCGATGCAAGCAACCGGATTCTAATTGCAAACTATTCCACTGTGCCCATTATGACTTGGAAACAGGACTTTCTGCTGACATATCCTCTCTTGATGGTCGCTCGTTTCGCTCGATTCCTTGTATCACACTTGTAAGATCTGGATCTTCGTACTGACACCTCCTTAGTTGATCCATGTTCAATTTGTCCGTAGATGTTATAGTCATCAGTTGCACATCTAAAATGTCTTCCTTGGCCTCAGCTTTCGAACAATTCTTGCTTCCAAGTTACAATTCTTGCTTCCAAGCTACCTTTGCGATGCTCTATGGAAAAGTCATAACTTTGCAGTCGCTCTATCTACCGTCCGGATTACGGAACTGTAAGAGCCATTTCAACACTGCATGGTCTGTCCTGACGTGGAAGCGCTGCCCATAGAGATACTTGTGGAAATGTTTAACGCACGTTTAACATCGTTCCTTCAATGTTTGAAAGCTCCTGTTCCTTCTTTCATTCAAAACTTATATTCTTTCTGGTAAGGTCATGGAGACTACTAGCTACGCTGGCGAAATTCGGTACAAATCGACGATAATACGTGCACAACCCAAGGAAGCTCCGTAACTCATGCAAATTTCTCGGTCTTGGCCAGTCCTTTACAGCTTCGATCTTTTCCTTAGCAGTGCAGACTTCCTCCGTAGTTACCTTATGACCAAAATAACTTACTTCCTTTTTAAACAAGAAACACTTCTTGGGACTTAGTTTCAGACCAGCACCAGCTATTCTTTGGAAAACTTCCTCCAAGTTCTTTAGGTGTTCCTTAAAGCCTTTCTGCCAGCACGATGATGTCGTCGAAGTACACCAAACGTGTTTTCCAGTGCAATCCTTTTCGTATCTGATCCATGAGTCTCTCAAAAGTAGCTGGAGCATTGCATAGTTCGAAAGGCATTACCGTAAATTGCCAAAGCCCTTCTCAAACGCTGAAGGCCGTCTTCTCTTTATCTTCATCCTTTACCTCCACTTGCCAGTAGCCGCTTTTCAAGTCCAGTGTGGAAAACCATTTCGTGTCGGATAACGAGTTCAGAGTATCGTCGATTCTTGGCAATGGATAACTGTCCTTCTTCGTTACGTCGTTCAATTTCCTCATTTTTCCATCCTTCTTTTTCTTTAGTACTACCGGTGAGCTCCATTAACCAGCTGAAGGTTCGATCATGCCGCTGTCACTCATTTCCTGCATAATTTCTCTTCCTACTTGGCGTTTGGCGAATGGAATACCACGAGGAGCTTGGCGGATTGGCCTTGCATCACCATATATCAATTTGATACTTCACAACTTTGGCCCGACGTGGTTTGGAACCATCCTTGGCAAATATGCTCGAGTACTTTGTTAGAAGTTCCTTTGCCTTTTTCTGATGATCTTTTTCGAGGCCTGCCGTCCACGACGTGATACCATCTAAAAGATTAATTTTGATGACAGAATCATTTTCCTGAAGCTCTTCGCAACTGATAACTACCTCGACCTCTTGAAATTCTCCGAATATTGCTCCTTTGGAAAGTTTAATCGGCGATTTGAACTCATTAAGTACTCATACCGGTACACGTACATCTTGTTTTGTCATGGCCAGGGTTTTTCCTACTATGTTCGTCCTTTATTGGTTTGCTGCCTCGACAACCCACAATTGGTTTGTCCCATAATCTCCATCAATTTTTGCCCATATGATTGCTTCCGACTTCGGTGGAATTTTTCACCTCTCCTTCACGAGTACTCTCTTACTGACATACTTCTTTTCGTAACCAAAGTTGAGCGGCACATCCATATTCTTATAGTTCATAACCTTGTTTTTCATGTCAATCTTAATGCCTTGCTAGCCAATTATGATTTGATCAACAATGTCTGCCACTATGAATTTATGCTGTACGGTGACGTTCCCAATTGCAATTTCACATGTTACCTCGCCTAGGATTTGGGTGTCCTCGCCAGTCGCCGTACGCAAATTTTCTCCATGCAATGGTCTCAACCCCTTGCTGACTAAATCGGATCGAATGATGGAATGAGATGCGCCCGTATCAATGGTCAGTAAACGCTCTTTTCCCTCCACAAATCCCCCAATGGTAATATTACTCGCTTTCCGTCCGATTTGTGATACGGAGATTCAATTCTTTCAATTGCGGGAGCCAGCCTTCGCACCTTGCGGCTGACTCTCTTTAGTTTAACGGTTGGTTGGATTGGGAGACTTGCTCATCTCCTTCAGCTCTGCGCTTAGGGCCAACTGAGTTGCCGGAGTCTTTAGAGCCGGTGCTGCAATAACGCGCAATATGACCAGATTTTCCACACTTAAAGCATTTGATGCCACCATCATTTTTCTGTTGCTTTTCACTCAATGTTTTCAGAATTGTGTCTACCCAGTCTGGCCGGTCTATGTCCACGCGGTGAGCTTTGTACGCCGGCTTACTTAATACCGACGCTGTTTCCGGCGTTGGAGCATGTGATACCGTCTCAGCAAATGATCTCTTTGGATTTGATTTTTACCCTTTCTGTGTATTCTACGGGTGCGTCTGCATTTGCTAGATGAGCCAACCTTTCAATGTCCGATGAGAATGTCTCATTAGCCTTCTGAAAGCGATTCTGTAGCTCTATTTGATATATCTGTTTTCGATGTTCGCTACCATAGCGTCTCTCAACTGCATCCATCAATGCTTCATAATTATTGCGTTCACCATCGGGAATAGTCTGCCACGAACAGTGCAGCAACTTTGTCTTCAATGCCCCATTTGTTCACCGCTGCCGTCTTCTCAAACTGTAGCATAAATACCTGAAATGGAACAGAACCGTCAAACGAAGGGGTTTTTACCTTGGGAATGCTCGTTGAAACAATTGCACGATTAAGTTGCAATTGCTGGATATGACCTCGCAAAGCATCCACCTCAGCCTCAATTTTAGCTTGAAATTGTGCAATTTTTGCATCTTGTGCTTCCAACTGCGATGACATATACGCCTTTTGTTCTTACAGTTGAGATGTCATGCAAGTTTTCTGTTCTTCCAGCTGAGATGCCATTCGAGACGTAATACGGGTCTCTTGTTCTTCCATTTTAGTCGATATCTGAGTTCTCTTTCTCTCTTTATGGCGCGATATACAACAGGTATATCATCATAAACCTCCTAAGAGATTTTTGCGCCAAGCTTCTCTTCCAATTTGTGGTGTGCCGATTTGAATTTTCCCTACAAATTGGTGGGACCTACAGTTTTTTGCCGACTGCGAACGGCATCTACAAAGGAGACGAATTTTTTCTGAGAAGCCTGGCATGGCAGAAATACACTCGGAGAGTTTGCCAAACCACTGCCGAGGGGCAACCCCGTTTTGAAAAACTTTTTTCAAATCACTTTTGATGTTACCTGTACCAGGGCTCGAACCATGGACCTTCGGTGTGGTAGGCCGGCAACACTACCTTCACACCACGGCGGCCGCCGAGATCTGAGTTAATACAGCCAATATCATGTTTGTGTCCACGGTTGCTACTGGATTCGGAGACTCCTTTTTTTCTTCCATTTTTGTCGGTGCCTCCTCCACAAGATGAAAAACATGATCATCAATGTTGATTTCTTCTGCTTCCATAGCCTCTCGCAATTGTGACTGTTACTCTGATTTATTGCCTGTAGTGTTTAGTCCGAGTTGTTCAAACTTATTTTTGAGTTGCTGACTCTTTAATTAATTCAGCTTCGCCAGTCCTTGTTATCCTTGAAATCACTGGTATTTATTCAACAGTACCACTTCTCTGGGTTCGATCACTATAAAGTCAAATAAACACACGCACAGATATTGTAACTAATAGCTAGTTTTATTTACTAGTAATAAACGCAATAAAAATTTAAGAGTTTGGTAACTTCCAAGTAGTTCACTGTTCAACGCTTGAAAATAAACTGATCAACCTGCCTTGCTTGGTCACTGCCTTGTATAGTCCAACAGGGTGCTTGCCCATGCACCGAGAACTTTCTTGGGTGTTCGCTCGTCGTGTTCTCTAAGGGTCGGTGTTATTTATTGGCATTTCCTCTTTGCATCGTATTCGCAAGCACTCGCTCGATCTCTCTTCCTCTTGCTTGGTACATGCTTGCATGGATAAGAGTAGCCATCGTTATCCCTGTTGTGTTTAACTAGTGGTGGGAGTGTTATTAAGTTAGGGTTGGTACATGCTTGAGAATAGTCGCCACAATATGTACCTACAAAGCAAGTTTTTTAAACAACAAAACGAAATTTTTTGATATTTTTTTTTTCAATATCAACGAAACAAAACTATGGAGGCTAAGTATTTTTGATAATAATTGAAACGATTAGTATTTGGCAAAACGAAAAGGCTTTCCAATATTTGTATATATATATATATAAAAACAGTTTTTTTTTGTTTATTTCGTTGTGCACCCCTGGTTAAAAGACCTAATGCTTAACGCCTTAAACCATTAACTATATTAACTTTATCTTTCCTACTTGTATATTACGTCACTTTCTTACATGTCCTTTCTATATTACAAAATATTAGAAACTATATTATTTTCGATTTTTGCGCAAATTCCCAATAAGATATTGTGTTGAAATTTGGAACGTATTAAGGACCAAATTCTAGTGAAATGATACTAAAAAAATCCGCTAGATAGGGCCGGAATACGAATTTACTTTAGAAAAACTCCTAGGTAGCACTTGGAGCACGATATTTAACAGTACCCTTTAAAAAGGTGGAATGCAGACATCGTTACTTTGACTAGAGACTTGAATGTTGTTTCGTAGTTTAGAACCCGACGACACCGCAAAATGCAGGAAATAAACTCCACTTTATGGCGCACAGATCAATATATTTAGAAGCATGTTACATAGTGCGGCAATTTTGGGATCGATTTTAAAAATATTTCTGGCAGACCCAGAGACTGAAAACTTTGAACAAAATTAACACACAAATGCTGCTTAAATATCCTGGGAGAATATTAGAGAAACACAAAGTGAGATCTTAAAAAAAATTAAATGAGATCTAAATGCAGGCACTTGGGTTGTATCCGATAAGAAGTTGGTGACTTCGAAACGTATCATCCCAAAACCTCGCTCTGTAAATCGTTATAATTTTTCTCTAATATAAATTAAGAAACAAGTATTACAAAAAATCGAGCACTGCTCCAACCACAATTACCTTATTAAAAAAAATATCGTTTAGATAGCTCTCACAATAAATTTTGAAGTATCTTACAGTCTGGCTAGAGGCTTGGAGCAGTCTTACAAAGCTTCAGTTAGGTGGCGCACGGATCGAGAAATTTAGAAAGCTCGCTGAAGTGTGCCCTAGATTTTTAAAAACTTCTCATTGAGTGGACAGCTTGGAAAGATTTCACGCACGAATGATATATACTGGAAGAAAAATTCGAATAGGTGGCGCTCGTATTAACGTATTTAAAACAAAGCAAAAATAAAAAGATGTTAAAAAAATTTTAAGGACTAATGTCCTTTAACAGAGATATGGTGACTATGAATTTTGATTTTCAAATTTTGAAATTGTAATCAATGTATCTCATGATTGAAAAATCAGATATGGAAAATTCTAGGATGTTTGGTATTGAAAAAATTGCCATGATATATATGTATATGTAAGTATAAGGCAAGTTCATTTCCAAATTGAGAACTCCCATTGGAAACCGTTCAAAGATAGTCATGACTTTAAAATAATTTCGAAATATTAAGAGCGATAGGGCAAAGGCAAAGTGTTACATGAAGTGAGTTTTTAATCTGACTATGGTTCGCTCTCCCAAACAGCATGAATATTAATAGCATTAATTCTTTAATTATTTTGATATTACTTCCATTAATGTAAGGATATCCTTTGCCATTTATCTTTCCATGGAGATTGCAGTGTTGACTAGCCGCTGTCCGATTCGAGTTCATGCAGCGAATATTTTGTATATTTGCAACTAGCCCTAGCGCTATATTCCGTATCCATAACAACCCCATAAACGTATGAAGTAGACCAAGTTGCCCATATCCTATGCTCCGTTACTCATTTTGTTGTTGTATTAAATAGAAAGCTGTGGGCACCATTGAAGTAGACTTTCACTTATGAAAGAGTAAAAAATCTGTGATAGTTATATTAGTGTTACTGACAGGGGTGAAAATGCGCCAAGCGGAATTGTTAATAACTTTTCAAAACATTTCTGCCTTTACAAATTTGTATCGCACAATTAAGTTTTCAAAGAAGCAATCGCTTACTATTGTATATGAGCTTATCTGAAATAGCGTGGGTCATACGTATGTACAATTTAGGTTATTACTATTAATAGAATGCCAGGAGGGACGCAAATATGTCAAAAAAGTTACTACAGAGTTAGTTTGCTATTTGGCTCACTTGTAATTGTCCAATAGAAGCTTTACGGCATTTCAAATCTACACGACCGTTCATATTGATGTACTTATGAAGCAATGTGCACCGAGAAATTTTAGCAAATTTGGTCTGTGCAAAATACATATATTCCCAAGGTCAGGGCACCATCCACCTCTGGGCAAAGTGTCATGTGCTTAGGTGTTAAGTCGCAGTGTTTGTCGAACAAGTGAAGCCGGACTGTTTGCATTAACACCATCATTAACTACGCTTTCCTTTGCTGCGGCCGGCGAACTTCAATGGGAAGAATTTCTTTTCTGAAGCGTTTTTACCATCTTTATCTTTTTAGACCCCTAAGCAATTTATCCAATGTTCTATAAAAGACTAATACATTTGAAAAGTATGGATGTTACTATCCCACCATGGACTAAAATAAACGAACTCGGATTATAAGCACGCTCCTATTTTCGAAAACGACTGTTTCGAAATACATAGAAAACCCAGTTACTTCATTGACTGATGCAGCTTAAATGTTAAAATTTGGTAGTTATATTGTCATTTGAAAATGTTTTTCAAATGAGTGTGGCACCGGCCACAAACGTATAAGGCAAGAAATTTTAAAAATTCGCCTTGGAATAACTTAAGATTCGTATACTTGATACAAGGTATACTTTCAGTATTTTTTATTTAAATGGCGATTAACTGTGTAAACGATTTTGGGCGTCCAACATATCGCGACAGTCGTTTCTTTTCTCTGCCAACTGAAAGCACCACTAAATCGCAAATCGGTGTTCACCGGGTCTTTCATCGTAGTTGTGGTCTCTATTTTCCTCTGCTTCAAACAGATCGATAAGAATACGTTCAGGACCTAAGCATCTTCAGTCATTCGCACTAGGCATACTATTGTTGTAAAAATATAGTAAGTAAAACATGATTGGCGGCCTTTACATAAAAGTTCTGTGAAAAGTAAGTGGAAAAACCCATTTGTTTGTGTACGGCCCTGAGCCTCACAACTTACGCTGAGAATTTATTTTTCCGTTCCAACCAAGCGTAGTACCTGTTAATTTCTGATAGGTATAATGTGAGCGGCTCTCACTGACAGCAACAAAATTTGATAATACGAACAAAATAAAAAAATCAAATTAAATTAAATTAAATTAAATTAAATAAATTAAAATAAAATAAAATACGATAATATAAAATAAAATATAATAAAATAAACGAAAATAAAAGAAAAAAAAGTAAGTACAACAAAATAAAATAAAATATAATAAAATAAAATAAAATAATTTAAATAAAATAAACTAAAACAAAATAAAATAAAATAAAATAAAATAAAATAAAATAAATAAAATAAAATAAAATAAAATAAAATAAAATAAAATAAAATAAAATAAAATAAAATAAAATAAAATAAAATAAAATAAAATAAAATAAAATAAAATAAAACAAAATAAAATAAAATAAAACAAAATAAAATGTAATAAAATAAAATAAGACAAAATAAAATAAAACTAAATTAAATTAAATTAAATTAAATTAAAACAAATTAAATTAAATAAAATAAAATTAGATAAAATAAAATATAATATAATTAAACAAAATAAGATAAAATAAAATAAAATGAAATAAAATAAAAGAAACGAAATAAACGACAACTACAAATACATAAAAATTGAAATGAAAGAAAAGAAACCAGGAAAAAAATAGAAGAGGAAATTATGGTTAATAAATGAAGAGGAAGGAAGCATCAAAGAAAGATTCGTCATAAATATTAAGAACTTTCCATTGTATTCGAGATAAAGTAATATTGGATTCATTGATGCCCCACTCTTACTGGTAAAGAAGCATCCGCTATGATTCACTTTGTACTCTACTCGCAATGTATTTTTGGACTTATGTATGTATTTATGTAAGTATTTAATAAAATAAAATCGAGTTTCGAACAGAATGTTGACATGCTTGCAAGGCGTGCAATTGATTGCTTGGGCGGGGGGTTAGCGCTTGAAACGAGATGTACAAAGTTTCTTAATTACATAAAAAGTTTTTGTTTGAATTTTGTTGCTTGTTGTTGTACACTTTCTTAATCGTTTTTGTAATATTGGACATCACCGTCAAAATAAAGAACAGTGTTTGTAGCAAAGCGAATTATTACGAATAATTGGGTTACTATAATTCGCAGTTAGTGAATTTTAGTCAGGGTAAGACGGAGTATGGGGTGGAAATATTACTTTCTGATGAGTTTTGAATATTGAGTTACCCTGTTTTCGAATCACTTCTCATTTTGTTTACGATTGCCGATTCACCAGCTTACTAAGCAAGTTTAAATTGATTTGATAATACCCGTCTTTAGGTGGCCACCAGAACTACTAGCTACTTTATACCACCATATCTGGTTTACAAGTACCCATTCCGACAAAGGAGCATGGGTCCCAGTGAACAATGTTTTTTCTATTAGAGTAAATTCAAAACTTCTTATTTGTATCTGCGTTGAGAAGCATTAAGTCCAATTCGTTCTTAATCATTAGCCTATCCTTCAAAAACAATTCAGTAGTCGGACAACTGCGGCCTTGGGATTCAGAGTTAATGCATCAGTAAGATTAGCGTGGTCTACTCACTACTTTTAGGCAATTATCGAAAATGTTAAGAAACCACTAGGCGCAACGAACTTTTAAGGTTGATAATAATTAAAAGCCAAGGAGAAGACACATTTCTAGAGTACCGACTATCGCCAGACTGCAAGGAGAAGTTCTACTACAATTAGGGCATCACGAAAATATGTGTCCATGGGGAGTTTCAGGGATTTTTCAACTTATTTACATTTTTCAAGGGACAGAATTCCTCATGAGAGTTGTGCTCAGCTACGCACATTATTTGCAATGCCTGCAGCTTTCGTAGACGTTTTTACATGTATCCCGTTTGGCTATCCTCATTTGTGACCTAAACTACCAAATCCTCTATAGCAGAGCTTCTCGTTCATTTCTCCGGATCTATTGACGTTTTGAGTTGTTCAAGCAGTTCTCGCCGCAAGGGAACTATTGCCTTCTTAGTGGGCAACACTTTGAATTTTCCAACAGATCAATACAATAAGCACTTAGTACTTCGAGAGTTTCCAATTACTCAATATGTGACTCAACTCATGCTCTACCAAATGCTGGAAAGAGAGCTTCAATGGTTTCCTTTCCTTGTTTTAAATTAGTATACGTATTGAGATAATTAAGTTTGGCATATTCGTTTCTGCCCCTTAAGTCCCTTTATTGTAAAATGTCTCACATAGTACAAGTATTTTCATTAGACGGGGACAAAAAATAAAGTAAAAAAGTTGTTTGGAACGTTATTCAATTTCGAATGATTTGTACTACATTTTTAACACAATTACGAGAGCAAGATTCCCAGACGACCAGAGCCACCTATCTATAATTGTATCAGTTTATGAGTTTTTTAATTATAAATGAAGATATATTTCTATCGTAGCAAAATTTTAATTTATTCATAACCATACCGTCAGCCATTATTTTTGATTTAACGCAAAACTTCAGGTCGTCAGTGGTTGTGTCATTCTCAAATCTAGACACAAATAAATATTTTTTTAAGTGGGATCCAAACCAGCTTCCTAACTGCTGGCTGAGTTTAAATAGGAACATCAATACTTCTTTTTGAGCCCCTAAAGGTGGACGTAATCACTGCGGATAAATTGAGGCCAGGTTTATTAATTATAAACCTTGAGATGCTGGACCGTTTTCAGTGGAGTTAAAATTTAAAGCCCTAGGAAAATTACCGCAACGTTTACTTGCAATATTAGAACGGCTATCTTCTCAGGCGGACGAATTATCCAAAGACCTGAAAGTCTTGAACACATATTCATAATGCTTGAATTTATCCGTTATAGAAGAAATTTCTTACCAGAGTTCGGAAAGCCCGTTAATAGAAATAGAAAAGTGTAGCAGAGTATTGTGATAAAATTAAGGTAATAGGAATTTAAGAAATAGCTAATGTAGCAGAATTAGGCAGGGTTCGGAACATTTTGAGATGGTTTTCGGTAGTTTTTCGGGATAATTTGGGACGATCTCGATATAATTTCGAGACTTTTTAGGGATTATTTTGGGAATCTTTCAGGACTTTGTCTCTACCATTGATGGACTTTTCCGAATCCTTTCGGAATTATTTTCGGGTTTTTTTTTTAAATAATTTTGTCACTTTTTAGATATCTTTTCCAGAATCATAACAGGAACATTTCACGATTAGTTTTGGGACTTTTTCGTCACATTTCCGGTTTAATTTTGGACTATTTTCGTACATTTTCGGGACCATGTTTGCGTCCTTTTCGGAGTGAATTCAATTTTATTATTGCATTCATCCAGGATCATTTCGGGATTGTTCTCGGGATAATTTCTGGATGGCTTGCGGTACCATTTTGGGATTATTTTGTCAATTTTTCTGGACTTTTTGTGATCAATTAGGAATTGTTTTTGTGATATTTTGGAACTTTTTCGGGCTCATTTCGGGATTACTTTCTTCACTTTTTTGGGATCATTTCGGTATCATTTCGAGACTATTCGATATTTTTTCCGCG
The DNA here is from genome assembly GCA_949987695.1 of Merzomyia westermanni. NCBI lineage: Eukaryota > Metazoa > Arthropoda > Insecta > Diptera > Tephritidae > Merzomyia > Merzomyia westermanni. Next base: position 47,679,247 of record OX465290.1, read on the forward strand.
ACCATTTTTGGGATAGTTTGGGGGATCATTTCGTGACCTTTTTCGGGAATTTTTCCGTATCATTTTGGATAATTTTTAAATTTTTTTTGAACTACTTTTACCTTTTTAGATAAGTTTTAAACAATTTTAAAGTTTTGAAACTAACGTAAAATATATAAACATCATTATATTTCTAGCTATTATTTCCATAGTTTTTACATTTTCTTGAACAAATGTAGCCTTCTTTTTTGTTTCATGCTCGATAAAATTTTGCTTTTGGCAACACTGTCGTGATTTTACGTTCTTACTTTGAAAATTTGTCGAGAACGCAATCAATAATTTTTTAAGTTTTGTTTTCCAGTCTAATCTCCATTTATGTAGAATATCGATAATCCCTTTTCTATGTGCTCAATTCTTGGAAAGCAAGAAAACAAATTTTCAATTCTTTGAACATTTGCTATTCATTAAGTGACAGCTGGATGGGATGGGTCGAGCTAGCCTTTACTGTGTAATGGGATAATTTTGTAAAAGTGGTGTGGATTCTGTAAAGGAAAATAGGCATTTCACTTGTAAATGCTGAAAGCTTACATTATTTTCACATTTCTGTCATTGTTGTTTTACCACTTTGAATTGCATGTTACCACATGTCCACACAGATGCACATACACACACACACATGCTGTCAAACATATGCAATTATTTAATATGACTTTTCAATTGCTCACTCCATCCTTGTCCTTAGCCAATATCGATTGTGGCACTAGTATTGCAGCTTAACACAACACAGCAAGTGAGCTGCGGTTAGGCAGCAGCAACGGCAGTGGCAGCGATTGCAATGAGTGCAGCGAACATTGTAAACGTCCTGCTGGCGTAATTACGTTGTTTATGAAGCAAACCAATTAAGCCGTTCTTTGGCAATCGTTGCATTACTATTGTCTGATCGGCGCTTGTTTCCTTAACTATTTGATTGTTGGTTTGTTTGTTAGTGCGCTTGGCAGTTCGACTGTTGTCGCAGTCGTTGTTGTTGTTGCTGCCAATGCCTGACGCATTAACTTGTTGCTGACCCACTCGCCCTTTAACGTTTGACGCACAGGCATGGCATTAAAGAGTCAAGAAGCTTAAATACCATAAGGAACTCTAACCGGAATCTGCTTTTGGCATGTTATTGAACTCGTTGGAAAGCGTATTCATGTCTGGGAGCGCGTGTTGTTCAACGAATAGTAAATATTTATGTATGTATGTATGTAATTTGTATTTGCATATATTTGCATAACATTTCCGGTTGTTTGCCATGGCAATTAACTTCCGCATGCGAGCTCACATGGGTGCGCCTTCATTTAAGAGTCAATAACTTTGCATTTCTACTACTACATTAAAGAAAATCCAAGCAGTATCACTCAAGCCTGATTAGTTTACTTTTGATAAGATCGGTTCATTACGAAGGAGCATGGATGTGTCGGAAATTGGCGCTCTAGAAATATTTTTTCACAATAATCATTATAACCGGGTTACAGACGAGACGCCGTTGACTTGAGGTACCCTGTCAAAGTCTCTGTGTGCGAAGAAATTCGGAAAAAAAAATTCAGAAAAAAAAAAAAAATATTTGCAAAAAAAATGATTTTTCAAAAATTTCGTGGCCCCTTCCTATTTACAATGGATTATCCCACAACACTTTTAATGCCGTAGCTCTAACCAAAATTGACTTGACCAAACTAAATTTGGTGAAAATATTCACTTTATAAAGGTAACTTCAGATTCATTGTCAAAATAGATGAAATCGGTCTAAGGACACAACCATTTTTTTAATGTTCCTCTTAAAAATTTATTTATAAAATTAAAAACGCAATATTTCTGTAACTGTATAAGTTATGTCCAAAAGATTTTGTATAGGTAAAGATCTTTTCAAGCAAACTCGACTGCAAACAAATCATTTGCATTTTGTGGAAATGAACTGTGCTACTGCGTCCTTCCATGTAAAACCATCACATAGTGGAATTGACCACTTCCGCTTTGAATGAAATTTTTCGAATAGTGTTCTTTTATAATAAAACGAAGGTTTACAAAGAAAACATTTTTACAATTTCCAATTTATGCAAACGTTTTCGATTTTTGGAAATCGAAAAAGTTAAAGTTCACCATTAAATTTTGAACTCTAATTTTTCGGTATTCCATTATATCTATCCTTATAGATATCCTAAAATTTTCAGAAGGGGTTTTTTTGCTTTTCTGAAAATATGAATTTTTAAATGTTTTCCACTTTTTTCTTTAATTTTTTTATATTTCTGTGTTGTCGGGTTCAATTATTTCAATTACACAAATTTACTCAATTTTAGTCACTGACAAAATTTTCGGTGCTCAAGAAATCTAAAAAAAAATGTTTAGCATTTCTGTCAATGTTTTTAAAAACATTTTGAAGTAAATTTGCTACAATAAGCGATATGTAAGTTTTTCAGTTTTAATTTATTTGAAAGTTTAAAGAAAACTTTTTATAAACTTCAAGAACAAACTGTTAGAAATAATTTCACTTTAAAATTAAAATGAGAATGTTTACAAAAATTCAGAAAAAATTGTTTGTCAGTTTTTTTCCATTCAACTTGAAATATTTCCAATTCTTTTCACTAACACTCCCTCAATCTGCCAATAATTGGTTCAAGTTGCACCATTTAATATATTTTTATTTATTTATTTTATTGCAATAGGTAAATAATATAAAAAAAATATCGTTTGAATAAAGTTAAGAAAAAACATTTTTAAAAAGCTTTCTTTGAAAAATTTTTATAGGCTTACATTAACTATAAAACTCTTATTTTCAAATGTCTTATAATCAAAAAATCAGAATTTTGAAAGTTTAATATTTACTTCGTTTTTAAGATTTACTTAAAGTTTACATCTCTTGTTGGTTAATTAAATTTAAAAAAAATTAAGAAAAAAAAACAATTTGGAAAAACTCAAAATTCATACTTTTGAAAAAACAAAAGGAAAAACCCTTCTGAAAATATCAGGATATCTTTTGATATATCAGAGGAATAATACAAAAAAAATTGAATCCTAAGTTTAATGGCCAAGTATAGTTTTTTTTGATTTTGAAAAATCGAAAATTTTCTAAAATAAGAAATTAAAACTTTTTTTCATTTTAATATATAATTTTTTTTTATACCTTTAAGTATTCCGCTTAAAAATGCCAAATTCATTTTCTTAACTAAAGGAGCTTCCGAAGTATTGAAAAAATAAACTTTAAAAAACAAGAAAAAAAATTAAACTTTGAATTTGCATAACTTTTAAAAAACATATGTTAAAATTTTTTTTTTAGCACAACTTTGTTTTATGATAAAAGGAAACTACACAATTTCATTCAAATCATGAAGGGTGACGATTTGACATGGAAGTACACTACTACAGACGTCAATTACTCTAGATTTCACACCAATTTTGCTATGAATTAGTAAGCTGATTCTCATTGGTATATGTATATCATATCGGTGCTAAAAATTAAACAAATCGAACAACACACAAAACAGCCGTTGAAGTAATTAGTAGCCACTGCTAAATGAAGCTTATACATATATATTTTCTGCTATTTCTTTGTTTCAAAGTAAGGTGATAGTTCTGCGTAAGGTATAGTATAATCACTGATCACTAATAGATAAATAGTGTTCGGTTTCACCTGAACTTATACTCCTTTACTTTGTTTTTATATACGACAGACGTTATCATGCTAAAAAATTTACTTTGCTTTGAGTTTTCTCTCTCAAATACGCTTACTTTTCCTCTTCCCCTTCATTATCTTTCTCCTTCTTTCCCCTTTTCAGTAATTCTTCTCTTCCCTCTTTCACTTCTCAAGGCTCATCACTTTCCGCTTATCGGTTCACTAAAAATGATAAAGCTAAGTACCTCTGAGTGCTTTTGACGCCTATAAAAGACTCCGATTAATTTTTACTCCTAATATTATTTATTCGGGGGAAAAGTTCTCCGGGCGATATTCCGGAGAGAATTTCACCATCTTCAATCCGATATATTCATAATGCAGCTAGTTAAGGCCCAACGGGTTTGTTTGCTAGTTATTGTTATGCGAATAAACAAGAACCCTCCGGCCCAGAAGGTTTTATTATCGGCACAAGGTTTCCTCAGTAGACGAAGTGAAAAAACAGGTTGATAATGACTTGAGTTTCTTGATGTTAAAATTTGGCTCCAGCTCACGGCTACAAATGGATGACTCAATGATGATGATGAATATTAGAAGTGCCAGATATAAATGCTATTAATATATCGGTTCGAAAGAGGTGCCTCGCACCGTTATTCAGTTACGAATGGTTTTTTTATAAACTCGAGTTCGAAATGGGACCAAACATTTTATTCGAAAAAATCTGCTTTTACAAATATGCCGCGAAATTGATACGGGTTCGAAAAATTACATTCGATAAAATTTTTTTTCGGGAATCTGTCTCAAATTCGACTGGATATCATTCCTATTTTTGTACCTAGTAGTGCTACGCGCACAAGGTATATTAACTCTAGTCGCCTAACGGCAGTACGTAACGGCATAAACGGTTCGAGGTAGATATTGACTTATATATATCAAAATGTTCAGGACGAAAAGAGAAATTGATTAAGCCATGTCCGTCCGTATGCGGGTTCCTTGGCACTCATCTCCGAGCGCTATTTAAAATGGGAGAAATCGGACAAAAGCTACGCCCACTTTTTATATATAGAATATTTTTGAAAACACAAAAAGAGTGATTACTCAGTACATAATACACCTATAAGGATAAAACTTGGTGACTACATTGAGATTGAGGCATAAAATAAAGTTCTAAAGAAATTTTTGAAAATGGGTGTGGCACCGCCCACTTTAGATTAAGTCAAATTTAGAAATAATATTAATCATAAATCAAAAACCGTTCAGATATCTAAATGAAATTCAGCACGCAGGTTTCCACGTATGCAAGGAATATTCCAGGAAAAAATGGGCGGGATCGATTAAGGGCTACGCCCACTTCTATATGAAAGATTTTGAAGAGGAATGTAGATATATTAAATAGAAAATAATTTTGCGTAAAATAGCTTTACATCATTTGTATTTCACTTTTAAAGTTTCCGCTAACAAAGAAATCCAAAAACTTAAAATTTTCGAAAATGGGCGTGGCCCCGCCGCTTTTATAGTGGACTATTCCACAAAACTTTTTATGCCATAACTCCGCCAAAAATTGATTTCCCGAAACGAAATTTCTGGATAATGTTCTATATATAAAGGTCACTGTTTGCTGTAAAAATGGGCGAAATCGGTTAATGTCCACGCCCAGTTTTTTTAACATAGTTCTGAAAATTTTTTTTGTAAAATTTAAAAAGCGATATCTCTACAACGAAGCAAGTTATATCAATAAGATTTTGCACACATAATAAGCTTTTTGAAAAAAACTCGGCCGCAAAAAAATTTTGTGAATTTTGAAGAAGTAGGCTTGGCGCCGCCCACTTTTCAACTTAAAATTTCTGCTATTTTCAAAGGCAATCCCTTACAATTCAATCCTGATATTTCAATGAAAATTAGTCAGCAGCTTCTCAGTAGTATGTGTTATACTCCTGCCAAAAATTAGCCAAATCGGAAAACACACAAGAAGAATATTCGGGCACGTAGTTAACAGCCCACTGCCATAGCGAAGTTGTATATCTTTTCTGATTTTCATAACTTTCATAAACATTAAATATATCTAAGTATGAGAAGAAGAGAAAAGTTCACTTAAATGATCAGCACGATGAGCGGAGTCGATTCAGACATGTCCGTCCCTCTCAAACTAGTCTCTCAGTTTTACAAAAGAATGCTGAAATTTCTTGTTTGCTTTCGCCATTTTATAATATACTAGCAAGCCCGGTAGACGTTGTTTTGACGTTTTAATACATAGAACACATCTATATATAAAACGTCATTAACTTGAACCAAATAAACTCCTAACTATACCGAACTGCGGCTTTATCTAACCTGGGGGCTTTTCCAAAAGCTATATACCGACTGTGTTGTGCCCAGCGAACTAATGAACCTATCACGAAAGTTCGAGAGCAAAACAAAACACAAAATATGTGGGCGTGGTACCGCCCACTTTTGAAAAATTATGTAGATATTGACTAAGTGACACATATATCCAAATTTCATTAATTTAGACCAAAAAACTTATGAATTCTGACGAATTGAAATTTATCTGGCGTGGGGGCGTGGCTCCGCCTACTTTTCCAATACTATATATTGTCTATGCTGTACCCAGTGAACCCAAGTATATATTGTGAAAATTTCATAGAGATCGGTTGAGTTCTTTTGCGCCTATAAAAGACACCGTTTTTTATATCTATTTTTGTTACGCACACAAGGTATATTACTTTATTCGGCATAAACGAATCGAGATATATATTTATTAATGTACATCAAAACGTTCAGGAGGAAAAGTAAAATATCCGTGCAAGTAGTTATTACCCCACTGCAAAAGCGAAGTTGTGTATCTTTTTTGATTTTCATACCTTTCATGAACATCAAATATTTGTACGTAGGAGAAGAAAAAGAGATAGTCCCATCAAAAAGTATACTGAAATGATCAGAAGGATGAGCTGAGTCGATGTAGGCATGTGCGTCTCTCGATACGTCTGTCCGTCTGTCTATTTGAATGCAAATACGAACTGAAAGTATTAAAATAGACCTGCGTAAATTGGGATGACATAATAGATCACTACTACGATCACCCGAACTTAGACTTCCTTACTTGTTGTGTTTATAGTGTAGCACCGACAATAATTACATGTGTGGTACATTAAATAATTGGTTATTTTTTTAATGACGCTACTTATTTCAGTCGAGAACTCTGATTCACAGTTTACTAGCAAGACGAAGGAAGTCAAACTAAATTTTTTAGCAGAATAGCTACATCTTTAGTTTAATAAAATATCAAATTCTTCGACAAAATAGCCAAGCCCGAAGACCAAAGTATGAAGTTCTAAGTGAAAGAATTGCAACTACGCAAGCATGCAAAAAATAATAAAAATAAAGCTTTGAACTTGCATGCAACTCCGAGCTCTGCCAATAACAAACCAACATATCACTAAATTTATTATACCTTTTTATGCCCTTGAAAGGAATAAAAGCACTTACGCATCCCACATTCGCCTACGAGTGCTTAAAATATTAAACAAGTTCCACACAAACCTTTTCGGTTGTTGCTGGTAAAGCCGCAACAATTTTACCACACGTGCGGTTTCAACTAATTGATTTGTTGTAATGTCAAGACTTGATTATGCAGTTCCTAAGAAGGCGTGTACTGAAAATTATACAGGCATGCCAATAACTCCTAGCTTTTCACCGCCCCTAAATTGATGCTACCTCTGATGGACTTGATTGTATTTCTTTAGCAGCAATTATTCTTCGTCAATGCACACAAAAGGCAAATTATTAAAAGGCGACAATTCAGTCTAAGAAAATACATAGGGAAAAGTAAATATGCGCATATAAAAGTTAAGAATTTAATGTAAAAATCAACCCAATTTTTAAGAACCTTGGGACTTGCACTTTGCCCTGTATTTAAAAATCCACACCCCGTTTTTAGAATATTCCAACTATAGAATTTTTGCATAATCTTGGTAACACGGATTCAAAATATTTCTAAGAAAGAGCTGAATGAGTTTTCAGAATGTATTAGAAGAACCGACATGGCCATTTTAAGTGCCGCTCACTGAAGATTCATTATTACGTTTACATTGCAAGTTTATTTATTTTTCTATTTACAGCTGTGTTCAATATAATAGTAGTGAAATTAAAATGGATATCGTTCTATAAAATAAGATGAGTCTGTGATTTTAATAATCCATAACAGAAACCATTTTAAAAGAAATTTCAAATTTGACACAAAGTTCTGGAAAGTTAATTAAACTAAAAAAAAATGGCCATCAAAATCTTCAAATTTTTTAAAGAATTTCTAGAAAATTTTTTAATACGCAGTTTTGTAGACCTGTCAATTAAGGTATAACATTATACAAGTTAGAACTAGCTCAAAACTTTTCCTGAATTTTCAGCATTTTTTTCGTCAAGGGTGTTGAGGGATTTCTTCCATACAATGCATGAAGAAAAACTAATTTTGTATGGAAAAAATACCAAACATCCCTTACAAAAAAAGATATTAAGAATTCATTGAAAATTTTGAGGTACGTCTGACTTGCACATTGTTATGCTAAAATAAAGAAAGATATACAACTGCGCACTCAAAAGTTTTCTAAAAATTCTGCCCAAAAATATTCAAATTTTGATGCAAATTTTTAAAAGTTTAATTATCTTTCCTAAACTTTGTTTAAGGTTTGGAATTTTCTTTTTATGTGGTTTCTGTTATCAAATTCACTATATTTTGAATTAAAATTGTTAAAAATAAAGCCTCTTTTTATTTCGTCGAACGATATCCAATTTGGTTTCAATACTATTATATTGAACACAACTGTATGTATTTCTTTTATCCTCAGATCCTATATAAATTATTATAGACACATAAAAAGACATATGTTATGTTACAAAATGTTACAAAAGATAATTAATATGCCAGCAGCAATTATGTGCGCTGTAGTCGTATATAATGTGAATACTCGTAAAATTTGCTACTATAGTTATACTGAAATATGCCCAGCTAACCAAACCCGGAATGCTCGGAAATAATTAGCCATAAGCTGTCAGCAATGTAAGCTTTTTTGGTTTGTTTTTAGCAAATATTAAAAACTTTTATGGAGTTTCACAGAGGCTTGGGTGAGGAAATTAATGCTGTAGAGAGGATAAACCGCAAGTCTTAAATTCAAGAATGGCTTGGAGCTTTTTCAGATCCTTTTTGTTGCACGCGTAAAGAGAATTGTGAGAAAAAAATACACATTGTAGAGCGATTAAATGTCAGCGTGCAATTATAGGAATGTTTTAGGACACTTCTCACTTTTTTGGCCCTAACAGAATGTAATGTCTTTTTTTCTGAATATTTAAGTTGGAAGCAAAGGGAAGACCATTTGAAATCAAACAAAATAAGGTATTTTTTAATTGTATGAATTTTGAATAAGATGCAAATGATGTACTTACCTATAGAAATTTTTGTACATAAAATTTGTTTTTAATAAAGGACTAATAGTATTATATTTTGAAGATTATATACATAAAACTGTATTAACCAATGAAAAGAGTAGGTGTTTTTTTTTCTGATTAGTAGGATACAGTTATTATTATTAAAAACAAATATAAAGATCCAAAAAAAGTTAATAAAAGCCACAAATATGCAAAACCATCAAAATGTAGAAATGATGTGGCTAAAAAGAACCAAAAGGAACCCCTAAAAATCTTCATAGCAACAATCAATAAAAAGTCTCTAAAATGAGTCTAAAAAAGCATTTAGGAGCATTTAAAAAGAGTCTTAAAACACTCCAAATTGATCGGACTTATATGACTCCTTTAAGTGTGGCCGCATAGAACAGTTTGTTTGCTCATTTTGGGCTGCAAAAAGAGCTCATTTTTGATGGGAATGCTCTGAGAAATGTGCATTTTATAACTCCGAATGGAGTATTTCCGCCCCCATTTGGTTAGTTGGGCATGCGCTAAATGTGCATTTATGTATGTATATGTCGTCAACAGTAATAAGCAAACACAAAGGTTATAGAACTATTTCTAAGAACAATGACACAATTAAATCTAGGTTCATATGTAAACACTCACACCCACTCACTCACGAATTCATTCTTACGCAGGCATATTTATTTGAATGTTAGCTCTTGAAAAAACAGCACTTTCCTGTTGCATAACATTTCATTAAGTTTTGTGTTCAAACATATTCAATTTGACACAGATTGCCGTGTAAGACAATTTGAACGTCTCTTAACAAAGCAGTTAGAGGTGGCTGATAGGAAGTCCTATTCGGCATTTAGTTGCTCTTGTCAGCCGTTCTTCCCTATTTCAAAAGTACGTAGTCGCAGTATAGAAATTTCCTTCAAATCCTTGGCAATCGCCTATATCCAGCTGTGCGTGTGTGTGTGTAGATGTACATATATGTTTAATTGAGAAATCAATTAAAATAATAATTGTATGGTCACAAAATCAATTGCGGTAAAACATATTTTTTTTAATAGTTGGACAAAAAAAAGTTTGCAAATTAAACAAACAGAATTTCATGGCAAATTAATTTCACTTTAATTCAATAATATTTTTTTTAACTGTCCGCCATTAGGACTTAACTTAATTGACTTCTCAAAATAAGGTCATGATTTCTCGTTTTGCTAAGTGTATATTTTATATATTTTTTTCTTGTAATTCATGTCAACAAATTTAGTTTGTATATTTTTAATTTGTTTCTTTACCTAAAATAATTCAATAAAAGCCCAGGAGCCACTAACACCGCTGTAATAAATCTTGGTGCGATTAGGTTCCTGGTGAAACTAATTGATCAAGTACTCAAGGGAAGATAAATAAATTGAAATACAGGGTGGCTGATGAATCTTGCTACATTAAGAAACTCAAATAATTTTTTTTTCAGTGTATGGAATTAATTTTTCTTTTATTCGTGTTAAAGCTCATTAAATTTTATTAAATATAGCTTAATTAGTTTTAAAAATAATGGAATTTAAATGCCCCCCCTGCTCGTCGATGCATGTGCGGCATCTTACCAAAAAGTTGTTCATTACTGCTTGGAGAGTTGAGACAGGAATAGCCGCAATTGTTTCTCGAATGGATTGCCTTAGTTCATTCAAATTTGTTGGTTTTGCTTTGAAGACTTCCTGTTTGCAATAACCCCACAAGAAAAAGTCAGGTGCAGTAAGGTCAGGCGACCTGGGTGGCCAACGGAATGTGGAGTTTCTGGATATCAGCTTATTGGGAAATTTTCGTCGCAATTCTGTCATAACAGGTTGGGCTATATGAGGAGCTGCACCGTCTTGCTGAAACCACACAGAGTTGAAAGAAATTCTCATTCGGCGTAATTCTGGATAGAAAAACTCTCTCAACATGCTCAAGTAACGGTCTCCAGTAACCGTAACGGTGTGACCGTTTTCTTCGAAGAAGTAGGGCCCGACAATGCAGCGTGATGAAACTGCACACCACACTGTGACACGAAGTGGATGCAATTCCGTCTCATGGAGTATCTGTGGGTTGGAAGCACTCCATATTCGACAATTTTGTTTGTTTATGTTGCCGTTTAAATCGAAATGGGCCTCGTCAGACATGAAAAGACAGTTCAACATGTTTCCATCCTCTTCCACCATTTAAAGCATCTTCTGGCAAAATTCCAAGCGAATCGGCAAGTCTGCAGCGTTCAGTTTGTTGGCCATTTGAATTTTATATGGGAATAAGTCCAAATCTTTGTGCATAATTGACTGTAATGACTGTCTGCTTACACCCATTTGAGCAGATAAGCTTCTTGTCGAAACACGTGGATTGTTTTGTATGGCAGCAGCTATAGCAGCGATTGTTTCCTCCGTTCGAACTGAAGGGTTTCGATGGTAAGGTCTTCTGTTGACTGTCCCATGCTCGGCAAAATTGTTTACAAGTCTTATTATGGTCCATCTGCTCGGAGGATTGCCGCCAAACGTGCGCCTATACTCTCGTTGAACCGAAACTACGGACTCCAGTGCGTGATAGCGGCGGACAATCCAAATTCTTGTTTCAGTGTCCCAGTTATCCATTTTTGTTAAATGTAAAAGTCAATCTGCAAAATAAAAAAAAAATTAACCAGATTCATTAAATAGAAAAAAAGTTATTTAATTTTTTTTTGGTAGCGGCTTTCATCAGCCACCCTGTACGTCGGAACAGGCACATCTCATTGTAGTGTTCGTGCACCGCTTCTGTGGAACCTCGCGGTAAACTCGCTGTAAAGAGATACAAGTTGGGGGCGAGAAGATGGCACCTCGATGGTCTGGCAATTGTATACAGATTCAAATACCCACAAACTTTTTGTGACTTTCTGCAGCTGGTACTCCAAGTGTATTTCTACCATGAAAAAGCTTCCTAACAAAAATGTGTCTGTCTAATTAGATCTCGGTCGGAGTCATCCCCCTTAATTATAGAAAGATGAATTGGATGCAGCGCACCACAAATTGGAAAAGAAGCTTGGTTTTAGATAATCTCGCGCCAAATTATCTATATATTAATAGGCTAGCATTTTTTCCATACAATCAATTGGCAGGCAATATCTATATCTAAACATGCATAAATTGCTATATAATATATATGGAGTATTATATTTAACAAATAGTGCTTCATTTATTTGTAATAATCAATTAAAGTTTTCTGCATAAAGCCATAGTGCTTAAGTACAGTATTTGACTGTTGTGTTGTACATATAGCAGTAGTGCAGGTGGTAAGCGTCTCGGATGGGACGCGTGCATTCCATGGTTCGAGAACAGGTTGCGGTCAGCTGGTTTTATTTTTTCAATAAACTGAATTTTTTTTTTAAATATATGAATATTTCTTATCTTTACTTTTTTTATTTTAATAAATTTTTAATTAAATTCTAAGCTTTTTTCCTATTTGTGACCCCTATCTTGGAGTGAAGAAATCCAAGTTTTTGCAAAAAACAGCTAGAAAATTATTCAAATTTGCCAAAACTCGAATACGCACATAGTTTAATGAATTTTTCCAAAATGGTAACCGACGTCGAGCTCACATTGAGGAATACGCAGAACTTCAAAATTAACGTGTTATTCATTTTCAAAAGCCATATGAATATACGATTCCACAACGGCAACCATAAACATATGTATGCTCATACCATACGAGTACACATTGAGCACATTTAGTTAAAGTAACTATTATATATATTATTAGTCTAACTATGTTGTTGGTATATGTCGAAAATATATGCTTTGCTTATTTTGTATAAATAAATAGAGAGTAGTGAGAGAATTAGTACATTTAGCGCTATATCAGCTCTTAAGGGCGTGATACGGTGCATTTTTTAGGAAAGCTCATATTGAAGATAAGATTGTAAGAAACATATATCAACTATCCGAATATTTTAATAGATTTCAGACCAATTCAGTTGAATTCTGGGTAAACAAAAGTTCTTGGTAAATTTTAAATATATTTTTAATTAAAAATATTTTTTTATTCAACTTCCTGTTAGATTTTCTGCAGAGGCTGAGTTATGGAAGCTACGGTTTGGATAAGAAACCACTCTATCAAAAAGGAAATCTTCTTTTATAGCGATAGCCAATCAGCCATCAAATCTATTGGCTTGAAGTTACTCAGTTATCAACTACCATTGAACTGTCGATCTCTTCAAATGATGGCCAAACAGAATCATACAAACATCATACTCGTGCCGGAACACACTTTATAGGCAGTGCCCGACCAAGCAGGCTTTACCTGACTAAGAACGATTCCGTATACTCTTAGCCCTAAGTCACCGAATATAACGTCAAGGACTCTCACCTTTATAAAATTTTGAAACTAGTTCGAAGAGGAGTACTTTTGATTATTTTTGATTAGTTTTAATAATCGTGAAAAATCATGATTTTTGATTATTTTTAATTTCATTGGAAAATAATCATTAAAAATTGAAACTAATTGGTAGTCAATCATTAAATGGATTCCTAGAAAATAATCAATCAAACCGGTAATCAGTACGATTAGTAATCATTATTTAACAGGTCTGGTTATAGCCAACTGTAGACTACAGAGATGAATCACTTTCTATAAAGACTAGTCACAAAATTTTTTGAAGGGTTTAGCAGCATATACATTAGACTGGGTTGATTTATTAACCGATATGGCGGCAACGGTCGAAAAAAATATTTTTTGGGTTTTGGGAAGTGTTTTGGTCAAAAAAATTTACCAATTCGCCATTTTTTTTTTAAGGTTTTTTTCAGCATACATTCAAAAATGCTTTCGATGAAAACGAATTTGTCTCATATTTCCTGTCCCACTTAAAATTATGCGCTAAAAACGTTGGATATAACAGTTTTTTGAAAAAAAAATTTTATTTTCGGGTTTTGGAAAAGTCGATTTTTCGCCCAAAACAAGTCCCAAAACCCGAAAATACAATTTTTTTTAAAAAACTGTCATCGCCAACGTTTTTAGCGGACATTTTTGGGTCGGACAGGGTAAACATGAACATTTTAAAATCAAATGAAAATTTTTTTAGTAGGTCATAAAAAAAACCTTAAAAAGCAAAGTCGAAAAAAGTCAAGAAAATGAAATTTCGCAGGCTCGAAAATTATTTTTTTGGGTATGCGTAGTGGAACTTTATTTTCCTGAGCCTAAAATCTATCAAAAAATCGATGGCGTGATATCGGTTAACTTTCGTCCATACAAATCGACCCATCCTAATACATAGATGGAAATATAAATTTAAATTCTAATAAAAACAGAGATACAGATAGCTGTTTAGCACCTTTCGTTTGAGCTACTTTGGTCCACATATTTGTCCATAACTCCGAAACTGTTAGAGCAATCGGAATAGAGGGCATCTTGAACCTTGAGTTAGATGTCTAGTAATGCAACGGTGAAGTTGCATTTAATTCTATCTAGCAGTTATTGCGTGATATGCGCCAAACAGACAGACAGACTACTGCTTTGGATTCTATTGGATTCGATGATGAACCCTACAATCAATTTTTCTTGATCATCTACAATGTAGAGACATCAACCTGCTAGAATTTTATTATATGTAGATATCTGCAAATAGGTATAAGTTCAGCTTAGTATAAGCTGTGAGATATAAATGAATAAAATGTTATAATAAATATATAAATGAATAAAATGTTATATCTACCATAGTCAGGAAATTTACGTCAACACCACTTTAATCATTGAAACCGCCACAACCAATTTAATGGAATTGTTCAATTCAAGCGATATCATGCGATGAGTGACAGTTTTCATTTCGCGATATTAATAAGCTTGCATGTTATCCTGGAGATGAGCCCGAGCTACATTGGCAACTTAAACTAGTCTGCAAAGATTGTTATTTTTCGGCTAAAATATAATCCGATTATTCGTACTAATTCATTTGAGGCCAGCTTTCGATTACATATAAATTATTTTATTTATTTTTTTTATTATATTTTATCTTATTTTATTTATCTTATTTTATTTCATTTTATTTTATTTAATTTTATTTTGTTTTATTTGATTTTGTTTTATTTTCTTGTTTTGTTTCGGTCGGTTTGTTTTATTTTGTTATACTTTATTTTATCCTGTTTTATTTTATTAAATTTTTTTTATTCTATATATTTTTAGCTTAGTTTATTTTATTTTATCTTATTTTATTCAATTTTTTTTTTACTTTAATTTAATTTTGTTTATTTTATTTGACTATATTATATTATATTATATTTTAGTTAATTTTATTTTATTTAGTTTTTTTTACATTATTTTATTTTATATTTATTTATTTACATAAGTTGGAGATAGTTTCAGAAATAATGTTCCAACACTGCACACTGGCAATACACTTTTCTTAAAAATAAAGTTACATTTTTTCAATGAGACGAAGTTTTTGCTATTACTTAAAAACTAGAGGAATCGATGCCGAAAGCTTAGCTTTAGACAATAGTTTTTAGCTTAGTTCGAGTACTTATGACGACTAGGAAAATATTGCTTTAGAAAAGAGGTACTGAGCTAATTTACGCCTAGTTCGTTTGACTGCAGGTTTTGTGCAGAGAGAGTATATAAGCGTATATTTTGCGATCAATTAATTACCTGTTTACTATGTTCACACGCATGGCATGAAAGTGAATACCAACTTTTATATGCCCACCTGAAAACATCCTTCCGGCGGATATTATTACCTGTCGATATTTTAAATTAAAAATGGTCAACCGGTCAAAGCCACTGAAGGCAGTTCAAATAGTTGGGTCAGCCAATAACTTGTGCACATATTTTTAATGTGTTTGTACAAAGTGCTGGAAAATAGTGGCGTGATTGATGGCTGCGCCACACAAGGAAGTCCTCGACATAGGACCGCTCTCGCGGCACTTAAGCTTTAGTCTAGAAAGGTTGTTAGAAAGAAGTGGTTGATTGTCTTCTTTATAATTTAGAAAAAATCATCTAAATCTTTGAAGATTAAAATAGAAATACCACAGGTTAGTGCTCTATGCCCAGATGACTGTTAAATACCCGTGTGATGTTTGATAAAGTCTTCTCCTCGCAGCTCATGCAATCGCGACTCCCAAAAAGTACGCAACAGAAACAAAATCATCAAGACGCTGACTGGCATAACTTTAGGAGTAGAAAAAGAACCATTACTAACATCATACAAGGCAATCGACCAGTGGGTCATGTGCAAAGCATCGAAACACAGTGGAGCAAGGCGCCGAGGGAGGTTCTCCTCCTTATCACACTAATTTAATATCTCGGTGAATGTTATAATTCCAATAGTCTGATTCAACTTCAGAAAGTAATGCTGTAGTAAGTTGTACTCTTACTTATGGAGACTACAAATCCAAAAAAATCTGATCCAACTGTACAGACTCCTTTAACTTCAAGGTCCTTTTAACTCCGCACTGTTCGAGCTGATAATTTCACCAGGAAAAAAGGCGAGAATAAGGTTGAATTACTAAGCGTATAGCTAGGATATGGTACTCCTCTTTTGTCTGGTACCCTGCTCTATCGAACTGCATCACAAATTTATTTTCATAAAAAGTGAAAGGTTTACACTCTAAGCCGATACATATCATATATATAACCCCCACCTTTTTCCTTGACGTGTTAGAGATTGACCTCTTCTAAGTTCTTCTAATGATCAGTATTCCATAATAAATACTTTCAGAGATATGCAGTATAAAAAGTAAATTTTTATGAGATTTGCCACGCCCCCTTTCCTCTTTACAGACTTTTTGTTTTTGAGATGTTTGAGATTTAAGAGTTATGTGAGGCTCTTCAACACTTTGATTATTCCACCATGAATACCACAGACATGCGGTAAGGAAAAGAGTATATGCTCAATTGGGTTATTAGTGATGTATCACTTTTTCTATTCACAAGCACTAAGTAATGTGTCAATAAAGTGATAAGCTGAACAATTTTTTTTCTTTTTATTTTGTCACTTCAATTAAAAAATTTTTTTTTGTTGGATTCAAAAATTATATTTAAATTGAATAAAACAAAAAACTAAGCAAGCCGACAAAATTATCAACTCTTGCAAGTTTGATTGGTAACTTGTAACTGACAAGTTTACATTTGATTTTCCAAGTAAATTTCAAATTTTGGAAGCAAATTTCAGATTTTTTTCTATTCATATATTAAAAGGTTCTTATGTATTCCTTTTGAAAGTGAGACGTCATATTTAAAAAAAATATATATACCTTTATCTGTTATATACAGGGGGCGTGGCATCCGGCATATAGAACAGAATGTAAAAATATAAATATCTCCAGAAGCAATATCTCCAGTGTAATAATCTTTGGCAGGAAGATAAACAACATCACTATGGTGTCAAACTGCAAAAAAGGGTGATTTTGGAAAAAGGGATGTGGCACCACCTACACAAGCTCGAATCATTTGTGCCTATCCGTAACCACTTAAGCTTCCGCTGGGGCGATTTTTGCGGAATAAGCGCCGATCTGTAGGAATAGAATTCTACAGCGCATTTAATTAAGCAAAACAATTATCATGACGTGAGACGAATACAAGAGATATTGCGATAGGGGGTGGAATCCCTCCCTTAACTAAAGTTGCTTTATCATAAAACTTGGACTTACTTAAGAGGAAATTTTGGTGATGGAAGAGAAAACGGAGAAATTATTTTATTCTTCGAATTTTTTTTTTTTTTTATATACAAGGTGGCGCAAAAGTAAGCTTCCGATGTTCAGCATATCGGTTGTGGCACGTGCAGTGTGTGCTGTTGCACCGTCTTGTTGGAACCACATGTTTTCCAATCCCAATTCATCAAGTTGCGGCAAAAAGAACTCGTTGATCATTGCTCTGTAGCGCTCACCATTCACAGTAACCGTTTGGCCCCGACCGATTATTGGTCAAATAAATAGTCAGCAATATTCCGCGTTCTGGAGCAGTGTAGCGTAACATTGTTTATTAGGGTTGGTGTCGAAATTCTGTATGTACAAAATTCTAAAAACAAAATTCTGCTTTTTAAAATTCTGCTTTTTAAAATTCTGCTTTTTTAAAATTCTGCTTTTTTAAAATTCTGCTTTCTAAAATTCTGCTTTCAATGTTCTGTATTACAAAATTCTGTATTAAAATATAATGTTAACAATGTTAAAGAGGTAATGTAATTATTTTGAAAAAGTGCGCAGCTACGCGAACTACAGTTATTCTGTACAAAAGACCTTTCTGCATAGGCGGCCTTCGGCCGCGCTTATTTAAATAACCCTAGGCTACGCCATGCCAAGTCCAGGTGGTTGCCGACTCTTTTGCGCGTTTTTAAGTACAGCCTAATAATTTACAACAACCACATGAAAACTTGCGACAAAACAAATAAAATATATACATATGTACATGTGCGCACTTTTTCAAAATAATTACATTACCTCTTTAACATTGTTAACATTATATTTTAATACAGAATTTTGTAATACAGAACATTGAAAGCAGAATTTTAGAAAGCAGAATTTTAAAAAAGCAGAATTTTAAAAAGCAGAATTTTAAAAAAGCAGAATTTTGTTCAAGCAGAATTTTTTTGCAATTTACAGAATTTTGTCACACAGAATTTTGTAATACAGAATAATGACACGCTCCCGTTTATTAACGTGTATTTCGCATGTGTTTACTACACAAATGTCAAAACAGAACTGACTTTAGGGGCCAATCGCAAAATTTATAACATTTTCTGATAGGAGGATTACTTTTGCGCAGTAACCGTTTTTCACTGACCGAAATAAATAGTCAGCAATATTCCGCGTTCTGGAGCAGTGTAGCGTAACATTGTTTATTAACGTGTATTTCGCATGTGTTTACTACACAAATGTCAAAACAAAACTGACTTTAGGGGCCAATCGCAAAATTTATAGCATTTTCTGATAGGAGGATTACTTTTCCGCCACCCTGTATTTAGAGAAATTGGCGTGGCAAAGCGAAATATTGTGCAACACTGACGCATCCAAGTTAAAATTCCTCATGTAAATATAACGTGTCACGTTTTGTAATAATGTTGTCTGTTTAAATGTTTCGATGTCACATCATATTAATTTGCTTTTTATAACATTTTGCTTTTTCACTTTATTATTCCACCTGTTTGCGGTTGTCCGTCATTGACCACAGGGTATAAAAAAATATATACAAAAAGCATTTATAGAAAAAAAAATATCCAAAAGCATATATATATAAAAACTGAAAAAATATTTTAAAAGTAAGTGATGTGTATGCAATAATAACCAATTTAAGTGTAAATATATATAAATATACCCGTACATATATATTAGAGTGGGCCATAAAATTACACTAATTTGATATTATTTATTTAAATGTACTCATGGCTATAATTTAATAATAATTTTTTAGTGTGAGTTGTGGTTTTTTATATGAAAATCATTAATTTATTTGTTATGTGAAGATTAATATCTGTTTTTTTTTTATGAAAATTATTATTTGATTTTTTATATGGAAATTATGATTTCATTTTTATATACAAATCATATTTTTTTTTATATGAAAATTATTATTTAACTTTTTATATGAAAATTATTATTTAACTTTTTATATGAAAATTATTATTTTATTTTTTATATGAAAGTTAATATTGGTTTTTTTATGAAAATTTTTAGGATATTTTTTATATGAAAATTATTATTTTATTTTTATATGAAAATAATAATTTTAGTATTTATATGAAAATTATTATTTCATTTTGTATAGGAAAATTACTATTGTTTATTTACATGAAAATTTTTTATTTTATTTCTTATATGAAAAATTTTATTTTATTTTTTATTTGAAAGTTATTAATTTTTTTATATGGTCGATATTTTTTTATATGAAAATTATTTATATTTTTTATGTGAAAATTATTTTTTTTTTTGTAATAAAAATTATTGTTGTTTTTTTATAAAAAAGTTTTTACTTTAATTTTTAATGAAAATTATTATTTTATTTTTTATATGAGAATTATTATTTGTTTGTTTTTATGTTTAACTATAACAAGAAAAAAAAAAATTTTACAAATAGTTTTATAGGAAATTTAATTTCCCGCAATATTCTTATGAACGAAAATTTGCGTCTTTTTCACTTTTTTAAATTTCATAAAAATGCAAAAATCAATCAAGAACATGGAAAAATACAGGGGCGGGGAGTAATTGAGTTTTGTGATCTCTATCAACTTTATTGGATAAAAATTACCTTACTAATTGTATTAACTATGCAAATTTAAAAAATTTGTAAAATCAATTTATTGCATTGAAGCGAGTCTCTGTTTTTCATGGATAAATAATAAAATGACATTTGAATAAGTACATATGTTTTTATATAAAAAAAGTTGGACTATTTGCCTTTTGTTTTTAATGTAATACTGTGTAATATAGAATTGGACAAGCTTCCAGTCCTTGTTTTATTAAAATAGTAGTAGAAAAATAATATATATAAACTTTAAAAAGCTTGGAGTGTGTATGGCATTCCACGAAACACACGATAAAAGAGTATAGCAAGTTTTGTTTCTTATGTAAATTATAGCTTGCACATTTTGTCATGTTCTGTTAACCGTTACGCTATCAGAACGATGGTTTATTTCTAAGTTAATCTCCTATTCATTTTTACCACCCATTTGCGCAAGTTTTAATAAACCTTTTGACATTATAATTCCGTGTAGGTTTTTAGCACTCCGATCTCAGTTTGGATATTGTACAACAAAAAAATTTTAATTTCTTAAAAATAATTCTTCGTGGCAATCATTTAAAGCTATGCATATTCTGATTTAATGTTATTGTAACTAATATATATTATACAAGAAAAGTAAATAAATGCCCTTGGGTTCTGAAATTTACAATTTTAAAAATTTACATGACATTCATCATATACCTTTATATAAAAATGAGAGTGGTTTTCAACCAATTTGCTGATTTGTTGACATGGAACAAAATGTATAAATTTAAAACTAAGCAGTGACGCACCTTGTTCTGATGAAATTTTATGTGGTCAAACTGTGGTAAAAGAGTATAATATTTAAATTATTTTGGATAGTCTGGTTTCACCAATACGCCATCCTCAGTGTCAATTATCCTTCTCACTTTCGAATGAAAATTGTCACTGAGGATGGCGCCAAAATTGCCAAGGCATGAAGGAAAATAATTTCAAAAAAATTCAATGTTTTACCCTGTCTGAAACAACACATTTAATAAAGAGCATATTAATTATTTAAAACATCGCCTGCACATATAATTTGATTACAGAAATATCTTGTTTTTATTTCTTTCTTTTCAGCATTACAGCAAAAAAACTGGAAAAGTCCCTGACCATTTTAACAGCAAACACTTTTCATCTTATCGCTATCCGTTTCTTTTTGACTTGACTACCTGGCAAAACAGCTACGCCTTGAAAATAGTTTGGAAGCTACAATATATCTGTGGTGTTAACGTAAGGGTGGAATCAACTAAACTAGACCTCGAAATATTTAATATTGACGAACAACTTTTACACAACTTTTCTTATATCACGGAAAAAAAAATGCTCCATCGTTGTTACTAAAGAATATCTGAGTATGTTATGTTTTATTACGCTCGAACTTACACTCTTCTACTATTTATAAATAAGACAATCTAAACTTAATTTATCCACCTACGACATTTCCTTTTCTGTTATGATTTATCATCAAAAAATAATCGCTGCTCATTTATCCTTAAATCCTAAGTTAGTCTAGCGGCCTTCATTTGCTGCCATTATGAACGCTGAATTTAAACCAAATTTGTCTTAGACTTAACTCACGATAAATTAGATGCTAAGAAATGGTTTCATACTTTCGCAACTTCAGCTAGCAAAGGTCATGACGATGCACACATACTCGTACATCTTCTGACGCACATCAGCCATCAAAATTCACCAAAGAAAAACGCTCGAAAGAAAAGGCCATTTGATGATTTGTGATGGCTTTACAGACGACACATTTTTATCGCCTAATTTTCGCCTATTACGCTTTGCTAACACTATTCTAATGAGACGAAAGAAAATAAATTCAAATAATATACACCTACAGTAGGTTGAATCAGCAAAAAACTTTATGCACTAACCGGGTTTAAGCCCTCGTTACTAGATGCTCTAGCAGCGGAACTCTCCGAGTGTGGGACTCCTTCTTATCTTCAAGTATACCGCACTAAAACCTAACCTCCCACGGCCCGCGCATTCTTCCTTACCTGGGACCGCGCTTAGCATTACTTCAGGTAAGGAAGCGCGTTACGTGAGCTCTATGGCTACTCTCACGCTAACTGGCTAGACAACCGTCTTCCCGTTTCGCAAGGAGGGCATTCCTCGCGTATCGTCTGACTATATCCCATCTAACGTTTTCGCAGGTCATCTTGCGAATGACACTGCCCGGGGAAAGTTCGCCAATTGTCTCTTCCACCCGCCTTCTTTCTTCTGCGAATTGCTCGCATTCGAAGAAGGTGTGGCGTACGTCGTCTATGGCTCCGCAGTAGGTGCAGTTCGGGGTTTGAACTTTGCCCATTCTATGGAGATATTCACGGAAATAACCGTGTCCGGTTAAGAACTGGGTCAGGTAGAAGTCGACTTCTCCATGAGGTAGGTTCAGTCATGGTTCTAGTTCGGGGATTAATACCCTGGTCCACCTTCCAGCAGCACTGCTGCTCCATTGTAGTTGCCACCGCCGGATCGAATCACCCCGCACCCGCGTTGCAGCAACGTCTCTACGTACCTCTGCACGAGTGTCGTAAGTCATTTTTCTTTCCTCAGCGAGGAGATATATCGGTATAGTCCCCGCGATGACCAGAACAGCATCTGCGGAGACCGTGCGGTATGCTGAGGCGATTCTCAGGGCCCCTCTACGTTGGACTGCGGTAATATCGGCCCGATACTTTCCAAATTTCATTGCGTCCGCCCATACTTCTGCACCGTACAACAGTATAGAATCTGAGGCGGACACCAGCAGCTTTCCTACGCATGGCTTTGGTCCACCTGTATTTGCCATTAGCCGACTCAGACTTGCGATGGTCTTCACAGCCTTATCGCAGGAGCTTCTTAGATGCTCCGAGAATGTCAGCTTGTTGTCCAATTTCACCCCTAGATATTTCGTAGAGCGGCGCGTCTCTATCTGTTGCTCCCCAACATTCATGTTGGTGATTGTGGGAATCCTTCTTTTCGTTAGTATCACGATCTCTGTCTTGGCTGTAGCCAATTGGAGGCCGTGATTATTCATCCACTCGTCTACACTGCGCATCACTTGGTTCAGTTTAAGCTGTGCCAGGTCGCAGTTTCGTGCTGTTATCACCGCAACCACGTCGTCTGCAAAAGCAACTAGAAAAGTGCTTTCTGGCATCTGCATTCGAAGGAGACTGTCATAGGTAGCATTCCAAAGATCAGGGCCGAGCACCGACCCTTGTGCTGCTCCGCCTGTTAGCTTCACCTTTTTTGGCCTTGCGTCGTTTCATAGATTAGCCAGCGGTCTGTTAAGTAGTCCCTCAATATATCTAACAAGTATATCGGGACCTTAAAGGAGCGTTCTAATGCATCAAGCATGTCTTCCCACCTGGCAGAGTTAAAAGCGTTTTTAATAAAATAAAATAAAATAAAATAAAATAAAATAAAATAAAATAAAATAAAATAAAATAAAATAAAATAAAATAAAATAAAATAAAATAAAATAATATAAAATAAACAAACTAAAATAAAATAAAATAGGGTAAAACAAAATTAAATAAAATAAATTTTAAATATAAAGGAAAGTATTTGAAAACTGGCCGGAAGGTTATCAGGAATTATAAAGCTGTTTATGATATATGTTTTCTGAATCTGGTAAGATACATATATTAATTTTTATTATTCAGTTGTAAAAAATAGCTCCTTTTTTTCTTGTAGCGAGAGTAAGACAAGCATGCATTTCTGACAGTGCAATGCTTTCGAGAGATTATTGTAGAGGATGTGGAAATAATAAATAATAAAACGGTAAGGGTGGTTGAACAGTTGTGCGCATTATTTCGCCATTATTGTTTTTTATTTTCTAAACGCCTGCATAGACATTTTTATGTACGCAACTGTCTATAAACCGTTTTTTCGGTTAAGAGCCATTTAAGTAAGTAGATGCCTATAAATGTGGGCGTAGTCAGTTGTTGGCCAAGAAGAAAACCTTAATTCCTTTGTGTGGACTTATTCTATTTTTTTTTTTTTTTTGTAATTTTATTTTATTTTAGCTTAATTCATTTCATTTAATTTTATTTAATTTTTTTGTTTTATTTTTCTTTATTATATTTTGTTTTATTCTTTTTATCTTATTTTATTTAATTTTTTTTTTTTTTTTAATTCATTTCATTTAATTTTTTTATTTTATTTTATCTAATCAGTTTGGCTAGCTGGCTTGAGGTCCAAATTGAAATTAAAAACACAAGGGTTTTTTATATATTACCAATATATTTCGACTAAACACGGTAATCGTCTTCAGGGTGAAAACTACAAAACAACAAAATAACTAAACAAATAACAAATTTTCTAACATACAAATTTTAAAAAATTAATCACATACATTTTTTTACACGTGTGTATCACTTGACGTGGAGTTTATCACTGATCGTTTGTTTGTCAACAAATTTCTATAGAAGGTAGCGGAGTTATCTACGTCCGTTTTGTAGTTCATTCCTTTGCTGATTGGTGTATTAACAATGTTAAGCATTTCCAGAGTAAATCGTTTGCTGTAATGTTGTTCTTGTTGAAGAATAGTAGCTTTGCCGAAGTTTGGTGAGTGGGAGTTTTAAGTACACTGGGTCATAGTTGCAGTTTTTTGGTTTGCAGTATGGTGGCAACATTTGTAATCCGATTTGTGTTGAGCTAGTCGAGTTTTAAGTTTGCCTTTTGCTGTTCCAACATATAGGCTGGGGCATGGTTCGTTGTTTTTTCCATTGCAAGGGATTTGGTACACTATATTGCTTTTTTCTGTATGTGGAATTTTTGATTTTGTTTTATTATATATGTTTTTAATGTATTTGTTGGCTTATGGGCTATTTTTACTTCATCTTTGTTGTAGCAGTCTAATTTGGCCAATCGTTCCAACAATTTTGGCACAAAAGCTACTGACTTAAATATTTTCTGCGGTTTTTCTTTTTCTCTTTCTTGATTCTGTTCTTCCTGATTCATTGCTGTATTCATTATCATCGTCTTTGGATGCTTTGAATAAAAGTTGATGATTCGTCCTGTTGATGTTGATTTCTTATACCACTATAACTTCAATTCATTTTTGCGTCTAATAACAATTGAGTCAAGATATGGTAGTTTTCCGTCGTCTTCAAGTTCCGTTGTAAAATTTATATATTTTTTGAAAGAGTTTAGGGTGTGCAGCGTACTTTTTACATCATCTTCGTGTATTAAAGCAAATAGATCGTCGACATATTTTGTGAGTAATGTCGGTACTCTTGCTAATTTTGTTGTTGTGTTCTCTAATAGTTTTTCCATCACTATGTCGGCAATTACTGGTGAGGTTGGGGATCCCATCGGCAATCCTTTTAGCTGCGTATACAATATATCATTGAATTTGAAATACCTATTTTCTTCGGTGCAAAACGTAAGTATTTCCATAAACAGTTTTTTTGGTATATTTGTGTGTTGTTCTATTTTCGTCCAATTGTCTCTTATGATCTCAAGGGCTAATTGTGTGGGAATGCTGGAAAACAGGGATATTACGTCGAAAGATATTAGCTTTTCACTGTCAGAAATGTAGGTGTTGTTAATTTTTGTTTTATACTCCAGTGTATTTTTGATGTTGTATGCCGAGTTTGCTGTTGCGTTTATTAATATATTTGCTATATATTTGCATAGGATGTGTGCTGGTGATCCAGTGGCCGAACAGATTGGCCTGCGCGGTGTTCGTTCCTTATGTAGAGCAGTTGTTGTAGAAATTTTATTTTTCTCCATTTTCGAAATTAAATCCGATTTGTAAAGTTTGTCGACCAGACTGTTATTTTTGCTTTGTAGTATCGATGTAGGGTCCTGTCTTTGAACCCTATACATTGTCAAGTCATTTAATATATCGCCCATTTTCTTATTGTAGTCACTTATATCCATAGCTACCATTTTATTGCCCTTGTCAGATGTTAGTATACGAATGTTTTTATTTTTACTAAGAAATTTATGCGTCCGTCCCACTGTATCAGTTATTGCACGATCTATTTCACTTTGCCTATTTGTTGTTGTATGATCTTTTATAAGTAGTTTTGTTCTTGCTTCCTCTTGTTTCTCTTTACCTTTAATTGTTTGTACAAGATCCTCTCCATCAGCTATATATTTGAATAAAGGAAATTTTGTACTCTCGATTGGAAGCGCAAATTTTGGACCTTTTGACAAAAGCATTTGTATGTCTGATGGAAACTCGACGTCAGTTTTGTTTACGAACCAACCTTCATTTTTATTGTTGTCAACAGAGAGATGATTTCGATTTTGGCGCAGTTTGTCGTTCTTTGCTTCTTGTCGTTTTTTTAGAGTGGTTGTGAGTTTTTCTGCGACTTCTGTTTCACTTTAAAGCAATTTCTCAAAATCTCCCGCGTTTAGATATTTCTTTAGTTTGGTTTTAGTTTGTTCCATCTGTTGCTGCTGTCTTTTTAATATGTTGTGTTTTTGTTTTATTTGCAGACTAAGTATTTTTGTGTGAAAATAATATGTATGCTAATCTAGAGTTATTTTATTTTATTTTGTTTTATTCTACTTTATCTTATTTTAAAATTTTTTTTTTTAATTTTTTTAAATTCATTTCATTTAATTTAATTTTATTTTTTATTTAATTTTTTTTATATTGTTTCGTATTGTTTTACATTATTTTGTTTTATTTTATATTATTTTATTTTATTTTATTTTATCTTATTTTAAAATTTTTTTTTTAATTTTTTTTAATTCATTTCATTTAATTTAATTTTATTTTATTTTTTATTTAATTTTTTTTTTATATTATTTCGTATTATTTTACATTATTTTGTTTTATTTTATATTATTTTATTTTATTCTATTTTGTCGTATTTTAAAATTTTTTTTTTTTAATTTTTTTTAATTCATTTCATTTAATTTCATTTTATTTTTTATTTAATTTTTTTTATATTATTTCGTATTATTTTGTCTTATTTTATATTATTTTATTTTATTTTATTTTATTTTATTTTATATTATTTTATTTCATTTTTTTATTATTATTTATTAATATTGAATTAATTTATTTTATTTTATTTTATTTTATTTAACATTATTTTATTTAATTTATTTTCTTTTATTTTATTGTCTTTTTTTTATTTTATTATTTTGTTTTATTTGATATTATTTTGTAGTATATTATTTTCTTTTATTTTATTTTATTTTATTTTATTTTATTTTATTTTATTTTATTTTATTTTATTTTATTTTATTTTATATTATTTTATTTGATTTTTTTATTATTATTTATTAATATTGAATTAATTTATTTTATTTTATATTATTTTATTTAACATTATTTTATTTTATTTATTTTCGTTTATTTTATTTTATTTTATTTTATTTTATTTTATTTTATTTTATTTTATTTTATTTTATTTTATTTTATTTTATTCTATTTTATTTTATTTTATTTTATTTTATTTTATTTTATTTTATTTTATTTTATTTTATTTTATTTTGTTTTATGAACTGTAAACTGTTTTTATTGTCACTCCAGCTGGGATCATTTCAAGCTCTTGCATTGGCTTGTGGCCGCCTGCCTCAATATCCACCCCCTCCCACAGTCTACGTCTTTAGTAATAAAGCAGACGCTTTGACGCAGACCCAAAATGTAAATAAATCGTTTTCATTGAAAGCCGTAAGAAGGCATTAGGCTCTAAACTCAAACATTATTCAATCAGTTATGCGAGCCAATAGGAGTTCGAGTGAAAGCTTTGCTGAAAAAAATATTATACCCATTTGTTGGATTTTAAATAAAATAATTATACCATATATAACTCACCAGCGGGTTGCGCGTTTATGTTGATATTTTTTTTTGCTTTGTTTTTATTGGGAATAGAATAATAAGAATCGAAATTAATGATATCCATGGAAAGTGCTGCCAAGTCTAAATAAAAGCATTATTACTGTATACCTCCTTCGATTTAAATTTCAGGTGTTATATGAATACGCTTAACCACCAGATGAATTATTATTATTGAAGCGTTGCCAACTATTCAATTATTTTTTTTTTTTTGTTTTTTTTTGTGGTTCGTGGACTGGCCGACTTTGAGCCCTCTTTACTACATGGTTGCTTTATGGTTCGCTTCATAATTCATAAAGATTTCACTTGTGTCGGCAATTCCAGAGTTTTTTTGCTTATACCACTAGCAATGCAATTGTTTAACTTCCGCAAATTGTACAAAAAATTTATTTGACTTTTATATGAAATCTCAAATCGGACAAAATTATTTTTCTCTTAAATTCCTTCGTTAAACTGGCTGTTAAAAGTTTAAAAATAAAATACTTCATTCTCCAACATTTTATTAAATAAACTGCTTGAATAATTTGTCAGCCTTCACAACTGGGTATATCTTTTCTTGGCTTGTGACACATATGGGTGTTTCCTAGAAAAAGTCAACCAACGAGGAAATTTTAAAGTTGCTTAAATTATGAAATTAAATCGTTTTTAGAAGTGCTTAGTGTTGATTTCATCTGATATAAAAGCAGTCATTAACATATTGCCTGCCTTTCATTGCAAAATTTATGAATTGCCATTTCCACTTTTCAAACTTAGTATTTCGTTATTTACTTGCATTCTTCTAAAATCTCTCAGTAGTCTTAGAAAAAAGATTCTTTTGAGAAAATAGGATTTATATAACAAAATATCCTATTTTTTCAATAACGCGAATTTTTTGCAAATTTTAAAACTTATTCCGACGGGTAACGTCCGCAACGCAAAAAAGCCTTTCTTTTTCATTAAAGTCCTACGGGTGCTACAATATTTGTTATATTGGAAGCCTACACAGAAAATTACGCTTTAATTTATATATCTAAAAAGATTCCGCGAAAATACTTTTGTTTGGCAAAAAAAGATATCAAAAATCTGTAACGTCCGCAACGGTAAGTGTGTGATAAGAAAGAAATAATTATTATTGTGACTAAATTATTTCTATTTTATGTACAAAAAATATATGTATGGACGCATTTGTAGATGGTTAACCCAAAAGACAAAACATCAGCAAAAAAATATTCAAGGCATTAAGTCTTTCCACTATTTTTCTTCTTCGGAAGGCAATTTGTGTATGAGAGCTGCTCGGACTGCCATTTCTAAAAAGTACAAAACACAAATTTAAAGCTATTTTTATTGCAACTTAGGTATATAAACATTTATTCACTCATCTTCTTAAAATCTTCTCATACAAGCCACTTTTATCCTACTTTGTCAAAAACTTTTAACTAATTTTAAAATATGTATATCATTATATGTATCAGAAAAAAATGTAACGTCCGCAACGTAACGTCCGCAACAAATATATGTAACGATAACTTACAAAAAGATTTTCCTATATTATTTTTGTGCTGGTTTTTGGGTACTCACTACTTTCATCTTTAATTTATCTTTAAAGATTTTTTATCTTTATACTGCGAAATTCGCATAAAATTGCCAATTTACTTAGTTACCTAAACACTACTTCTATTTTGAGTAACGTCCGCAACGCAGTTTAGTTCGCTAAAACAGCGACATCATACTATGTTTGCGTAGGCAAGATACTTTTACCGACAGTAGGTCCCTAAATACGCTTATATATAACAAATCGATTCCAGTTTTCACAATACTTCTTCCTTAAAATTCAATAAAATCGTTCGAACGTAACGTCCGAAACGCTAGGAAATGCCCATATCTATCGAAATATAAATTTCAATAACCACTTTAGTCACCACAAATAATAAAATTTGTATTTGCATACCTTTTGATGAAGTTGAATGTCAAATGTGTCGAGGCAAACCGCACTTTGAATGACACGTTTGAAGTCTGTAAATATGCAAAGCGAGAAAAGCCACCACAAAAGCAAGTCCGCAAGGACTTCAATGAGCAGGAAAATTGAAGCTGAAACTTATTTATGCGAAAGCAAGAGCGGAAGTCGCCTGTCGACGAACCAATCACAAAGATGGATGAGTGAATGTGCCAGTCGGCGTACTCTCAACTAAACACAAAATAAATAAATTGTAAGTAAATATAATGGAGATGACAAGCAAAAGTAAAAGAAAATACTTGTAACTAAATAATTCATGTAAATATATATAGATGTGAGTAAACACATAAATATATAAAGTAGTATGTTGAAAACTAGCTTCGCAGGGATTACTGCGCTTAAGTGGGCAGCGCCTGACGCTGCTGCTGTAATGATTGCTCTGTTTACAAACAAAGTATCTACTTTCCACTCGTGGCACACAGTCAGCATTTTTATAAAAATAATTTTTTTTTCTTCCGCTGAGTATTCTTTTACTTTCGAACGACTTTTCTGCTTGCACTGCGCTTGCTGCTTTCGTCCAGCTGCGTCCTGTCTCATGGCCATGGCTTCTCGCATTACTGCTACAGCTGTTGTTGTTCTGATATCGATAATGTAGATGATAGCTGCAAAAAGAAAGTTTATGCCTTGATATGTCCCAATTTATGCGCGTATCCTTACCTATAATAAAGCTATAACTTTCCTATTGCAATTTAATGTGCAGCCTTGAGATGAACGATGCATGCGTCTTCGGCAGGGATGGTCATCCAGCATCCTATAGTCACACTATTCGGTATTCACGATATAAAATCAATATCCATGTGATAAAATCACAAATAATTTGCATTCTTAAGAAAATTTATTTGCTACCGCCATCTGAAATTTGTAATTTATGGGGCGAATTATTAAAAATTAAGTTTAAAAAACTTAATGAAAAGTATTATAAATACAGGGTGGCTGATGAATTTTGCTACATTAAGAAACTCAAATAATTTTTTTTTTCAGTGTATGGAATTCATTTTTCTTTTATTCATGTTAAAGCTCATTAAATTTTATTAAATATAGCTTAATTAGTTTTAAAAATAATGGAATTTAAATGCCCCCCCTGCTCGTCGATGCATGTGCGGCATCTTACCAAAAAGTTGTTCATTACTGCTTGGAGAGTTGAGACAGGAATAGCCGCCATTGTTTCTCGAATGGATTGCCTTAGTTCATTCAAATTTGTTGGTTTTGCTTTGAAGACTTCCTGTTTGCAATAACCCCACAAGAAAAAGTCAGGTGCAGTAAGGTCAGGCGACCTGGGTGGCCAACGGAATGTGGAGTTTCTGGATATCAGCTTATTGGGAAATTTTCGTCGCAATTCTGTCATAACAGGTTGGGTTATATGAAGAGCTGCACCATCTTGCTGAAACCACACAGAGTTGAAAGAAATTCTCATTCGGCGTAATTCTGGATAGAAAAACTCTCTCAACATGCTCAAGTAACGGTCTCCAGTAACCGTAACGGTTTGACCGTTTTCTTCGAAGAAGTAGGGCCCGACAATGCAGCGTGATGAAAATGCATACCACACTGTGACACGAAGTGGATGCAATTCCGTCTCATGGAGTATCTGTGGGCTGGAAGCACTCCATATTCGATAATTTTGTTTGTTTATGTTGCCGTTTAAATCGAAATGGGCCTCGTCAGACATGAAAAGACAGTTCAACATGTTTCCATCCTCTTCCACCATTTGAAGCATCTTCTGGCAAAATTCCAAGCGAATCGGCAAGTCTGCAGCGTTCAGTTTGTTGGCCATTTGAATTTTATATGGGAATAAGTCCAAATCTTTGTGCATAATTGACTGTAATGACTGTCTGCTTACACCCATTTGAGCAGATAAGCTTCTTGTCGAAACACGTGGATTGTTTTGTATGGCAGCAGCTACAGCAGCGATTGTTTCCTCCGTCCGAACTGAAGGGTTTCGATGGTAAGGTCTTCTGTTGACTGTCCCATGCTCGGCAAAATTGTTTACAAGTCTTATTATGGGCCATCTGCTCGGAGGATTGCCGCCAAACGTGCGCCTATACTCTTTTTGAACCGAAACTACGGACTCCAGTGCTTGATAGCGGCGGACAATCCAAATTCTTGTTTCAGTGTCCCAGTTATCCATTTTTGTTAAATGTAAAAGTCAATCTGCAAAATAAAAAAAAATTAACCAGATTCATTAAATAGAAAAAAAGTTATTTAATTTTTTTTTGGTAGCGGCTTTCATTAGCCACCCTGCTACACAAAGGGGGATAATAAAGAAAAATTGTTCTGCTACCAAAACAAATTTTTTTAATTGAAAGCAAGCAAAAAAATAAGCGAGCAGAAAAAATTCTGAAAGTAATTGTTTTTTTTTTATATCAAAATTATTGTTTTATTTTTTACATTATAAATATTATTATATTTTTTTATATGAAAATTATTATTTTACTTTTTGTATGAAAATAAGAATTTTTTTATATGAAAATTATTATTTTTTTTATATCAAAATTATTGTTTTATTTTTTATATTATAAATATTATTATATTTTTTTATCTGAAAATGATTATTTTATACTTTATAGAACATTTTTTTTTTATAATAAAACTATTATTGTTTTATTTTTTATATGAAAATTAATATATTTTTATATGAAAATTATTATATTATTCTTTTTATGAAAATTGTTTTTTTTTTATATAAAAGTTCTTGTTTTCTTTTTAATGTGAAAATTGGTATTGTTTTTTTATATATATGTTATTTTAAATTTAGAGATAACCACCATAGCTTTTCATATAGATAAATTTCGCTGCTAGACTTCCTCCTCAGAGAAATTTTTGAGATAATATTCATCAGAATGCCGAAATATACTGTAATAATTTAAGACCTTAATATTAACTTTTGCATGTCTATCATTGCTCTGAAAATGGCAAACTATTAAAGCAAACAAAAAACTGTCTACAAATAGTTTTATAGGAAATTTTATTTCCCGCAACATTCTTATGAACGGAAATTTTCTTTAAAATTTTATAAAAAATGTAAAAATCAATCAAGAAAATAAATAAATACAGGGGCTGGAAGTAATTGTAATAGAGTTTTGTGATCTCTATCGACTTTATTGAAATTCACTGCCAAATTCCGATTAATCGATTAAATTCTCTCATAATCTATTACATTGGAATCGCCCATAGACACTACAGATTCTTAAAGGTTATTGAAGGCATGGTTATCTTTTTTTTTTGTTCTAATTAAATTTTTGTGTTGAGCATGAAAAATTAATCGACTTCTTTTGTAAGGGTAGATATTAAGGTGCGGACAGAAAGAATTTTACTCACTGGAAATAAATAGTTGCTGTTGTTTTAACCGCAAAACACTCCCCGAGGATTTGGTCGTTTTGCCGATATGAATAGTTGAAACAAGGCTTGAAAGAGAAAACTAAGAACTTTTCTGTAGATGATCTTGATCTCGAAACTAAATTAACAGCAGAAGCTGAAAAAATCTTTTTCATATTTAGTATGTATTTCGTACAGTTCTTGTTTAATTATTGCATGCAAGTTGGGTTTCCTGATCTGAGTGAGGTAAGCGAATAAAAACCGAACTATTCCACTGTTTTCCAAACGTTTAGCTAATGTTTTAAACGTCATCAGGTTTCATCGTATCATTTTTGTTAATTAATTAAAAATTGTGATTTATACTCATGAATGCGGTACAGTCGAAAACGGCTCTCCTTGTTCTTTAAGACCCACACACAATTTTTTATATACTATCTTCGCGACAAAATATTTTAGAGCAGCTCCATATTACTTCCAATATTTCGCTTTAAGAAGGAATACTAAAAATGTAAAGGTCAACAGCCATTAAATGGTCATTTATTTAACCGTTTAATCGCTTTTCATCTAATATCCAATAAAGCGCACCACCTAACTCTATCCTTTGCCAGTTGACGCCAAGGAATCGCAGATCATTCTTTACTTGGTCTTTCCAATGGTCTTCCTCTGCTTCCATAGGTGGTTTCCGACAAGAATATCTTCTGGGCCGGAACATCTTCATTCATTCGACATAACATGGCCTAGCCAATTAAGACTTTGGGTCTTAATTCTTTGGACTATGTCGCTCTCTGCATATAGCTCATACAGCTCATCGTTAAATCATCTTCGGTAAATACCGTCGACGTCGCGTAGAGGCCTTTCTTTCGAACAATCTTTTCTTGAAAACTCCAAGGACCTACTCATCAGCGGCTGTCATCGTCCATGCCTCTGCTCCATGTTCCAGGACGGCCAGACTTGTAGAGTGTGATTTTTATTCATCGAGAGGGGACTTTGCTTCTCAATTCTCTACTCAGTCCAAGGTAACACTTCCGATTCTGACTGAGCTTTCGGTGTTTGCACAGCCGTATAAATTTTGCAAGGAAACTGAGTTCAGACATAGCAGCATAGAGGCAGCTTCTGTTCATGCTGTCGATAGCGGTTCTAAAATTTACAAAAAGGTGATGCCTACCGATCCCTTTTTGATGGGGTTTTTCTAATATTTGGCATGTAGGGTAAATCTGGTCGATGGTAAATTCACCAGGTCTGAAACCACACTGATAAGGCGCAATCAATCTGTTCACGTCAGGCTTCACTCTTTCGCACAATATGCTTGAAAGGAACTCATATAGGATACTAAGGAGATTCATTCCCCGATAATTGGTACAGATTGTAAGATCTATACTCTTGTGATAACCAAGCACAAATTTAAAACGTCGCTTTCATGAAACTTGTTGAAGGTGTTTCCAGTACATGTATCCACGAAACGGCGGAAAAAACAAATAAGTCAATAGTTTTATTAAAACTCCCATTTTCCATAAGGAACTGAAACACAGATCATCTCCATCAAATCAGGTCTCATCGTTTTTAGTATTGACGTAGTAGTAGTACCTCGATTCTTGCACGTTATGAAAACCGGGCTCGGTGCAAGTTTCGAGTATGTAGCAAGTAGCTAGTATCTGTTTTATGAAACCATTGCAATTATTTCTGGCATGAAAAAACTCGGCCTTTTCCTTGAACGTATCAGATGTGATTGGTAAGCTCTTGGCTCGTTGTTTTGCAAACGATTTCATCAATGCTCTTTCCGTTTTTGGAAGCTCTGGAGGTTTCAACGTTTTCCGCTTCCCAGGACCAGTGCCGGACATTCTTATCGGCACACTCGTTTTCTGCGATTTTCACAGAATTTGGCTATAATAAAATTATTTTAACAAAATCTATGTAAAAGCATGTTTCAATGTCCAACACAAGTATCATAAATTTTGTTTTAAAAATGTCCGCAAAACTCGCGAAATTTCAAAAAAATATATCAAAACTTTAAATTTACAGATTTTTTTGGAATATGCAGGTGTTAATCTTAGTTTAGCTGATTTTTGGCAATTTTTTCTCCAACGAGCTAAAGTATTTTCTTTCATACAAAAGAAATTGCGTTCACAAAATTGTATGGAGAAAAATCCGGAAGTCCCCAAGATAAATTTTCACAAATTTTGCGTACATTTTTAAAACAAAATTTATAGCAGAAAATGACTGTGCAAATAATTATGTCAGGCACTGTACTTCTTTATGGCGTTTTCCCTTTTTTAATACGAGTTATTGTTGATCCATGCACTTCATTCGCCTAACGATAGTATGTAACGGCATAAAATGTTTAGGAGGAAAAAAGAAATTGATTAAGCCATGTGCGTCCGTCCGTCCGTCTGTTAACACGATAACTTGAGTAAATTTTGAGTTTTCTTAATGAAATTTGGTGCGCAGGTTCCTTAGCACTCATCTCCGATCGCTATTTAAAATGGGTGAAATTGGATTATAGCCACGCCCACTTTTTATGTATAGAATATTTTTTGAAATACAAAAAAAGTGATTATTTAGTATATAATACATTTATAAGGATACAATTTGGTGACTACATTGAGATTGAGGCATAAAATAAAGTTTTCAAGAAATTTTTGAAAATGGGCGTGGCACCGCAAACTTTTGATTTAGTCAAATTTAAAAATAAAATTTATCATAAATCAAAAACCATTCAAGATATCGAAACGAAATTTAGCACACATATTTATATTAATAGAAGAAATATCTTGAAAAAATGGACGAAGTCGGTTAAGGTCCACGCCTACTTTTATACGAAAGATTTTGAAAATTTATTTATCGAAACGATATTTGAAAGTATTCATGAAACGAGCTCAAGGCCAAGGCTTTTTGAATTTATGAAAATTATTATTGTTTTTTATTGTTTAATAATCATTTTTAATTAATTATTAAAAGTTTTTAATCGATATTTGTCGAAAATGTTAAACATATAAAGGTAAATGTTTGTTGTAAAAATGGGCGAAATCGGTCAACGGTCACGCCCAGTTTTTGTTATGTTAGTTCTGAAAGATTTCTTTGTAAAATGTAAAACGCGACATTTTTATAACCATGCAAGCTATATCAATAAGATCTTGCACACATAATAAGCTTTTTAAGCAAAACTCAACCGCAAAAAAAAATTGTTTGTGGATTTTGTGGAAGTAGGCGTGGCGCCGCCCACTTTTCAGCATACAAATTCTGCTAACTTCAAAGGCGAGTGCTTGTAGTTTGAACTATATATTTCAATTAAAATTGGTCAGCTGCTTCTGAATAGTATGTGGTATACTCCTGCCGAAAACTAAGGAAATCGGATAACACAAAAGTAAAATATCAGGGCAAGTTGTTAATACCCCACTGCAATAGGGAAGTTATATACCTTTTTTTATTTTTATACCTTCAATGAAAATGAAATGTTTGTGAGTATGAGAAGAAGAAGAGATGGCCCCATCAATAAGTAAACTGAAATAATAAGGGCGATGAGCTGAGTTGATTTAGCCATGTCCGTCTCCGAGTGTTTTTCTGCCATGGAAGGCTTCTCAGCAAAAATTCATCTTCTATTATGAGTTCGAAGTCGGCAAAAATCTCTAGGTCCCGCCAATTTGTAGGAAAAAATTCAAAACGGCACAACACAAATTGGAAGAGAAGCTCGGAGCAAAAATCTCTTGGGAAGTTTATGAGGATATACCTGTTGTATATCGCGCCATACAATTATGATTTTTTTAAAATTCATTTACCACTCAAAACTCATAACCGAAGTCTTTCTATTGAAAACAATCAGCTGGCTTTAGATTGGTATGCAATAATAGATCACTACAATGTATATAATGTTCGGCTCCACCCGAACTTAGACTTCCTTACTTGTTTAATCTAAACAACGGTTGCTTCCTGCCAAAAGCAACGAGGGCATGTAGCAAGTATCGGGGTCTAATTGGTTGGATGTCGCAAGGCACTACTGTAATTATGACTTATACCAATGAGATAATAACTCCTACTGCTATACCCGGACTTAGATGATCGTATTTGTTAATTTTGAAAAGTGGCCGTAAAAATTATTTCTCACAAAAGTGTTTTGCTTTCGTAACTGGAATAAGCAATACAACCTTAAACCCGCGTCTTCGTAGGAAAAAAATTCAAACATGCTCGGTAGCTTAGTTTTTTTTTTTAAAAATCATAGTTTTGTCGGTTCCATTGAATTTGCTGGATTCATAAATATGTTTGTACACACGGCGAGCAATCTTCAAAAACCAGCTTTATCTTAGCGGCTTGCGGTTGTTACCACCTTCATTAAAGTTATCTTCGGATTATGTCATTCCAAGTGAGAGGTAAAAAAAGGAAATAAAGAAAAAATACAAAAGAGATTATTTACGACAGCCAACATATTTCACTGCTGATGCGTCTAAATAACATCTCCTTGCAGCTCTACTTTCCTTGTCGCTAGCAGCTCGTACGACGTGCCACGGGAATTTATTGAACGCGTAGCAGGTGTCACAATTTCCGTTGTTATTGTTATTCGCTGTAACTGGTTTGATTAAAATTTCTTGCTGCTCCACTCTATTGGCATGACATTAAATTACTTGGTATGCACAGCATGAAGACGTTTGTTTATTCGCGCGCTATTGGAAATATTTTGTAATATATACCGTGGATCCACTCCATCATTTAAAGAGACTATAGTTAAGAGCACGGTTCTGCTTTATTATCAGCTTGTATGAGTTTGTATGTATGTGTGTGTGGAATACGGATTCACTCCATTACGAAACTTTACAAGTAAATCGGGATTGGTTTGGATAAAAATTTAAACTATATACCAAGCTGTGTTATTACAAAACAATTTATATCGTGCAGAGAACATACATACATACATATATAGGTCAGCAGCCCTTAATAGCTGTTTGTTTAACCGTCTAAACAATTTTGACCTGCGAATAAATCGCACAATGTTGATGTCTGCGTAGAGCTCATACAACTCATCTTTAAATCTGCTTCGACAACTTTGATTCGTTTTTTCATTCATGAACTATTTTTAGCTCTCAACAAAAAAACTAGCAACGCAGACTCCGCATATTAAAGAAAATTCGAGCACGCACCTGTTTTCTGTAGCCTTGCAACTGGGTATAAGATTGTTCAACAAAAACTTCTCGTGCTCCTATTCAAGCTTTTAAAAAAATGTCACGGCAAGAAAATTGCTTACAAAAACTTTCACCAAATTCTACTTTCATTACTTTTCTTGTCCCTTCTTTGCTTTCAATTTCGTCTGAAGCCTTTTCGCAGTCACTCTGCTCAGCTGTTTTTGTCGAAACGCTAAACATTGCTCATTAGCTATAATTGGTACAGGCATTATATCCATAAAAGCAAATTAGTTACAATTTTTAATACCATCAAAGCATTGAGCCACATAAACTGAGCGAAGTTCTGGGTATATTGTAGTGCTTAAGCTTTAAAGGGATTTGTTACAAAATCGTACCGCACACAAATGACAATGGGTATTTCCAGAATATCAGACAACTTGTAACTAATAACTAAACTGTAACTGCTTTAGAGATTGATTTAACAAGTAAGAAATTCCAAGTGAGGGTGAAGAAGTGCATTGGAAGTATGGTTGGGATATTTTATGGCATCTCACTAATTACAATAGCCAATGATATTTATCTCTTAAGGTAACGATTACCTTAGTTCAACTTAAACAAATCACTTGTAAGTTCCTAGCACTTGAAAGAGCAAAACTCTCGTACCAGCAGGCTTTTCTAACATTAGTTTCATTTTGGTCTAACCTTATTCAACCTGCCAATTTCATGGAACTTCCATGCAAACATTTATGACAGCATCAGTTAAGGAACGTGGCGATTAAAGACGGCTAAATATCTTAATAAAACAACAACAATAATATCTGATAGACTGTTGCAAGTGGCAGATCTTCACAGCAAACATCAGTTACAGGCAAGACCGCAGATCTATATCCGTCTCATTGGCAAAGTTTGCTAATACCCATGATACACATGTGGTATAGATACCACAGTATCGATACTGTAGTTGAGAATATACTACAACCAGCCAACAACTACTCGTGGTATGAAGGTGATACATATGTGGTATAGATCGTGGTATTGATACTATACTACAATGTGTGTCCTTGCTATACTACATCAAAGCCCTTAAACAAATGACGGAAGCGTGGCGAGCTCCTGAAATATTGCCGAGGCTGCAATGGTTGCACAGCTATATTAAACCAACTGTATATACACAGTACCTTGCAGCTCTGCCCATTACTATGGAAATCCCCATACATATATTTAAGCATATTAGACTGGGCCAAAAAAAGTATTATTTGTTTTTTTTTTGGAAATTGTTTTGATATTATTTTTCAGAATAGCGAAAAAAATATTGTAAAATGTCATATCTAAATATTAATTTTCAGAGGACTATCATTGATAGTACATGTAGATTTTCTGAAACTGCTTTGTTTTAAAACAATTTAAAACATTCAATTAAAAAGTTAAGCACCACGCTGTCAGTGCGAAATTAAATTCTCCACATACAAATTCGCTCTGCCGCTCTAGAGTAATGAACTGGTCAACATTGGTATGATTTTCTGATTTCACTTTTTAGCTAAAGAAAAAAATATTAACAAAAAAGCATCACAGTACACATGAGAGAAGTTTCCTTTTTGGGGATCATTTCAGGATCATTTCGGGATATTTTTTTTTTAACTGTGGGACTTTTTCGGGAACATCCCAAAATAATCCTAAAATGATTCCGAAAAAGTCCTAAAAACATTGCAGAAATAATCCTGAAAAAGGCCCAAAAAAGTACCGAAATGATCCTGAAACAAACCCAGCAAAATCAACTACAAAATTCTCAAAAACAATCCCGGAATTATCATGTAATGATTCCGCAATGAAACCGAAAAAGTCTTGAAATGATTCCAAAAAATCCCCGAAAACAGTTTCGAAATGATCCTGTAAAGGCACCAAGTTTTCCTAAAAATCAAGAAAAAAGTCCTGAAATAATATGGGAAATGTCCCTAAACGCTCCCAAAACTGTTCCGCAGTGGCCCTGTAAAGGTGTCATGTTTTTCTGAAAGTCAGGAAAAAATGTACAAATAATCCAGAAAAAGTCCCGGAATCGAGCCGAAAGCAATTTCCAAATGATGGCAAACGTGTCTCGAAATAAAGCTAAAAAACTCCCGAAATGTTCCTGAAAACCATCCCGAAATGATCCGAATGCGGCGTAATTCTGCTATGATTTGACATCTGCTAAATTCTGTATTAACTTAATTCTACTTTCTGGTGGCAATTTTTTGAGGGTGCATTCAATGAACTATAGTCAGCTAAATTGTTTTTCTTCAATAGCTTTAAGCTCAGTTCTGAAAAAATTTTACTAGCACCATATATTAAAAGTAATTTTTTTTTTGGTCATTTTGAATTTTGGAAAAAAGAAATAAATTTTTATTTTTTTTGACCCAGTCTAGCGTCAATGAACACTTGACAGAGCTAATTATTTTGACATTAATGTATCGATTCAAGTTGCCATGGATATATAAATCTAGCGTCCATAATCTCAATTTCTTTTATTACCATTCATATTTACTTAGCAGCAACATCAATACAGGCCTCCTATTGAATTATTTATGATGCAACACTATCACTAATGTGCGTCTCCATCTTGTGTTAAGCAGCAGCGATAAAAATAAAATCAACATCACGTCTCGAAAATCATAACAAGAATAGCATTAGTTGTATATATTATGTACTAGATGCTTAAGAATAACTCGTATACTT
Source organism: Merzomyia westermanni (assembly GCA_949987695.1). Lineage (NCBI taxonomy): Eukaryota > Metazoa > Arthropoda > Insecta > Diptera > Tephritidae > Merzomyia > Merzomyia westermanni. The sequence goes on from OX465290.1 coordinate 47,720,412, forward strand.
ATCCATGTATGAGTGCAACTGTAGCAATCACAGCAACAAACAGCCACGTGTAATATCTAATGGAGTTTTAGTTACGTATACGCCATGGTATTTGATTCCCTTTGATTGCATAGGTTTATTCATTGAATAATATCTTTGCAAATTATAGCGCACAAAAGCGTCAAATCAATGTCATATTATCGAACACATAAATCATAAGTGATATACTTTGATGAGTTTACGTCGCAAATATATCACATTTATGTATAACACGTGCGCGGCTGATGTATTTGTGGTGGGGAAAAAAACTAAGAGCATAGATACTTGAGTCAATAAGACGGCGCCTACCAAGTACTCGTGAAGTTTCATGTGTATCCTGCATATAAATTCAATTATATTGTTGTTACACTTAATCAGTCCAAATCTTTGTTAATTTTTTTTTCAAGCCGACCTGCCTATTTTCTTTCATACTTTATTTTATTTTATTCTATTATATTTTACTTGATTTAAATTAACTTAATTTAATTTAATTTAGTTTAATTTAATTTAATTTTATTTTATTTTATTTTATTTTATTTTATTTTATTTTATTTTATTTTATGTTATTTTATTTTATTTAATATAATTTAGTTAAATTTAATTTAATTTAGTTAAATTTAGTTTAACTAATTTTGCTGCTCCATCACAAGACCATTAAGGTGGCCTTGGAGATGCACTAACACTTCTTTCTTTAATACCAACTAATAAAATCAAAAACCGAACATCTTGTTAAAGAAGATTTTCAATTAAAAAGTTTTTCAGCACTTTCACTTGCATACATACTACTTGACAGTTTTTATTCTGCATTTTCTGATTACGCAATAAAGTTTTTGAAATGTGAGTGGCTCGTCAAACAGAAAAAAGTTTGCAAGTTTATGTTAGACTACACATCAGCTGCATGAGATGTGAAAATACCTGTTCAGACGCCATCAAGTTTTTTTTTAAATTGGCATTGCCTTGGATAAGCTAGGCAGGACCTGAATAGACCCAGGCCCTATACTAGCAAGCATTAAAAAATTGGCCAGCTTCAGTTTATGCTTTCCTTGTCAGGTTTGATTTTTAAAGGGAAAATCTAGCAGGGCGCTAGTCAAAATTAATCAAACTGTTGGTAGAAATTAAGGATTGTGTTGGAATCAGGGTTTTCACCACAGGAGAGGTGGTTAGTCAGGGTTTGTAGAAAACATTACAAAAACGGCGGCTGTGAAAAGCATGACAAGTTGTTGGACACTTGAAGGCGCAAATGAATTGTTTTCATTCATTGAAGTCGTCCATCTCCTTTATACAAACATTTGGTCGGAGACTATCCAAAGCGACAGAAAGAAAATACTTTAGTGGATCATTTTTACTCTCCAACGACCTCCTAATGCATTTTTAATTAGACTATTAGAAAAGGAGGTGAAGCGCAAATTGATATGAATTATAAAACCTTGTTCATTTATGCTTAGATGAAAATATTTATTTAATAATTACAGTGCTCATTAACACCTTTGATACCCACATTTTACTAACATATTTTGGGTTACCCTGGTCCCCACATTGGTCAATAACTCCAAAATAGGTTAAGTTATCGAAATAAGTATTGTCTAACATTTTAAGTCAGACGTCTAGTAATGTAACAGTGAATAATGCATTCAATTCTGTTTGTCAGTTTTTGAGTGATACTCATGCAAACATACAGAAAGCCAGACAAAAATTCTTAAAATCTGTTGCATTAGATTCTATTGACTGCACAATGATCCCTCCTAATAATTTTTCCTGAATATCTGCAATTTAGTGATTTAAGCACAGCAAAATAATGTTTTAAACTTAAAGGACTGTAACTAGAACCCTCCATGCACACAACAAACTACGCCACGGTGACAACCTAATAAAACGCTAATACTGCTAGCCTATCAAAAACTAAGCTGTTAACATGTACTAAAGTACGCAAAATTCCTATAAGCATCATAAAAAGGATTTTTACTTTCTAATATAATAAACTTACAACGAAGGATTGACCGTTTTTGAAAATGCCATAGCTAATTTCCTGTTCGCATACCTAACGGACGCAACAAACATAACATCCAAAGCTAAACGCACAAATACATATAAATTTCACTTTCAACAGCTTTGTACCGGAAATATGTACACAAGTAATGTACAAGGATATATATGTAATTTTCATAGCAGAAGTGAAGGGGATCAAAGAGCGCGAGAACAATGAGAGATGGCAAATGAAGTGCGTTTAGTTTAGCAAAGCAACAAAAGAAAGGTCAAAAGTTTCTAGTCAAAGAAAAAGTTTGCTTTTTTTGTCGCTTCCTTACTAGTTACTATAAGCAGCGTTCGTAGTTGTTGCCACAACACAGTTTGATTCCATCTGGTGGTAAGACACGCATCTACATACTCGGGAAAACATAAACTTTCATACAAGATAGTGGGGATTTTCGTTTCTTTATTTTTCTTTCACACACAGCCGTTAACAGAAATGCAAATCCTTCGCAAACATACGTAACACATTCTGAAATAAATATATATACACATACATATAATTATGTACAAATACATTTACCATCGATGACTTTTAAGTAAAGATTTGCTTGCATGCAAAGTTGAGGATTTGTTGTAAGTAAATACAAACTTTTTATTTTACACTTTAATCTTCATGATATGAACAGTGGAATGGGCAAAAAAAGGAAACAATTTTAGATTATGTAATTATTATTTTCGAGAGTGCCGAAAAAATTCTATAAAAGCTGCAAACCTTAATATTAATTACAAGAAAACGCCGTCACGCTGCGCTGCATTTCAGAACTTATGGTAGACTGAGTCCCCTTTCAATCATTTTATCTCTGAAACCAATTAAGATATGGAACTAAATCACATCGCTTGTTCCAGCATTCATTACCACCTTTCGTTTGATACCCATATTGTATTAGCATATTTTGGGTCATCCTGGTCCACATATTGGTCGATAACTCTGAAACCGTTTGAGTTATCGAAATAAGGTATATGTAAAACTGTAACTTTGATGTCTTGTAATGCAAGGGTGCAATATGCATTAAATTCTGTTCAGCAGTTTTTGAGTGATACGCGTTCAAATATATAGAGAAACAGACAGAAATTCTAAAAACTGTTGACTTTGATTTTGTAAATGCGGCTGTGGTGATTCTTTAGGAACGGGGGTGGCCCGAAAGCACCGCGGTCGAATTTTATGTGAAAAGAAATAAAATGAAAACAAACGAGAATTCTCGTTATAATATAGGCCGGTTTATTTTGTGTGAAATTGTTATTATAAAATTTATTTTACCTTTTCTACAACTTGGTTGAAAACTCCTGGGGCTGATGTCACGGCGTCGATGGTCGCTGGAAAGGTAGACGGTTGTCAAATCGAGGACAACCGTTGAACCCGAAAACTTATCCTCCGGTTTTAAGGGGAGGTGAGCCCACAAGTGCACACCCACATGCATGTATATGTGTGCTGACGAAACATGAATATTCATGCATGCACATACAAGTGGGTGGCTTGGTGCGGGTGAATGGAAGGGCGCTGAAAATAACATTGGGGTGGCTCATTTTTTAGGAATTTAGGCATCTTGCCTAAACAGATTTTATTGGCTCAATAATGATTCCTTGCTATCGATTCTGCTTGAATATCTTCTTGAATACTTCCGGATCGTTTTTGGCATCATTTTGAGACTTCTTAGGACTATATCGCGATTTGTTTGGGGGTCATTTTGTAATTTTTTTTTTTTTGATAATTTAAGGACTTTTTCGGTCTCGAAAAATGGTCTCAAAATTAACGATGAAAACTTATAAAAATGTATTCCAAAAATAGTTTCGAAAAAGTCTCAAAATCAATTCGAAATGATCCCAGAAAAATCACGCCAACAATCCCGAATTGATCACGAAAAAGAAGAAAAATTGTCACGCAAACAGTTTCGAAAGGATCCTGAAAAGGGTCAGAAATGATATTTAAAAATTTACGGAATGAGCCAAAGACTCCCGAAAAAACTCCGTAACTATCCTGAAAAAATCTCAAAATGATTCCAAAATTGTCACCAAAAAGTTCCGAAATGATCATTACAAAGTTTCGAAAACCATCCCGAAATGATCCGAACCTTGAGTAATTCTGCTACATTAGGTGTTCTGAATTCTAAATTACTTAAATTCTACTACAATATTCTGCTACAATTTTTTATTTCATTTGCATCAATAAAAAATGTCGATCTGCTCCAAAAAATCTTCAAATTTCACTATCAACCAAAACTTTGCATCGCTTTAAAAAGATATACATACAGATTCTCAAAGCGCGTGGAAGTTCGACCTTAACCCACACAAAACCTACTTTGTTTTTGTTTTTTATACACGTCCAAAAATTTGAGCTTAAATTTTAAACAATTCGTCGGCTTAAGCAAGTTTTTAAACTCCAAACCTTTCTATTACCTAAACCAATTTTCAAATTTCTTGCGGTTTATATTTAAAACTGATCTGAAAAAACGATTAACATTTTTTAAATTTCTTTTCATGTATTTTTTAAAGTTTTTTCAAGTCATTGAATTTTCCTTTTGTGTGCGCCGTAGCTCAGTAGGTAGAGCAACTGCCAACTGATACAAATGCTTTTTATGTTTTTTTAATTGTTATAAGACATTTCTGGCTTAAAATTTAGACTCTTTTCTTCATCAACATTTTCCCGAAAACCCGCATATTTTAAATTCTAAACCAAATTTTGTTTGGACATACTATATGTAGCCCAGAAAAGTTTAAAATTTAGGCTCACATTTTTAGCCGTGTAGAGTTAGCCGATCCGCTTACTTGTTCACAGCAATACAAGCTATCGGAAATAAAGTTCTGAATAAAACATTGTTATAGTAAAGACAATATCATGCGTAAAGATCTCGCAAAAGAAATTTGCACATTCCTCTGTTAACAACTAAAATCTAGTTTCATCCTGAAAAATTTTCCAAACTTAGTACATTTTATATATTCCACTCAACCTGAAACTCGACACTGTTACTTCCTGCATTCTTTAGCTCAATTTCTTTTCTGTATATTTACTTTTCCCCCTTTTGATTTTCAATGTTGTTGCAATGATTTTCAGTTTTGCGGTTGTTGCTTTGGCATTTCCGCTTACAACAAATAAAATTTACACGAAAATGCAAATTACGCTATTTTCAGTCGGCCATTATTTCTCACATGTCATCTATTGTTATTATTGTATTTGTTTCTACTCGTCTAGCAGCTGCACGACTTAAAAACTGCTGTTGCTTTAGACCTTTTTCCATGCTGAATATATGTGTAGTGTGTTTGATGGTAAATAAGGTTTCAAGCCATTTTTGTACAGGGACTCAAACAGTTAAAAAGGTTTTAAAATTAATAAAAAAATTGGGCCATTACATCTTTTGACTGTAAGGGAGGAAAGGGAGGTTGCCAAGCGGACGACTTTTCTATTGAAATCACAAAGAAACGTGAGCACGAAGTGTTTGAGCTGCTAGCCAACAGGAATAGCATCCGAAAATTTTATCAAAAAATTGTCTCATGATGAAATGTTTTAAAAACGAAGCGAACTTCCGTTATAACGAAAATGTCGGCCTTGTGACTGATATTGAAAAAGAACTCATTTGGGTTGTAAGCACTGCTCCACCGTCTTGAACAGATAAATCGAGTAACAAACCAGAGAAATAACGTAGCTGAGAACCATCGAAGATAATAGGGTCAATGCTCCCCCGAGATGGACCGACTAATTCAGATTTTAGTTGCTATTTCGTGACTGTTGTTCTTTTAATTCTAGTCAAGTCCTTAACTATTTTAATGTCCAAAAAAACTGACACTAAAGTGGGTCCCTGTTGTGCTGGGCTTTTTTTTTTAATCCTTTTCTTATGTACTTTTTACTTTTAAGAACTTTTTTTTTTTAAGAACTATTACTTCATGCGGTATAGAGCAATTATAACAAAGTTGTGGCGCTAATTGCTGCATAAAATCTCTACTCTCTAACACTCAGGCGCTTGTTGGCGCACTTGCCATTACGAACTCAGATTGTAGTTTTTCAATCAACGACTTTAGGTACTATAACTCAGACGCGGTTATGCCAAATTTATTGCATTGATTATGTACGAGTATATGTTGAGTATTCAAACGTGAATATCTACAAATCTACTACTTTTACTATGTACAATTTCTGCAATTATTTCATTTATAAACGTATTTGCATATTAACATACTGACAGAAATATATACATAGTTACCTATCTACTGGTAGTTTACAACCGCTTGAAATTTTTACTCAAATAAGACTAGCCCAAAAAAGACCAGGATTGTGCTTACATTAAATATGAAATCAGTGCTTCCAAGTTTCACGAATTCATCTATACATTTCGCAAACTGCTTTATCGACGTTAAGCAATCTAACAATCACTTAGCAGCTGTGTTTGGTGTAGGTAAACTTTTGAAAAATGTTATAAAATTTTTACTGAAAAGTGTTCGGTGACACAAGGCATTTGCAAGGACAGCTCGCATTTTGACATTTTATTGGGAGAGAGAGTTGCAAGTTTCCGCCGGGGGAAATTCACTCAGTAAAACATCCAAGTGAAAACCGTTGATCGTGACAGAGGAAAGCAACAACAAAAACTAAAACATTTGAGCTATTAACCAATGAAAAATGCAACATTTGTTTTGCTTGCAAATTTTTACTGAATCCTGCTCGGCGAAAACTTTTTACTTTATGCGTTTCGAGTTCTGTCGCCGAATACAACTAGCATTAAACGAAATGTCAACAGAGAAAATGTGTATATACATATATGTATGCCTGTTCTACTTTATAAACAAACATCTGTTTGTCTGGAAATTGAAGAGCAGTGCTGCCCAATAGTTTAATGGGTTATATGCAATTGCTGATGACCGTTTTTTTTTGTTTTTTTTATCGCAAACGCAGATGTACAAGGTGGCGCAAAAGTAAGCTTCCGATGTTCAGCATATCGGTTGTGGCACGTGCAGTGTGTGCTGTTGCACCGTCTTGTTGGAACCACATGTTTTCCAATCCCAATTCATCAAGTTGCGGCAAAAAGAACTCGTTGATCATTGCTCTGTCGCGCTCACCATTCACAGTAACCGTTTGGCCCCGACCGATTATTGGTCAGCAATATTCCGCGTTCTGGAGCGGTGTAGCGTAACATTGTTTATTACGTGTATTTCGCATGTGTTTACTACACAAATGTCAAAACAGAACTGACTTTAGGGGCCAATCGCAAAATTAATAGCATTTTCTGATAGGAGGATTACTTTTGCGCCACCTTGTATATGCGTGTAAAAAAATAGGGCTAATAATAATTAGCAACGAATTAAACGTTGAGATAATTTTTAGGTCGAGATGTGTGGGGTGCTACTCTCTCTCTCTCTATGGCGCGATACACAACAGGTATATCATCATAAACCTCCTAAGAGATTTTTGCGCCAAGCTTCTCTTCCAATTTGTGGTGTGCCGATTTGAATTTTCCCTACAAATTGGTGGGACCTACAGTTTTTTGCCGACTCCGAACGGCATCTACAAAGGAGACGAATTTTTGCTGAGAAGCCTGTCATGGCAGAAATACACTCGGAGAGTTTGCCAAACCACTGCCGAGGGGCGACCCCGTTTTGAAAAACTTTTTTCAAATCACTTTTGATGTTACCTGTACCAGGGCTCGAACCATGGACCTTCGGTGTGGTAGGCCGGCAACACTACCTTCACACCACGGCGGCCGCCATGTGGAGTGCTACTATTTCCTACAAATTGGTGAAGTCCATAGCACACAGTCAGGTAACTTTGGTACGCAGAACCGATGTGCAGGAAAAGTTTCAATGGAAAAGTTTACCTACCACTGTGGTATAACTGCCCAGTTTGAAGAGCCATTTTAATTTTTATTTTCTTAGTATCTACTCCGGCACGGGTAAACAATGAGCTTTTCTTAACGGAAACCCCACCTTACCAAGGGCTTTTAAGAATGTTTACTCAAAAATGCTTTTTTGTCTATGAAATTCAACATTGCCGAAAGCCTCACTTTGTTACTACAAAGAAATATAAGCCTTTCGATCTCTATTTTCATTGCTTTACCTTCGGAATGTGTCGGATGATGTTGTGTTTGCGAAACCGCTGCAAAAGCTCGAACAAGGACTGCAGGGCGCCAGGTGTTGATGTATGTTTCTTTAGTGAAATGAGACCAGCTACAATCCCACAGGCCTACAGAAATTTCAGTGCCTTCTGCCGCTGGAGCTTTTTACACCTCCACCAAAGCTCATTAATTTACATTTCCTCTGCACATCGTCACAGTCGAAAACTGACGCACAAGGAACCTGATTGCTGCAAATATGCTCCGCAAAACCAGTATCCTGAACATTCTTTCTGATGGAACTGTTAAAACTGAATATGTTAACTCACAATGGAATGAAGAATATTAGTAATCTCTCGTCCGCAATCCAGATAAAAATAGAAGCTATTCGGGAGCCATATGCTAGTAGCAGCCTGCTGTGGTTTTAGTAACAGTACTTTGGCCTTATTAGTAAGCACCTATACTACTGGATGGCTATTAATGTGGACTATAGTCAGCAGATCTTAACCGGGTAGACCCGACTCATTGCCCTAAGCACTCTTTTCCACCTGTCTATAGGCGTATGTTACTTGTATTTCTGTCATAAAGAAATCGATAGAGGACCTTGAACCTGTAATCAGAGTCGAAGTAGGCAGATCCTTGAAAGTATCCAACATTTTTTCTTGAACAAGACAAAAAGTGCCACAACTTGTACAACAGCAAAAGCTTCAACCGCACTACCATAGAAATGAGGACATGGCGAATTCTAAGTAGATCCAGTTAGACATAATTACTAGAGACTGTAGAGCATTTCCTGTACAAAGGCATGGGTCTATCTCTCATATATAATTCGGGAGCAATTTTTAATCGCAGCCATTAGGTATTTGCACGACTTGGTAATTCTGTGCCATAATTTTCACAAAATTGTTCTTAGTCCATTATGGTAATTCACCTAAGGGACAAGGCGTCTCATCAACGTACACGCTACTGACCATCACTACACTTTCTTCCGAATTTTGCAAACTTTTTCAAGTTCTTGATAAAATCTTTCTTCGGATCACGATAGCGGGGATCATCACGTGTGCGAGTATTTATTTGTTTTTGAGCTGCTAATACGAAACTGGTATATTTCTGACTACAATCGAATTGAAACTAACTCGCATGATAAGTCACTGTTAAGAGAACCAATTACTCCTATGAATAAAGGATAGTCAGCCAACTAGTTACATTTGGTATCCTTGCTACCTTTAACTACTTGGTTTGACTGCATGGTAGCTGCGCCCAAATGATTACGAAAGTCTTATAACAACAATTTCCGTTGTTAAATTTATGTAGCTTAAATAGTTTTAAAAACCAATTAAAAGTATTAACCTGGATTTAAAATGTTTTACAATAACACTGTACAACAAAGTTTCTGAAAATGTATGGTTTGAATAATCACACTGGCATTCTCACCGTTTTATGGAGCTTCTAGCTTCGCTGAATATGAAAATGAAGTCAGAAATTTTAGTACACCCTAGGATTGCTAAGTGAATCCTGGGTTTTCCAGAGTAAGGGTTTGTAGAAAATATACAAAATTGTTTAATGATTAAAAAATTTTAAAAAAGTTAAGTAAGATGTGTCTATGTGGGTATCTGAGGAAAGGTGTTTGTCTTCAGACTTCAAAAAAAGATATTTTTAACCTTGGTCATCAACTAGGGTTGCCACATAATCATTCTATACTTATTTTTGTGCATATCCGCTACTATCTCTAAAACGGCCTTATGCTTTTTGATTAAAATTCGAATATGTTTAATATGCCACATGTTGAGATCTACTACTTAAGTATTCCCACTAAAGTATTGGCACGGGGTTGCCACCTATAGGAAATAATTATTAAATTAAATGGCATTTACCAATATTGGTATCAAACTATAGGTACCTATTTTACTTCGTATGTTAACAAAAATATTTTAGAATACGGTTACTACACAGAGATGCCACCTTATCTCATCATGTTTATTATTTTTGATAACTGCTATTTTCTCGAAAACGACTTCACACATTTCTATAAAATTTTACAACCATAAAGAATTTACCATAAAAAAAAATATTAAATATTTTTTTATTTTCATGTAAGCACTTTATGCGGTCACTCTTCGAAAAATTTTCGAAATGTATTTTAAAGAGCTCCACTGTTAGTATGAAAAACTATAACATCAGGCTTCTTTCGTATTTCCAACTTCATTCACTGTCAGCGGTATTTGTAAGTTATCATCCAAATTTACAAATGGTGGTCTAGTTCTAACTTGAGTTTCGAATTCAGCAGCCTCAAAAGTTTTAGAAACAGTTAAGAAACACAGTGGGCTTTTTTTGCGTGTTGTACAGTTTAATTAAAAAAATATATAACATTGGTATTAACGGCCTTAATATCCCCTAACTTCTGCCTTTACGGAACTGCACAAAGAGACAAATATAATAGGTGTAATGGTGAACGAGAGCCTTTTAGCGAGAGCGTTTTAAAATGCAAACGAGAAAATGAATCCAACATAAACAGCTCAACGGCTTAGCTGACTCGATCCTGGTACGCCAATGGTCCAACGAGTCTACTGAAAGCATGATGAACATAAATTTTTCATACTCAGCTTATCGTACCTCGCGGCGTATATTCATTTCAAAGAGTAGCTCGGAACTGTATAAGGGAATCGAAATATATACTGATTTATATATCAAAGTTCCTAGGAGGAAAAATAGAGTAAGCCATGCCCATACCTCCGCCTGTAAACAGGGCAACTTGATCAGATGCTAGATACCCTACTGAAATTTGTTATGCCGGTTCTTGGAAATTTTTTCTCATCGTTATTTAAAATGGGCGATTGGATGATAGCCACGCCTACTTTTTATATATAGATCATTTGGGAGAAACACAAAAAAGTTAATATACAGCCTAGTTATTCTACGCCTAGAATGACCAAATTTAGGGTACTAAAATTGATTAATTCATTGAACTTTTTTATTGTATCGAAAATGGGCGTGACACCACCCACTTTTCATTAATCAATTTTAAAAGCATTATTTATCACGAAGGAAATCCGTAAAAGATGTCACAACAAAATTCGGATTACAAAGAATGTGTGCCAAGTTATTAATAGATGAAGGAGGATAATGACCACGCCAATTTTTATTTAAATGATTTTTATAGCAAAGACAAATATTTTCTAGCATTCTGTTGTACATCGAAAGGGTCGTTGTAAAAAGAGATACAACATTTTTAAAATGGGCGTGGCAACGCCTATAAAGTTTTGGTTGGCATAATTCAAAGAGATGTTGACGCAGTAGCACACATTTTGGGAAGCACATTTCACGTATAACTGGAACCAATCCGATCACACTGGCAGTAGACTCCCAAGAACTAGTATATTCAATAGTTAAGTACTAGCCTCGTCTTTGAAAGATTAGTATCAAAATTGGTGATAATATATATCAAAAGATATCTAAGCCTTGAAAGCGCGAATGTTCATTTGCTGAATCAACTAACAATCATACTTCCCTTTTTTTTAGTTCTCTCTTTCATTAATCCAAGTAAACTATACCCATCCATATGCAAGTCACCCAACCCACTTCGAACTCAGAACTCATAAATTATAACTACGCTCAAATCAAACCACAAATATAGTCCGAAACTTGACTTAACACCAAACAAACAAAGAACGAGCTTGGCAGCTTACACTTTTTTATCGTCTGTGTGGGAGTTTGCCATCTGCCACATAATACTCATACTCAACTAATCCTACAGCAAATAGCTAGCTTTGTAAGTCTGTAGTAGGGAAGCAACAATAACACACGCCCATTTCATGTTTAGATTCTATAAATGTCAAATATTTGCCAACACAAATCATTTTTCGCTTTCGTTCAATGCCAATAAAAGGACGACGCTGTGAGAGATATTGCCATTTTTCTTCGTCCATTCACCTTGGGTACATACAAAACACAAATGCATGCAATAATTTGGAATTTGATGATGTGAAGTTATGTGTCGGCCAAGTGTATATGTGTACTAGGGTGGGACAAAAAAAAACACGATTTTTGCCTTTCTCGAATTGGCGCAGAAACACTATTTGCTAGTTCCCTCTCGAGTATATTCCACATGAGCGTTAGTTTAAGTGGAAGCATATACTCATTGCAGTTTCTCAAATTCACACCAGGTTTGCATGAAATTTATTATATCTTATACCTGAAAACCCGTTAAGCGGATTTATTTCCAATATTTGCATAAAATTTAACTATTTTAGAAATATTTTAAATTATCGAACTTTGACCGTTAATATGAGTATATGTTAAATAGTGAGTTAAAGGAAAAAAGTATATTTGACATTTTTTCTAAACAGTTTAATTTTCTTTATAAATATTTATAAAAGTCATGCGATAGTATTTATTTTTCAGTTAGTTATATAATTAACAATACGAACGAAAACTAAACACCATGGATAGCGGAACGCCGAAACCGGTTTGTTATAAAACCAAGTTTGACAAGGATGACGGAAAATTGTTTCGATATACGTACATCAACTTTCCAACCTGTCGGAAAACAGAGCAAATACATCATTTAACAATACCTTCCAATTTGGATTAATCAGGAATTAAATATGTCGCTTCATATTGTACTTATTTTTGATGAATACCATATATAATAGAATTTGGTTGGATTTCAGGATTTGATTCGAAGACGCCCTAACTAGCTGTTTCATATAGGGCATTTCGTGAACTCGTTCTGAGATAGGGCGGTCTTCAAACAAAATTTGGAGATACGCACTAAAAAAGAGATATCGTCGAAGTGTCATGGAATTGCAGTCGCAATTTTCTCGCAATCGCTGTTGAGAGAAAATAATTGAAGAATGTTAGGTAAAAAATTAAAAAAAAAAATTTCGATATCAAAAGTATTTATATATTCAAAATAAAATAAAATTGTATTTAATAAAAATAAATTAAATAAAAATGTATTCTCCTACTTTCGAACCTGCGAACTTATGCGAGGTAGTACGTATAGAGACGCTTATCATTACTGCGATATGTACAGCAGTGCTGTCTAATACTGTACTTGAGATTAATACAGTAGCCATCAGCCGGTCGTCGTGATCCGGGGCCAGATTAAAGTTTGTACGTGTAAATGCAACAACAATGATTTGAGCCAGATAGATGTTTGTTTCAATTTGAGAGCCAGATAGTTTGGCTTGTTTCTTATATCTAGTAAGGGCACACTACCTCTTGATAAACTTAATTTGTAAGTAGCAGATATCACTGCTGCGCCATGATTTACATCCCTGCAAAAAATGAGATTAGTCTGGGATGAATCCGGGATGAATCACAAATGAGCATGTGACCATTCTCTTTAAAGATCAGTCGCAACAGCGATGTTTTTCTTGTTTCGTTCCCATGAACATAAGATATATTATTGATTTTTTTTATTTGTATATCTATATATCTACATACTTATATATAAAAATGAATCGTGGTTTGTTTGTCACGCTAAAACTTGAAAACGACTGAACCAAATTGAATACTTCCTTTTAGCGGATTTCTTTGTAATTGATAGAAATTTAGGAAGAAAAAAAGCGCAAATATTAAGTGGGCGTGGCACTTCCCATACAAACGTGATTTTACCGGCGGAATATCTCCAAAAGGGTTCATGATAGGGATCTAAAAAATGGTATACAGATATTCGATACCAATACCATACTCAACAAAGAAGGGAGTTATTGGAAAAGGGGTGTGGTACCTCCCATACAAACTTAACTTTTCAAGCTGCAAATTGGTATAGAGATATTCGATACCAATACCATACTCAACAAAGAAGGGAGTTATTGGAAAAGGCGCGTGGCACCTCCCATTCAAGATTAATTTTTCAAGCTGAATATCTCTAAAAAGGTTCAAAGTAGGGACCTAAAAATTGGCATGGAGATAATGAATGAAAATTATAAAAATCAGAGCTTCTTTTTTCTACTATTATATTGAACACAACTGTATCTATTTCGTAAGCTGCTAAACTTTACTTTTGGTGGTCGCTCTGTCAGCCATTGGATCATCTGAAAGGTTTTGCATTTCGCCAATCTGGTGTTAATATATACAAGGTGGCGCAAAAGTAATCCTCCTATCAGAAAAAGCTATAAATTTTGCGATTGGCCCCTAAAGTCAGTTCTGTTTTGACATTTGTGTAGTAAACACATGCGAAATACACGTTAATAAACAATGTTATGCTACACTGCTCCAGAACGCGGAATATTGCTGACTATTTATTTGACCAATAATCGGTCGGGGCCAAACGGTTACTGTGAATGGTGAGCGCTACAGAGCAATGATCAACGAGTTCTTTTTGCCGCAACTTGATGAATTGGGATTGGAAAACATGTGGTTCCAACAAGACGGTGCAACAGCACACACTGCACGTCCCACAACCGATATGCTGAACATCGGAAGCTTACTTTTGCGCCACCTTGTATAAAGATGAGGATTTTCTTGTATTCTATGTATTTTTCATTCAGCTTCGGTGTTTTGCTAGATTTCATAGGTGATTTGTTGTTATACTCTGGACTTTTTAACAGTTACAAAAGAAAAATAAATGAATTTCAAATATTTGAAAATAAATGCTTGTACTTTGCAAACTATTTTAAATTTTTCATTTGAAATAGAACTTGAAATTGTATTCCAGGTGTTTAAATAATTCGGCAAATTTAAAATATTTTCCAAACAATGAAATGGGTAAAATTCAAAACAAATATTTAGATTAACGTATAATTTGTGAAAAGAAATTGTATTTCAAATATTTTCTGAGCCCTGTTGTTGTTGTTGTTGTTAACAGTGATTCGCCCTTCCCAATGGGCTCGATCACTCTAAATTGTCATCAGGCTCTTCTAACGGAAGTCCGAGGAAACGCGCAGTTTCCACAGGGTTGGACCAGAGTGATGTAGGTGTTAGAAGAGTGGGTTCAATTGAACAGGAGAAGAGATGTATTTATAATAGCTAGCTCCTTAAAGTAAATTGATATAGTCTTCCAAAAACTGAAAGTCACACACAGTCTGGAATATATATACAGAATACTTTCGCTCTCTGGGAGTGACACCCAGTTTTCTTAAGTGATTACAACCGTCCTTTGAACTCCTGAACACGACATTCATCTGTTGGCATCTAGCAAATATTAAGTTCAATTTACACTCGTCTTCTAGTGGAGTCTTACCAAGAAAAAAAAGATGCATACGAGGTGTGTTCAAAAAGTATCGCGAATTTCGAATTTTTTGTGGCGTTATGTTGGTACTCATGTCTCTCACTTATGCCGACAAGCTCGGCCATTTTGAATGTTCAGTTCATTGTTGACAGCTGCTTTGCTTGCACGTGTTTTGGATCGTCTTCGATTTTTACCTATTCAAAAAAATGGATCAAAGAACCTGTATCAAATTTTGTGTGAAAAACGAAATTAAGTGCGCGGATGCATTCCGAATCTTGACTGTGGCATACGGAGAAACTACCTTGGACCGAAGCAACGTTTATCGGTGGTACAAAATGTTCTCAGAAGGCCGAGGAGATGTGAACGACGAAGAGCGTGCCGGACGCCCGAGCACTTCAACAACAGACGAAAAAATTAATAAAGTGGAGAAAATGGTATTGGCCAATCGTCGAATCACCGTTAGAGAAGTTGCTGAAGACCTTAACATATCGATTGGCTCGTGCCATTCGATCTTTATCAATGATTTGGGCATGAGACGGATCGCCGCGAAATTCGTACCAAAATTGCTCAATTGTGACCAAAAACAGCATCGCATGAACATTGCTAATGAGATGTTAAACTCTGTCCGCGACGACCCAAATTTGCTCCAGAGGGTCATAACTGGTGACGAATCGTGGGTTTATGGTTATGACGTGGAAACCAAAGCTCAATCATCTCAATGGAAGCTGCCGCACGAACCAAGACCGAAAAAAGCGCGCCAAGTTCGGTCGAATGTGAAAGTTTTGCTGACAGTTTTCTGCGATTGCAGGGGCGTGGTGCATCATGAGTTCTCGCCACAGGGAAGAACGGTCAATAAGGAATATTACCTGCAAGTTATGCGCAATTTGCGCAAAGCAATCCACCAGAAACGCCCGGATTTGTGGAAGAACAAAAATTGGCTTTTGCACCACGATAACGCCCCTGCTCACGCATCGTTGCTTGTGCGCGACTTTTTGGCCAAAAACAACACACTAATGATGCCGCAGCCACCGTATTCCCCAGATTTGGCCCCCTGCGACTTTTTCTTGTTCCCTAAACTGAAGAGGCCCATGAAAGGACGACGTTACGCTTCTCTTGAGGAGAGAAAGACGGCATCGAAGGAGGAGCTGAACAAGATACAAAAAAATTATTTTTTGAAGTGCTTCGAAGATTGGAAAAACCGTTGGCACAAGTGTATAATATCTCATGGGGATTACTTTGAAGGGGACAAAATAGATATTCATGAATAAATAAATAATTTTTGAAAAAACACAAAATTCACGATACTTTTTGAACACACCTCGTACATACTTACATACTAACAAGCCTTTATTTGGACGAAATAAATTGTTAGTACCACTCTCTTGGCAGACAAATCGAAATAAAATAGTGAATGGGCTCCATGTCGTGAAACAAATTGGCAACGTAGCCAAGTTATTGAAAATACGCTTTTCCTATTTAGACTTGGCATTGGCATTCATTTTGGCGCAACTTGAAGCGAGCATGGGCTATGTGGAGTAATATCTATGTACATAAATCAATAAGATAGTATTACATATGTACACCTATCTATATATACCCTGCAGTCAATTCTACTAGTTTTATACAGGGTGTTTTTTTTACAGGTTTGTTTTTCGAATAGAGATAAAACTGGCATTTTGTGGTCAAATCTGGCAACTCTAATGTCATTTATGTTCAGTTTGGTTTGCCATTTCATCATGAACAGGTTGACAAAAGAACAACGCTTCAAATCGTGCAAATTTATTTCGAAAATAATGGTTCAGTTCGCGAAGTTTACCGTGAGCTCCGTCCATTTTATGGTCGACATAATCGTCCATCAGAGCAATTAATTCGGTTAACCATGGATCGTTTTCGCACTACGTTTACTCTATGTGATAATACGCATCCGCATAGACGTCGAACAGTGTGCACCGAAGAAACAATTGCCGCTATAGAGCAAAGTGTTGAAGAGGACCCGAATGAATCGATTCGCCACCGTGCACAGCAATTGGAGCTTTGTCCATCAACTTTATGGAAGATTTTGCGCAAAGATCTTGGCTTGCGACCTTACAAGATCCAGCTTGTGCAAGAATTAAAGCCGCGAGACCATGCAATGCGTCGTGATTTTGGTGTATGGGCCGAAAATGAGATTGATTTCGATGCTGATTTTCATCGCAAAATTTTGTTCAGTGATGAGGCTCATTTTTGGTTGAATGGCTACGTCAACAAGCAAAATTGCCGCATTTGGAGTGAAGAGAATCCACATGAGACCCTTGAAACGCCATTACATCCACAAAAACTGACTGTTTGGTGTGCTCTATGGGCTGGTGGAGTCATTGGGCCATACTTCTTCCGCAATAATGCTGGAGAGGCAGCTACCGTTAATGGAGATTATTTATTGAAGGAAACATTCGATGAGCGCATAATTTCGCGGAATGGACCTGTCAATTGGCCACCAAGGTCGTGTGATTTGACACCATTGGATTATTTTCTTTGGGGATATGTGAAGTCGCTCGTCTACACCAACAAACCAGAAACGTTAGGGGAATTGGAAGCCAACATTCGTGGCGTTATTGCCGACATACGGCCCCATATGCTCGAAAAAGTGGTTGAAAATTGGACCTGTAGAATTGGCTTTATTCGAGCCAGCCGCGGCGGCCACATGCCCGAAATCATATTTAAACAATAATGGCATAAAATTATCCTTCCAATAAAGCCAAATTGATGGACCTTAAAATGATTTTCTTGTATTTTATTTCAATTCGAAGTTCTATACCCCTAAAAAAAACACATCATCATCATCAAGATCATAAAATTCAACATACTCTTTTTCTTCTTTAAATGGTTTTCTAACCCCCTGGGCGATTTTGACCGTCCAACATAGCTTGCCAGTCGTTTCTTCGTTGCGCCAATTGAAAACACCGTGGCATCGCAAATCGGTCTCCACTTGGTCCTTCCATCGGAGTGGTGGTCCCCCTTTTCTTCTGCTTCCACCGGCGGGTGCCGATAAGCATACCTTCTGGGCTGGAGCATCTTCGCTCATTCGCACTACGTGGCCTAGCCAGCGAAGCCGCTGTGTTTTAATTCGCTGAACTATGTCAGCGTCTGCGTAAAGCTTCTACAGCTCATCATTAAATTTTCTTCGGTACTCGCCGTCGCCAACGCGTAGAGGTCCACAAATCTTTCGAAGAACCTTTCTCTCGAATACTCCCAGAGCCGCCTCATCAGATGTTGTTAGTGTCCACGCTTCTGCACCATATAGCAGGACGGGTGCGATGAGTGACTTGTAGAGTGTTATTTTCGTTCGTCGAGAGAGGACTTTACTTTTTAATTGCCTACTCAGTCCGAAGTAGCATTTGTTTGCAAGAGTAATTCTTCGTCGGATTTCTAGGCTAACATTATTGTTGGTATTAATGCTGGTTCCCAGGTAAACGAAGTCCTTTACTATTTCGAAATTATTGCTGCCAACAGTAGCTTGGTTGCCAAGGCGCGAATGCGCTGACTCTTTGCATGATGACAGAAGGTACTTCGTTTTGCCCTCGTTCCCCACCAATCCCATTTTCTCCGCTTCTTTTTCTAATTTGGAGTAAGCAAAAGTTACGGTGCGGTTGTTAAGGCCAATGATATCAATATCGCGGTTAAGTTCTGCGGCTTTTATTATTTTCTCCAGCATTAAATTAATTCAACATACTAGTCATGATATATAAAATATCTGTCTATCAAAATAAATATTACTTTACATTATTGAACAATTGAAAAAAATTACAATAAAAGTATAGAGAAATGTTGCTCTTGGAAAATATTTATAAAATTAATTTTCATCTTTTTTAAATAGTCCCTTTTTCAATGAATTTTATAATTGATTTCACAGAAAGAAATCCCTAAATTTTCTTGAGAAATTTTATGGAAATTTTAAATATTAGCCTCAGGTGGAATCTAATCCACACTTTTAAAAATATCTTTATATAAATTAAGGGAATTCAAAGAAAGATTAGCTTTTTATGGATAAAATTTTAAGTTTCGGAGTTCTTTGCAAATAACCATGCAGGTAACTCGAGTATGGAATTCTAGTACATAATGTGCAAGTAACTAAATTTCTTTAAACGTGCTATTTTTAAAAATCTTGTTATTGTTCTTGTCTCTGCTTGCCATTTTCGTTTTCGTAGCTTCTAAACGATGCCGTTATTCTTTGTTATTTTATTTATGAAACTGCATTTCACAATCATAATAAGTCAACCCTGAAAAATGAAAACAATTCAATATTTGTTTATGAATTTGTTGAAAACTTTTTCATCAGAAAAATTTTACTTTGATTATTCCAAAAAGAAATGTTATTTACTTACTCAATTGCTTTGACAAGTGATCGTTTCGTTTTTAGTTTTTTTCGTGGTTTCGTGGTGGCTTACTCGATTTTGTTGACATGCACGTACATAAATGATCTGCAACCCAAATGTACTATTTGAAGCACGAAATTTTCAAAAGGATTATGATTTTGCTATAAGATATATTATTTGCAAGAAAGTTTTAAATTTAATTTAATTATATGAATATTTAAATGCTCAGAATATTGGTTGAAGAGAAAATAAAAATGTAGGACGGCGTTGTTAACTGAACGATTGCTGCCCGAACACTGAGTTGTTTTTTTATCGCTCGCGCATGCATGTATCGACAATTTCAGAAGTTTGTTGCTGCTTATGATAGCAGAAACGTTGCAGTCACTCAAACTGGTATAAATAAGACCACGAAATACTAGTTAATGAACATCATCTCTTTGTTGATTTTAAAGCCGCTTACGATAGCACGGAAAGAAGCTGCCTATATGCCGCTATGTCTGAATTTGGTTTCCCCGCAAAACTTATACGGCTATGCAAAATGACCTTGAGCAACACCGCCAGCTCGGTCAGAATTGGGAAGTACCTCTCCGAGCCGTTCGAAACTAAACGAGGTTTCAGACAGGGTGACCCCCTATCGTGCGATTTCTTTAATTTAATGCTGGAGAAAATAATACAAGCTGCAGAACTTAACCGCGCTGGAACAATATTTTATAAAAGCGTCCAACTGTTGGCATATGCTGACGATATTGATATCATTGGCCTTAACAACCGCGCCGTAACTTCTGCTTACTCCAAATTAGAAAAAGAAGCGGAGAAAATGGGATTGGTGGTGAACGAGGGCAAAACGAAGTACCTTCTGTCATCATGCAAAGAGTCAGCGCATTCGCGCCTTGGCAACGAAGCCACTGTTGGCAGCAATAATTTCGAAATAGTAAAGGACTTCGTTTACCTGGGAACCAGCATTAACACCAACAATAATGTTAGCCTAGAAATCCGACGAAGAATTACTCTTGCCAACAAATGCTACTTCGGACTGAGTAGGCAATTGAAAAGTAAAGTCCTCTCTCGACGAACGAAAATTACACTCTATAAGTCACTCATCGCACCCGTCCTGCTATATGGTGCAGAAGCGTAGACACTAACAACATCTGATGAGGCGGCTCTGAGAGTATTCGAGAGAAAGGTTCTTCGAAAGATTTGTGGACCTCTACGCGTTGGCGACGGCGAGTTACCGAAGAAGATTTAATGATGAGCTGTATGAACTTTACGCAGACGCCGACATAGCTCAGCGAATTAAAACACAGCGGCTTCGCTGGCTAGCCCACGTAGTGCGAATGAGCGAAGATGATCCAGCCCAGAAGGTATTCTTATCGGCACCCGCCGGTGGAAGCAGAGGAAGAGGGAGACCACCTCTCCGATGGAAGGACCAAGTGGAGACCGATTTGCGATCCCGCGGTGTTTCCAATTGGCGTCAGTTGACGCAACGAAGACACGACTGGCGAGCTATGTTGGACGGTCAAAATCGCCCAGGTGGTTAGATGACCATTTAATGAAGAAGAAGAAGAATGTTTACTAAACAGTTTGGCAGTTGACTGCAGGGAATGTATGCGAACATTGGATTTTTAGGATATTTGCAAAAATGTCTTAGCTTTTTGTGTGCATTTCAAATGAATAAAAGCTGAAAACGGAAATTTCAATATAAATGTCGCTTCGTTTTTTTGTTCTGCTTTTGAATTGAAGTTATTTTTACACACCAAAGTCGATATTACAACAAAAGCATGTCTATATGTATGTATATACTGATTATTGATTAATGGTAAAATATTTTTAGTGGAAAATGCCAAACGTACTCCTTTGAACCATGAAATTTAATGTTCAATTTTAGAGTCATTAATTATGTGTGAGCTTACAACAAAAACTTTAAGTAAAGCCATGGTTTTTTGTTATGACTAGCAATGGAGCGCATAAACGATTTGGTTCAGTTCTATCATAGTGCATAATGAAGGTGATGGCTAAAGGACTTTTATTTCTTTTCCTTATTTCTGGTTGTTGTTTTCGACATTGTTGTTATTGTGTCCGCGCTACTTTAACTTCTTCTTTTTCTTCCTTGTTGTTTTCGATGTTCTTGCTAATTATTTGAATAGTGCTTTTTAAGTGAAATTACCTGGCCAGGTATAAAATCTCGAGCGGTCTTTAGAACCTGCTTTAGTCTTTCGTTTTCGTCCAATTTGCATTCGTTTTCCTACCTTTTCATATTGACTTGTTTTGTCGCATTAGGAACAACCTTCCTGTTCAATTTTCAGGAGCTTTGAAGGTGCTGACGGAGATCTCCGCGACCAGGGCTAGTTTCTGCATTCACAAAAATAACCACAAACGTACAAAGCGCAAGTAGGTATCGTAATATCTCAGCTCAAAACTACCAACTATCATTCCAGTTTCCTTGATATTGCACGCAAGAAACTATCTAGTCCCATCAGACCTGTTCAGCCCACCACCCAACAGATCTTCACAACCTACCAAACTCCCAGGACTGGTTCATGATAAGAGACTCAACTCACACCATTGGTATTTAAAGCAAAGTTAACCCTCGTTGTCATTTCTAAAAAAGAAAAGTTAGAAAAATAACCTCGTGCAGCACAGTACAAGTGATAACAGTTTGCTTCTTAATTTTTCGGAATCCTTTCAGAACCATAAATCCCGAAATAGTTCCGAAAACCATTCTGAAATGATTCTGAATCGGTCCTGTAAACGAACCCGAAAGCACGCGGAAAGGCTCCCGAAATTATTTCGAAAATGTCCAGAATTATTTCACAAAAAGTCACGAAATGGTTCCGGAAATAGTCCAGAAATAATCCTTAATTTATCCCGAAATGATGTCTAAAAAGTTTTGAAAAAGGTACGGAAAACAATCCTGAAATGACGCCATACAAAAACAGTAACGAAATGATATCGAATAAATACCGAAAAATTAAAAACAAAAAATCCCGAAATGGTTTTGTAATGATTTCGAAATGATACCGAAAAAGCTCCGAAATGGAAAACAAGCTCGAAATTTCACGAAAACCATCTCAAAATTATCGGAACCCTGCCTTAATCTACTACATAAGCTATTTCCTAGATTCTACTACAATACTCTGATACAATTTTAAATTACAGTGCCTAAAAAATTTCCATTTACTCCGAAAAAACTTCAAATTTCATCCTCAATTAAAACTTTGCGTGTCTGCCTAAGAAGTTAACTTGAAAAATTTACTAAATGGAACGGTAAACTCGATTTGCGTAGTAACTAAATAATTGTTGAAACGAGGAATTTCCATAAGAAAAACTGCTTAAATGTGTTCCAGAGCCTGTAGTTTGTAACCTCGAAAGCCAAATGAAAGTAATAATAGGACAAATTGGGTAATGTTGACATAGTTGGAATAAGTCCATTGAATTTTTGTGACATTATTATAGGCGTAGACAATAAACTTATTCTGAACTTATTAGAAGTCTGATGTATTCGACAGTACTCGTTCAGGCATAATAGGGTACAATTAGTCTCTTCATAGGGCATGTTCCAACAAACGGAAATAGTTGAACCCATATAAAAAAATTCAAACTGACTTTACTCTCATGCTCATTTGCCACTCATTCCGGATTAAGCCTAGACTAGTAGCATTTTGTATTCGGTTTCGTGCTATTATAGCTGCATACATAGCGACTTAAAAACTCATATCCACACCAAGCCCGATAAGTCAGCCAACTGTCCCATGTTCTCAATCAACTCAAGTCGGATTTCGTACAGAAATATACCAGTCTCAAACTAATTCGAAATAGACAAAAAATTTAATTCAATCGTGTTAGTGGATAAATAATTTATTTACAGAAGAATTTCTCGAGCTCTGGACATTTTAGCTGTTTACTTAACTTTGGATTTTCACATTTGCAAGTTTAGTTATTTTCTGACTAGCTCGGTACAAACCAGAAACTTCAGTTATATAATGTCATGTTCTCTGACTATTTTCGTGATTTGCTCTTTTTTTATGAAGTAGCAATTATTCTAACCCAAGTACCAAAGCTAAGGCAAACAAATTCAACATGCTCTAGTGTTCAGGCGCTGCTCTTCTCTTCGGTGGCACTGTTTGTACATATTTTGTAAGAAATGGTTTCTACAGGTGAAGAAATTAAAAAATTAAGCAAAACAACGGCATCACCTTTCTGTCGCTCTGGTGAATTCGACTGTTTCTTGCCTACCACTTAGATTGTTGCCAGATATTCTCCTTTCACTCGATGAGAGCTTTGATTTGGAACCGTTCCAAAAAATTGTAGCAGGTTTGACAGCTTAAGCAACATGAGAACAGTACCTTTGTGGACCGTTATTGGCCAATTAGGTGGTTTATGTTGGTAATTTAGAGTTCGGTATTCGCTCTTACTGTTACCATATATACCATACGCGTATGCGTAGATGCATGTGAACGCTTATTTTCTAGCATGCAACCATTACAAAACTATCGTTTTAAATTAAACGCTAAATTTCGTACCTTCAAACTAAAGAGAAATGGGTGTAAGATCAATACATTCCTTCGTATATGGCCACACATGCCCATTTCGCGCTGGGGTATTGGGATGCGCAGAGTTGTCTGGTATGAAAAAATACTACTATGCATAAAACAGCTGATCGGGTTGTTGTGTTCAAAATGATTAAAGTCGCTCAGTTGGTGAAACCCAAAATTGAGTTAATCTCAAATCTGTGCTAACTTAAGTCACGACTTAGTTTTAGTCTTAGTCGCTTTGTTGAAATCGGCCCTTAATTAATATGAATCAAATTTTAGTAAGGCCTGATTCTCAACATTATTATCATCGGTTTAAAATTACAAAAAAAAAAACCTTCAAAATTAATTGTCTCTCGAGATTACACAGCCGATACCCAAATTTTGTAAAATCTGTGCAAAACCGTGATAAAATTCCAAATACGCAGTGCTTTTAGAGTTCATACCAGTGCATACAAATATCAAGATAAACACACACAAACGGTGTGAAAAAGCATTAACAAATGAGACCGGCTAATGCCACAACCCATGCAAACAGTTTTACAAAACTCATTAGTGGAATTTGAATGAACTCACTTAGAACGCCAACACGAAAGCATACAAAAGAAATGACAACCACAGAGAGAACACGAACTACTCGTAAACAAAAGTAGCAAAGGCAAATTAAACGGGTCGGTGTAGTCGATACTCAAACACGTAGAGAAACGCGCTCACAACGCAAACTAGATAGATATCTATTGAAATTTCAAAAATTAGTCCTAGGAAAGAGCAACAGCAAAGATAACGGCGGGTGTGCGTATGAAATAATCGAAAGCATCGAAGCCACAAAACATGTAAACACCAAAGGCAATAACGAAGCAAATATGTTTTTCGGTAACTTTTGGGAATTTGTGAGCTGATAAGAGATTTGGAAGCTTGCCACACTTAACTGACTTAATTGTTGCTACAACATGTTCATGTAATCAGAATGTAACCACAAAACAATAACAACAATAACCAAAAATTGTGCACACAAATGTATGGAAAACAATCAAGTCTAAAAGTTGCGAATCATTGCCCTACAGGACATTGAGCATCAAAGAAGCGATCATGTGTTGCTCATCGCTGATATCAAATTTCGCATGTATTTTTTAAAAGAGGTCAAACACGCTTTTGGGAGTGCTTGATTTTGTTTCAAATTCTAACCTAGGTAGGTTGCAGTGGCTACTAGTGAACGGACTAGCACACATAGGCCCCGTAGGTCCCGTTGTAATACCAATTTCTAACCTATGTTATTCACCTTTTTATTTACTACATTTTCCTGCCTTCCTGTAATCATCAGTAGTAAGAATTTATAATAGCCATGATGATAGTACTGATAATAAACGTGAAACTGTTAAGTATTTACTTCAACAGTGAGACAAGTGCGGATTTTAATGCTATCCACAACATTTATTATCACCTAGAAAGTTAGGCTCAATAATGACATTTGCGCTGATGATAGATACCCTCAACAATTTAAATAGATTTCCTCAGCCCTGATAATATATTTCCTTACCTTCAAAATGGCTGATATTCTTTTATTTCACATTTTTATATGCATTTTATCATACAAATATATATATTTAAAGCCTGCAAAATATTAGGGTACTTCTAGTTTCATCCAAGTGGCCTGTGTTCTAACAAAGCCAAATTTTGAAGATTTCCTCGAATTGAAATCATATTTTTATAAGTATATTAAATGGCCTTTCCACTTAAATTTGTATAACTGTTCTCCTTTCTCCGCCCCATTCCGAGGCTGTACGCACCATTCTTTCTCCCACCAATCGTTCAAAGAGCAACGTGTTGCCGCGCAAAACTTGATTAAAAAATTATTATCGATGATGTAAAACTACCAGCAAAAATTATTATTGTCAAGTTTCTACTAGAAAAGAGAAAACTTTAAATAACTAATAGAAGGAGGGTCCTCCAATGAACGAATTCCAGACGATGTATTTGCTGTAATCAAATAAAGAATCATCCCTATTGGCAGATAAACATTTTGAAACTGTGAGGGACTTCGGCCACTTGCGAACTAGACTTAACACTAAAAGTAATGTCAACCTAGAAATTCAAATGAGAATTACTTTTGGAAAGGGCTGTCTACTCAGAAAAGCAAGGTCATCTCTTGACAGGGAAAGACCCTAAGTCATTATCATCCCAGCCCTGAGTAGTGGCTCGAAATCATAGACGACGTTTTAAAAGGGTGCAATGACCTTTTGACTATACTTGAGAAAGGTTCTCCCGAATTTTGATGGTCCTTTCCATGATGCCAACGAGGACATGATATAAACTGAAGTGGAATAATCCTATTAAAAATTGGGCGTTTTTAC
Source organism: Merzomyia westermanni (assembly GCA_949987695.1). Lineage (NCBI taxonomy): Eukaryota > Metazoa > Arthropoda > Insecta > Diptera > Tephritidae > Merzomyia > Merzomyia westermanni. Next base: position 47,746,899 of record OX465290.1, read on the forward strand.
TTGTGTTTATGGCACTGCGGGGGTAGCTATAACACCTTTGAGCATAAAAAATCAAAAACAAATTTAATAAGTTCTTATCCCATCAAGAAGGGGATTCATCCCGATAATCTGTTAATCGCGAAGCCGGCGTGGGATTGTGTTATGAAGGATCATTACTATGTCTCTTGGTTCGGGATCACATCTCATTATACCTTTCATTACCATGAAATGATATTATAACTTTGATCCGATGTTTGTAAGTATGAGTAGAAGAAGTGCTAAACCCACCAATAAGTATACCGAAATTATCAGCCATTTAGCCATGTCCGTCTGTCTGTCTGTTTGAACGCAAACTAGTCCCTCAGGTTTTGAGATATCTTGATAAAATTTGGTATGGAGCCGCCATTTTGCATGAGATTAATCATTCGTCGGAATCAGCAAGATCGGAGCAATACAACGCATAGCTCCCATACAGTCGATAGTTTCAATAAATGGGTTTTGGGCTATAAATTTTGCAATTCAAACGCTAGGAACGTAAAGTTTTTCCGGTTTGGTGCTTATTATGTATGTAATTTGTGGTAAAAATCAGACAGATCGGATCTACATAACATATAGCTCCCATACAATCAATTGTTCCGATAAATGGGATTTGGGCTATGTATCTTTAAATTATCAGTTTTGCAGAGTTTTTACTAATTGTGAGTAAGGATCGGACACTTAAAACGGTTATGCGTATTCATGAAAGGTATAAAGTCTTCGGCTCAGTCGAAGACAGCCCTTTCCTTACTTGTTTTTAGTTGGCATTATGTTAAGTCAGGTAGGGTGTCAAGTAAAGTACAATTTTGATTATGCCTCCTTGGATTATGTCATGTCGCCGTAAATATGTACTAGGCTCATATCGAATTTAAACAAAATAGCTTAGCTATTTAAATATTAAAGCACGCCCCCGCTCTGACTTTTTAAAAACAGGTAAAGGATGACTTTTTCTACCTTGGTACTCCAAATTGGTTTCAATTTCGTGGTTTCCTTATGCCCCCTTTCGCATACTGATTAATATTTGTATCAGTATCCATCACAAATTTCTTGTTGGGTACAGTTGTTATAAACAAGGCAATCGCAGTCATACATTTATACACCTACAACAAACAAAAGCAACAACAACAAAAACCAAGGACACATATTTTAATGATAAAACTAAAGAAGCTTAATTTCCGCGTGAAAATTGAGAAACTTTGAAACTTTTCAATCAGCAAGGTCAATTCCAGTTTATAGACTTACTTTACAACTACGAAATGCTATTTAAAAGCTTAAATTATTAACAGCTTATTGCGATACAACAACAACGAAACAGTAATTTACATGTTTTGGTTGTGCTGCGGATTAGTGAGATTATAGGAAAACGAAAATTCCATCAACGAAGTGTCAAAGTAAAGTTAGAGTACCACTTGTGGCTGCAGGCAGCTCAAGATCTAAGCAACGATACCCGCAGCCGACATTGCGCTACGGGTCCGTAAAGTTTTCGCAGAAGTCTTCACATCGCTCATGCTTCCGCGCTGTATATGAAGACGGGTATGATAGGAGGCTAATAGAATATGTTTGTTCTTTATCGATAGATTTCTTTGCTTCTAAATTGCCTACTCTGTCCCAAGGCATTACGTTTTTGTTGCCGGCTACACGTACAGGCATAACACGGGTTTTGCCACATATCTCTATACTTCAAATCAGTACACTGGAAAAAAGCAGAGCGAATACCATGGTAAATACGTGTATATGTCATTGTCGCTATTAAAATAATTTCGGCAATAACCGTACAGCTGCCCGGCTGACAAAATTAGTGCTGACTCTTTTAAAAGGATTGGCAGCTTCTACTTCCTTCATTGGTAAAACTTTTGTTGCTTTTATTGCCACAAAATTGCTAGCCAAAGTAAGTGAAAAGCTTAATTAGACTTACCAATGTAGATGGTATTAAGGTCAGGAACACTTTGCAACAGCAAAAAGCAATAACAATAGCAAGGGCGACAAAATCAAGGACAACACTTAGTTGACGGACTGTTGGGTACAAAATTTTGTGTTCGCTCCTTTTGATATTTATTTATAAATGTATACTGATATACTTAAGTAGAAAAGTGTACGAAGATTCGGAAAAATAACCAGATTTAAATGTAGATTTTAATCACTTAACTATTATATAATATTCAGTGTCTAGACTTTTGAAGGCAACATTTGAGGTCAAACCGGACACCAACGCCATACAAGAGTTGGGATTAGAAGAGGTTAAAGAAGGGGTGTTTAGTGCCACAGTCGAAAACATGTCCATATCCACCAGATTTAAACACAGTCAAAAGCATGAGGCCCCATTGCTGGCCCCCTATGCATGCTTCCAGCATTTTAGCAGTCCGTCTCTGAACGGAAGTCAACACAACATAATACATGAGAATTGGGAGCACTCCGTGCCGCTTCTGAAAAAGTCATTAGGCACCTAAGAACTTGAAGAACCTCCTGGCAATATGAGGAGTGCCGCGTGGCAACGGATAGAAAAGGCGGTGCCTAAAGGGACACTCACTACCGCGAGTTCAGAGGGAATTGAAGTTACAAAAAAGGAAAAGAAGTAGAAAAGCTTAAGTGCAAAGAGCTTCAGATGGTAGCCAACAGCTAAAGCTTAAAAAAATTTCACAAATGACGGAGGATTATAAGCCCGGGGTGAACTTGTGTATAAATTAGAGGGTACTATGATTATGAAGGGAGCACTTGTCTGCCCTCTTTAACGAAGTAAGACTTAAGTCCCACACTGACTTCAAGGGTTTCGATGTTTTCTCCTATGAAAGAAACTCAGTACAAATGTATATTTTTCTCAGAGAGCCCTCGACTCTGATGCCAGAGGCGCTGGCTCAAGTCCTGTCAACTGATACAAATTTTTTGATTTTTTTTTTATTTAAAAAATTTGTGATCTAAAATTTAAAACATTTTTTCGAAACCCGGAATAGTTTTAATTCCAAACCTAAAACTTTGAACCGTGCGGGAAATATATCTGGGGAGCGATTTGCGTTCAACGAAAAAGCGAAGTGATAAGAAAGTTTTAATTTCCGTTTTCCCAAGGTCTTTTTGAACTATCTTTCCTCTTATTTTACGATTCGGGTTTTTGCTGTGATAAAAATGTTTCATGCCTATTGCCTAGTTATAAACTTTTATTAAAATTTCCTTAACGTCAATCATAAAATATAAAAAATCTCATAAGCAAAACTTTTTTTGTTGAAATATATTTTTTTAACAGATGAGCAAATACAGCCGACGCTTCAGTGTAGCACCGTGATCTAACTCAGATATTATTTCCTAGCAAGATACGTGTGAACCCCGCTGTCACTCACGTCCTACTGCGCCGTGCCCTCATATTGTAATCTACAGCTACTTTTAGACTTGGAGGAACGCGTGCTTTTGAGTGCGACGCCAGTCTCTCTTGCTCAAATACGATATGAATAGTACAACAAGTTAAACTCTTACATATACTGAAACCAGATATATCAATGGAGCAGACTCTTACATCAATTTCACTCTGACGCAACAGTCAACATAAATTTCCTCTGGCCTCTCATTCACCTTTAGCACTCACATTGTTCCGCACCACCGCAACGTTTTGGAACTATGCCTATGCTAATCCCTGAAACCCAGTGTATGCTCTACATATAGGAATATGATTTTCTCCACGAGCGTCGTAAATTTAGACAAAATCGGAGTCATCTTTAATTTCTGATTGACTAATTAACAACGTAATTATCCAAAATGTACAATTTTCCTTTCGGAGAATATACAAATCTTTGTGGAAAAAGTTTGAAACATGTTATATTTAAACAAAATGGATAAATATACTTCTTCTGGATTTTCTGTAAACATTTGCATTTCACTTTTAAAGATAAGTGATTTATAATTATTCCTGAAGTTTATTAAAAATTCCATTAAAACCTTCAAATAAATTTAATACTCAAAAATTTTATTTAATTTATTTTGTAACTTCTGCGAGCTCTAGTCCATTTCATGCTACTTATTATTCAATTATTATTTAGATTTTTAAAGGAAAAATTTAGGCGCAACAAACATATACAAGCTATAGTTATAGTACTAGATCCTCTAATCAAAAATAATAATAATTAACTAAGAATTATTATCAACTGGTCTTGAGCTCGTTATACTTACAAAAATATGTAAAATGAACAGACCGTAAAACCAACAACAAAATACATTTATACCGGAGCACGCGGTTAAGTACAATAACTATCTTCTAAAAATGGAAAAGAAGAATGTACAAAAACAAAGTCCAACATGCATGATTTACATATAGACAGAATGTCTAAAATATTGTGTATACCGTTGGCAAGATAACAAATAACAATTAGAGGAAAACGTGAATTAAGCAGCTTGCAAAACTACACGCAGCATAGCCTATGGGTTAGGCGGCTGCGCTGGCAATCAGAGTGAGTGGGTTCGATTCTCCACAAGATCCTCTGAAATAGCAAAACTATACGAATTAGTCTGACGAGAAATCGTGGCTGTTTTCGAAATAGTACTATAACTATAGCCTGTATATGTTTGTTGCTTTCAATTTTTCCTCTAATCAAAAATAATAATAATTAACTAAGAATTATTATCAACTGGTCTTGAGCTCGTTATACTTACAAAAATATGTAAAATGAACAGACCGTAAAACCAACAACAAAATACATTTAATTTATATTTAAAAAGATTTACAAGAATTCTTGCTGTGTATGGCTTTTCATTGCGATGTCACTGTGTAGTATGCCCCACATTAGCCCCCCCATCACTTTATGAAGACAAATTAATTATTTATCAATAAAAAGGTACGAACAGTAATATTTAGTCATTAAATAGCAGCCTACATACAACACTATGTAATTAATAATCGTTACGATTCGGAATCATTATTAAACCGGTTTGGCTCAATGAGCATGAAGACACCTTATGCATTGTGATTTATAACAAACTAATTAGGTCATCGTGACATGGAACTTAAACAACACTTACCAAATGCAAATCCTTTGGATTTAAATTTCAATACCCGTGTAGAGCTAGTCATCTTGATGCCTTAAAGGATAGTTCGATTTCTGATCAATGGATATGCCATCGATCATCTTCCACCACCACTCGCTACTTTCCTTCACGTAACTTGGCACACCAACAACTTAAGCATAGATAACCAAACCAACTCAATCACAATGTCCTACAACCATCACAACAAGTATGGCCAGTCATCTTTTTTTCACCTGCTACCACCAATCAAATTTCCCCCATAAAGTTTGGCATAGATAACAAGACCGTGCCAAAGCTATGCAAATTTTAAAAAACATACCATCCCTATAACCTTGTACGTGACACATTAACCTATTCAACCTTAATAACTTGACGACTAATACCAAAGAGATGAGTCCCACATGCTACAGCTACTTTTGAAAGTTGAAATAAAATTAAAAATCAGTTTAAGTATTCGAAGATATGCATACATCCGTAGGTAGCTATATAAATGCGATACGATAGCAATCATAAAATTTAAGAGAAATTTACTGTAAGCAAAGAGAATTGTGGGTACATATACTCAAAAGTATTCACACATAACAGCGTCGATAATGCAGTGCGCGCTCAATATATTTTTACATATCTAACGTGCCCATCAGTGTTCGGACTTCTACCACGAAAGGTGTAGATTCCATCACTTCTACAAAGCAAGTTACATGCAATAAACCCATTGAGTAATATGTTCTCTTTTCTACTAACAATCTTAATTTTTAAGTACATATATTTAAAAGTTAGTAATTAAGATTTTGCAAATTAGGCGGGCTATACCATCGTAACGAATGAGACAGTTGTACACGTAATATTATCTTTGCTGAAAGATTGCCACCCAATACTATAAATGTTCTCAGTGCCTAAAATAATAATTTTTATGAAATGCAGATGAAATTTCTTGTAGAACTGTGTCACTCGTTTTTATTTTTAATAATTATTAGTTTTTAACTAATTTATAAAAGTTTTTGTAAGAATAGAGCAGGAAAATTTGAGAGCCAAACGCCATAGCTTTTTTTTATAAATCCATTTCGGAAGCTGCTGCAATTCTTCATGAGAGAAATTTATGCACGCTCTGTTAGCTAGTAAGCTATCAGTAGGCCGTTAATGGTAGTGATAACAAGTGTAAAATCCAAATTAATTGCATTATGTGCAAAATTTTTAAAGTTATTAATATTTATTAAAAATTAATTGTTATAAAAAAATAAAAACAAAAATAAAATGTTAGAAAAAGTTAAAAAAAAAATAAAAATTTGCCACGATTCTCCAGGTAGTTAGAGCAATATCTTATCTACTAGGCTATTGATCCCATTGTGCGGTGTGCGTCAAATGTTTTATTTGTCACCTAGGTCTTTTTGCCTATCATTTTCTCATTTTTACATAACACACCACGAACATATCGCAAGGTGAATTTCTTTCACACAGAAACGCCTTTCATAACGAAATCGTTACAAGCCATGCGATACATAATAATTCGTTATTATAACGAAAAGTTGCAGAAACGGGCGCGCTAGTTTTGTGTCACCTAAAATCTTGTTTTTACTCCTTTTTGCAAAAACATTGAGCGCGCACCGCCATTTGTCAGTAGTGATCACTGCCCATGATTGATTTTTGTTTGCACTGTCCATTTGACACAATCCGATTTGTGGTCATCGGTTTTTCTTTAGTTACTGTTTATGCCAACAATTTAATTGAGTTGTTATTTTTTACGGCCTGTACAGTAAAGTATCCAAGTCAGAGGCCCTTGGCAATTTCCTTAATCTGTTCAACTCCAAGCCATAATTTAACTTAGTCAATTTATATGGAGAGAGTTTGTATGGTTCTGCGTTTTTCGCAATAATTTCAGTTTCCAGCCAGAAGTACAGAAGTAGAAATATATACAACTTTATCAGAACGCAACTTTACGACAAAGATGTCCACTGAGGAGAACTGGAATAAGCTAGAAAAAGAGTATTCCTGCACCGGAAGAGTTTCTATATTGATGGCTTAGTGGAAGATCGCCCTCTGTAAAAGTATTTTTGAAAACCCATTCTTCGGGTTTTTTTTACAATGCCTTATTTCAAATTTCAATTATTCAAAAACGTCCTATATGAGTTGAATTTGTATTGAAAGTTTGGTAACATAGGACGTTTTCACAGTTTATCCTTAGAGAGGACGTTCCTCAACAAAGTTTTCAATCAAGTTCAGGGATAGGTCTATTTTTTAGGGCGTTTTTTTTTTGAAATATTCTGAAATAGGATGATATTCCACTTAGCCAACGTATGTATTCGCGACTGATGAACAGAGCTCGGAATTATAGGGAAGTGCATATTTTTATTTGACATCACAGAAACCCTGGACTAAGTTGTATAGTTTTTATGTGAGGAAAGGATTTATTATGTCGCTGGAATATTTTACATATTTCCACATTTTTTGTATATTTTCATAAATTCGGAATATTTTTTTTCATATTTTTTGGGATATTTGTTGAACTTTTTTAGCACACTTGCAAAATTGCAAGCTTTTCACTTAGAACTATATACTTTGGTCTTCGCGCTGGGCTCTTTTTCAGAAGAAGCTAGAGCCTAGGTATGCCTATGCTAATTGCTAGAGATGAATGATTCGCCTGAGAATTCGAGTTCGCCAATCTAGCGGAAAATCCAGACCATATTTTTAGAAAAGCAAGTTAAAGCTTGAAGCACATACTCATGTTTTCAGAAATTTTAACACACCATGCCCGGACAGTGATAGTAGACGTTCTCAAAACCTGAATTTATTTTCTAAAATTTTATTATACTAATATATATTCCATAATTTGTATGTAATTAGAATACTAAGGTGTCAGTTGGGACAAAAAACTGAGTTCTCGAACATTCCAAAAAATTTTAGTATCTTTCAAGTCGAATAGACATTTTTAAATCAATAACTGTAATCTGCTGCAGTTGCACCGATCTAGATCGTATCACACTTAGTTGCATTAGTGTGACCTTTTTGGGCAGCTTAAGCTAAGTTTTTCCTTTTTTTACCCATTACCTAAGAAGATCCTCTCGTTTGAAAATGGGTCATAAGGGACTTGTGAAAATTTTTGATTAATTTTTGCGCTTAAGGGTGTAATCGTCTACGACAGTACTTAATATCTATCTACATCACCAATTTCCTTTGTTTGAAACTATTAAAATTGAAATCAAATTCCTTTATTTTTTTTTTTTCAAGTCTATAACTTCTATTCTCCAACGCTACCATTTCTTGAAATTTTAAAGTCCGAACACTGTTGCGCATATACACATACATACATTCATAGCAAAATAACATAAATTTTAAGTGAACTGTTGCTCTCAAAACCGAATGTACATAACATCGTGAGGACAGGGCGTATACGTTACTTTCTAAATATACACGGATACCACATGATGTGATTTTAATAGGACAGGTAAACTATATCAATCAAGCCACATTTATTTACACTGATATGGTGTATGAATAAAGAGTTTGTGCAAAATATGTATAAGCCTACATTTTTATAGAAGGACGATTTCTGCTAACAGAAAGAAGAAATTGGAATTAATCTAAACATGACCTCAAAATCATGATTGGCCTTTTTAGGCTAGAGTGGTGAGGAGTGTTTGCTCCTACAGTCGGAAAATTTAGTATCCACGTGGTAATATCTTCAAAGGATGAATGGGCCAAACCGTGGTGTAAGTGAGCGCTGACGTGAGATGAAAAGGAATTGAGACGCCTTTTAGAAAGAAGGAAACGTAAGGCCCTAAGACGGGGCTGTGAGATGTTTCGAATGCTGTCTGACAGAAATAATGAACGAAAATTCGAAAAAGTGAACCGTCGGATGACTTAAGGTTTTAAAACCAGAGTTAATTCACTCAAGGATAATAGCGACTACCTGTTCACCGACTACAGAGCGTACGTAAGTTATGGAAAATAATATCAGCTTAGATATCCAACGCAGAATCACTCTTGGCAACAAACGAACTGTGAACACGGTTTACCAGACTGTCTTGAAGTATGGCTCGGAATAAAATCGCCTTTCATATAATTCAGTACAAACAACAGCGGTAGTCGTCAGGGCTAAAAATAAAAGGGTTCTGGTAGAATCGAAACCCGGCGATCCATCATATTGGACTCTAAAAAAATAACCCTGGAATTATCCACCACCATCTATGTCTCCAATAGTTTTGACCACGGAAGTTCCTTAGGAATATTTTTGTCACTTTTATAAACATAGTAGGAAGCTTCTAGAAGAAGAAAATAAAGCCCTTCAATAAATACACCAAAATGATCATAACTGCTGGATAGGTCGATGTAGCTATGTCTGCCTGTTTGAAGCAAACTAGTCCTAGAATTTTTGAGTCTGAATAAGATCTTGGCCGAAATTGGCGCAACTTGTTGTTGTTGTTGTTGTTGTAAACAGTGCTTCGCCCTGCATAATGGGCGCGATCACTCTAAATTGTTATCAGACTCTTTTAACGGAAGTCCGAGGAAACGCGCAGTTTCCACAGCGTTGGACCAGAGTGATGTAAGTGTTAGAAGAGTAGGTTCTATTGAACAGGAGAAGAAGTATGGTATCATCAGGGGACATACCACATGCAGGGCATGTGTTTGGTATGGTGGGGTTCAGTCTGGATAAGTAAAAGTTTAACCTATTACAATATCCAGAGCATGACTCTAGTCTCCCTCGGAAGTACACGCTCCTCTTCAGCCAATTCAGGTGGCTGAGTACTGATAACGACATTCGCAGGCCGAGATCTCAGAGATCTGTCTACCGACTCAGTGTGGAGGTCATTTAGAGGCCGCCTATGGTTCCGCAGATCAAATGACAAAGAAATATGGTGCCGGATCTCATCGTAGTGCTTGCGGAGATGTCTCCTTATGTCTCTGGGGGCGGGGCTACATCCAATAGATGTCAATTTGGATGACTGGGCTTATGACAGTTCAGAAGGAATTGTCTACTCAAGAGTTCCGCGTGCTCTTGAACATTGAGCAATTTAGCCTCTTGATCGAGGTGAGACTCAGATGACATAAGCAGACATCCCGTCTGATGGCGGTGTTTTGGCAATTTCCTCCAGCTGGTGTCAGCAAGGTTGGGCGACCATATGGGCGCAGCATAGTCAATAACCGGTCGGCCGATAGCCTTATATATAGCAAGAAATGTTTCTTTATCTTTCCCCCAAGTACTGCCGGCCAGTGACTAGAGGATCTTATTGCGGCTCTGCACCTTTGAAGCTATTGCAGTGATATGACCAGTGAAGGTGAGGCCGTTGTCAAATGTCATACCCTAGATTTTGGGGTGGTTGACAGTAGGTAGGGGTACTCCGTCTACGTGGACATTTAACTGTTGCCCCATCTGCGCATTCCATGTCGTAAACAGGGTCGCCGTCGATTTAGTCGGAGATAGGGTCAGATTTCGCTCGGTGAAGAAACTGGAAAGGCCTCGAAGGTAACTGTTAATTCTAGAACAGATTTCGTCAATGGAGGGACCCTTTGCCGAGGCCATTATCGTACAGTCGTCAGCGTACAACCGCTTCTATGTACCGGAATGACCCGGGTTTTTTTACCTGGCCAAGGGCTCGTATTTCAGGGTAACCCGGTCTCATATGTCTCGTCCCACCCTTAATTTGTCATCCTCGGACCAAACCCTTGCAGCGGGGTTACTCCATTGTCTCTGGTTACGGGCTGGGGTCAAACCCAACCCTTGACCAAGACATTGGATCTGCTGGAAGAAAATTTATATTAAACGGTCGCATTATGTTCAATGCGCCAAGTGTAAGAGATTGCTACATAGATCTGGATGCTCAGCTTTAGTACTTTCGAAACACCTTGCTGTACACGCGGTACACGTCGCTCTAGCGCACCCCCCCCCCCCCCGCCCCTTCCAACTTCAAGCAGCCACAATGTTAGCTCTTTCTACACGACCAGCAGCACTGCTGCAATTCCCGCCTCACTCCCGACTGTCGCTCACGCTCACCAGCGTCTCCATCTCGCACAGCCACTCAACACGCCTATAACCTCCGGAATAGGCCAGATATGAACATCTCCGAGCGGCAGTATCCTCTTTCTCTGCCCCAATGTCCCCCCTGCTTCCAGCTTGCACGTGGACCAGGACCACCACCTCCTCGTACCTTTCACTACGTTCACTGTTTGTCGGCAAAGATTATATACGCCGGCGACATCGGTCAAGTGCAACAATTACCTTGGCCTATGTCACACCCTTATGTGGTCTGAGCTCGCAAACAGATGCCTCTGGACGGATACGTTCATAGCCCCCTGTTGCAGTAAGCCGCCGTCCACGCCAGACAACAACGGCCAAGGTGCTGTCAACTTTAGACTGCGACATAGTTTAGGCCTTAGCCTACCTCCACCTAGGCAAGAGTATCCGTCCCATGTCCCCCTCTCCCCTCCTACACGCTTCAAAATTTTACAGCTGGCCGAACTTAGAAAAACTTAATCCGATTTGAATCCTAATTTCTGAAAACCCAGTTGAGATATTGAGCTTTATCACATAGTTTATTTCAGCACTCATTTACACCTTTCGTTTGATACTAATATTGTACTAACATATTTTGGGTCACCCTGGTCAATAACTCCAAAACCAGTCGAGTTATATAAATAGGGGATGTCTTAAGTTTTAAGTTAGATGCCTGGTAATGCAACGGTGTTAGTTGCATTTGATTATGCTCTGCAGTTATTGAGTGATAAGCGCGCAAACATATAGACAGATAGACAACAATTTCCAAAGCTGTGCTTGGGATTCCATTGACTCAATAAAGATCATTTTTTTTTAATAATTACAAAGTTCTACTGTTTCGAAGAGTTACGCCACAAAACTCATTTAGCGGAACAATTCGATTCATGCCAGCTATATCTTTTATTTATCCGATATTGTTGGTTTCGTCAACGACTCATCTCTCCATATAATAAAATTTTATTAAAAATTTAAGAATGTCAAATTTTGCACTAATTGTGTATGTAATGTGGATAGAGATTAGACCTCGTCACTAAGTCCCAATTAGTAGTTATTATAAAATTAGGTCTAGATTATTTAACTAAAACATCGAAAAATATAACTGTGGTGAAAATTTTTTATTTCCAAAAACAAAAGCATTTTTCTAAATTATTAAATTCAACAGATAAATCATGCTAGCAATTTAACACTATCCATTGAATGTATAATACAAAACATATTTTAATTCCAGTTTAACTACAATAATTGAAAAGTTTTAGCCTAACCACAGAGATCAATTCAGGGCAATATATTAAAATAACGGTTTTACATAATAGCAATTCAAATGCGAGTAATATTGCTACACAAATATACAGTTGTGTTCAATATAATAGTAGTGAAATTAAATTGGATATCTTGCGGCTAAATAAAAATAAAGCTGTGTTTTTAATAATTTTTATTTAAAAATTAACGCATTTCATAACAGAAACCACATAAAAAGAAGTTTCAAAGTTTACACAAAGTTCAGGAACGTTAATCCAACTTTTAAAAATTTACATCAAAATTTCAATATTTTTAGGCAGAATTTTTGAAAAAACTTCGGGTAAGCAGTTTCATAGCTCATTAAATTTTAGCATAATAATGTGCAAGTAAGAAGTACCTGAAAACTTCCCCCTAAATTTTTTGAATTTTTTCTGTCAAGGATGTTGGGTATTCTTTTCCATATAAATTTAATTTGTCTTCATGCATTGTATGAAATAAATCACTCAACAACCTTTACGAAAAAATTTCTCAATATTCAGGGAATTTTTCTAACGAAATCCAATTTGCACAATGTTATACTGAAATTGATTGGTCTAAAAAATTGCGTACTCAAGGATTTTCTAGAAGTTCTGCCAAAAAATTTTAAGATTTTGATGGCTATTTTTTTAAGTTTAATCAACTTTCCTGAACTTTGTGTAAACTTTGAAATTTATTTTTATATGGTTTTTGTTAAGGAATTTGCTATGTTTAAAATAAAAATTATCAAAATCACAGCTTCTACTTTTTTTTGCGAAATATAAGTTTTAATTTCACTACTATTATATTGAACACAGCTGTATACAAATACATACGTGGTAACATTGCATTTCGACGGTGCTGTTGCGAAACGTTAAAAGTCAATTTCAAATATTTGCCTTCTGTGGTCGATTAATTGCGATGCATTCCTGTTTTGAATGCGTGCACTTCCATAAACTAATATCTACAGTTTTCTTTTTCAAAGAAGAAGCAGAGCGAGGGAGAAAATGAGTTACGTGGCATGTACCGGGGAATCTAAATAAAACTAGTAAGAGTGATATGCTACTTTTTTCCGTACCACCGAAGATTTGTAAGCGCTAATAATATTTCTTATGTTCAACTATAATAAAACCTATATACACACACACGCAGGCACATATTTTGGCAATTAGTGTTCAAAGTGAGTTGTTGCTATGTCTTTTTATTGGGCAATAGCTTGTCCCACGTTAATACTTAAACCTGTAGTAGGTTACATTTATGCGACTGTCCCTCTGCATAGCACAGAGATGCACTTTGGCCGCTGAACCATTGAAGATGCTGAAGCACTTCGTCAGACTAGCAAACCATATAATATTCTAGATTTCAGCAGAGCCTATTTGTGCATGACTTTTAAGGAATCGTTCAACATCTTCTTTGCCCCCATACTCCGTAACGAAGTCGTTTCTATTGCTCATACAATGCCTCTTTTATACCTAAGAGTAAATAAAATTAGTTCAGAGCCAAGTTGATTCATTGATACGGTCCAAGTTGTCAGTGCTTACACATAAGAAGAGAAGAAATTCGCTTTAAGCCTGTAAGTGGCCTATTTGCTTGATCGCCAGCAGCGCAGTACACAGATGTGACCTGGAACCCACAAAACCGATGACACTTATTCTAAGTGGCTCTGATCGCTGCTTAGTATGCATATAGTACTCCTTCACCTACTGGTTCCTTGAATTTAAGAAGAGTAGTGCATTTTATCAGTTAATAATAATAATACCAACTTAATCATTCAGTTTGGACCAGGGATGGTAAATATCATGATGTTTACTAAAAATATCTAAATATCGGATATTTACGATATATATCGGATATATTGATATGTATCGGATATTTTCATAGTCGCAAAAATATCACAAGCAAATGTGTTAAAATTATGTTAGTAAATACAACAATGAAAACGTGTTATTGTTGTGGCAACTATACATATCTAAAGTACTTTTATATGGTAGTAAAAAAACCAGTTTAACAAGTAAATTCAAAAATACGTTTTCAAATTTCTAGAATTTCATAAACACAAACACTAATTAAATATTATTGTTTTGAACATTGTTTACCCATACTAGTTTCGCATCTTCTTTTGCGAATCGGAGTGGAAGGTAGTGGATTAAGGTACTCCGAGAAAGTGTAATGACGGAAAGCGCGTTCAGAGTTGCTTTAAAGTAAAAACTATAACTAAAAACTTAAATTTTAACTGAAACTTACATTCTGCATGAACTGATAAGGTGTTATAACTGCTTTATATACAATAATTTGTGTGTTTCAAGTCTTCACGTTCAATATTGCAGTATTTAAATTTGATTGTTTTATTATTGCATACAACGCACCCTGTGTGGTTTGTGTGTGTGCAGATTCGGAGTAAGTTGCGCTCCTAGTAGACATACGAGTATACTATGGTTTTGAAGCCGCACCAGGGGCAAGTCATATATTGAACCATTCTGCACTGCCGTTTTGTTACGAAGTTTGCAATGGACGAAACCAAATGTCGAAGAAATTCTTGCAAGACCATCAGTGGCAGCAACAGCTATTAATAATTTGAAGCACAGTTTTAAAAACACCTGAAAATCATCCCATCTAAAATATTTTTCTCCGCCAATTAGGTTTAGCGACTTCCACCAAGTCATAAGGGGCGTAGTTCTAAAGTTGTCCGCAAATAAATATGATGGAAATGGCCTTGAAGCAGTACTCATTGACATACATAATTATTGGAACAAATTCTGGGTATAACCTCTGTAATTACTCTAAAGCAACTTGTTTTTCTTCATAATTTGGGTTTTTTCTTTGAAATGTGTGATTTGGGAGATCAACCAAATAATTCGCATTTCTTTACGCTTCGTAAATTGTTTACATACCTGCGATGGTTGCCCATGTAAGTCATTTTCCAATTTTTGCCATATTTCTACCGCCACAGCTACAATGGTTCCATCCCTCTGCATCCTATCAAAAACCACGGTTATTGGTTTCATTCGGCGTAAGAACTTTTAGACGTTTGTTAATATTTAATATAGTTTATAATTCCGAAAATATATTTGTCAATTATTTCTATTTTGCCTTGCCACTCGGTGTTTGTTCGTTATTGTTTCACCTCTGAATATGTTTGGTCAGTCTTTGGGGAGTACTTTGCAACTCAAGACCACACTTTTCACAAACTGTCCATTTGCCACTATTACCTTCCTTAGATTTGATTCAAAATATTGCCATACCAGAATTCTCTCTCGAGGCAGGTTACACGTTAGTAATTTATTTTAAAAATCATAAAAACTTTTAGCATTTAAATAATATTTGTCATTCGATCCACTTGCAGAAAGCCCTAAATATGCCACCGAAGCTTTAACAATAAATTCTTGCAATATAAAATATCAAATTTGTCTGATATAGGAAATCAGGCAGTGATTCCCCGGTTGCGTTAGGTATGCTCGATGAACGGACTACAGTACTCTGGTGCAGGAAAGCACAAACTGTTCTAGACTTTTAGTGCGCTCATTAAGCAGCCTTATTATGTGCAAAGCCAAACCACTGTTGTCAGATTCAAAAGGGAAAGTTTTAGAATTTGATATAAATCACGATTTTTTCAGAAATAAATATCGGATATGTATCGTGATATATATCATAATATATATCGCTTGATATATATCGGCAAGCCCTGGTTTGGACCTATCTGCCAAGATGGCATTGTACTTTGGGTCCCGTGTACAGACACGGGATTTGAGAATGCTTTCACTTAACCAGTGCGTGATGAGATATAATGGGGTCTGAAAAAGCACGCTTAGTAAATCTAGTTGGTTGCAGGTTGCCAATAAAGCTATATAATCGAAGGTAGCCAGACCTTTTCTGGATTTCAATTTTATATTCCATGCGAGAGGCGTTAGTATACCTCTTTGGAGGGTTCACGCGCACTCTTGTTTTGCGCTGGATGTGCTCTTCAGATTTTGTTAGGTATCTCTTCTCGTAAGAGCTTGTTTTGCGAATTTCATCATTTCGCTGCATCTCTTTCGAGAAAAAAGCCTATAGTTAAGGACCTCACAAGCAATTAATTTTTCTATATTTGGTATAAATCACATGCGCGCCATAAACTCTGCCCTATCTAGCCCCGAAAAAGTGCCCAAAATATTTGTCTTGCTAATAACGAGGGCAAGGCCACGTGTTTGCTATCAGCGAATAAAGTGTCAGAGACATGGCAGCCAAGTGACTGTTGAGAGATACACATTTGATACGATAAGGGACTTCGTGTATTTGGGAACTAGTTTTTATACCGAACGGCCCTTTTTTAAAAGGTAATATTTATTTATTTATTTATTTATTTATTTATTAATTTTGAGTCTACAGTACAAAATACCTTACAGACTAGAACAATATATTTTGATAAATCCCTGACAGGGAAGTTAATAATATATAGAATAATACAAGCACACGATTTTTTTTTACTAACAAAATACATAAAGTGTTTTTACAAATTGTGATTTTGAGGAAGCAAAGTCAACATGATTTGAGATTGAAAATAAAGCATTCATTTCACGCAATTCCCGAGCAATATTCGCCATACTCGCATATTTTGTTTTAAAATTTTCTAAATAAAAGGGGAACATTGTACGCAGATTTCTTCGCGGAACATTAAAACTAATACGCTCAAGTAAAAATGGACAATCAATTACGCCACTAATAACGTTAAACACGACCCCAAGTGAAAGAACTTTCCGTCGATTTTCCAAAGAATCCAGATTGATTAGCATGCGTCGAGCATCATACGAGGGAGCTGGATCCTCAAATCGAAGAGAGCGTAATGCATGTTTCAGAAAAACTTTTTGCACCCGCTCGATCCTATTGATCGAAAACTGATCATATGGTCGCCAAATAAAGACTGCACACTCCAAGTGTGGCCGGACAAGCGTCGTAAATAGTTGTTTATGAGTGTAAGGGTCGGTAAATTCAGACGAGTTGCGACGAATGAAACCCAAAAGAGAATATGATTTCGAAATTATAACATTCAAATGACTGCTAAAATTAAACTTTGTATCAAACACAACACCTAAATCCTTAAATTCTGTGACGTATTGCAGTACATCAGTACCAATAGTATACGACGTACTCAGATTGGACTGACGCTTGGAAAAAGATAAATGGAAACATTTTTTAATATTTAAAGAGAGGCGCGATATCACACACCATCTATAAAGATTGTCGAGATCCTTCTGTAGGTTCAACGCGTCAACTAAGTTTCTAACATTACAGAAAATTTTTAAATCGTCGGCATAAAGCAAAAACTCTGCATGTAAGAAACAATCACTTATGTCATTAATAAATAGTAAAAATAGGAGTGGTCCTAAGATACTACCTTGGGGGACCCCTGAAGAGGCAACAAATTGGTTAGAAGACACACTATCAATCGTAACTACGCAGCATCTATTCATTAAATACGAATTGACCCACAATAAGAAAGATGAGTGAAATCCCATGCAGGCCAATTTACTAAGTAGAATTTTGTGGGAGACTTTATCGAAAGCCTTAGAAAAATCTGTATAAATATAGTCCACTTGGAGTCCAGAAGAAAATGAAGAAGTGCAGAATTCAGTGAATACAGCTAAATTAGACACTGTTGAGCGACCTGACACAAATCCATGTTGAATTAACAAGTATTTATGTAAGTTATCGAGACACTTTGCGTCGCACTCACCTTCAGCTGTATGTAATACCAAACAAATTCATACACCAACTCCGAGTTATTAACTCACTGAAAGAAAGAATTTTTCTTTAAACGAGAAGAAGTGACTCGGTGCATCGCATTGCGTTTTACATAATGACCGCCTAAAAACAGTTTCTTCACATTGTAACTATACCCTTTGACCAACTGTTTATCTATAAATTGAGCAGGAAACCAGAATATGTTGAGTAAACATTTTTAAAATTTAAATGCAACTTTCTTTTCTTCCTTCATGCTAAAAAATATTTCAACCCACTCTAATAGTTTTGTATGGATTAAGTGGCATCCTTGGAAGCTTTTTTGGGACCAGATATTTTCGGGATTGGAAATATGTTACTTAATATAAAATATGTGTGATTTATTTATGAAAATTATAGCAATTTTATTGTTGCTGTTTATTTTTGAATATTTCACTTTGTAGTAACACAAGTGTGGTTAGTTTTAAATTTGTCGACCTGATAATTAAAGGTTTTTATAGCTGACTTATCGATTTATCGATTAATCATTTTATAACAGTTGTTTCAAAAAGTAGTCAAAAAATTCAAAAAAATTATCACTTTTCTATTAGTTGTTTGCATTCCACTAGTTGACAGATTCGACTATTTTATTTTGTATCTTTTGTTATGACAGCATCGACTTGAGCTTAATCCATGCGTTCCAATTACATATAGCAAATTTTGATTTTTTTTTCTTAATTCTATTTATCAAACCGTCAGTATTCGAATAGTGACCATTACTCCATTAGACGAAACAGAATTTTTGTTATGCTATTTTCAAATAGCTCAATAGTTGCTATTCGACTAATCGATTAGCGGAATATAATCCATTGTAAATAAAAGCTTAAGTGATAACTACACTTAAAAAAAAAAAAAAACAATATTAAACCGTTTTAAAATAATCATAAAAAATAGCTTAAAAAGTTGAAAAATTTTTGTATAAAAATTCAAAACTTTTCAAAACAAAAATTTGAGTTTTCATTTTTATAAGTAAGTAAATTTTCGCTTTAAATAAAAAAATATATTATCCAACAATTTCTCATTAATTTTTTAAGCCCGATAGTTTTATAAACAATTTCTGCGCTTTCTTTAAATAAAACTGTTGGAGAATAGCGAGAATCAAAATCCCAGCACAAAACCCGGGATCCCAAAAATCCCGAATCGGAATCGCATCTCTAGCATGTATGTATACATTTTGCCACATATCTGTATTTGTCCTATTAAAAGTAAAACCATATTAACATTGCATTATCTCACCGCAGCTTACATTCGAAAATAGAGTTCACCAAAAATTTGAAACGTCTGAAAATTGCGACCCAAACGCATTTTAATAAATTTCTCGATTTTCCATTCCAATCGCAGGTCAAATTGGTTGGCCATGCAACGCATTAATTTTAAATTAATTATAAAATGTTATGCAAATATTTGCGTATACTATTTTTTTTTGTAATCAACTTGAAGCGAAAATATTCCCCTAAAGTTAGCTATTCACATAGTCGTGCTTACATTTATCTACTTTGGATGTTCGTTTAAGTACTTCTGTATACATGCTAAGCAATTTTGTCATTATTGCGTACAAATCACCAACGTATACAAATGAAATCCAAATCAAATATTTCAGTGAAAATTAGCTTAAAACCTGGCCCCACACATGTACCTATTACAGTTCGACTTTTATTCGTAATTTCAATGCTAGATAAAACTTTTACACTAGCAAAGAAATAATCGAGCAGAAAAATTATAAGCACTAAAAATTTTGCTCACTATATCACAAGCACAAGTTCACAATTAATTTTTAAAGAAAATTTCAAATTTAAAAAAAAATCATTTTGTGTTTTATTCACAAGTCGCTAAATGCTTATGAAAAAAAAAACGGCTAGTATCGCTGTATTGCGTGTTAGACATGTTCTTGTGCTGAGCAAAGCATAACAGGGATTTATATATATGCATTCTTTTGCTGACTATTATTATCGCTGGTATTCAAGTATTAGCTGTAAGTGTAGATCCTAATGTGTTGTTCATGCTGAGCCTGCATTTCACATTTAACACGCATTTTAGCGTTTAGCCTAATATGCAGCATTTATTTTCGCATTAACCATACAAATTTTGACACCTAAATGCAACTAAATGCTACTTTATTTTTGCACTAGCATTATCAACCCTGCAATCGTCGAAGAAAATCGGGTTTCGAATTCAAAAGAGTGGCAATATTGGCATTTTTTTGTTGGCATTCTCTCATTCGCTGTCATACATACATAACATTCAGCTTATACTGATTCAGCTTATACTGATTTTCAATTTGTAATTTAGCGCGCGTGTTGTGTGATATTGCTAAAATAAAATTATCTACAAGTTAATCTGATGTTTGCGAATGGAATTAATCGGAAGATTTACTAAAAATTTGTATATTTTTGCACACGTGCTGAAAATTTTCATAACCTCAAAAAATATTTGTAAACAAAAAACATATGACTCGAACTTGCTAAATGTGCATTTACAACATGAGCCACCATGTATGCTTTTTCGAAACCAATGTCCAAAAATGCAAAATACTGCATACAGCATGAATAGCACATAAGCTACCTCCTATAACTCCTACCCTAAAGTACATTAAGTACATGCCACTTTCGCAAGCGATCACGTTTCTAAAACGGCAATGTCGCCACACATTTTTAAAGTTCTTGTCAAAAATTTAACAAAGATCGATGTGCGCGTTGAAAACAGTATTAAATTACATTTAGCTAATTAAAAAAGACTAGATTTTCTGCAAATGCGTTTAAATTTAATATTCTTTAAACAGTTTTTTACAAATAATAGCAAAATAGCTGAAAAAATATATTACATAACAAGTTTTTATCCACACTTGTCGCTTTAATCTAGCTATTGTGGTCCTCTATTCAATTCTTTCATTATTATTTATTTTGCTTTGTTCTGCTCGTTTTCGGTTTTGTTAAATTTCCAGTCGCTTGGAATTGTAGAAAGATTGATGGTAGCACATTTTAATCTTGTTAAACAAGTGCTGATAGATAGTACGCCATAAAGTAGGATTACAGTTATATAATGTATAAGTATGTATGTACGCGTAGAAAACATTTATTATGGATGTATGTATATGAATGAATGTATTATATGAGTAAAAGTATATAAGTGTAGTAAATATGTTAGTGTGCTCTATGTTCTGCTAGTTTACTCTTTTCTATTCTGTTTTTACTTTAATTTTAACTTTTTATTCGCATGTCAAACGTGAACTGTTCAACTATCTCATTTGTCATCTTGACATGCTTAGTTTTAAACGTGGAGGAGTGCTAAATGTCGACAATATAGCAAGTCCCATCAAAACAAGCGACATTTATTACAGTGGCTAAGTTATATTTAGTTTTGGTTTAAGGTTAGTTTCTTCAGCCTCAACAAATACTAAAGATTAGATGGATAACAAACTAACACAAAAAAAAGCAAAGTTATATAAGATGAATTAAATGTATGCTTGGGAATAAATCAAATATACTCTTTGAAAACTTATTAAATTCTGTAAGTGGACGAAAAATTCTGTAGAAATGGTGGCATTACTCGTAGCCCTGATGGCACTCAAAGAAAAATAGAAGTATCAAATACATCATACCCTGTGGAGAAGTCAGCAACTAGTGAGAACAATTTCTGTTTCAGAAGTAGAGATAAAGTGGTTAATAAGAACTAGTGAGACAGAAACTATATTCTCACTAGTTCGAAATCGGCAGCTGTGTAATCATTAAAAGGCTTTTGGATTCGCATCTGGAAAAATGTTTTGGTCTTACATATTCTTTAAAGAAATGTTTAGATTTAAAACTATAAATAAAAAAAAAAAAAAGTGTATCAATTGGCAGGATTCGAACCGATGCGTCCCGCATCATGGTCGAGTGCTCTACCCACTGAGCTACGGCGCACTCATCAGCAGTCTGATAAAAGTAGACATATTGAATGAATGGTTTAAAATTTTGGCTCAAATTATTAGTAGTGCATGAACTAACCGGAATGGTGTGGCGGTAGTGTTGCTGGACTATCACACCGAAGGTCCAAGGTTCGAGTCCTGGGAAACGTAACATTAAAAGTGCGTTGAAAAAGTTTTACAAAATGGGGTCACCCGCCGGCAGTCATTTGGCAAACTCTCTGAGTGTATTTCTACCATGGAAGGCGCCATCCGAAAATATTTTTTTTAATTTTTAAGCTAACCACATCCAAACTACAGAATTTGGAAATGGTTCAGAACTAGAACAATAGTAGCAATAAGCGAACTACATCCAAACTGCCAAATTTTTAACTAGTTCGGAACTGTCGAAAAGGTAATGCAGCGGGGGATAGTTTCCCCCGCCTAGGACATCGCCATGTTAAATTCGCCAGTTGATTATATGTGAAAGAAACTAAAGGCGAACTAGTAGGACCTCGGAACGCACTAAAAGCACACCAGTTCAGAACAAGAAATTTTCTCCACAGGGATGTGAGACAGATTAAATTATATCTTCTCAAGTGGAACTAGGCAGTCTTCCGAATTTTATAAATACAAATTAATGTGTGTCCCTTATAGGCGTCCAAAGTACTCAACCGATCCTTATGAAATTTTCACAGTATAGTTTTGAGTTCACTGGTTACAGCATATATAAAATTTCAATTCGTCATAACCCTGACCGTATTTGATCTAAATTAATTATATTTGGATATATGTATCCTAGAGTAAAGATTTACATAATTTTCGAAAAGTGGGCTGTGCCACGCCCACATATTTTATGTTTTGTTTGTCCTTCATTATTGTCCTTAGTTTATTTTCGATGTCTATGAAACTTTCACGATAGGTTCAGGAGTTCGGTGGGTAGGAAGATATTACAAGTGGGGAAGAAAGGAAGTACAATTTGTTAAATGTAGGCAAGTCAAATTTTAGGCAGGACAATCTATATATAAAAAAAAAGTCTGAGATGCTTGATTTTTCGAAACGGCTTCGATGCTAGGGTGATCTTCCACTTAGTCGTCGATATTAACTGGGTGCCGATAATTGTAAGTATGAGAAGAGCGGGATTTAAGTATACCGATATTATTAGAATGTCCGTCAGTCCGAATAAAATTCTAATAATTTCGTGCAAATTCCATTTCGAAATTGGAAGAAAGCTATCGGAAATTTCCAACAACAATAGCTTAAAGCTTATTACAACAGGGCTCAAAAGAACGCTGCGAATTTCAAGTTAATTTTGAAAAAAAAAAAAGTGATGTGATAAGTGAATTCATATAAAAAATTTGGCTTTAGTTATTCGAATATTAGTAGTCTGTGGTAATAGCATGCGTTAAGCGGTCATGGTGAAGAGGTAAGAATTTCAGTTGGAACGATGAAACTTCTAAGGGGTCAAGGTGAGTTAATACTCTGCATTTGAAGGAGTTCTATTTTTATTGCTTTTAATTATTTATAAAGGTTACCAGGGGCGCGCTTTATGAGCGCCCATTTCAAGGGATGTGCAATATTAAATCAAAAGCTATATCCCTAAGCAGTTTATGAGCATTGTGCTAATTACAGTTTAAATTTATCCATCGCAAACTCTTGCAAAATATCTGCTACTAGGAAATGTATTAGTTTTATCAAAGAAGTCATAAATCTCTTTGGAATATTTCCTAAAACAGGCACAGTTCTCAAAAATGTCATTCTGAAATCATGCCCTAATTCAAGGCAAGTTCGAGTTCTTAAATTTTGTAAAATACTTTGGATAGAAAATTGATCTGTATGGTGTTAGAAAAGCTTAAAAATGAGTTCGTTCATTTCAATATGTTATTGACTGGGCTGTGCTAAAAGAACATTCTGGCTTTTTTCAAAAATTGAAGTAAATTTTTGGCACAAATGGGTTGTAATTTGGGTTGCTGTGTTGTTTTTGTAAATAACATATCTGTACATATGATATAATTGGAGGTACATTGCATATATTATAGAAAAGTTGATAGAAGGAATCATTATTAAGATACTAGAATTAAGATCAACAATTTTAGAATTTTTGTCTGTCTGTCTGTCTGTAAGTTTGGTCGCGCATCCCTCAAAAACCGCTGAATAGAAATAAAAGGGCCTTTTATGATTTCATTACTAGACGTCTACTTAAAATGTAAGATAGCTTGATTGGTTTCGGAGTTATCGACAAATATGTGGAACAGGGTGACCCAAAATATGTTAGTACAACGTGAGTTACAAAAAAAGGTGCTAATGAGTGTTGCAATAAGTGATGTGTTTAAGATGCACATCTCAACTGGTTTCGGGAACATACGTTTGATTAGTAAATAAATTAATCGAGTTAAATACGAAGGCGAAACGAAGAAGTTTTCCGACGCGAAGTTAACCTGTACCCGCTTCATCCTGATATGAGCTTAGTGCAGCGATTTAGTTACAAAGGCTCTGCTTGCTGAGTCACGTCACATGAATGAACAAAGAATACTATGAAGTATGACTTGACCTCGCCTAGGCGGTAAAATTCCAGTAAATGATAATGCTAAGTATCCGGACCGACGTTGAGCTACTTCGATGATGCGACAGAAAAGAGAGACAATATATAAGTAGAAAAAGTCGACCACTGTTCATCGTCTAGTTATCTAGTTTCGTTCTTCTAAAAAAATGTACTTTAACACTCCTTCCATGTCGCAAATAAGAAGGTGATTTCATAAAATTAAATATATAAAATCGTCGATTTTAGAGCAAAATTCATTTATGACACATCATTTGCTAGGATCGAAGAGTAAATATCTTTGAAAACCTTTTCTACTTTTTTTAGTGAAAAAGCAGTTTATAATAGTAGAAGTGGTAATCTGTATGTACTATAAAACCATTGGAAAAAATATATAAAAACTCTATCATCAAAGAAAAAAAGTATATGCGCTGTATTTTAAAGAATAATTCTAAATAAGAGAATTCCTGACATTCTCCCTCTCTTTATTCATTTAAAAAATGTCTACTTGTTTACATCACAGTGTCTACGTAAGTGGTTAAATCCTTTGACAATTTTTAAAGTGGACATCAAAGCACAAATCCAAGTGAAGTAAGCAGTAATACCTAGAACCTGCAAACAACTTATAAACACTTGGAAGCAGACAAATGTACTTGATTCAGTGATGGATACTCACATATAAGATTATTAAACAATATTTTATTTGCATAATACTTTGTATCCTTTTCAAAAATACAAAACGTTAGTACTATCTCTAAATACTTTCCACAGAAACAACAATAAAAGTTTGAGGGAAATATAAGCGGATTAAATCATTTAAGTAATTTGTTTTTTATTTGCCTATTGGCTTTGTAGTCATTGCATTTGCGCGAGAGTGCGAGTTGAGTGCATATTGATATGAACCAAAATACAAAAAGGTGATTGAAGTGAAAAGATTATTATTGCGAAACATTTTTGGATAAATTGGAAATGCATTAAGTATGTTTTTTAATAGTACTCAGAAGCAGAACATATAGAATTATTTACATGGGCTTGATATATCTTATGGATACGCAAGAAGACTAGCAAATCCAAGATATTAATCACACCACTCAAGCCTTGTGCTTGGGAACGGATGAATCCACAAGGCTATGTCGTGCCATTCAATTTATTTGCCTATGAAGCTTCTCTTAGCGATAAAGGAAATTTCCATAATCTCAATTGAATTCTAAGGTTGGAGGCACTCTCATTTCATCATTCCGACTACTACCACGAACAATTTAAAAGCTGTTGCAACGCCCACTAGTCAATAGTCACTAGTACTTAGGACTACTGCAAAAGAGACTTTGTTGTCATCTAATAACAAAATAAAAGAGAAGAAAAGAAAACAAAAGAAAAGAAAAGAAAAGAAAAGAAAAGAAAAGAAAAGAAAAGAAAAGAAAAGAAAAGAAAAGAAAAGAAAAGAAAAGAAAAGAAAAGAAAAGAAAAGAAAAGAAAAGAAAAGAGAAGAAAAGAAAAGATAAGAAAAGAAACTAAAATCAAATAAAACAATATAAAATAAAATAAAACAAAATAAAATAAAATAAAATTAAATAAAATAAAAGAAACTAAAATAAAATAAAATAAAAAAAATATAAGAAAATAAAAGAGAAGAAAAGAAAAGAAAAGAAAAGAAAGGAAAAGAAAAGAAAAGAAAAGAAAAGAAAAGAAAAGAAAAGAAAAGAAAAGAAAAGAAAAGAAAAGAAAAGAAAAGAAAAGAAAAGAAAAGAAAAGAAAAGAAAAGAAAAGAAAAGAAAAGCAAAGAAAAGAAAAGAAGATCAAAAAAAATAAAATAAGGTAAACTAAAATAAAATAATAACAACGTTATGCACAGCGATGGTATGGGATGACATATTTCCTCTAATATCAATTAACAAACAAACATAAAAATTCGAGCTTTGCTCCAACAACAATCACCATAAAATAAAATAAATTTAAATAAAATTTAAATAAAACTCCAAATAAAATAAAATTAATGAAATGTATTGAAAAGAAAGGAAAGTAAAGAAAAGAAAAATAAAAAAAATTACAAACTTTAGAACATTTCAACAACAAGTTTTTTCCTTTAGTACTACTTTATTTAACCTAGTTTTGATTTAGAAGTCGAGTGGGTCACCTCAAAATGTTAGCCCACCCTTATATAAGCTAGCACCCAACAACAACATAAGCACAACAGCGGCTAAGCCAACATAAGCTAGCCGCTGAGCCAGCAATTACAGGTGAACAGCGAACTGCAACCATTCCCACGATAAAACGAAATACGCAACTTGACACGGCTACCGCTCATAATGAAAACCAATAACACCAGCTTACGGCAACTGCAGAATCAGCATTTCACAGGCGACAGCTACAGTTAGGGAATCAGGTATTCAGGTGCAGTCACCGACAATGTAAAGTCAGTCATAGTAACTCATCCAACCGAATCGGCTGCTCTGACGTCTCGTCAGAGAAATAAATTAATTAAAACCAAAGTTTGTCTTTTACTTTATTTAACTGGCGCCCAACGTGGGGCCACAGTACGCGATTAATTAAACACGGCTAATAGTTTAAATATAAAATTTTAAACCAATCATTGGTTAAGTAATTTTTTAAGAGTTTCGCCGTGAAGTACGTGTGGCCGAACTAAAAAGCAAACGTGTGTGACACGTACAAATTAAACAAATAAACCATCAATAACGCATGTAATGCGAATCAAGAAACAAATAAACCATCAATAACGCATTTAATGCGAATCCAGAAACAAATAAACCATCAATAACGCATGTAATGCGAATCCTGAAACGCCGCCGAAAGCCAATCACCAGAGAACCAAGAACACCGCACGGATCCTGTCGATCACTTATATAAAAAATGATGAACTTTTCCATGTAAGTAGAGTGTTCAGCATATTTAACAAATAAAAATAAAAATAGAAATAGTATTTTTTGTGAAGTGTGGTTTGTGAAAAAGGTGTTAGTTTAAAGGAAAAAGGTTGGTCTAGAAGAACGTGTTGGTTTACTCTGCTTTTAAAATGGACCAAGCACAAATGCAGGCCCTCTTGAACGCAGCAGTTCGTACGGCGACCGATCAGGCTAGACGTGAGTTCGAAACAAAGGTGGACGAATTAAGTAGGAGACTTATTAAAATGGAAACCACTGCAAGTGTGGAAGAATATCAGGCTGTTACGATCCAGCCTGGTGTTACATGTGACGAGTCACTAGATTTAGTCAAAACCATGCCGGAATTTAACGGCGACCAGGCGCGTTATGTGTCCTGGAGGCAGGCTGCGCACACAGCATATAAAGTTTTCGAGGGCTACATAGGAAGCTCCAAGCATTATCAAGCAGTAGGTATTATAAGGAATAAGGTCGTAGGATCCGCTGATATGGTATTGTCTTCCTTTAATACCGTGCTGAACTTTCATGCCATAATTTCAAGATTAGATTTTACATACGCAGATAAAAAACCGGTGTACTTAATTGAACAAGAGCTTTCAATGCTGAGCCAGGGGTCAATGTCTGTCGCTAAGTTTTATGACGAAATAGAGCGGAAGCTAACCCTCATAATCAATAAGACGACAATGACTCATGGCGAAAACAGAACGCTAATAGATTCGCTTAGCAAAAAATACCGTGAAGATGCCCTCCGTGTCTTTATATCGGGCCTTAATCGGCCACTATGCGACATTCTCTTCTCGTCGCAACCATCCGATCTTCCCTCTGCACTGGCATTAGCCCAGGAATTAGAGGCGAACCGAACAAGGATGACAAAAATGACCATAATGAATTCCATCGGAAAATCAAATCACACACTTCAGGGCCCCAGTACCTATCAATATTCCCCACAGTACCGTAGGGTCCCAAACGAACAATTACAATTACGGCAGCATCCAGTCCCAATGGAAGTGGACCCGTCCCTTTCACGTTTTAGGCAAACTGGACTACAATTGCCACAATATAGTGGTGCACGACAAGGGGGACAAAACTTGGATCGAAATCAGAACGATTCAAATAACAGGAGCATATGCAACCCCTTTGGACTCGCACGCGCCCAAAGTAACTCGCAGCCGACTCCGGCTGCCCAAAAGAGACAACACGGAAGTGATCGCCTCACCGCTCCGAAGATTCAGCGTGTTAACCACCTGGCACATGAGATAAACAACGAGGAGAGTGACCTTTACGTGGATGAAACTTGTTATGACTATGACAATAATAGTTATGACAAGCGGTTTGGAGAGAATGAAGTCGAACCTAATGATGACGTTAATTTTTTAGAGGTAGGTCCCTCTTGCCCTATGTCAGCAGGATGCTTGGGGGAAGAGGTCTAAAACTTCTGATAGATACAGGTGCCACCAAAAGTTACATTAAAATGTTTAGCACTCTTAAGGGAATCAAAAGTTTACTGAGACCCTTTACTGTAAAATCCATTCATGGCATCGAGAAAGTAAGACAGCATTGCACAATAAATATTTTTAATAGGAATTTTGAGTTTTTTATCCTCCCTAGCCTCGATACCTTCGATGGTATCATTGGGTTTGACCTCCTTAGGGAGGTGAACGGTAATATTGATTTAAGGAACGGAATTTTGAGATATGAGGGAGGTAGCGAGAAGTTTTTTTGTTACCGCTGCCCAGACATAAATAGATTAACAACATCGGTGCAAGGACCAATGGAGGTGGAGCGATACGCTTCATCAATTCTAGAGCGGCATGCTAGGGTTTTTGCTGACCCAGATGAAGCTCTACCGTACAATACTAACATTGTTGGAACAATTAGAACCGTTGACGACCTTCCGGTTTACTCTAAAAGCTACCCATACCCAATGGCGGCAGCAGAATTTGTCAATGGGGAAGTTTCAAATTTGCTACGGAACGGGATTTTGAGACCATCCCGCTCTCCCTACAACAACCCCATCTGGGTTGTGGATAAAAAGGGATATGATGAGGAGGGCAAGAGGAAGTCACGTCTCGTGATAGATTTTAGGAAACTAAATAGCAAAACCATTAGTGACAGGTATCCAATCCCGGATACCTCTGTAATTTTGTCGAATATGGGAGCCTCTGCATTTTTTTCAACAATAGATTTGAAGTCGGGCTTCCATCAAATTAAATTAGCCGAAAAGGATCGAGAAAAAACAGCCTTCTCGATAAATAATGGGAAATATGAATTTTGCAGACTTCCCTTCGGTTTGAAGAATGCCCCGAGCATTTTTCAAAGGGCTATCGATGACATCCTGAGGGACGAGATTGGAAAGACTTGCCACGTCTACATTGACGACGTCATCATATTTTCCAAGACTGCAGAAAAACACGCTGAAGACATAGATCGAATCCTTGTAAAGCTGTTTAATGCCAATATGCGCGTGTCTGCCGAAAAGTCTAAATTCTTTCGGCAGAGCGTCGAGTTTCTCGGGTTTACGGTGTCCAAGGACGGCATAAGAACTTGCCCCGACAAAGTCAAGGACATACTTGACTTTGAAGTTCCAAAATCCCTTCGAGCTTTACGTTCATTTCTGGGACTCGCGAGTTATTACCGGCGTTTTGTAAAAGACTTTGCCGCGATCGTGAAGCCGCTGACAAAATATTTGCGTGGTGAAAATGGACACATTAAGGCTAACCAATCGCGGAGGGTGGAAATAACTCTGGACGATGAGGCACTCCACGCCTTTGGTAGAATAAAAAGAATTCTGGCATCTGAGGATGTACTACTTCTATACCCCGACTATGATAAACCATTCGAGTTGACCACTGATGCGTCATCTCATGGCATAGGCGCTGTCTTGTCCCAGAGCGGACGACCTATTACAATGGTCTCAAGGACACTTTCGCACACCGAGGAGAACTACGCCACCAACGAAAGAGAGCTATTAGCAATAGTATGGGCTCTACAAAAACTTAGGAACTACTTATACGGCGTGAAAGTCCTTAAAATTTTCACTGACCACCAACCGTTGACCTTTGCGATCTCGGACAAGAACCCGAATGCAAAGCTCAAGCGATGGCGCGCTTTTGTAGAGGAGTTCTCTCCAACTTTCCATTATAAACCGGGAAAAGAAAATCTGGTTGCTGACGCATTATCCCGACAACATATAAATGCGTTGAATTGCGAACAGAAGTCGGACAGCGTGATCGCAAACAGTGAAGAATCCCTTACCCAGACCATTTCAACTGTGCCAAATCCCTTGAATTGCTTCCGGAATCAAATTATCATTGAAGAGGGTGGATCATTTTCGAAAACTTCAAAAATAATTTTTATGTCGAAGATGAGACACCATATAAGCTTCAGCAACCCGGACGAACTTATACGCGCAATGAAGCAGTGCATTAATACCAATGTTGTCAATGGTTTGCTGTGTGACTTACCGACTCTTGCTAAAGTTCAGGACAGGTTACTTACCGAATTTCCCGCTGTCAGGATACGACACACAAGGAAGCAAGTCATAGATGTTTTCAATAGAGATGACCAGCTGGAAATACTACAAACAGAACATAATAGAGCCCACCGATCGTTGCGTGAGAATATGCAACAGGTCCTCGAATGCTATTACTTCCCTCGCATGAGAAAAATGTTGAAGGAAATAATTTCTAACTGCAAAATTTGTCATGAGGCTAAGTACCAAAGGCATCCCCCAAACCCAGGGATAGGCGAAACCCCCGTCCCTTCGTTTCCAGGAGAGATTATACATGTCGACATTTATTCCACGGACAAAACTCACTTTCTCACGTCCATAGACAAATTTTCAAAATTTGCCATAGTATTCCCAATAAAGTCTAGGGCTATAATCGACATAAAGGAACCCATATACGAACTACTTAACTTTTATAAAAATACCAAAATTTTTGTTTGCGACAACGAAAGGTCCTTGAACTCAGAAACGATTAAGTCAATACTGAAGAACCATTTCGGAGTAGAAATTTATACCACGCCTCCTGCAGGTTTCATAGCACCCTGACTGAAATCGCCCGCTGTCAGAAGCTAGAAGGTAAAATATCCGACACAATTGAACTAATCCTTGTCGCAAAATCAAAATACAACCGCACAGTCCACTCTGTAACTAGAAGAAAGCCTATAGACATAATACATTCCATCCCTGACGAACTTAGAGAGGAAATACGGCTCAGACTGTTAAAGACTCAACAGTCAGACTTAGAAAGACACAACATGGGAAAAAGATCGCGACTCTATAGCCCGGGAGAGAAAGTCTTTGTGAAGACTAACAAAAGAATAGGTAATAAATTCACAAAGCTCTATGTTGAAAAAACGGTTCAGAAAGACCTAGGATCCACTGTTCTAATAGACGGCAGGAAAGTTCACAAAAGTAATTTGAAGTACTAAAAATTCCCTTTCCGTATAATTACAGATTTATAATCTTTCTCGGCCTCTCGGTTGAAGCAAGGATATTTAATTACACCAGTTCCTACTACATTCCCCTTACTACAGGAAAAGTGGCCATACACGAGCAACACAGATTCTTATTGCATAAAACAAACTTATCCGTTTATGAGACTATAGTTGACGATACTATCGGACTGTTAGAACAATTCCCACAAACACATATAAAACGACTTCTGGAAAATGACGCAGAACAAATGACGCTACTGCTGGATGCAGTTAGAATACACCATCGACATGCACGTAGCATAAACGTTTTAGGGACTGCCTTGAAATACATCGCTGGAACGCCTGATTTTGATGACTTTTTAAAGATTGAAACGAGAACTGAAACTTTAATAGAATCACATGAACAACAAATTTTAATTAACTCAAAAATGCAGAAAAGAATAAATGAATTGACAAATACCGTTAACGAACTGCTGAAGAACGCTAAGCGGGCCCAAATAGATACTGGCAACCTTTTTTCTTTGGCAACTGCCAGGAATAGGGCAGTGATGATGGAATTAGAAAACATCATAACGTCCGTCACCCTGGGAAAGGTAAATATAATCAATCCTATTTTGCTAAACGGTGTAGAAATAAAAGATATGCTGGATGCTGAACACTCTGCCAACGTTAGTGTAAGCGATTTACTACAAGTTTCTAATGTTAAAATATTTCAAAATGATCAATGTATTTATTTCCTTATAAAATATCCAAAGATAGCTAGTGTTTGCAATTTCTTAAAGCTGTTGCCTGTGATACACGACGAAAGGATTATTTCACTGGAAACAGAAGATGTAGCTGAATGCACTGGAAGCTACATACCACTGCATAATTGCAAAGAAACTATTATGTCAAGCTTTTGCCAACCTTTGAAGGAAAGCCCATGCGTAATGCAGCTGCTGAACTTGCACTCATCAACCTGCAAAACGACATCAGCTGACCACGTTGCTGCCATCCAGGAAATTGATAATGGCATTGTGTTAATAAACAATCAACCAGCATCCCTGTATGATGTAAATTTAACTAAATTGGCAAAGGGAACCTTTCTGGTGACATTTGATGGAGAAGTTACTATTAACACAACTACCTATAGTAATTGGAACAAAATAGCCCGCTCTCGCCCCGAGGCTACTCCTGCCCAAACTATAAATTTTACCGATCACATGACCCTGCTATCACTACCTTACCTGCAAAAAATTAACCTAAACAATCTCAAGCACATATCGCACTTACAGAATCTCATCCATACTCGCTCAATACAAACAGTAAGCACACTGCTACTTTTCGCAGCAGCGGTCCTCATAATCTTTATGGTTGTTTCTATAACAAGAGAAAAGAAAAAAGCGAAGCTAAGCAAGGCTATAATAGAAGCCGCGGACAGCTTCACTCCAAGTGGGGGAGTAGCTAGCACCCAACAACAACATAAGCACAACAGCGGCTAAGCCAACATAAGCTAGCCGCTGAGCCAGCAATTACAGGTGAACAGCGAACTGCAACCATTCCCACGATAAAACGAAATACGCAACTTGACACGGCTACCGCTCATAATGAAAACCAATAACACCAGCTTACGGCAACTGCAGAATCAGCATTTCACAGGCGACAGCTACAGTTAGGGAATCAGGTATTCAGGTGCAGTCACCGACAATGTAAAGTCAGTCATAGTAACTCATCCAACCGAATCGGCTGCTCTGACGTCTCGTCAGAGAAATAAATTAATTAAAACCAAAGTCTGTCTTTTACTTTATTTAACTTATATGTTCCACCAAACTATCTTAATAAGTCTTCAGCGCACTTATAAATCCTTTAATGATAGTCTGAACTGAAGTTTTTCGCAATTTCTAGCAACGTTAACCAAACCCAAGACTCAACATTGATATATCTACATATGCTTTTTCTTTTCAATTTTCATTTTATTTGGCCCTCCTCTTATTGAACTGCAATGCTTCCAAACTAATAACTCTTAAAGTTTTAATACATATTATGGTGCGCTCAATTAATTGTTCATAAAATATTACTTTCATACAATATTTAACACAAATACACGAGAACACAAGTATGAATGAGCTCAGGAGCACGAGCTGTCAATAACGAAGAATACCAATATTTATTCTGCAAGCAAGTGTTTACAATTTTAGAACAACAATCTACACTCAACAAGTAAAAACTTAAACACCGTGAGCAAGCACACGTGCCCACATATATTACTTAGCCTGCATAAGTGTCTACGGCACTCCTACCACTGTCTACGGCACTCCTACCACATATAAATGTATGCAGTCTAATTTAATGAGTTCTACACTAAGCATGCTTGGGCTAGTCCTTTCACCTAATGGACCTTAGCCTACACTCAAGTGATGCAGAACTGTATACTGAAGATTGAAGTCTCAGAAGTTATGATTATGGAACTGTCACTGCAGCCAGTTATCGGTTAGTCAATATACCGATAAAGGTACAGTTCATTGTCCTTGTTCAACTCTAAGTTTGGTTGCACTCTTGTCTATCAATAATAATCCCAAGATGCAACATTTCACATCATGCCTCTAGAAAAAGACCCAAGATTATTCGCAAATTCCCCATATTCTACTACAAAACTCTGCTACACCTTTTCATTTCCCTTGCATCAAAAAAAGTGCAGATCTAATCCAAAAAAAATCTCAAGTTTTAATCAAAACTTTGCAAGTTTGCCTAACCATCATTTCGCGAATATTTTCAGTATTATTTCTGGACTTTTTCGGGCATATTTCGGGATTCTTTCCTTGACTTTTGCTGGACTATTTTTGGGGGTTTTCTCGGGATCATTTCAGGATCACTTCGAAAATGTTTCGACACCACTTTTCACTTTTGGGTATTTTTCGGGATCATTTGGAACTGTTTTTGGTACGTCCATGAATCATTTCAGCATCGTTTCACATTGTTTAAGAGACTTTTGCGGGCTAATTTTGCCAGTATTTATGACCCAATCAACTTGAAAAATTGTATCCCTTTCGAGAAGAATATAGTAAGCAATCTCAGGGTGCTACTGAAATTACCGAACACGCAGGTTTGTGTCTTTACATTAAACTTCGGATACTCCTTTGAAAGATGGTCAAAATTCCCAATTTTTAATATTTTTGTGAAGAGAGCGAATTCCCTTTTACCTGGCTTAAAGGTTCTCCCACAGAGTCAAGCTAGGTTACTTCTCTTTGGAGACTTTAGAGTGTACCCTCTGCAAGGTTTACCTGTTGAAGAGGCGTATAAAGGGTTAAACAAATCGCTCGCTCTGCAGTCGGTATAGTAGCCGAAGGTGCTTGTGCCGAATTCTACAGCCAGCATATCCGGCAAAAGACTGTCACACTGGTAGCACATCACTCAACTTTCGAGGAGTGTTTAAATTTACTGCTGGATTAACAGTTATATATATATATACACTAATAAATGAATAACAAGAGAACAACTTTTTTTCTGTTCTATTTATAGTTGCTCACCACGAAACTGGCAGCAGACACCTGTCGTACCAGTACACCACCAGCGAAGGCTTGGGTATATAAACAATGTATAAGTATATATGTATAAAGTAAATATCAAATATTTTTTTATATATGTATATGTGAGTAGCATTCTGAACCGGAAAGCATAATAAACTATCGATCGTTTTCACAAGTTTTGCAATATGTTCAAGCGTTGTATGTCGAGGTTGAAGAGTTCACATAGCCGCCTGCTTGATAAGGTCAACGCTCAACTATCGACACTAAGACGTGTTGTTGTCGTCTGTAATGTATTGGATATGATTTGAAAAAAGTCGTGAGCAATATGGCCACAAGTTGAATAATGGCGATAAACGAAGTTAAAGAGTGCCAGTGAGTGATGTACATACAAGATGAAGAAGATTAAGAAGGATTTTAAAGAAAATAAGGATGTGGTTATTGCAAAAATGTATGCTTGTTTAGTTAGCTAGAAAAAACAAGTGGGAGTTAATATCCTATACGAGGTGCATAGAGGTGTGTTGTAATTCCGTTCAGTTTTGTCTTTGAATGCCAATTCCAAGAATAAATATTTGGAACTGGTTTGAGGACTTAACTTATTTAAATTCGATAGAAATTCCTCATTGCTGTATTTAAAAAATAAATGTTTGGTGTTGGCTCAGCTAAAACCCGTTCCACTCTGGCCAAGCATTCGGCTCTAGTCGGTCAATAATAGGTCTGATTTATTTATTTGTTGCATTGTTTCCAAGTAGGAACAGATCAAAACTTGGCATAAATTTGTTTTGGTAGGGTATACACATGCCAAACAAATAGTAGATCCAAGATCTTACTTTCGAACTAAACATGTATTTAATATGGTTTGTAAAACTCAGTTGCGAACTTAGCAA
This sequence comes from Merzomyia westermanni, assembly GCA_949987695.1. Classification (NCBI taxonomy): domain Eukaryota; kingdom Metazoa; phylum Arthropoda; class Insecta; order Diptera; family Tephritidae; genus Merzomyia; species Merzomyia westermanni. Next base: position 47,783,058 of record OX465290.1, read on the forward strand.
TCAAGCTAACAATAGCCCCAGAAATATAAAGTCTTGTTCTGAATGCACCAATTCTCCTGATATATGTGGCAGAGAACACCTTTTACTCATCAGCCATTTTTTTCTCCTTCATTGTTGGTCGCCTTGCCGTGGAGAAGGGGCTTAAGTTTCGCATTGAAAGCACTCGGGTGACGGCTCTCAATGCGGGATGAACGAAGAGGAACACCTCATATTTTCTATAGACTCTAGCAGAGGGTACTGCAGGAAATGTGAGGACATCCGTGCCAACGCCACCCTAAGCCAAGGTGTTAGACACCGTGCTGATGGCTGAATGGTCAGCGAGTGTATATCGAATAGCTGATCGCGAACGGTTCCCTCCGACGCCCGGGCAAGGTCGATTGTATAAGTGCCTTCTCGCGCGCATGCCGGCTCTGCGGGCGGGTGACCAACCCTTTCCGTGCATAGTCGTGGGACTAAATTATGAATAACAAAACAAATACCAACAACAAACAAAACAAAGATACGAAAACTAATGACGAACGACAGGAAGGGACACTAGACACTACGCCAGGGACATCACGGACAAACACAGGCGACATTAGACGAAAGGAGGACACTAGTACGGGACTAAGGCTCGGGAAGACGAACTCCTCTGATGACGAGTTGCTCTCCTCCAGTGAAGAGACGGACGGACGAAGCGTCGGAGCAAGTACCGTAGGAAACGGTACTCCGCCACGCCAGGAGGCAGTCTTCGTTTAGGGAGAAAACGATACCAGCTCGCTCTGTCTGTCCTGGAGAGGATAGAACGGAACAGGGTGAATGGTACCGTTCATCCCAAGGATGCGGCCGACCGCTTCAGTTTTCAAGCGGTGGTGGACGAGTACCGGGCGTACTTAAACACCCAGCAGAGATCCCCAGCAGGTAAACGGAATCGGTCTTTGGAAGAGGCCCCTGAAGGCTCTAAGAGGAGCAGGGTTACCGGTGGAGAGGCCTCCACCTCAGCCGGAGTGCTGAAGGGGACAAAGTCTTTCGCCGACATGGCCAGGTGCAACCTTCACGTTGCCCTCGTGGATGAGACCACAAACAGCGGCAAGCCCGTCCTGGGGAGGTGGGCGGAGATTGAGGCTAGGTTGTCTCAAATGGTCATCGATTTCGTGATGGCCAACCCGGAGGCAAATCTCCCCTCATTCGACTCGGCGGAGGTTGTCCGCGGTTGCAAGGTGGTCAAATGCGAGGACCAACAATCAAAGGACTTCCTGGCGAAGTGCCTCTTAGATTTGCGCGGTGCCTGGGAGGGCTTACGGCTAAATCTCATCCCAACGGTCGAAATTCCTCGACGACTAAGAGCTCGGGTGTGGATCCCGAGAATGAAGATTGACAGCGGGACGCTGTTGAAATACCTACAGGCACACAACCGGCAGGTTCCGATGGGTGACTGGATGGTCATCAAGGCCGAAGAGTCAAAGAGGAACAGCCTGTCTTTCCTACTCCTCATCAACGAGAAAGTATTACGCCGCTGGAAAGAACGGACTTCCTGCTGAAGTTTGGCTTGCGGCGCGCTAAGATCAAAATACTTCGACCTCATCAGGGGGATGAGGAAGAAGTGGATGAGGTCGACGACACTCACAAGCTCCTGACGGACTTGCAGCTCGCCGACCAAGCATCCGGACCCTCATAGGCATGATGGGTCTTAAGGTTGTCCAGATCAATCTCCAGCACTCCAAGCTGGCCTCGGACAACCTTGCCGTCTTCCTAAAGGAGGAGGATGCTGATATTGCCCTAATACAGGAGCCCTGGGTGAGGAACACTGAGGTGAAGGGGCTCTCGATAAGGGGCTCTCGATAAGGGGCTATTCTGCGCTTTACAAACGCGACGACGGTAAGTCGAGGACATGCGTTTTGGTAAAATCTAACTACAATGCTTTTCTTATTTCTTCCCACATTTCTTTAGATCTCACGGCGATCACAATGGAGACAGCTGACGGAGTCAACACGGTTATTGCCTAGTGCTTCATGTCACACGACAGAGAAACTCCGCCGGAGGAGGTCCGAAACTTGTTGCGGGACTGGAAGTCACAAAACATCATAATCGGGGCTGATGCCAATGCAAGACACTCTCTATGGGGGAGTTCGGAAATAAACATGCGTGGTGAGTCACTTTTCGATTATATTATTAGTATGGATTTAATAGTTTGTAATCAGGGAAGCACACCCACCTTTGTATTTCCTAACACGGATACTTTCAAGGGGTGGGAGGAGGTGCTAGATGTAACGCTACTAAATGGTAACAGAAGTATTCAGGTAGATAACTGGAGGGTATCGGAACGTCTATCTTTTTCAGACCACAGGTGGATACTTTTCGATATAGGTCTCAAATTAGAATCCTTTATTCCTCACCGCAATCCAAGAAGGACTAATTGGCATAAGTTCTGTAGGGTGGTGAGCAACAAGCTAGGTATATCTTCGGTTCAGGAAATCACATCAGTGGGTGACCTGAACGCAAGCAGTAACAAGCTAGAGAAGGCCTTGGGGTCGGCTCTACGGATAGCTTGTACTAAAAGCTTTAGTAAAAAGTCTTATCCTCCTTGGTGGAACCCGGATCTCTTCAGGCTCAGAAGAGAGACGCGCAAACTTTTCAATCTGAGTCACTCTACTGGTAACTGGCAACCATACAAAGAGAGTCTCAGGTGCTATAAAAAGGCGATTCGAAAGGCCAGGCAGGAATCCTGGAGGGACTTCTGCTCATCTATCGAATCGACCAAAGAATCTTCGAGATAGGGAAAAAATTCTCTTAAAAGAAAAGTCCTGTCCATCCTTCATCAGGAAGGATGATGGGTCATGGACAAGCATCTCGGTGGAAACTCTTGAGTTGCTTATAAGTACACACTTCTCAGGCTGTAGCTCCATGGAGATGGAACCAAGGGAACGTACTGGGACAGTACCCTCCCCTCAGCTAGTGAATGGGCTTATAACGCAAAAGAAGGTTGAATGGGCAATCAACAGTTTTTCACCATATAAAAACCTTCGAAAGACTAGTGGATATTCATATTCGCGGAAGTTTGGGTACCCCTGGGTTCTCAACAGCGCAACACGCGTATCTCAAGGGTAAATCAACCGAACCCGCTCTTCACGAAGTAGTACACAAGGTGGAAGCCACATTGGAAGGAAAACAGTACATGCTGGCGGCTTTCTTGGACATAGAAGGAACCTTCAATAACGTTCGATTAGAGGCGATAGAGGATTCGCTCTTTACACTTGGCATAGAGGACCCTATTGTAAACTGGATAGGAACTGCTCTGAGGTCAAGGTTGATAAGTGCCAAGCTTGGAGATAGTGGGGTCACTACGCATCCGTGGAGGGGTACTCCACAGGGGGGCGTTCTGTCACCACTTCTCTGGGTCTGCGTTTTAGACGGCATACTTTGCCAACTCAACAGGGGGGAAGTGAAGGTGGTGGCCTACGCGGACGATGTAGCCATAATGGTGTCTGGTCTATGCCCCAGTGGAATAATGCAGGGAGCACTGGCGAAGCTGAGCGAATGGGCACAGACTGCTGGGCTCAACGTAAACCCTTCCAAGACGGAGTTGGTTCTCTTCACAACTAGGACGAAAATCCCAATCTTTTCTCTACCTTCTCTCAACGGCCAGTTGTTGAGTCTTTCTGACAGTGTGAAGTATCTAGGTGTATTTTTGACGTCTAAGTTGAATTGGAGACTAAATACAGAATACAGGGTCAAAAGAGCTAATGGGGCTCTGTATGCGTGCAAAATAATGCTAGGGAGACAGTGGGGTCTCAGGCCGGAACTCACGGCATGGATGTACAAGGCAGTCATCCGACCGATACTTACTTACGGTGCACTTGTGTGGTGGAAGGCAGTCGAGGAGGACTACATAAGTAGCATGCTTGGCAAAGTTCAACGAGCTGCCTGTGGAGCAATCACAGGTGCCATCAGATCATGCCCTTCAGAGGCTCTGAACGTGATCTGCAACATGCTACCTATCGATCTCTTTATTAAGGAGACAGCATCACAGGGGGCACTTAGGCTCCGCGAGTTGGGTCTATGGAGAGAACGCACGTACAGACACGGCCGCATACTCTTCAATATTAACGACTCGTACATTGCAACCCAATCGGACTATATCTGTCCCAGGACAGCGATAGATATAAATTATTCGATTCTCTTTCCAACCAGAAAGGACTGGAATGAAGGCGACTTCACTCACAATTTCGACATTTCAGTGTTTACGGATGGCTCCAAGATGGCCTGTGGAGTTGGATCAGAAGTCTTCGCAACACACCCGGCTCTTTCCATTTCTGTGCGCCTACCGGACTAAGCGAACGTGTTTCAATCAGAGATCTTTGCAATCCAAGAGGCATGCAAGGCTTTGCTGGAAACGGAAGGCATAGGTAAAATGATAGCAATATTTTCTGATAGGCAAGCAGCCCTGGGGGCTCTGGGGTCTGCAACGATAACATCGAGCCTGGTAAATCAGTGCGGGGAGTGGGCCACGAGGCTGGCTAGTCTTCATATCGTTTCCTTAAATTGGGTGGGGGGGCACCGAAATATACAGGGAAACGGGATGGCAGATGAGCTAGCCCGAGGTGGATCGGCTCTTGATGTCACAGGAGCGAAGGAGGTCCTCGTACCCCTGGGACTTATCAAGGGCAGAATCTCTCAGCACTGGTTTAGCGAGGCAAATAAAAGGTGGAAGCGTCTGCAGTCCTGCAGAGTTTCTAGGAGTACATGGCCATCTTAGAACGAGGCACGATCCCTATCCATTCTCAGGATGAATAGAAGGGACATTTTCAGGCTGATAGCAGTACTAACAGGGCACTGGACTATTGGGGCTCACGCGGTGCGGATGGGGCTAGAGCACAACGTTTCGTGCCGAAGTTGCAATCTCCCTGGGGCGGAAGAGACGGTGGAGCACCTACTGTGCGAGTATCCAGTGCACTGGGGGAAGAGAACTAAATACCTTGGTAGGCCCTTTTTCGAAAGTCTCTCAGAGCTTAGGGATATGAAGCCTGGGCACCTCCTTAAATATTTGAACTCCACAGGGTGGATATAGTCGGATGGGATTCCAACTATACTATATAAGCACATTCAAAGTCTTCTACAATACATCCTTCATTGGTTAATTCACGACTTGTGGTATCAAAACGGCGCATCAGCGCTAATTGGAGTCGCAGGAGACTCGCCACTAGAAACAACCAACCAACCATCAGCCATTCTCACCTCGCTTTCGAATAACGAAGTTCACCTTGAGTATATAGTGGCTACAGCAGACTTTAGAGATCTAAGGTGGATTATCGATACATCAGTTTGGTTTTCACAAATCAAGATCATCGCTTGATACAATACAAACAATTTTCAATATAGCTAGAGGAGCCATCAACGTTCGTTTCGTTCGCGTTTGCATTTTATTCTCTATTGCGCATTGTTTGTTTTTGACAGCGCTGCCATCTCGAATCGCGGTTACATGAACTGCATTGCAGGTACGAACTTACTGGTTACGCACAGAATCGACCCGTAAGGCCCAATTGCATTGCGGCAACATATCTTTTTAGCTCAAGCGAAATTTGAAAATTTGTCTAATACTTATGAGTTTAACCCTTAATTATACCTTTCATAATAAAAAGATAACGTGTCGTTCTGCAAGTGGGCCTAAGAATACTTCCAATTTCTTTAATTGGATGGAGATAACGACAGCATTAGGAAGCTTCGACACAATTTCGTACTTTAACAGAATAATTTAAAAGCTACTTTAAAGACAGAGTACTTATCTTAAACACGATTGTACGAGATAAAGAGTAAGAGATAACTGATGGCGCCCGTCAGAGCTCTTATCTTCCAGAGGAAACACAAATCTTCAGATACGCAGATGATTCATGACTTGTAGTCATCGCCAAGAGACTGGACCTGCTCCAAGAACTATGCAAGGATGCCGTAGGAAGAATTAGAACATGGCTGACCAAACTGAAATTGGAGCTTGCGAGCAAACAGAAAAAGTCATAATTGGCTTCAAACGGCCTGTACAAGAGCTAGAGGCGCTCTTTAAATACTACGAAGTATAAATCGACTCTAAATTAGTCTTCTAGGAGCACATTAAAGCAGTATATGAGAAAGTTTCTACAGTAAATGGAGCGCTTATGCGAACAATGCCTAATGTGGTGGTCCAGCCGAATCTACCCGCCATCTTTTGCGCACTGTAAACAGCTCGATAATATTCTACGCATTTCCTTTGTGGCACGCATCTAGACTGACAAATCAAAATTATATATTAGCAGCTCACATACTTACAACTAAACGAATGGTGAGCGCTTATCGAAAGGAGTACGACGATGCGATCCTTTTTTTTAAATTCCGGTAGTTTTTATGAAATGTCAGACTTGTGGGATAGTGATACGGACCGACCAACTAAGGAAGAAAACAAAAAGGCAAGGTCACGAACTATCATCAAGCAGCAAAATTAGTTCCAAAACTAAAGGAATGTCCAACGCCCACCAGTTTATAAGTGATATAGCTCAATTGTAGGAACGATAGCAAGGCGATATTGAGTGAAAGTGGTGGTTTCAAGAAGCTTTTGTTCAAACGTAGAATAGTGGAGAATGCTTCTGTGTCCAAGCTGTCCTACCGAAACAAAAAAGCGCAAGATACTTTATGTTCCATTTCCCCTCGTTTTTAAAGAAAAATGTACAGTTCAATATTTTCGGGTAAGAAAATAACCCTTAGGAATTTAGACTCGCATATGTGCACAGGTCCACATTGATGAAGTGATGTGAGCAACATGGCTGCTGAAAGGGTGCGCAGAAAAACGCGTGTCCTAAGCAGTGGCGGTTAAATAGACTTTTCCCAAGCGAAGTAAGTCCTTACTGCGGTCCCACGTGGTGTGGAGATATGAACAGGTTTCATTGGAACAAAAAATAATAAGATGGTAGAGAGGCCGCTCGATTTCCCCCTCTCAAGCTTTACAAAAGCAATATATATATCTGACATAAGAAAGGTTTGTGGCACGTCGCCATTTATGACTAGGACTCACTCTGCTGCAGCGTTCTTCTTATTTTTGTGATATCAATTCCGTGTAATGGAAAACTTTCTACTCCAATTTCAAACCATCGCCGAATCACTGATATGTTAAAAAAATTCCTAAGGCGTCTAGCTCTACCTAGTTCCTATTTAGCCATATTGGATCTTAGTAAAATTTAGTACAGTCCCGGTAAAAAGACTGAATAGAAGTCAATACTGTTGTCGCTTTATCTCTCAGCTGTACGTTGAAGTTGTAGTGTTTCTAAAAATTAAATCAAATCACATTAAAGTTGTAGAAAGTTTCGTCAAAGCATGCGGCTAACTCAATTTTAAGCTCCCTGTTCAGTAAAGTTGAAACAAAATAATTATAAAAAAATATACTTCAACCGAAAATCAGCAACCATAAAAAAATGAAAAGCCATGACAAAATATTTTCATTACATAATGGTATATGTTTGTACTTATATTTGTACGCAAGTCATAGTGAAAAGAGCTGAAAACCTAGATGGCTCACAAAATAATAATTGTATTAGAGGCTATGTCCCTACAGAGAAATCAGTAGGTAGTCAGGCACATTTCTGATCTAACAAAATGAGTAGCTATGTTGATAGTGTTCCCTGAAAATATTTTTCATCTCTGGTTTATATGTTCCTAAGTTTATTGTTGCAAAAGAGAAATTTTGAAGGTACTGATTTTAATCTTTAGTTTGCCTAATATGTGTCCGTATAGGGTGACCACTTGGTCCCTTTTATTTTATTGCATTTTTATTACTTCTGAGTGTTGGATTTACTGCTTAAGTATATACATACATATTTAATGTATTATGCACAGACATTACCCTTTTTCGATTTCACACATTTTTATAAAATTAAATTTTAAACTCACCATTATTGCCACCACTTTTTGCAGCTGAAGTAAAAAAGTTTTCAAGTAAGTCGATCCTTAACTTTAAGTTGTACAGCAAGGAATAGATTCGTGAAAGTTGCATTCAATTCTATAAACCGGTTTCTTAGTAATGCGCGTACAAACTTAAAGACAGACAGACAAAAATTTTTTAAACTGCTGTTTTGACTTGCATTATTTTTAAAAACAACCAAGCATAAATTTTTGACTTTAACTTTTCAGGCGGCGAGTAAAATTTTAAAATAGTTTGGAAAAAAGCGATATTTCTAACAAATTTTGCGGAGTATTTTAGTAGAATTTAAGTTATCTATATATATAAAAGAAAGTGACGTTAGTTCCAGCGCTCATAACTCAAGAACGCCTGCACCGATCTGGATGATTGAGACTAATTTATATTGTTTTCTGACCAGAATAGGAGAATACCCAATAAAATTTCGCGTAAAATTCCTGAAAAAAAGAATTTTATTTTCCCACACATTTTATATAGTGCGAATTTATATCTGGGCAGGACAAAGTCTAAGATGGTTTTAGAGGCTTCTTACGATTCATTTCGGTAATTTTTCTGGATAATTTCTTGATCATTTGGAGATTGTTTTTGGGACTATTTCGAGACTTTCTCGGGATCATTTCGGGACTATTTTCTGGTCTCTTCAGGAACATTTTTGGGTTTTTTTTGGAATCAGTTCAGGATTCATTTCTGAAATTTTCAGTCGCTGTCTATAGCTTTTTTTCTAAGAATGGAAAACGAGTTTTCGTTGGTACAAATTTTGGTCGATAACTCGCGAACGTGGTGAGTGTCGCCAGTTCTTTCTCTCACTTATACACCTTAAGGTTTTGTCGAAACATATTGTAGTTGCCATTTCGGAAACTTGTTTAGGTGTCACAAAAACGACGATCGGATCTAATAACCCCTTTCATTTCGTTTCATTTGAATAAGATATTTTAGTGAAAATTAGAATTTTTGGGGGACCATATTTTAGACGAAATTCTCATAACCCTATAGTTATAACCAAAAGCCCTGAAAGCATCTTATAGCCCCTTAAGTTTGATAGCCATATTGTTGACAAAAATCACTCGTTTTGGGTGATCATAAATCCTCACACAACTTTCCTCGTCATCTTCGCTTTGGTACCATTCTGCACGTCAGCATATTCTGCCTTTTCTCCTAAGTTGTCTCGTCTCTCTCTACCTCCATTTTCATATTTCTCTCCAGCATACTTTTCTTGCCATCTTCTTGTCTTTCTCCCGAATACTCACAAAGCAGCCTCCTCAAATGTTGTCAGCCTCCAAGCTTCCATCGGGTCTAATTGTGTGAAACCTCGTTCAGTTTCGAAAGAGTCGGAGTAGTGCTTCACATTTCTGACTGAGCAAGTCGTATTGTTCAATATAAAAAAGTTTTGAGGGAAAATCAAGTTCAGACATAGAGGGTATCGAAAGAGGCTTTAAAATCAACAAAGAGGTGATGTGTGTTTCGCACGGTTGTTTTCCAAGATTCGGGTTATCATAAAAGTTTTGTCAAGGGTTTATTTACCAGCCACTCTGAGAAGATCCACGTATGGCTTTAGTCGGTGGCGATATTTATAAGACTGATTCCGCGATACTTGGCGCACTTTACTGGATCTATTTTGTTGTGTTGATCTTCCGACAGGGTAGTAAGCTGATTTTTGTTGGAACGATTTTCCGTCATCCCTTGTCAAGTTTGGTTTTGTGACAAACCGGTTTCGGCGTTCTGCCATTTTCAATGCCTAGTTTCGTTCTGGTCTGTGTCTATCCGCTGCGTTGTTTTTATAGTCCGTGGGTGCTGTGGCAGGTAATGTCAATCTATGTGTTCGTGGTAGGTAACGTTAATATGCGTGTGTGTGTGCGCGGTATTGATACGTCCGAATTGTTATCTGTCCCAAGGGTTGTTTTTGTTGGTATGGACTGGATCTCCCTGCTCAAGAATTGCGTAGGAAACATGCAGGCTCCAATCTTCAGTTATACATTCATCCGACCCATCCTTGGCGCGTATTCGAGTAGCTTAGCAGGCAATCTATCTGCGCCTGCTACTTTATTGTTTTTCATAGCGGGATATTGCTATTTGCACCTCGTCTTAGTATCGTTAGGGAACATCATTTCCATCATCTTCGATTGTGGGATCGGGTTCAATATCTTCCCTGGGTTCTTGCATAATTTCAACGTTTAAGTGGGCAGAAAAGTGATTTGTCTATAGTCTTAGTACTCCCTAAACATTGGTGACCAGATCGTCGTTTTTATTTTTGCAGAATTTAGACGATTTTGATATAATACAGACAAACAAACATTTATGAAATGCTCCAAACGTGCTCCACGACTCACCCTACATCAGCTTCTGTCACTTTTTCCAAGAAAGTCTTAGATTTAGTGTATGTTAATGATATAAACTAATTTTCTGTAAATCGTTGTGATCCGTTGGTTTTACCAGAAGACCTTTACCATCCTTCTAGGGAAATAGTCTACGAAACCATAAGTAATGGCCAAGGCACTCAATGCTACTCATGCAGTAGCTTTGATTTTAACTTTTCCAAAGCAAACTACAAGAAATTAAATAAAGAACTGTCTAAATTAACTTGGCCTGAATTTGGTAGTGATATCGATCTAACGTCTTACATTTCAATCAAACTATTTACTGCCTATTTGAGAAGTTTATTCCCAAACGTAAATTAACTTATGATCATCCTACGCAAGCTTGGTTTACTAAAGAGCTTAAGGCTCTTAAAAATAGAAAAACGCGATCATTTAATTTATATAAGAAATCTGGATTAAATAAACATTACTTACTGTATTCCAGTCTACGTTAGAAGTACATAGATTTAAATAAAAAGTGTTATAAAGCTTATATCTCTAAAACCAAAAGAGACATTATTCTCAATCCAAAGTCATTTTATGGTTTCGTAAATTCTAAACGTAAAGTATCAGGGTTTCCCTCAGCCATGAAATATCAAGACATTATATCTAGCGATAATCAATATATCGCAAATTTTTTTGCTCAATTTTTCACTTCTAACTATTCTGCTGTCACCAATTCAAACTTTCAAAACTATCCTTATAAGCTACCAATTATATGCGCCAAAGATGTTCTAATTTACCTTAAAACCTTAAAAGAATCTGTTAAATACGGCCCTGATAGGATTCCTACATGTTTCTTGAAAAAGTGTGCGAACCATATTTACCAACCCCTTACCAATTTGTTCAATCTATCACTAAAGTGTGGTGTTTTTCCAACTGCGTGGAAAGAACCGTTTCTTCTACCGCTGCATAAAAGCGGGAGTAGGTCTTCTATAGAGAACTATCGTGGCATCGCAAAGCTTTCTGCCATCCCAAAATTGTTTGAAGCTATTGTTACAAATCAACTTAAGGGTCCGATCTCTACTTTGAAAGCTGACTGCCAACACGGGTTCAGTAAGGGAAAGTCCACAATTACGAATTTACTTGAGTTTACCAGTCATGTCTCAAATGACTTTAGAAAAAATCTGCACACCGACGTTATTTATACGGATTTCAGCAAAGCTTTTGACAAAGTGTGTCACTCATTACTTATTCATAAACTCGATCAGTTGGGCCTCCAGCCGGGTCTCAATCGCCGGATCTCTTCTTACCTTAGTGACAGGACACAATGAGTAATGTTTAAAAATTTAGTATCCGATGTCATTTATGTCTCTTCGGGGGTTCCTCAAGGAAGCCATCTTGGCCCGATTCTGTTCTTTTTGTTTATAAATGATATTTCTACAATAATAAAATTTTCAAAAATGTTAATGTATGCCGACGACGTAAAGTTTTTCATATAAACACTTGGGTTTTTTTTAAAAGTTATAGTCTTGAGCAAGTGTATGATTTTGTTGACCTGGGGGTTACTATGGACTATAAACTCAGTTTCAACCGCCATATTAACACAACAGTCAATAAGGCCAGAGGTGTCCTAGCATTCGTTAAACGATGGTCTAAAGAATTTAGCGACCCTTGTGTAACTAAAGCCCTCTTCACTACATTAGTCAGACCGATACTTGAATATGGTTCTATAATTTGGAACCCGCGTTACCAGGTTCATGTAGATCGCCTTGAATCAGTTCAAAAACAATTTTTACTATTTGCCTTAAGAGATCTTCATTGGGATCCCTCGTACAATCTGCCACCCTATACGAATCGTTTAGAACCCATTAATCTGCACACACTTTTTAGTCGGAGGGAAATGCTTGGAATTATTTTTATGATTAAATTGCTAAATGGTTCACTATCCAGCCCATTTCTTCTAAGTGAAGTGAACTTCAATGTACCGTATCGTCCTTCAAGGCATTTTAAACCTCTAGTCTTAAAACAGTGCCGAACCAATTTTCAGTTAAATGAGCCTTTTCGCTGTTTGTGTCAAGATTATAACTCTCTTTCTGGTAGATTTGATATTTCAGACTCGCTTTTCAGCATAAAAAAATCAATTCTTTCTCTCCTAAATTCATAGCTAATAATTGTTTTTTATTCTTTGACTTCTTATTTAACTTTTAACAATAATTTTATTCTGTTAACTAGCTATTTCTTAATGTATAATCTATCTTATATCTACTTTACTTAGCTGATGAGGTTTTCTCTGTAGCTGAGCAGTTTTAGATCTCGACGATTAACAAACCAAAGCCTTTCAACGACTCGGCCCGAACGAAAAATCCGCGCGTTATGCGGATGCGCCCCTCGCGCCGGTCGGGCGGGATATGGTGGGTAATCCGTTGGGAATTATTATTATTATATATCTTCAATGTACAAAATCAACCATTTTGAAGTTTTCTTATGGAAATAGATTAAAGAAATAGATTAAAATAAGATATAGATTTACCACCATAAGAAATAAGAAAGGTGTATAACGGTATTATAGTTAAAAATTTCTATTTAAATGTCATTTTAAAAAGCTTTATAAACAAATATTAATTTTTATGGACAAGGAGGTTAATTTATATAATACAATTTGAATTAAATAATAAAAAATAGCAAACAGTTTGTTCTTCAAATAAATTTCTAGAAGTTTGTTTTTCTTCGGAACTATCGCACTACTTCCATTGTGTTTATTTATGGAGTAGTTCCAAACCATCGGTCCTACTATAATTAAAATGTAGAATTTTGTTCTAACTCGGAAACAACGAAATAGTACCAAAGGATAGAAAAGAGAATATAGAGGGAAGAGATTCCACCGCCCAGAATATCGGTATCTTAAATTCCGCAATTAAAAGCTTGTAAACCAGATGGGATACGACCACCCAGTAGTGTTTCCGAAAGCAGCAGAAGCGAAGTAACTGAGAACTGAATGTTTTCCCCACAGGACTCTTTTGTAGACACATACATATCTGTTTAAAGTCATGCATACATACATAAATACAAATACATAACAGTGTTTATGAATAGGATTTAAATTTCATCAAATCTCCGTTTCAGTCATGTTTGGTATTCCATAACAAACAAATAAACATACATCCGAGTAGAAAGAACATGATGCAAATAAATTAGTCCATGTGATGAGTTTCACATACAAATTTCTTTCGGCTTAGTGATATAAATGAAAAAGTAATACTATGATTTGAAAAAGCTCATAAATGGTAGCTTTAGAGAAGGGTTGTGTGCCGTTTTTGTATTATGGACAAATTGTAGCACATTTTCATGTCGGATAAGCATCGTTAACAGCTTTTTTAACAAAGCATACATTGATATTAGAACAAATATATATTCGTTCTCACATGAGAGTTAGATTGCGCCAAATAAATTTTTCTTTAAGTATTTATCAATTTTCAATATAAATTTTTTAATTTTTTGACAAGTTTTCAAAGTAAAACCCTGAAATGGGAGAACCATAGCAATGCACAGGGCACGGCCCATTTTTCGAAAGTGGCAGTTTCAATCAGACCTGTTAAATAATGATTACTAATCGTAATGATTACCGGTTTGATAAATTTTTTTTTTGAGAATCCATTTATACGGCATAGGGAATATTTTCACCACCAACTCCTTTGGTAGATTCTGACACAATTTATTTGTTGGGAGTATTTTTCTGTACACTAGCAATACCACCAAAATATGCCAAACATAAAAAAAAAATTAATAATGACGTTTGAGGTGTCATGGCGTTACCAGCTGTTTTTTGTTGCGAACGCATGTTTTTTCGAAGTGAAAATTTCATTAACGTACATCTCACAGTTTTCGTATTGGATGCGGTAAGTAATTCATTTATTTTGTTGAAATTAATCAATATTATTGACATTAGAGGCATTATTTTTGGAAATGCAAAATAATTTTTCATGTTTTGAACGGTTAGTTTTGGTGGGAATATAGCTCCCGTTGCCCGGCTGTTGCAATGTCTTGGTGGGAATATAGAACCCGTTGCCCGGCTAGATCACTCTCTACTCTGGAGGTGTACATTTTCCATTAATATTTCCATTCCATTTAATATTTTTCTTGTATTTCACAGGCTAAAGGACCAAGACATTGGGAGGGTTTTAGAGGAAATTTATGGAATTCCTGACAACTGTGATTCGGAAGATGGATTGGAGTTTGATGAACATGAAGAATATAAATTCGATAATTTGCGAAATATATTACAATGTTCTCCTACTCCAGATGTACCAATTTCTGAACAATTGCAAATTCCAATTCGACAAGAAGCAAGTGCCACATCTCAACCTTAATGGACCAATTCCTGAACAATTACAAATGCCGATTCGACAAGAAGCAAGTGCCACATCTCAACCTGATGTACCAATTCCTGAACAATTACAAATGCCGATTCGACAAAAAGCAAGTTCCACATCTCAACCTATCTCTAATTCAATAGAGTTACCAGAGGAAGCTGAATGTAAAGAATCAAGTGAATGTGGAGAACCAAGTGAATGTAAAGAATGGATCGTTTTGATCAAATAAAGGGAACTTATTCTGTGGGACGTAGGAGCAAACGTTGGTGGCTCAGGATTTTTTATTTTCTCTTTGGTGCATCCATCACCAATGCTTTTATATTAAATTCGTGTACTTCAAGAACACAAACCCTCACCAATCTGGAATTCCGTGTGGCCATTGCCAGAGGTCTGATCGCAGGATACAGCAGCAGAAAACTTAGATCATCTTTGGGAAATTATGTTTCCAAGAAAGTAAGAATACTTACCAAAAAACTATAAATTCTGTCCCAACTGAATTGCGTTACCAAAATGTGGGTGCACATATGCCAGTGGCATTGGAGTCTTACAGGCGTTGTAAACTATGCAGCACCAAAACCAATGACAAGAGGAGCAAAATAAAGTGTGAGAAATGCGATGTTCCCCTGTGCATGGTACCATGTTTTCGTCAATTTCACTGGCCTTAAAGGGCACCGGGAATATATTTCCCACCAAATTTTCCGGGGGTATCCCGAAATTTTCACGGTTTATCATTGAAGACGTATTTTTTAATAAAAATAAAAATAAATAATACGCTACAAAAAGTTATTTTATTCTGCAGGATCCTTATGCCTGTTAAAGGGTTAATGATTGATTACCATACCAAATCAAAAAAAAATATAGTTGTTTTAATTACTTTTGATTATATTTGATTATGTTTGATTATTTTTAATTTTATTTAAATTGTTTGGTTTTTTTATTTATTATTTTTGATTTTTTCAGTATTGCTGTAGAATCACATAAATATACACATCGACAATACTGAAAAAACACAAAAAAATTTAAAAATTAAATAATCAAAAGTATTCAATACAACTTTTTTTGATTATTTATGATGCTGTTTTATTTTTTCAGTTTTTTTTTGATTTTTTTTTTTTTTATTGTTTTTAATTTTTTCAGTATTGTTGTAGAAGCAAATAAATACACTTCAAAAATACTGAAAAAAATAATCAAAACAATAAAAAATAGTAAAACAACTTGCTTTGATTATTTATGATTCTGTTTGATTTTTTCACATTTGTTTTTTATTTTTATTTTATTTATTATTTTTTTTTTTGTTTTGTTGTTGGTTTTACGGTCTATTCATTTTACATATTTTTGTAAGTATAACGAGCTCAAGACCCGTTGATAATAATTCTTAGTTAATTATTATTATTTTTGATTAGAGGAAAAATTGAAAGCAACAAACATATACAGGCTATAGTTATAGTACTATTTCGAAAACAGCCACGATTTCTCGTCAGACTAATTCGTATAGTTTTGCTATTTCAGAGGATCTTGTGGAGAATCGAACCCACTCACTCTGATAGCCAGCGCAGCTGCCTAACCCATAGGCTATGCTGCGTGTAGTTTTGCAAGCTGCTTAATTCAAGTTTTCCTCTAATTGTTGTTTGTTATCTTGCCAACGGTATACACAATATTTTAGACATTCTGTCTATATGTAAATCATGCATGCTGGACTTTGTTTTTGTACATTCTTCTTTTCTATTTTAAGAAGATAGTTATTGTACATAACCGCGTGCTCCGGTATAAATTTATTTTGTTGTTGGTTTTTTGATTATGTTATATTTTTTCCGTATTTTGAAGAAGCACATAAAAATACACATCAACTATACTGAAAAAATCCCAAAAATAATCAAACAAATAAAAAAAACCAAAAATTATCAAAAAAAAATCAAAAAATAATCGAAAAATAAAGAATGATTCTGTTTTATTTTTTCTGTGTTTTTTGGTTTTTTTTTTATTTACAGACATTTAAATATACACATCGACAATACTGAAAAAAGTCAAAAATAAACAAAAGTTATCAAAAGGCCTTTGATTTTGTTTTATTCTTTTTGATATTTTTTTTATTTTTTCTAATCGTAATCAATTAATAAATGGGCTTTTCTTGAAAAACAATTAAAGTAATCATTATCAATTAAAAATCCGTCTAATTAATTGATTACTAATTACTAATCAAATTTAACAGGTCTGATTTAAATATTGTTGGACTAGAGTAAAATTAGTGCTCTGCTTGGTTTTCACAAGCTTAAAATCATTAATATTAAAAACTGCATATGACTGGCGCGATAGTCATTTGGTGACAATCGTGTTTTCATTATATCACATAAATGACACATTGTCGATAAAGCAGTGAGTGTCAAAAAGTTCCCTTAATTTTTGAGTTTAGTTTTTTTTCACATTTCATTGCATTATTTTCAATTGTTTGACATGGTACTTCAGCTTAAGCTGAAAGGACGCTAGTTGGCAATCGAAAAAAATTTGCCAACATGTTAGCAAATTTATTTTTGGTGTCAGATTTGACATTCTGTGTAGTGTTGTTCCGAAACCGCCCTGTACTCTATGCTTGTACTCATTTAAATTATCGGGAGAAGGAGTCGGTTCCAATAAGTGTCGGGGAAGAGTATTACTGGCAACGAACTCATTCAAAGACGTTTGCCCGACAGCAAACACACATGCATTTTTTTTAAAGGCTCATCCAAACAAAAATCACCCGAAGTCAAACAAACATTACGCGTGTGTTAAAAGAGAACGTGCTTAACCTTTACATATAAAAACTTTAGATTATCGTAAACGCATTTATTTCTAAAAAAATTTTGCTTGAAATGATATTACCATAAGACGATGATAGCAAATAATAGAGAAGTTGTAAGTTAAGATTGGATTCCGTTTTGTAAAATTGTATGAGCCGAAAGCAATATTCATGAACAAAAAAGGAAATTCGCAAATCGGGCGATTCTTAGTTAACACTTTTATAGGGGAACGCAAAATTGGTAAACTTTGGCAAAAGTTTATAAAATTTTTCTGGAATTAACTGACGTGCGAGTTCGATACTGAGCTCAGGTACTCGACACCTGTACTCGTACTATTGCAAGATGATCGACTGCAAAAAAACATCTGGTACTTGAGCAGAGTACTCGACTTTATACTAGCAGTTACTCGGAATATGAGTGATTCTATGGGCAATTGCCGTTTTCACTTATCTGTCATTTTCAATTGACACTTACAAAACAAAACAGATGGCAAACGCATTTTACTTCGTGTGACAACTCGTTTTTATTCAAATGACAACATTCGGCATCAAATTTGACTTTTGTGGGAAGGCATACCACATGCCGGGCAAATTCGGTATGACAGGACTAAGTATGGATAGGTAAGAGTTTAATCCGTTACAGTATCCAGTTCGAAGTTGAGCTAGGGTAACTCTTGCCTCCATCACAAGTTCGCGTTTTTCTACGACAATAGATGAGGCTTGTTTCTGAATGACGGAATTCACCAGTCAAGAGCTAACAAACGGCAATATCATGTGATGACGGATCTCGTCATAGTGCTTACAGAAATGTATCCTCACAGGCCTGAAACTTCCTACTGTATGACGTGTAGCTTAGAACCGGCTCTCCGTCGACGTAGACATCTTATTCCATTTCAGGTTTCCCGCGGCGAAAAAACCTGATAAAATCGGGAGACAGTTAATTGTTTAGGAGCACAGCTCATCTACAGAAGGGCTACTAGCCATTATCGTACAATCTTCTTCGTAGGTAACGATTATAATATCCTCTGGTGGAGGAGGGAGCCTTGATATGTAATTATTAAACAGAAGCTGTGCTGTCTGTGGGTCCTTTTTGTTTAGATCGAGGATGATTCTATATATTGAGCTACAATCAGAACGCAATTACCGCCAATTAGAAAAAATAGAAATTATTGCTTCCCTGCAAGTGTTTTACTAGCTTAGTCCACGGAGCCACTGAAGCTTATTTCCCTTAATTGCAAGGATGGTTGGCAAGCCCGAAGGACTTCGTTTATCTAGGAACCAGCGCGCTACTACCGAAAAAAAAGTCAGTGTGAAAATTCAGTATAGAATCACTTTTTAACTAGTGCTCTCTGAAAGAGGAAGAAAATAAAATAGTCCCTTTTGACATACCAAACATAGCAATCGGAAGCACCTATGAAGTCCTTTTTCACTAAGAAGTAAGTATTCAACCGCAATATATTTACAAAAACCCAATAACGTAGAACAATAAGAAGGTCCAACAGTGAATGTAATTTAACCCAAAATTGCAGTGTTCCTTGCCGCCGGTGGACTTAATCAGGGAGAATATAAGGTTTTTCGAATCGAAATAGCGGGGAGCGGGTACTACAGCTATTTACCTTTGATCAGATTTAGTTAATGTTAATTAAAATTTGTTGGGGTTGGAGAAAGCCATCAAGTTACTTCTATTAAACTTATTAGAATTTTTAGTTTCCAATTTGGCAGAAGCTTGGAGGCCATTTACATCATTTCTGGAGTACCTTCTAATTCCGAGAAAAGTTGTACTCCTTCGATACCTTACGAAAGCTTGACAAACTATGCCAAAAGTCTTAGATGGATCAATTTATAGTACGATAGTTCATTTATTTGGAAATTCGGGATTCATGATTCGTGATATTTAGATTCATGACAGGGTTAGGGAACTGGGGTACTTCGCTACAGCAATCGACACATTCTTTTGGAGGTTTTTCTCTAAACTTTCCCACAAAAACAGTTAAGTATTACGTCCTTAAGTATAACCCTTCTTTGCCGCTTTGTCCATGTTGAGGTTTAAAGTGGCAACACCTGCTCAACTAATCATGTTCTTTCGCTTTGAATCTTGATGGCTACAAGTGAAGGGAGTTTCCTTGAACTATCATCTCCGACATAAAATTCAATTGGATTGGACAGTAGGCTTACTTGGTCTCGAATAGCTTTGAGTGGCCCCATATTAGTATTGAACAATGTCACGAAGGTAAGCCTAATTGAAACATAGTGAGTAGTCCATACTGAAAGTTGCCTTGTTGTTGTTGTTGCAACTGCAAACAGTCCAATAAGATTTAGTAATTTTTACGGATGTGAGCACACTTTTGTCGGAAATAAATCCTAAAGGATCCGGTATTAGCACTGCCATCGAAAGGATTCCAGTCTTGGATTATAGCTGCGTCTTGCGACAGACGTGCCTTACTGGGCTGGCATATTCTAAGCCAGTACCCCTTAGATTATCAACAAACAGGTACTTTTTGACTTTATCTTCTGCAATATTTCCGTATCGTAGCTAGACCTACCAGATCTGGAGTGCCACCTCTCATAAAATCGAATCAAAGCGTCGACTATGAACTTTAATCTGAGCTAGCCTAAATTGGGTAGGCAAAATTCTGCAAACCATGAAACGAAGACGTTCGGAGACACCAAGCAAAGCCAAGGCTCTCCCATCTGTTTTTTTTTTTTTGTTCCACTCATTATGGATCTTCAGTTTCCTCCGCTGCTTAAGACTCTTAATTCATTCGCATAACATAATCCATCCATCGAAGTGGTCGGGATTTTATTCACTGCACTATGATCATGAACTTATCATTAAATTTACTTCGATACACGCCGTTGGCATCACGGGAAGAACCACAAGTCTTTCGGAGATAATTCCAAAGCTCATCCGCTCTTCTTTCGACACTGGCCATGATTCCGGGTCATACAGTAGGAGAGGTATTGTGACTGGGTTGTAAAGCCCTGATTTGTGTTCGTCGACACAGTTCTGAACTTCAAAAAGTTCACATTGTTTTCGCTGTTAACGCTAATTCCTAAACAAGCAAAGTCCTTTAATATTTCCAATTTGTATCTGTCAGTGAAATCGCTCTCAATCCTTAAGTAGCTGTTGGTATTTCTCAACATACTTTTTCAGAGACAAGTAAGCTTTCCACTCTTTCTATATTGTCTCTAATATTACAACGACCAATCAACCGTCCTTGTATTAAATATTCATATCACGCAGCCACACATATATGTACAGTTGTGTTTAATAAAATAGTAGTTAAATTAAAAAGAAGCTGTGTTTTCAATAATTTTCATTTTAAATATAGCGAATTCCATAACAGAAACTACATAAAAAGAAATTTTAAAGTTTACACAAAGTTTAGGAAAGTTAATTACACTTGTATGAGAGAAATCACTTAAAACCCTTGCCGAAAAAAATTCTGAAAATTCAGCAAAATTTTTAAGCAAGTTATAACTTGCATAATTCTATATTAAAATTGATTGGCCTACAAAACTGCGTACTCAACAATTTTCTAGAAATTATGCCAACATTTTTTTTAAGTTTAATTAACTTTCCTGAACTTTGTGATAAATTTGAAATTTTGTTTATGTGATTTCTGTTATGGAATTTGCTATAATTTAAATTAAAATTATTAAAATCACAGCTTCTTCTTATTACGTCGAGCGTTATCCATTATAATTTCACTACAATTATATTCAACACAACTGTATATCCACATCAAAAAATGTGACCTTTTTTGTTGCCTAAAGAATAGCTCGTTCATATGGTATTTACAGTTTGAGAAGGCGTTTGTCAACTTTTTTGCATTGGGTTGTTATTGTCTTTTTTATTTCTTTTTTATTGCCATATTTTTCTTTGATTTGCATATTTTTACCAATGCTTGAACTGTGATTCTGTCGATTGCCGGCAAATTGAATTTTCTTCTCCTTTTCTTGGGTGTTATCAATGATACTTGCGTAAGATCCTTTCAAAAACACTACAGATACAAGAACAAAACAACAATCATTTTTAACAAATTTTTGGCTCTTAGTACACCCATATGAACTTTATCTGTGTTTTCGAAAAGTTTTTATCTCTTTTGCGTACTCATTCAAAAAAAAAACTTTTTACGAAAATAAATTTTTGCTGCTTCTGCCTCTTCCACACACATGCACACATTGACAGCTTCTGCTACTTTCATACTCCCACAATTGGCTTAATAAAACGGAAAACTATTTTTGCATAAATTTGCAACAATAAGTAGGAAGCTCCGAATATTTGTATGTTTGCCATAACGTTAACTCGAGTGCCGGCCACAAATATGTGGTTTGTCATGTTGAGCATACTCGTGTTGGAGTATGTGTGCCGAAGACTTCTTACCTCGCCTAGCAAATCCAATTATGATCTTTGTTGTAGCATTTTGCTATATTTGGAAGTTTTTGGCATAAATTACACACATGTTGCATATGGGTATTGAAGAGTTCATTGGTTGATATGCGGCGGTAGCCCACTCAACAATATTTCCATAAACTTGTAGATACTCAGTCATATGAGGATATGAGAGTATTATACTTTATCAGCAAATGCACATACCCGCTAAGAAACGTCGGAATTAGAAAATGAAGTAATATTTATGATCTATTATGTGTTTTGTGATATACACATGACGTGCGATACGGTATGTACTGTAAGTGACATTTAGGAGAGATTTCCATCATGCCTTGCCCATTGTGACAAATCTGTATTTCTATAATAAGAACGATATGTGTGTATTATACAAAATAAAATAATGAAATTGGGATTAATGAAAAATTCTAATTTTGCTTATGCATGACTTGTAGTCGTATGATGTGTGATATGTGTCATATGATGTGTTACACCTGATATGCTATGAGTAACTTATGATATTTTGAAACGACTTCTGTCATACCTGTTAAATTCTGCAGGATATACAGTGGGGAGCATTAGTGAGTACATAGATGATATTTTTGTACTTAATAATGCATAACAAGAGTAATAATAAAGATAACCACAACAATTTTTTTTTATTTGTTTGATGCTTAGTATACTTCAATTTTATTTATATTACAACAACAGAAAATATCAAAGTCCAATAACAAATTAATAAAAACCAAAACAAAATACATGTACTCAATTTTGCACCATTTTAAAATATGAATATAATGAGCGAAATCAATATTTGGTCCATAAGCCTTTGTTTTTAATCACGCTTTTCATGCGCTTTGGCATACTTTCCACCAAGTTCTGAATTATTTCATCCGGTATATCCAGCCATTCCTTGGCAACACGCTCCCAAAGCTCGCCCAGACTTGTAGGTGCCCTTTCGTATGTGCCTAATCGTCGTTTCACAATTGACCATAAATTTTCAATTGGATTGAGATCAGGACTTTGTGCCGGCCACTCCATCACCTGAAATTTTTGCTCACTGAGCCACTTCTTCACGATTTTGGCGGTATGCTTAGGGTCACCATCTTGTTGAAATATGACCTCTTCTTCAGGATAAGCGCTCCTGTCAACCAAATCGGGAAGATGGCTATGTAAGAGGTTCAAATAATCCTCTTTCCTCATAATTCCATCAATTTTCTGGAGTGGTCCAATATCACACCATGTGAAGCAACCCCACACCATGATGTTACCTCCACCATGTTTCACAGTCTCTTTCACGTAATGTCTTTTGATGGTTTCGTTTTGGGCGGCGCCAGCAATATTGCTTACCATCAGACTGGAAGCGGTTGAATTTCGATTCGTCTGACCAAATAACACATTTCCAGTCGTCTTCAGTCCAATTCACATGATCTCTTGCAAACTTTAGTCGCGCCTTAACATTTTTGGCAGATAGAGCAGGTTTTTGTTTTTTAACCGCCGAGATATACCCAATTTTGTGGAGGGATCTTCTTGCAGTCCATCGACTGACAGATTTACCGATTTCCAAGGCTGCATTTCCTGGTGTCAAACACTTGTCTTTTTTCATTCGTGCCATCATTAGGCGTGCGTCCGCATCTGTCAAAAGCTTTTTACGTCCTCTGACCTTCACATTTGATTGACAATTTCGCCTTTTCTGTGCTCTTATCACTACCGACTGGCTTATTTTCAAATCCGCAGCAATTTGCCGAGAAGAAGATCCACTTTCAGTTATCGAAACAATTTTGTCCTCAACTTCACGCGATATTTTTTTCATTGCTTTTATATTTTATTTATTTAAATATTTTTTAAGATTTATTTATTCTTTATTTATCTCAAAATACGTCCACAATATGCAAAACTTTATCTTAGATTAGAATTTACTATAAATTAAACACTCTATTTGGAAAAAAACGGTAAATATTTAATGCATTGCTGAAAAGATAACGGGTGCAAAATTGAGTACATGTATTTTGTTTTGGTTTTTATTAATTTGTTATTGGACTTTGATATTTTCTGTTGTTGTAATATAAATAATATTGAAGTATACTAAGCATCAAACAAATAAAAAAAATTGTTGTTGTTATCTTTATTATTACTCTTGTTATGCATTATTAAGTACAAAAATATCATCTATGTACTCACTAATGCTCCCCACTTTAAATTTTCAAAGTAAAAAAATAGCACAAACGAATTGAAATCAAAAATGTAACGTAATGAAAAAGTGCATGGTTGCAATTACGTGATACTTCAAATGTCACATGTTATACAAACAGATCTAATAGGATCTCCATAACTATAATACCGAATTTAATAACTCGGTGATCATTGCAGAGAATGACTTGAACAAAGCAGACAGTTTTCATTTTTAATGTTAAGCTATTTTGATCTAAGACGTTTCAGAAGTAATGTATCATGTGTGATGTTTCATATGTGATGTGTCATACTCGTATGTGATATATTATGTGTGATGTTACACATGTGATATTGCGTGTGTGATGTCTCGTAAGTGATGTAAGTAAGCAAAGAGGGCAAACGATTTGAAAGCAAAAATTTACTGGATGAAATATATGACTTTTAATCACGTGATACTTAAAATGTCACATGTTATACAAACTTATATGCAATATGTCACATGTCATATGTGATGTATCATATGTGATCTTTCACATGTGTTCATGCATATGTGATGTGTCAAATATTATATTTTGAAGGCATTAGCACTTATAAACGTGTTGTCAGAAGTGATACATCACGAGCATACGTCACAAATCACATGTGAAGTTGTGTAACAAACTTCTACTTAACCCACATATTCTAAACAGTAAGGAACTTGAGGATAAGAGATTCCGGGAAACAAAGAGTTCACCATGAAAGAAAAATTTGTATTCGAGCAAAAAATAGTGTTTATTTTGGAAAAACGCAGAACTGAGTGTGAGGAGATAACTGAAGTTTATATTGAAAACTAAAAGAATTTCTTAAAAAAATGTATTAAAAAATTTCCCGAATATGATTTCGCTGGCTGCTTGGACAACACTGATGCGGTGAGCTTTAGTTTAGTAACAACACAGCTAAAGATACAACATAATGGATCCTTCTCTCACTATACCGCTGCCTCAAAAGTTCCCATTTCCGATATATCCGATATATAGCCGCAATAGAGCAGTCACCTATCGATATCCGATTTTAGATATATCCCAGGTGCTATAAGACAGATGACATTTTTCATATCAAATTATAACGAAGTGATGTACATAATATAGAAAATCCTGGAGCTATTTCCTTTTGGGTATATTCTAAATTTGTATCACCCATGCACGTTAAAGTCAACGTGAACGCACAAGCAGAAGTTTTAGTTGTAATACTGTTAAATAGTTGTTGCTAGGTGATAAATGTGTACATTGGCCATATGTTGATGTGATTTCAATGATGTTGCAATGCACACACCCAAATGTATCCTGCACAGAACTCAGTAACTACCCGCAAGTGAAATATCAAACCAGTCAGGAACCATACTAGTATCCAACTATAATCTTCCCGTTGAAATCATACTAGTCAGAAAAAGTTCAATCCATACTAGTATATGAGTACAACTGTCATTGGATGTGTTTAAGCGACATAAGCTGTAATTATTTCTTTCATTTATTTCATTTGCATTGCATGCTATTGTAATTCGCAACCAGCTTATGAAATATTTCAAAGATATAGTTTATGTTTTGCAATCCCCAATCGGAGTTTCTCACAGCGAAAATGATTAAAAATTAAAATAATGTATTGATGAGTCCATTCTCTTCCCTGCTGGAGGTTTTGGTCCACATTTGGACTAGTATTCTCTTATCTTTTTCGAACTAGTATGATACTGGTATGATTAGACTGCAATTTTACTAGTACATTTCCTTCCATTTTGAACTACAATGAAACTGGTATTTTACGACCAATATGATACTAGTATATTTCCCCTATAAACAAACTAGTATTTCATGAGTAGTAAATGACTGGGATGTTCTGGTCGAATTCTCTGACAACTAACATCTCGTAGGACATCGTCATGTTAAAAATACCAGTTGCCTTTATGGAAATATGACGGTTGGCTGTATAGTTGGGCTTGGTGCATATACTAGTTGTAAAGTAGTTTGCAACTAGTTGATTTGACTGCAGGGTAGTGGGACAAATTTTTGGTTCAGTACTAGACTTGGAGTGCAAAATAAGCACTAATTTGATAGTAACTGAATTTTCACCAGTTCAAAACTGACAGTCGAGAAAACATTACTAGGCTTTATAAATTTTAGTTCAAAACAAATAATTCTTTCCTTCATTGAAAAACATTTATTGTTTCAATTTTTGTTTTTATTTTTTAATTTTACAATCAATTTTTTTTATATGTTTGAATGAGAAAGTTGTTTAGAATTTTCAATACTTATTTTCCAATTAATTAAAAAAATCAAAATAAAACCATTTAAAAAAAAATTTTTTTTTTACGTATAGATCAAGTTGCGTCCTAAACGGACTGAGCGATCATAACCAAATTTATAATCCAAAGATGGTTAAAGGCTATAAGCAATTTATATATATCAAGGGGAATAGGGGAGCAGAGACGTGGAACTGGTAGTATTTAATCTCCAAGTTGAAGTTTTCACCGTTGTTCAGGTGGCGAAAAAATCCGATAGCTGCCGCGATGGACGATATGGCTGAAATTCGAAACTTGCATTACCACCATTGAAAGATATATATTCTTTAAAAAATATCCCGCTAGGTGGCGCCGACATCGAGAAAAAAGTAAAGCTGAATATCGTTATTATGGACCGATTTGGCTGATATTTAGAGTGTGTATTACTTAATTAATATTCAAAATGTAATTTTAATATCGTTTGAAAAAAGTGGGCACGTTAGGTGGCGCTTGAGTCGCTCTTTTTACAAAATTCGAATGTCTATTTCCGGTGTCGTTGCATTCGTTTCTTCATAAAATTTGCATCATAGCTCAAGTTCGCACGATAACGCAATATACGAGAAAATGGTATGATAGGTTGCGCACGGGTCGGTATATTTGCAGAAATCGCGTCGGTGTTCGAACTATTGATTTTGAATTTTTTTATTTTATTTTAAAAATGATTTATCGATGAAAAAAGAAGCACTAATTGTTTTATTATAATCACAACTAATTACATTTTTGTGGATATCTACTTGCTAAATTTTTTTCGAATAGAATTTTCTAACTTTCGAACATTTTTTTATATGTTTTCGAAATAGGGAGCACCAAATCTTCTACAACCGTGAGGAGGTTAGAACAAAATGGAATTTGAAAAGGAATAAGTTCTATTCGAAAATTTCTGACAGAATACGAATCACTCGAAATCGAACAAATTTTCTTTCGAATAGAATTACAGAGTAAGAGAACTGATATAGCAAGCTCCAAATGCCTTAACCCTAATGAGTACTAAGTAAATTCTCTAGAAAAGTAATCGGGACGCAAAGGATCTTATTGTATATATTTATATAAAAAGGTAATGTGCCAGGACCATTACCACCACCTATAATAGCGATATATTAAATTCGTAAACGTAAGAGAGATAGTGAGTGAACTGGTGGTGTAGTTGTGAACTAAAAATTTTCCCTACTGGGTTATTATATGCGCATAATATTTTAGTAACATTTTCAAATGTTTAATGTTCAACGTTTTCGGTTTGTTGTTGTTACTTTACCGCAACACAACGCACAGATTATTCCAATTTATTTGTTCAACAGGTTGCGAGCGAGGTTCTTGTACTAGTTGAACCAACAGGCGCTGTCTCGTTGTGGTAATTTGGCAATGTATAACAATTATTCTAAATTTAGTATTAATAGTATAGTAGTGTAAAGTTATGGCTTTTTGCATAATAAATTCGTATTTATAAATGCATATATATTTATGTATGAATATGGTGTCTTTTGTATTGGGAATAATGGCTTTACACAAAATATATTTGAACATATTTCTACAACTATTTATGTTTCCCGCGGCTGTTAGGTGTATGCTACTGAACTGTGTAAAAGCTTATATGATGCTGTGTTTGGAAATGTTATTAAGCTTAGCTATTTATTTTGTTTTGGGGTTAGAGGGATAAAAGGTTAATTCAATTTGTTACTAATTTCAATGAGTTTGGAAGTTGTGCGGGCCTATGTAGCTATCAGTATTGATCGTCTTAAAGCAGACAACCCACATACAGATAAGGTGTTATCATAGGAAAGGCTTTCTCTAACATACAAGGAGCTCTCTCGCTACCAATTCCCGGGATGCCGGTATGGAGCACGAGAGTGTCGCAAGATAATCGCTTCCGATTCGGCTTTATTTTCCAAGGCAACATCCCTACGGAGCCCATGCCAAGACAACTTTTAATAAGCCCAAATCAAGTACATCAGTGCTGGAAGCGATCACAAGTGAATCAAACCCCAAAAAAGCATCTATGACCACTATAGACTTTGTACCTTTGAACTCCTCACGATGTTCGACTTCTTCAACAGTCAACTTATCAAGTCAGCTAGGGTCAAACGACGAGCCAAAAGGCAGATGTGAAATTTCAAAAAATTATAACGGTAGGTAATCATAACCCCATAACAAACGGGACTCGGTAACTGAAAGGTTCTCGTGGAACTTATGCAGCTATCCGGGAAACACGTAGACTGCGAAGGAACGTTGATTTCAGTAATACAAAATAGGTGAATGGAACGACCCAGCGTGTAATTGAATTAGAATATGCCCGAAGTAGGTATATCTGTCTTATGAGGCGACTAAAATCCGTATCGACCCCGGTTCCAAAGTCAATGAAATCGCTGCCAAGGCAGGACTGTACATCAGATCAGTATAACCCTGTTTGCTTTGCCATGTCCCATTCCGACAACAATGATAAATGGACCGAAGATCATTTTTATAGTCTTCTGGTATCTGTTGTATTAAGAAATGAGACGGAAAGTGACTTCCCATGGATATCAAGATATTCCTAAAATTTTAATTTGCTTTAGTTTAGCTATTGCTTGCTTATCTTACTCAAAGTCCTTGCGTCCAAGAAAAGACTGCAGCTGGTAATAGGAACTCTGAAGTTCCTGTTGCTTAGTATTCGAATACTCCATTGGTTTGACCAGTAGCTTCCAGATATTTCGTGGGTTTTCAGTACTCTACGGAGCCCAGCGATCCTTGAAGCTTTCGACAGCTATTCCACAGATTAGCTAAACGCACTCGTTGGCTTGACTATTGGATTCAGAGCTTTGTCGATCCCAGTAAAACGAATAGCATTCCATAAACAGAAACCTTAAACTTGGGGGGCAAACACTGTAGCCTAAATTTAAACTTATCTGCGATTTCTCGAAATAATAGGTTCCGCAAAAGCTCCTGTTCAGCTTTTATTGATCCGTAAATATTTTCACACATCCACTCCCCCAAAAAAGCTAACCGTTTTCCGCTTGAAGGTAGGTTAGTGGTGGAGCTAATAAAATAAGCAGTAGTCCTAATTCCGAGTTCAATAAAGTGTCGAAATACATATACACAGTACTCTCCCAAATGAGGCTGGCCGAGCTCATGGATTCTTATGTCACCTCAGTCAGACCAAACAGTCGCAAGGAAGATCTGTTTGATCGCACAGAAAGGTCAATGCCCCTGACCTGACATAAATTGTCATAAAATCGTTATCGTAGGTCACTACTTAGCAGTCCATACATTGCAACTATTCTCCTATTACAACAAAATTGGAATACTGTCAATAGCACACAGCACAAAATGTGTAGAGCCTTAAGTTTAGATGTCGACCTCTCCACATTCCTCTACGCTCAGCAACTTGAAGCAACCACTGCACTCTCGATAGTTCCCGAAGTTAAGAGGAGCACCCATCATAAATTAATTGTGCTGGCGAGATCTCATTATAACTTTGGCTAACGGGTGGAGAGTCATCTAACGCAGCCCTGGCTTTGCAATGTGGACGCTGAGGACAATCGATTGAGCTTGTAACCATGAGACTCTACACGTTTGTAGGGCTGAATCTGGTATATAATCTACCTATAACACAGGTTATGTATGTATCACAATCGTTCAACGCAAACCGTGGTCGGCAACGCTGAAGAAGGTTCACAGAACTAGAAAATGAAGGTCGGAGATACATATACTTAATATCACAATTTTCTTACAGTCGAAACTGCAGTTTAACTGTTGACTCAACTTCAAACTTGCAGCAATTCCAACAGCTGATTAGCTACAACCAGTTGTCATACTTCGGAGTGAGTTTATGCTACCTTACAACTAAATGATACTCAATTGCGCTCACTCAGTAAGTCGCACACTAAACTTTGAGTTTCGTTTTGACGAAGAAATAAGCAAAAGTAAAAGCCAAAAGCGCTCAAGCCACTTCTTCACGTGGCCGTGGACTTGAAATGAAGTTGAATTGGTAAAAAGAAATAAGTTTGATTGGGACTCTTGAATGAATACGGTAGATGGAAACGGTAAAAGAAAGTCGTAATTTAAATGTTAAAAATAAATGTGAAAAGAATTTTTTTTTATTTTAGTAAAGAAATTTTATAAGTGAAATTAAAAAAAAAATGTTAATGAAAATTTTAAAAAATTGTGACTTACGACTTTATTAAAAAAAGAAATTAATCTAAAAAAAATAAATAAATAAAAATTATAAATTTGTGCCTCTAATCAAATTGGAAATCAGTAATAATTTCAAAAAATACAAATTGATTGAGCTGAACTTTTCCAATACAATCAAACATAAATATAAACAATCTCAAGTGCACATAAAAGATTTTATTCTGATTTAAAAAAAAAAACAAAATTGATCTGTGAAACTAAAAAAACGTTGTGATCCACAAACAAATTCTCAATTATTTTTTACTAACCCACAAAGATTCACTTCTTTATTATCATAACTGGCCAACCTGTCAACGATTTGTCATCGAAATTTCTCCCAACACATTCAGTAAACGTCGAAAGTGTAATTACCTATTTTAATTTATTTTAACAAGAAATTCTTTCATTTCTTGTTATCGTTTACTTGGCCGGTTTGCGCGCAGCCGCATAAATTGGATTCACCGTACGCGACGCGCTAAACGGCAATTTGGTATGCACAGTGTAACTAGAACGGTCAAAAATATGGCAAATTATTAATGCCAATCGACAGTTAATACTCGCCTTAAAATATATATATTTTTAATAAATATTTGATATTCAAATATGGGACTAATTTGTATAAATATATACTTAGAACATAAAGTAGCCATTCCCACAACAGCCGGTTCTATCGCACCGGAATGACCCGGGTTTTTTCACCCGGCCAAGGGCTGTTATTTCAGTGTAACCCTGTCCAATCTGGGGCAGGGCGAAGCACTGTTAACAACAACAACAACAACAACACAAAGTAGCAGACAATATTTTATTATGCGAAGACTTAGTATTGATTAGTATTTGAATATCAGGTTTTTTTTTATATTTCTCATGTACTCAACAAAAATCAATCTATCAATCTACGATTACTTTTAAAAAATCAGGGAAAATATATATATTTCAAATAATAGCTGTGATGGCGTACAAGTCAGAAGTAGTCAGAATCAGTCAGAATTACTCAGAAGCTACAGGAAATCAATCCAGTATTCGTTTCTCTGACTAATGAGTGCACAAAAATGAGAGTCAATAAGGTTCTCTCTTAGTTAGAAGTAGCAAGTTTTAGTAAGAAGTATTTTTGCTGACAACTTTTGGTAAAACTGTCAAACGATCACCTGTTGTGTATTTGACAAAAAAAAAAATTTAAAGAAAATGAAACTAAATTTCGAATTTACATATTAAAAAATAATAAAATACATTAAAATAAAGTCTTAAACTGTCCTACGAGTAATTTATTTGAAATTGAGAGTAGTTGTTGTTGTTGTTGTGACAAAAACACTCAACGAAGTTTTTGGGGAGTGTTCTCGAACTAACAGTCCTTGGCCGGATTTGAACCCCTTGCGGTACTCCCCGACTGTCGTGGTAGCGATTTATGACCAGTGAAACCTTCTAGGTCATGTCATCCCTCCTTCTGTAAGAAAGGATAAGATGGATAATGAGAGGTGAGAGGCATCATATCCGTAGATCAACCATCGAGTTCCACGTCATTACCTTTGTGCATATTAGTCGCCTCTTACGACCGGTATGCCTACCTCGGGCATATTCTAAACCCCTAACCCGCCTTGTTCTGTTTTTAGGTTATTTAATTTCCTGCCTTTTCTTCAAATAGACAGAAGTTACATATTTTAGTAAAATTCAATCCCGTACTTTTTAGTATTATTCTCTCGCGGATTTTTAGTATTTGACAGTTTCACTAATTTTAGTCAGAAAAGTACGTGAAAAGACCTAATATTTTTATAATGTAACAACTCTGTTAGGCCTGAATACAGGAATGGGCGTTTAAACAAATTTTAGTGAAGAGTGACAAAAAAGCAAATAAAGTTTTATTTATTATTCAAAAAATGGTGGGTGAGAAATGTGAGATTCACTGAGTTGATTTGATTGAACTTCGGTGTCGTTGCTGAGCAAAATAAGGCTTTTGGCGGGACTACTTGGGGGTTACTAGCGTAGCAATTTCGGGATAGTTTCAGGAATCATTTTGGGATTTTTTATATTATTTATATTAGGACTTTTCGAATAGTAGTAGGAATCATTCTTGGACTGCTTCAAATTTATTTCGGGACATTTTCTGGATTGTTTCATTTTGATATTGTTTTTGACACAATTTTGGAATCATTTTGGGACATTTTCGGGGTCATTTCCATCGAAAAGTCCCAGCATGATCCCTAAAACAATAAAAAAATTTTCTCCTGAAAATAATAATAAATAAAAATAGCGATACGCAGATTGGCGCTTTTAGCACTTAAAGCTCAACCTCTTTAGTAAAAATAAAGTTTGCATATACATTCCAATGGGATCCACTTTTATAAAGATATTGCTGTACTTTTTTGTCTAATTCTAAAAAATTCTCAATATTTTCGTAGACTAAGAGCCGGTTTCTGGTGTGAACTTTAAATTTACCTACCCGATAAATACCAATTTTGTCCAATTTTT
Organism: Merzomyia westermanni; assembly: GCA_949987695.1. Taxonomy (NCBI): domain Eukaryota; kingdom Metazoa; phylum Arthropoda; class Insecta; order Diptera; family Tephritidae; genus Merzomyia; species Merzomyia westermanni. The sequence goes on from OX465290.1 coordinate 47,815,901, forward strand.
GGCACAATAAACAGGTAGACGCATCAGGGTTGGATTTTATTTTATTTTATTTTTCATCCGTGTGGGTCTTTGAATGGCAAAACTTAGTTTGAAAAATTTCGAATAATCGAGAAAAACCATGAACTCCAATAAATTTCCCTTTAACCTTTCGAAATGATGCGACTTTGATTAGGATTCATGACAGTTATTAATCTTTCGTGATACTTCCGAATTTTTGCTGGCTGAAGTAAGGCGAGAGCGCCCGCGTTTACAATTTTTGACCATAACTTATATGAAGATGTTACACTGTGCGCTGCTTTGTCAACGTTTTCCAGTTACCTAGTGACATACATACATACGTGCATTAATATGTTTAAACTAGGCATGAGACTATTCGAATAAAAATTATTCAAATAAAAAATCCATTTATTCAAAGGCTATAAAAAATTCAAATAATATTAAATATATAAATGACTACTATTCGAATAACAGGAATTCGAATAGTTAAACAAATCTCACTGCAGCTTATGCACACATTTGTGCACGCAAACATACATACAAAACGTGAATGCATGCTCATAGGTACAAGCGATGAAGACAGTGAATTTCGCTACCGACATATCTCGCATTTCAATACAACTATTCCAATATTACTATTCGAATAATACTATTCGAATAAACGGATAAACCATTCGAATAAATACTATTCGAATTTTTTTAAACGAATATTTTTATTCGAATAGTAAATAAATACTATTCGAATTTTTTTAAACGAATATTTTTATTCGAATAGTATTTATTCGAATATTATTCGAAAATAGTCCCACTACTAGTTTAAACACAAATTGGCTATGGCTGAACTTGCGTAAAAAGTTTATTAATTTATTTTTGTTGCTATATTTTTTTATTTTTTTTTTTTTAGTTTCAAGCGTTTGTCTTACTTTCCCAGTCTGCTTGGCTTTTGCTTTACTACTCTCCTTTTTTGTGAAAATACTGTTGTACTCGTAGCTTTAATTTGTTTTGACACCTTAACCGGCTTTATTACTTGGATCTGTGCCAAAAGAAAGTGCAATTTGTGTGTCATAAGTGTGTGACTTGAGTGACAAACTTACAAAAGTGTTGACAAACGATTAATTAAAAATACATATGCTTACATAATTGTGTGATTAAACTAACTATTTAGTAAGCAAAGAGTCAAGAACGACGTATTATGTCTTCCAATTTGATCATTTACTTGGCATTTATCATGCTAACACTAACTCTCACGACAGCAATTTCGTATCGTAAACTTAATTATGACCTTAGATATGCAAATTCAGATTTGCCAGAATGGAAGCAAAGGGTAAGTGGGTACTGTTGGATGCATTTTAATATCACTGTGTGTGGGTAGAGTAAGTTAAAGTCATCTTAAGCACAATCTTATAAAGGGTGTTATAAAATATTAAGGTAAAATGTTGTGTGTTCATCAGGAACCCAGCTTCTGCGCTTATTGGTGTAACAAGAGACTTTTTCTTAATTTCTCGAGGCTCCCTTTCCTGCATCTTCCGTTTCTACTCATATAGGTGTGCGTATTTCTGGTCGCAGTGTCGGCTATTATCCCTACAAAAAAGTGTGCTATTAATCCTTTAAGAGAGTGATCCGTGATTAATCCATTTGGCTTACAGTTGGCTATAATTCAATATACGAAAGTAAATTTGAAAATGTGTAGCATACCCATAGGTATATAAGTCAATTTTGGTTTTTTTATCATACTTTTAGGAGTTAAAAGTACCCGTTTGGGTAAAAAGTGGATTCGTCCTTTCGTACCCGTTCGGTTATAAATGGGTACAATTGGTCTCTCCATAGGACATGCTCAAAAAAATGTACACAGTCCAGCTCAAACAAAGTGATCATCCTAGATTAATCGCGTTTTTTGCAGGGATGTGCGTTTTGCGGTAGATATACTGAGAAATAATCACTAACAAGCTGAAATAAGGTTTGGTTGTATTGTTGGGCAAAAGAGTCAGTTTCCCTTCCACACTCAATCTTGCAAAGTCTACTAAAGTGGCAAAACAATGAAGGACGACATCGAGAAACGTTCACGTCCATGGACGAGCGTCTCGTTGAATTTCGCACCAAAAGCGTGGGCACGATGTAACGAAAAGGTAGACTAGGATAAAGTCGTCGGTCCTACAGTTGAAAAATTTAAAATCCACCATATTATATCTTGTAGCGTGTCTGCTAGTGCATAAAACGCGAAACCAATTTGATCAGGCATAGTTTCAGCGGCTGAGAGCAGCCCTTGACCCAATTATCACCCACTACATATCGCCGCGAAGGATACTATATGGTTTCAGCTAGTCCAGAAAAGGGCGGTTATTTTATGTAATGTTTGCAAAATGTGTGTATGAATTTAAAATAATTAAAATTATGTTTCAAAATCCATTCATCCTATACTTAATCGTTTTTAAATTTTCGGGGCATTTCAGAAAAAATTCTTTCAGGATTTTGTCTTCAGTCAAAGTCATCCGGCTATGAATATTAAAAAAAGTAGACCATTTGGACCCTCTTGTCTCATCGTATTACTCTAATAATTTTTGATTCTTCTCAAGGTTGAAAATGAAAGTTCTGAAGTCGCTGTTATAACTGGCAATACTGTCAAAACTCGCAATAACGTTTTTAACCTTCAAGCCTTAGCGCAGTCTTTTGAAACACAAGCAGTCGCGCGTAGTCTTTTCGACGCTCCTATTTGAATGAGTGATTTAAAGTGGTTTACGCGGTGGAATTCATTTTTTTTTAAATAATTTTAGGTATTATGTAATCACAAAACAATATTTTACAGAAAAGGTATTTTTATTTTTTCATAACTACACTATTTTCTCTGAAAATTACCATTGAGTTGTTTCCAGCAATATCTAAGAAGCGGAAAAAGAGAGTCAATGGCCACCTATTGCACTTCCTTGATACTGAATAGAGTTTTACTTTTTTATCAACTTCATCAACTCCTCGTTTTGTCTTAATCTAAAAAGTTATAATACTTGGTTTTCGCTTTTCGTTAGAGTTAATATCAATTTCAGCTGCACGATGGAATGATGAAATCAGAACAACAGACGTAAACTTTACGACGTCAAGCGTGTGTAGTCTTTTCGACTGAAGTAAATGCTTGCTATATGACAGTCGACGAGCGTAAAAAAGAGACGAAACTAGTGCATTCGATTGAAAATGCACTAATTTCAAGCTACTAAAGATGTCAAATATCTAGGATTATATACAGTAATATTATAAAAATCGAATCACCATGGGCGGTCGAATCGACGTCGCGCGACCGCTTGAAGGTTAAATTTTTGACTGTGTTCACATTTATTACCTAAAAAAAAACGAAAATAAAATGTAATCTTAAATTAGTTGTAAACTACTTAATGTCCATTTTCAAAAATTTCTTGATAAAAAGGTTGAATCCGCTCCCCCTCCGCTAAAACCTGGATCCGCCACTGAAGTCAATAATAAAGGGCAGTAAATAGAAGATAAGTCAAATTAGGCGAATAAACAGACAATTTGTTAATGTTAAGATATGTATATGTATATATATAATCATACATATTTTTAAATATTTTTGCCTAAAATTTTGCTGTCATTACGGTCTTAAAAATCAGCTGAAATTACGCTAACCTTCCTTATACCAATATTAAAGAGTTTTGGTTGATGATTTTAACTCAAGAGAATAAATATTTTATTACGCCTCTCTTCATTTTATTAAGCCAAAGATAAACTCATAACAAACTCCTAACAATTTCTAATTCACATTTATTTATTATTTATAGGCTTGTTCAAAACCGCAAAGAGAAAAAATGAATTTGCATTATATTTGCGATGAAAAAGGAAATGTCAAATGTTTGCCTGGCTGGCAGGGTGACCTGTGTCAAGTGCCACTCTGTCGAAAGGGATGTGATCCAATGAATGGTAAGCAAGGCAATAATAAAGTATTTTAATTAAAGTAATTACATGAAGAAAGCGAAAATTATTGTGCTGTAGTTTAGTTGAGCAAGCAATGTTTGAATCTAACGAAACAGAAGATTTTAATTCTAGTTGTTGTATTTCGATTTATGGTGCTTTCTAGTAAAAGAATATTGCACTCAAGTGTAAAAATATATATATATTCAGAGATGTTTTATGAAAACGCTTTCCAAAACATTTTCTGACCTCAACAGAGGTCCATAAAATTAAAAAATTCTGCGCCCTTAGCTCAACAAGGCGATTAGTAGTCGGTCAAAATTCCGGCGCTTCAAACCGAGCATTCTCGCTGGAGAATGGGGTGATGCTACGTTTTTCACATCGTCAGTGGTTAGGGCAAAGGGTTTATTATCTTGGTCGCTATTAAGCAATGAGTAATGAGTGTTCACTTCACAACTCAAGTACGCTCTCTACGTCAGTTACCAGGTCGGCATTATGGCACTGCATGAAATCGTTCTTGAAACCTTCCGCCATCCGTATTAGCTTTTGGTAGAATTTTTGTATTGCTCTTAATTGAAAAAACAACGACTCAACAAAGAACCCACATCATTTCTTGCTTAAAATGGCTAAAGCAAACAGTTATGAGATACAAATTTTTATTTTACAAATGGACGTAGTGCACTGCAAAAACACAAATACTTATGAAAAAACAAGTAAACCCAACAAGTATTTCTGTAAATATTTTCAAAGTTTACTTAAAGTGAATTTGCCATGATAACCACTAGCAAAGAACGTATAACTATAAGAAAGTCCAACAGCGAATATAAATGGCCGCTGTCAAATCGATGGTAGGTAATTCACCACTGATCCAATTCACTGGATATTTACACAAAAATTATACTTGGAGTTACAAAAACGAATTGATGGTTTAGTGTTTTCTGCTATTCGTCGCGTAAAACCTTCTTATGGTTATGCGTTCTTTGCTAGGCTATCATAACACTGGTTCTCCTAGTAGCTAAACTCCTATTTCTATTCATTTCACCATATCTACGAGGTGTGTTCAAAAAGTATCGCGAATTTTGAATTTTCGCTGGTTACGTATATTCGAATTTCGAATTTTTTGTGGCGTTATGTTGGTACTCATGTCTCTCACTTATGCCGACAAGCTCGGCCATTTTGAATGTTCAGTTAATTGTAGACAGCTGCTTTGCTTGCACGTGTTTTGGATCGTCTTCGATTTTTACCTATTTTTTTACCAAAATTGCTCAATTGTGACCAAAAACAGCATCGCATGAACATTGCTAATGAGATGTTAAACTCTGTCCGCGACGACCCAAATTTGCTCCAGAGGGTCATAACTGGTGACGAATCGTGGGTTTATGGTTATGACGTGGAAACCAAAGCTCAATCACCTCAATGGAAGCTGCCGCACGAACCAAGACCGAAAAAAGCGCGCCAAGTTCGGTCGAATGTGAAAGTTTTGCTGACAGTTTTCTTCGATTGCAGGGGCGTGGTGCATCATGAGTTCTTGCCACAGGGAAGAACGGTCAATAAGGAATATCACCTGCAAGTTATGCGCAATTTGCGCGAAGTAATACGCCAGAAACGCCCGGATTTGTGGAAGAACAAAAATTGGCTTTAGCACCACGATAACGCCCCTGCTCACGCATCGTTGCTTGTGCGCGACTTTTTGGCCAAAAACAATACACTAATGATACCGCAGCCACCGTATTCCCCAGATCTGGCCCCCTGTGACTTTTTCTTGTTCCCTAAACTGAAGAGGCCCATGAAAGGACGACGTTACGCTTCTCTTGACGAGATAAAGACGGCATCGAAGGAGGAGCTGAACAAGATACAAAAAAATGATTTTTTGAAGTGCTTCGAAGATTGGAAAAACCGTTGGCACAAGTGTATAATATCTCATGGGGATTACTTTGAAGGGGACAAAATAGATATTCATGAATAAATAAATAATTTTTGAAAAAACACAAAATTCGCGATACTTTTTGAACACACCTCGTATGAGCAAGCACCGCCATCTAGCGTAATGCAGCAGTGCCCATCAGTGGCGTAGCCATGGAGGGGTTGGAGGGATAGATCCGCCACCTTCGTCAATGATCTACTACTTTTTTACTTTCGATTAAATAACACAATACCATTTTATGCTTCTGATTTATAATTTTCCTATTTTAGACTAATGACAATGACAACTAATGAAATTATCGGTTAGTGGATTGCGTTTGAATATTAAGCCTATATAAATATAATAGTCTTTTCAGACGTTCTACAAAATTTAATAGGATTTCAAGAGGACAAACCCGTTTTTGAGATATGCGAACACATTGGTTCTGGTAGTAATAAAATAACACACCGATTTAATACCGTAAAACTGCTAAAACTCTACTCCTTCATCTCTCACGTCTTTAAAAACTCAAATTCAGGGGGTCTGAAAATACTAGAGTAGGCAGGCTTATTAATTTAATCAGAGCGCACAATGGCGGAAAAATAGATACCGACAAGAATTTTTTATACGTTTTCTATAAAAGTATAGCCCATTATCTAATAAAAAATATTCAAGAAGAAATTTCAAACTTTGTTCCAAACCTAGGAAAATTTAGCCAAGTTTCATCAAAATTCTACACTTTTAAATTCGAATTTTTATAAAAAATTTGGACTTGCCGTTTTAGTATTTATAATAAAGTGGCAGGGTGAATTTAGCAAAAAATAGTGCCAATTATGGGCATTTATTGATAAATTTATGGTGTCAGTTTTGTTATGCGAAAGGCTCAAAATTTAAAAAACTTCAACATTTTCTCTATTGCTTAGTATTATAAAATTCTTAGGTCAACATTAAAAGCAATATTTTTTTTTAAATAATGAAAGCAATCTTTGAAAATCTTTGTTAACAAAATGCGTTCTGCCTTTGTGTAATAAACTTTAACCTATAAAGATAGACTTAGCGCGTGAAGTGGATTTCGCAAAAAACTTAGTACTGGAGTTACGACGAACATGACTTTGAAAAATTGTTCAGAACTTGTGACATAGATATTGAAATCAAATGGACCAGATTCAAATCTAGTCAAAGTCTGCAGGCATGGAACCTAAATGCTTATTTCAAGATTTCTGTTTTTTATCCATTTATGTATTGATAATATAATAATGGAAATAGATAGTCGATTCACTCAGCATAAAACGATCTTCAGAGATTTCGTTTTTGGTTTTCAACAAACCACAGAGAAGAAAATGGCAAAACTTTATTTAAGCTCGATGAATTTTATGAATTACTTGTTCAAAGTCAAAGTATAGTGGCCGAAATCAATTTATGGAGAAGGTTCTTAAAGTGAAATAATCTGAAAAAAACTGCATTTCACACACTTCAGAGCTGCACGGTATCACAAATCGGTCTCCACTTCGCCCTTCTATTGAAGTGGTGGTCTACCTCTTCCTCTGCTACCACCGATAAGAACACCTTCTGGGGCGGAAGCTCTTCATTCATTTGACACAACATAACCTAGCCAATTAAGACGTTGGGTTTTAATTCTTTGGACTATGTCGCTTTTTGCATATAGCTCATACAGCTCATCATTAAATCTTCTTCGGTACTCGCCGTGGCCAACGCGTAAGAGTCCGTAAATCTTTCAAAGAATCTTTCTCTCGAATACTCCCAGAGCCGCCTCATCAGATGTTGTCAGTGTCCAAACTTCTGCACCATGAACCAAGATGGGTACGATAAGTGACTTATTTATTTTCGTACTTCGATAAAGGACTTTACTACTCAATTGCCAACTAAGTCAGAAGTAGCACTTGTTTGCGTAAGTGATTCTTCGTTGGATTTCTAGGCTGACATTTTTTGTTAATTTGTGTTTCTGCTTAGTAGATATATGTTATACGTAACGAAACTGTGAACGATACTCTTTACTGGGGGTCAATTCTGGTTTGGCGTTACCGCGAATTGAAAAGTAAATCCGTCAATTCACCACGATTTTCGATTCTCGTTTTACTTTCAACTTTCAAGTTGAAGTGAAATGAAAAAAGTTCACACCAATATAAATTTGGTGTTAACGTAAAAGTTTCAAAAAACTCAAACATCAAATTTTTTACAAACTTACAGGTTTTAACGCAATTCAAAATGTTCTTCAGCAAACAGTTTTCACCGCTCATATCATAATCGCATTTCAAAGCTCAGTGAGGTGAAGAAAGGAAAAGTCAAGTGAAGACTAAAGTGAAAAAGATTTTTTTCACTTCACAAAACCAGAACTGACCCCCTGACAAAACATTCGCCGAAACTGCCAACTGCGATGTTCATAAGAACGGAATTGTAACTGAACGGAACAGTAACGATATCTGAGTAAAGAAAATGTAACGAAACGTTCAGGTATAGAAACAAAATTTATAATGAATCCTCAAGGACATTTGAGCTTTCAAGATACAGTGCGACATCATAGGCACTTGATTTTATATGAAAACTCCAAAAAATTACGTAAAATTTTCGCAATAGCTTTAAAGGTTTATTTGATAAATCGTAACACTTTTTACGGCGAAGCAGTTGATTTTTTGCAAAAATATTTGAGGCGCATTTGGTTTCAAAATGTGTCACAAAACTATGGAAATGTCTCACAAAATTTTACAAGCTTAAAAAGTTAAGTTTAAAAAGTTTAATCTACTTAATAGTTCACAGTGGGTAGATTTCGTGGTAAAATATAAATTGCATATAATTTAAGTAAAAAGTCATCGAAAGAAACGTTACTAGTTTAATCGCTGTACAGAAAGGTTTTGTTCCGATTTAATTACTCAGGTAACGTTACAGGTTTCGTTTTCGTGCCTAGTGTTTCGTAGCTGCTTGAGTTCCCATTAGTTTTGTTACCTAGAGTTTCGTTTGCTCTTCTGTTACTCATTGGGAACTGTTCTAATCGTTCCGGTTCTAATTATGTTTCAATATTTCTATTGTACTCGGAACGATAACAGCAGAAACGAAGTTTCGTTTCTTTACGAGGTTTCGTTACAGGTCACTGATTTTAACTAGAGTTAAAGTTAACTCTTTATAAACGTGAAATAAACATTTTCATAAATCATTTAATCTTAATACCATCCGTTTTTATTCGAAATTCCGATGCTAGATCAAATTTTCAACTAAACAAAAATGTAAGCAAGCAGAAAAAATTTTTAGCGTACACAATTTTGGTTGCTATCTCGCAAGCGACAAGCTTACATTCGATTTTCAAAGGAAATTTCAAATTTTGGAAAAAAAAAATTTCATTTTGTTATTTTATTCGTAAGTCACTAAGAGCTAACGCAAAAAAATGGCTGCTAAAACGCTTATAAAGACCTTTCTTTGGCAAGTTTAATTTTAAGTTTTTTTTCAAAACACTTACAGAAATGCTTGGTGGGAAAAATTTCCCTTTTCTAAGGTAAATAAATACTCGTACAAACTCTAGCAAAAAATGTTTCCCTTTGCAGGCTATTGTCAACGTCCGGATGAGTGTCGGTGTCGAATTGGCTATACTGGCGAGTTCTGTGAACGTTGTATACCATTACCAGGTTGTCAACACGGTTATTGCAATAAACCTTTCGAATGCATTTGTAAACCTGGTTGGGACGGACTCTTTTGTACCGAACGTAAGTTATCATATGCAAAGTCAACGGAGATATATATTTCATGCTATAGACTTTCGAGCAAAGCTTTTGGCACTCACAAACAAACATGTTTACATACACGTATATAACATAAAAGCATCATAAATATATATATGTATGCTGTATATAGTATTATATACTCGTATCAATATTTGGTTCTCCAATTTTAAGTGTTTTATATCGTTTCGATTACAGCAACCTGCCGTTCGGGCTGTCATAGTACACGTGGTTACTGTGAGGCTCCCAATGAGTGCCGTTGCCGCCTTGGTTGGGCCGGACGTACTTGTAGCGATTGTGCCGTTTTACCTGGCTGCCAGCATGGCACTTGTCAAAAGCCACTAGAATGCAATTGCCTGCCAGGCTATACAGGACTACTCTGCCAAACAGGTGAGTAAGTGTGAGTTTGATTGTTTGAGTTTGTAAGTGTATGTGGCTTATTTTAAGTGAGAAATAATTGGAAAATTCCGTAACGATTCAAAAGCCAACCTTGTTTTAGTGGTATACGCACTTTTACATGAGTTGAAAACAAATTTTGTGTTGCATATTCGATTTTGTGTCAGTGATTTTGTATCAAAATTTAGGCTGCTCTACTATCTAAGGGGCAGAGATGTTTTGCTATTCTCATGTGCGAGCCTTTATCAATAGAATTTGAGACATAAGATGAAAAAAAAGTATTACAAATAGTTTCTTCTGATTTTTGAATTTAATTGATTTATATTTAGAATTCGTTTTTGAAAATTGTACTTAAAAGCTTCAAGTAAAATAATACTGAAAACGCTTATAAATCGCTTATTATAGTAAGGAGTTTTTAAAAACATTTACAGAGATATGCGTGTTTGGAATATATTTAGATTTTACTAGCTCGAGATTGAGATTGCACTCCCAACTAATGTTTCGAGGGACAACTGGTGGGCACATTTGAGTAACGACTACTTTTTTCGTGAGCAGAAATGATTGCCAAAATTATGAAGTGCAGTAAAGGGGTGGGGAAATATATGTATCGAAAAATCCAGGAGTTTCCTACTTACTTTCTTGTTGTTGTTGTAACAATATTTTGCATTGCCCAAAACACATAGACCGACCCACGCTTTTTAGGTGGGAAACTCCATAACTTCGTATTTTGTTTCATGAGGTAGGATATGGGCTGTTTACCGTAAAGTAATCAATGGAACCTTTGTAGGAACACTAGGCAGCAAGGTGAGTCATTGTCTCATCCAGGAGTATGACGCATCCTACCTCTAAATATCTATTAGAAAGCAGTCAAGCGAGTTGGCTGGCCTGTTGGATATAAAAAAAGGTGGATAAACCAGCAAAGTCGCTTGGCTTAGAATCTGCATAATACCAATTTATTAAAGACACTGTCTTGGGAATAGTGTTCCGAAATGTAGGTAGATACCAGTATCCTTTTGCTCCTGAAAAGTGGCACCATCTTACGTTAATCTGTGCACTGCGATCTTCGAGATCCTTCGCAGCCATCCTACGCATTTTACGTGAAATCTAACATGTCACTGGATGGCGTAGCGCCGTCTCTAGGTTGAAGAACAGGCTGAAGATCTTTGCTAATTGCTTTCTACTTCGGGTCAAAAATATTTTAGTATTAGGACGAGAAGGGCGTCTGGATCTATGGTTTTACAGCCTTTGCGCACTAGGCGCACTCCAACATTCTATCTAGCTTCGAAATCAGCCCTAGCAGGACAGACTACTGTGCACCTGTCTCAGCTCTGGTTCCGAATTTTTACCCATATATAACCCCAAGGATGAGTTGGGGACCCGATAACTCATCTGGGGCAGAGGTCTGGCAAACCTGTTTATGGCGAATTTTAGCAGGAAATTTCGGCTACTCGACCACTGTTGCGCCTTCCGAGCGAAGGTTGCCGTCATCAAGGATGAGGTGGATTAAATTCTGTTCAGCGCCGTTACTGCCAAGAAATTTATTATTTTCTCAGGTAATCAAGCGGCAAGTAAGACGCTAGGTGTAACCAACGTGCGATCAAAGACAGCTAGCGGCTATTTGGGGTCGCTCAGGGTCGTCTCTAACTATTGATAACTTGAGATCAAAATTATCTGCGTGCCAGGCCGTTATGACATTCCTGGAAATTGTTTTACGAATCTTTTAGCAAGAGCGCCTACACGGAGCCGTACGTAGCTGACTCTAGGGCCTTGTGAACTTCGCTAGCAACCTGCAGTCTACTTCTGGACAGGTGGGCCTCAAATCAGATAAGTTAGCGTAAGACATCTTGCCAGGTTTCGAGGGTCTTCTGGTTTGTTGTAGATGCCAAATGATCTTCCGAACTACCAGGGTTCACTAATTGGCTTTGATGTATTTCCGTCTCCTGCGTATCTTTCGAAGATCGGTGTATGCTTTATCCGGAATTTTATTGTGAGTAAGTTAGTAAATGTGGTATCACAACGGACCGTAATTGTGTCCAAGTGAGCTGCCCTTTAAAATGTAGCTGATGCCACCTAGCTCAACCGTTACGACGGCTTTCAAAGCTCCTATAGTGGTGACGATAAAACATGCTTCATTATTTTCCGCAGCTGCCTGTTGACTCTTCCTTTGGACAAAGGCCTCGTATCACGTCAGATCCGACACTGCATTTACACCAACAGTAAAATCTATACTTCGCTTTTGCTTCCCCGGGGTGAAAAGGGCATCACGGTTGCCAACAGCAGCAGAGATGTTTCAGCAAGTGTTCTACTGGTTTCATCAAAAAGATTGATCTCCACAATGAGGCAGGATTCTATTGGCATACTTTTTCGCGATCTTTAGGAACTGTCACCACATACCTAGGCTGGGAAATTCAGATGATACCAACTTTCTCTAAATTCGAAAAAGTTGTTCATGACATCCCTGGCTATGCCTTGGTTCATTGAAGGGCCCACTCAACTGCTCAATACAAAATAATTCAGCTTGTGGGTGTGTAGTGTGTGCGTGTATGCGTCTGGGATCTAATACTTGTTTTTGTTATTTTTTTTTCTTTATTGGTTTTTGATTGTTTTCATTATTTTTGTTTAGCTATTTGTGCAAGTGGATGTCACAAGCAGCGTGGTTACTGTGCCAAACCGGGCGAGTGTCGGTAAGTTTACTCCAACGCATGTGTGTGTGTGGCTATGCCACAGCACCCAAATGCACTTTCCGAAACTCAACATATTGAATTACATGCTGAGATGCCATAGTTTAAGTGGTCTTTGCTGTTGTTTTTTATTTTTTATTTGCAGCTGCAAAGTTGGTTGGACAGGAACAAACTGTGATCAGTGTTTCCCATATCCAGGTTGTATGAATGGTGGCTGTGAACGACCATGGGAGTGTAATTGTAAGCCCGGTTGGGGTGGCATGTTGTGCGACGAAAGTGAGTATAGAGCAGAAGTTTTTCATTTATTTGAGTTGCTCTTGTTTTGTCAGTTTTGTTTTGAATTAATTTGAGAGCATCTTGTTCTCACAAAAGTCGTAACTAGAAGCTAAGCGGGGGTAGTTTGTTTGGCCGTTTGCCTCCAACATTGAGCTATGTTATGAAAGTAGCTCCCCTGAAAACCATAACTACCAAATGGGCCTGTTTAAGGCGAGTAGAATTCTACTAAAGCTTTCTCATACTACAGTAACCTTTGGCTAGTTATCTCAATGCCTTCTAATATTCATCCAGCTTCTGGAAGGATTAAAATACTTCGCGGTCAATGTCAACGTGTTTTTGTAAAGCTTATTTTCATTACCTTCAACTCCAACCCTGGAACTGGATGTGAAATTCCCCATTTGCGGATCACATTAAGATAAGGCAATATAAATTTATTGATGGATCCAAGGCGGAATAAACGGCAGAAATTTTTCCGAAGCCGGAAAACGAAAAGTTGTCATGACAAAACCCCTCATATGTTCCCATTTAATACTTAAATGGTTTGTGTCAAAGTAATCTGCCTGTTATGACGATAGATTATATAGACTGTAGATTTACCCGTACGCATTTTATGCGGTTGCCATCTAGACAGTTTCCAGACGGCCTTCGCGGGTTCAACCACACTTTGGACTGCCAGCACAGCCAGGAAAATGGAGCCCTCCACATGTAAGCCAAAGTCCTAAAATCATGATCTACTGGTATCGATCTTTGCTAAAGAATCATGAGTTTCTTCCCAATCTCAATAGGGCAGGTAGTGTTGCAGTTAAAAATGTTGAGACATACTGGCATATAGGTATAAGCTATAAGCATGATATTAAAATCTTTAAAAGGTGGACGTCTGAAGCCTCCTTTTTGAGTTTCAGGTGTAGTCTATTTGCTTAAAGAGGTCGTCGCTTAATTCGTCATTCCCTTCGTCGTTTTTGTTTTCGAGCTGACACTATCACTTCATCCTAGTTGAGGGTGGAACCCAGAACTCATGATCTCCTAGGCGGGAAGACTATGCACTTTACCAATATCAAAAGTTGTCAACCTTCTTGAGTGACAAATATTATCGCTTTGCTGGATTACATCTTAAGATTGAAGGTTGAATTCAGGGAGACATTCATACGCAAGCGCGAAGGGAAGTAATTGGCGATACAGTCGATCTTCCATTACAAATGCAACGCCTCGCTGTGCTTGTTGAGATTTATGTAACTGTACTAGACCCTGTAAGGCCTGGCAGTTATTATACCTTCTAGTGACGTCATAAAAAATCGTTCCTGCAGCAGTCGGTCAAGGAATCACTGCGACAAGGAAATGTCCATTTCCATTACTTTTCCTCAACCTTGGAGATTAGTTTGGGAGTTACAACAACAAGAACAAACATATGCGACTTAAAAACTTGTTTTACTTTTCGAAATAGTTTTCACAGGGCGCCGTCAAATAACGCAGACGGTTATGCGATTAATAGGGAAATTAACCATTTGAAGTTTTGTTGTTGTTGTTTTTAGCGACAAAAATACTCCCCGTAGGTTTTCGGGAGTGTTGTCGGAAGTGACAGTCCTTTGCCGGATATGAAGCCGGTACGCTTCCGTAATCCCTAGCTGTACTGCCCAACTGTCGAAGTACCGATCTTGTATGACCAGTGGAACCTTCTAGGTCATGTCATCCCTAATGGGTGACGAGAGGTGAGAGACACTATATCCGTAGATCAATCATCGAGTTGCACTTCATTACATTTGTGAATATTAGTCTCCTCTTACGACCGGTAGGCCTACCTGGGGCATATTCTAACCCCCTAACCAGCTGGGGTTACCGTTTGAATTAATCGAAACAAGTTATTCGCTAAAAAAAAACTCTTCTGTAGCACAGTACAAGTAATAGAAGTTAAATTTCTACTTTTTCGGGATAATTTTTGTATCGTTTCGGAACTATATAGTGTAATTATACCGAAAAAGTTCCGAAATTAATACAAAAAAACAATTCCGTAATGATCCCGGAAAAGTCCCGAAATGGTCCCGAAAAAGTCAAGAAGGTCATCCCGGAACAGTGACAAAAACAATTCCGAAATGCTCCCAAAATATTCTTGGAAAAGTCACGAAATTATCCCGAAAGGGTTTCGAAAAATCAAGAAATCAATCCCAAAAAGTTCCCGACAACAATTCCCAAATGATCCTGAAAGAGTCCTAAAATCATTCTGAAAAAGTCCTGAAACGGTCCCGAAATTATCCCGAAAAAGTCGCGAATTGATCCGCAGAAAATCCCGAAATGATCCGCCACAATTAGCTTCTTCGTAAATTCTTGTATTTATTAAATTCATTTAAGATCATATCATAAAATACAGGGTGGCGCAAAAGTAATCCTCCTATCAGAAAATGCTATAAATTTTGCGATTGGCCCCTAAAGTCAGTTCTGTTTTGACATTTGTGTAGTAAACACATGCGAAATACACGTTAAAAAACAATGTTACGCTACACTGCTCCAGAACGCGGAATATTGCTGACTATTTATTTGACCAATAATCGGTCGGGGCCAAACGGTTACTGTGAATGGTGAGCGCTACAGAGCAATGATCAACGAGTTCTTTTTGCCGCAACTTGATGAATTGGGATTGGAAAACATGTGGTTCCAACAAGACGGTGCATCAGCACACACTGCACGTGCCACAACCGATATGCTGAACATCGGAAGCTTACTTTTGCGCCACCTTGTAATATAAAAAATGTTGTAATGAAACATTTGGCTTTATTGTTTTTTGTTTGGTCGTATTTCTCTTCTTTTTTTTGTGACATAAAGCCCTAAGGCATTATTGCACTGCAACGACCCACACTTGTTTTACCGGATTTTCATCACAATAAATATATTTGTCTCACTCTCACACAGAACTAACATACTGCGCTGAACATCCGAATATCTGCGAAAATGGTGGACGCTGCACATCGCTCGCCAAAGATGATGGCGGCTATCGTTGCGAATGCAAACAAGGCTTTTTGGGTAAAAACTGTGAGATTTTAGATGAATTTATGTTGACCTCAACAGCTGCGCCACGCATCACGCCGCCACCAATGCCCGATCGGCAGGATGAAACACAAACTAATAATAATGATGAGGATGAGAGCGAATATGATGAGAGAGACGACGATGATGACAATGACAACCAAATGCCACAAAACAATACAACAACACTACCAATAACCACAACCACTAACAATGTGACAAAAATTTTGACTACAAATAAAATGTTACCTGCATCAACTCAACCACAATTCAATAGAGCGACAGTGTTAGCATCTGGTAGCCACATTGAAAATTTGACGAGTTTAAATGACACTAAATCCACTGTGGCCAACAATATTTCTAATAATATTAAAGCGACAGTGGTTACGTCACAAACCGATGTTGCAAAGTTGCCATCAAACAGAAATATAACCAATGTGCAAGTAACACAAACAACTATCGAAGCAACAAATTCTCATTTGAATTTAATTAATGCATCATCAGTCGCTTTAAAATCATACAACAACTACAACGCATCACTGCCGAACCTTAAGGCAAATGAAAGCAGCAACAAGACTACCACAACCAATAACAAATATTCGCTTGAAAATCCAGATGCCAGCACAAACTCACCCATTCAGCTACTAACCACATTTTCTAGTCCCAAGCCAATACCATTACATTATCCAGTACGAAGCAGCAGCACTCATCAAAATAAAGTCACTCAAACAGTTGCTGTTGAAAATTCAAATTTAGGCGCTCCTTCCGGTAACAATGCGGCTAATGAAGTTGGCAATATTGATGAGTATGCAGAGGCGGACGAGGATGTTGATAAGGATGAAGATGATGATGATGAAGATGACGATGACGACGACGAGGACGATGATGATGAAGAGGACGACGAAGCTGAGGATGACTACGACGAAGACCAATTAATACCAGATGTGCTGCTCAATAATGTTGCTTAGTTGGTTTTGGTTGTTTATGCAGCTGAGACTTTGTTGGGACAGCCTTCGTAGAAGAGAGCGCTCGATATCAATTAATTAGACATTTAAGTGGATATTTTGCGGAAATCATTTCAAAAATATGTTATGGTCGTGTAATGCTGTAGTAGTAGCTCCATAGCAGCTATGATATATATCGTATTTATTATTAAATTAGTAGCATATGTTGTTTAAGTACGTTTTATTTATGTTATGAAATTTTATTTATGTATATTTTTTTGCTGGGAATTTATTACGAACATAGTCAAAGGCTACTGAAGCAGTGAAACTATTAATTATGATTATTTATTGAATTTATATAAGTGAAATATGTATGTTAATAAATATTTATAAATACATATGTAAGTGTGTTTTTATGCATAATTATATGACCGCGACATTTCGGCTTGGTCACGCAATCAAAAAAACCGCAGAGGTACGTACGGCTGAGCGGAAGATTACATTATTTCAAGATATTTAAAAAAAATACACTTCTGAATTTATTTTAACAACGCTTATTTCAGATTTTTTTCCACAACTCCCTATCTTAGCTGAATATGTATTTAATTTTAAAGCAGCAACAGAATAATATGTTATATAATTGAAGATAGACACCCAACTATAAATCGGTGATGAAGCGATTCAATTCCAATCAGAAGTTATTTAGTGATGAGCGTACAAACATACATACAGACAGTCAAATGTGAAACTTCACATGGTTTTAATAATACTACTTTATGCACGGACATTTTCATACAAAAATTTCACTGTAAGTATATAAAAAAAAATATTTCGTCCCAACTTTTGTTGCCATTTTTAGCAAGTCAGAGGGGAAAATTTCTTTCGAATCCATGCAACAGTTCTTGAGTGATGCGCACACATACAAACAGATGGACCAACCCTGCAAAAAACGGAAATACTCCGTTTCATACTCCAAAGAATACGCCAAAAGGAGTATCAGAATACTCCAACACATATCCTCATTCATATAAAAAAGGTGGTCCAATTTACATGGCAATGCCCGATCTGGGAGTACTCCGTTTCTTTGCTTTTGAATACTCTATAGACCACCTACGTGAGAGTACTCTCAAAATACTCCCATGGGATTAGGTGGTCCTCAAAAGAACACATACTCCCTTCTCGCTTTCGTCTAGAATACTCTATAGAGTAGTCTTTTGACAGCATTTTCAAAGTACTCCAACGTAGGTGCTCTACAGACTATTCGGAAGCAAAGTAAATGGTAGGATTAGGTGATCCAATCATCGCTATGTAAATTGGACCACCTTTTTTATTTGAATGAGGAAAAGTGTTGGATTACTCTGATGCTCCATCGTTTTTTACAGGGAACTTTTAAAAACTTTTGTTCGGATTTTATTTCACTAAAAAGAGATCACCCGCATACGCTTTTTTTATTATCTGTAGTGGGCGACATTAAATAGAAGTGTATGAAGAATTGAGTCGAGGTGTTTGGTTTGCTGTACCGCCCGGTAAAAGAAGCAAGTCGTTACTGGCTTAAACAGGTGATGCACCATGTCTGCCAACGCCCGGTTCCTGCTCTTAATCATTTCCTCAACATGTGGATTGGAGCTTATGAGGTCACTGAACACCTGTGGAGAGGGACTGCTCAAGGTTGTGTTTTGTCTCTACTGCTCTGGCCTTGTGTTAGAGGCAGAATGGAGTTAAAGTGGTGATCTACGCAGATGCTGTAGTACTACGAGTACCGGGTCTGTGCCTAACGTGACCAGTTCGATCATGCAGGGCAGGAACAGAGTTAGTGATATTCACTACTAGGATGAAAATACCAATTTTCAACCTACATTCTCGCAATGGTCAAAAGTTGCATCTTTCTGTGCGAAATACCTAGGCATTCTTATGACACCAAAGTTGAGCTGAAAGTTTAATATTGAGCATAAGATCAAACGGGCATGTGGAGCCCTGCACGACTTTAAAAGAATGTTAGGTAGATAATAGAGTTCAAGCCGATAACTCACAGCACGGATGTACAAAGCAATTATTCGACCGATCTCAGCCTACGGGTCAATAGAGTGGTGGAAAGCAGTCGACGAGAGCTACATGACCAAAAGGCTAGGAAAAGTTCAGCGGGCTGCTTTTGGTGCCATCCCCGGCGCGATAAGATCATGCCCCACAGATGCTTTGAACTTTACAAAATATGCAACATGCTACCGATCGTTCTCTTTATCAAGATAACAGCATTCAATGGTGCGCTTAGGTTTCGGGAGTTGGGACTCTGGAAAGAGCGCACCTATGGCCAGATCCGTATGCTGCTGAATATTAACGACTCCTGCATCCAAACTATAATATTCTATTCCCTTCGAGGAAGGACTGAAAGGAGGAGGAATTCCCTCACAAATACGACATTTCCATGA
This sequence comes from Merzomyia westermanni, assembly GCA_949987695.1. NCBI lineage: Eukaryota > Metazoa > Arthropoda > Insecta > Diptera > Tephritidae > Merzomyia > Merzomyia westermanni. The sequence goes on from OX465290.1 coordinate 47,835,179, forward strand.
ATCTCCCAGACTTAGCTAGTGTTTTTCAATCCCCTATCCGCTATCCAGTAGGCATGTAGGGCATTTCTGTGTGCATACATCAGCGGTTCTTCGGCCTCTCGTGTCAGCAATAATTACATCGTACCTGGTGGGCCAGTTCAGGGAGTAGGCCATGAACCTTGCAAGTCGTCATATCGTTTCATGAATATGCAGACTCCATAATCTACTTCGGTCAGTAGTGTTACACATTAAGTGGAGTACAACTGCTGCGTAAGTGCTAAAAAAGTTTGGAATACATCGACATTTATAACGCGCAAATACATCCATATCGACAGTACCTCTCCTTAAACCTTAAATGGGAGTAGTCTCTTTTAGGATACCTTTTAAAATCTATTATTTAGCCTGTTATTGGAGGCACACATTGACAATAGCAATCCGCTAACTATTGGTAATCTTAAGTTGTGGAAAAGTGCCACCTCAGCATTCAATATCAATTAGCCTTGATCAGCTCAATCACGATAAACACTCAAATATTAATAAGTCTTAATCTAGATAGGCACTCTTAACGAATAATGTGCTGTTTCAATAAGCTCTAAAAGTTTATTGAAAACCGCAAAATCGTCAATATAGTAAAACTTTTATTCACTTCTTATTGAAGTGCAGTCGACCATTTGTCCACAATACAATTTTCACGCATAACAATCATTTTGTTAAAATTAATAAAAATGCGTTAAATTTAAAAAAAAACCGAGGAGCAGTAAATACTGCTGGCGAAAAACTTGGGAATTTTCATTTGCATATATGAAAATGAAATTTCCATTGAAAAACTGCGGTCTAAAATAAATACGCGATATGTCTGTATGTATATGTAGATAACAGTTAAAGAGTGATTCAAAATGCGGCACTGTAATATTTTCTTTAATAATAATAATAACTTGCGGTGATATGCCACTGAGGAGTTTAAGGCCAAGTTTCTCTTCAAATGTGTGGTGTACTACTTTCGGTTTGTTGCTGCTGCTCTTCAAGCATGAACGCTAAGGCATGCTATTAGGGTAGACCTCACTCTTGATTTGAGTGACGGGAGTCTTGGGATAGCGCTATAAGGAAAGCTCTCGTGGTAACTTAATGTATAGACGAGCAGCGGGGCACTGGAGGTCGATAAAGCTTAATCTCGGTCGCCGAAAATCTCTAAAGGTATTTTGGGAACTTTTTGCGACTTTTTCGATTACAGTGAATAAAAATTTCTATTTCGGTAAGACAAATGGACCAGATGAAGTAAGTGAGCGGTTTTCGTTGCTCTGAGGTATTAGCGCGGGATTGAATATATCTTTGGAATATTTCATAAGCTGGTTGCGAATTACAATAGCATGCAATTGCAAATGAAATAAAAGAAAATGGCGCTTAAAAATGCATATTAGGGGACACAAGGTGTTTGATAAAAAATATTTAGCTGTCAGTACTATCCTAGCGATAACTTAGCAAAAAAGCAACTTAAATTCTGAGAGTTAATTTTTGTTTGATATTTTGGCATGTCTTAGCATCTAGGCGATGATGATTTCTGGGGTTTCCCTGCGGAGCTAGAAAGTCCTCGCCTGAGTTATACTGCCACTTGACGGCTTCTGGATGCTCCCACCAAATTCAAAACTCTTTCAGTGGGTATTGTAATTGGCATTGTAAATAAAGATTAGACCCCGAAACATCGATCCTTAAGTTGTGCAGATTGATTTCTGGTCTTAGAATTTTGGGTTCTTACTTGAAAAGAAGCACTCCGCCGACATTGTTAAGCGTAAACTGCTCTATAGCCTTTGATCGATGATTTACTTAAATATTAGTCTTAATTGGACCAAGTTGGACTCTTCATATAAAGAATTTGTGACTCGAACAGTGCAAAGTCTTCGAAGCGAGGGATGCAGTTAAGAAACCGATAGAACAGAACGCACGGAAACTCGGAGATCAGTTAGAATAATCAGGGCAATGTTGTAAAATTAAGTATCACAATAACCATTTCAGTGCCCTATGTGACCCCCAACCGCGCCAGGAGCACCTTAGCCTGACTACAGTGGCCAAGAGCTTCGATAACTAACTCAACTAGGCAACCTATCCGGTTTGAACCATAGCATGTTAAAACAAGTAATAGCATGGCGGCCATGTTGAAAATCGCTCCTCTAAAAACACCAAAACAGCACAGTGCATGTTAAAGTGTAAAAAAACCGATTGAAAGAAAGTTTAACAGTTTAGAGAAAATGAAAAATATTTAATCAGCTGTGCCATGATTTGAACCGATTACTAAGCTCGAAATGGGATTAGCTTCGGGTTTATCCTTTTTCAACTCAAAAAAACCGTTTCGGTTTCGGGGTTTGAAAACTTTGCATAACAAACGGTTACGGTTACGTGTTCATGCCTTTATAAAAGGCCATTTGCTCAAACCATCGGTTTACTAAATTAAAAATGCTACAAAATTTTTCAGAACACCTTTTAAAAGTGCTATCAAAGTCAGTAGTGTTGTTGTAGTACGAAATATTTTTCATTTGAGCCTAGTAATAACAATGATTGCAGCAAAAAAAAGAATAAATTCACACAAGCAAAAAGAAGAAGGACGAGCGTGATGCAAGAGCCGAGATCTATAAATATGGCATAAACTACAACAAACGGAACGGAACAAAAACACAACAACAAAGAAGCAACGAAAGGAAGCGAGTGGGCAAAGTTTCCACACCGATTGCAGCAAGTCATATTGCAAGCTTCACAAAATAAGCATCCCTCAAGATAAAAATAGAAAAGTTGCAGAAAAACGTTTAAAGAGGAAGAACAAGTAGAAGCGAAATATTTAAAATGCAGTATACTTGTATATCCTGCTTTTACCGAACTTCTTGCAGCTGTTGTTTATTGGCAATAGCCAAAGTTGTTGCAAGTTTTGCTGTTGCAGCGGCTTTTCGGTTTCTTCTGTTACAGGCTTTCTTGTCAACTTTTAATCTCTCTGCAATTCTTTGCAATAATTACAATTTCCTGCTCCGTCGACCACTAGCGCCCTCTTTTTTTTCTTTCATATGCGAAATATGTTTACCAAATTTCGTTATGATAAGTCAACTACCTTTCTGGTTATGACTACCGAGGCGTTAGAATAAGTTGGATCAAACAAAGGGCGGAGCCACGTAAATTTCCTAAAATAAGTTTTAGGTTTTTTACTTATAAAAACACTTTGGGAGTAAAATAAACTTGATACAAAACTATTTTTTCACAGATATTTTGCCTGTTATATCCGCATTAAAAATCTTTTATGAAAAAATGGGCGTGGTCCTTAGTCGATTTCGTCTATTTTTCTCTAGCACTTTCTGTAATCTGTGCGACGAATATGTTAAGTTATCTGAATCGGGGTTTGATTCATAATTTATAATATTTTTAAAATTGTCTAAATCAAGAGGGGGTGGTGCCACTCCCATTTTCAAACAACTATATATTTGCTTATTATGTATTTGCTTATTATAGCATGCGCCCTACATAATTACTTATTATTATTATCATTATTATTATCATTATTATTATTATTATTATTATTATTATTATTATTATTATTATTATTATTATTATTATTATTATTACTATTATTATTATTATTATTATTATTATTATTATTATTATTATTACTGTTATTATTGTACTTATTATTATTATTATTATTATTATTATTATTATTATTATTATTATTATTATTATTATTATTGTTATTATTATTATTATCAATTTTATTATTATTGTTATTATTATTATTATTATTATTATTATTATTATTAATATTATTATTGTTATTATTATTATTATCATTATTATTATAATTATTATTATTATTATTATTGTTATTATTATTATTATTATTATTATTATTATTATTATTATTATTATTATTATTACTGTTATTATTGTACTTATTATTATTATTATTATTATTTTCATTTATTTATTTATTTATTTATTAAATAAATACACATACGCCAATCGCCATACATTCGTGTTTAAAAACTATAAATATGAATATGAATAAAAGGTGAAATAAGTATGTATGTATCTGATAAAACTGAAGGTTGACAGAGTGATTCATAAATGATAAACGAAACAAACATTGAACATTGATGGCTAATTATACAAAATGTATTTTAACTGAAGCAGAGAATGACGATAAAGTCCCACTGAAGAAGTAAACGCTGCCACAACAGCCATTAACAGTGTTTGGTATTCTATTCTTGGGTCCGTAGCTTACATAAGATCTGGTTGAGTTTATAGTGTGTAATAATCTTCTTGTCCTTAGATCTGGCTTATGGCAAATCATACCGAATTGCTCTAATATTTCAGGAGAGTCGATGTATCCATTGATGACTTTATACAAAAAATACTAAGTCTGCAGCTTGCCTGCGATCTGCTAGCCTCGTGATGTTATATTGTTTATAGACTTCTTCGATGCTTACACTAAGACGTCCCCTATTCAAAGCTTGTATTGTATTTTTTTCACTTTATTGACAAGAACATTGGTGTTAGGTGACCAAATTGTTGAGCAATACTCCAATATTGGTCTAACTAGTCTGTCTAAAATCTAGTAATCGTTCTTGCATCATGGAAGTCGTAACTAGATTTTGTTTATGTTTTCCAATAACTATTATTATGTACAGGGTGGCTGATGAATTTTGCTACATTCAGAAACTCAAATAATTTTTTTTTCAGTGTATGGAATTCATTTTTCTTTTATTCATGTTAAAGCTCATTAAATTTTATTAAATATAGCTTAATTAGTTTTAAAAATAATGGAATTTAAATGCCCCCCCTGCTCGTCGATGCATGTGCGGCGGGAAGAGGAATATGAGAGTATAGAGAATATTGAATGGCCATATGAGCTTCGGTCCGAAAGACCTTCCGAAAGACCTTCCTATAGACAAATGAATTGGGCAGCAGAGAACGGGACAGACCCCGACTAGGATACAAACCAAACGGTCATGTACCAATAAATTATGACCCAAATAGTGCATATAGTCCTACCGATGGGGATCGATATCATTAAGGAAATGATGGCAGTCTGCCCTTGGACAAACTTTTTCAAGTAGGTAAGATGGAAATTTTTTCGAATTCCTGTTTATTTCTTGTTTGTCTTAGACCTAGAGCTAGATACCAATAGTATCACTTCAGAGATTTTTTTGTGATACAAAGTGTTATGTTAGTATGTACGAGTATGTGTATTTTGCGTATGTGTGTACGTATCTAAATTTTTCTATCGTGTTTGAACAGCTGTGAATGTGTTTTATATAATTGTGAAACATGTCGATGCAAACATAGTGTGGTCTAAATGCATAGATAAAAGTAAAAAAAAATTAATAAACAGTTTCAAAAACTAGTCTTTAAAAGTTTAGTTGCATAAGGCTTGTATTAATACTAATTCCACCCAATATGCATAAATTCAACTTTTTTTCAATGTTTTAGAAATGTCTAAAATTTCAAAGTGAGTCCAAAATGTTTATCCACTTGAGGTTGAACATTTTTTTCCAAAGTTTGATTTCAGTTTGAGAACCATTGGAGTTCATTTTGAAAGTGCAACTGCAATTTTTACACATGGCAGCACTCACATTTTCTGTCATATCGGACATCAAAAATCAATCAAAACAAGTGAGCGCACGAAAAATTGTCAAATCATTAAAAAAGGAAAGAAATAAAAAGATATATATTTGTGTGACAAAAGGCGGTATTTATAATTTGATATAATGTATATTTTATTGTGGATTGTGTTTTAATAATTAGTGAAGTGCCTAACTAAAAAGTAGAATGTGAAGTTCGATCTCAGTTTGAACATACGATATTGATGGAATTCAAGTCGGAGTCCAATATTTTTTCATGTGTGGAAATAAGAGTATTTTCATATGAAAAATGTTCCGTTTTGCTGGAGAATAGACTGCATCTCCAATTGATCTCGAGTTAAAAATCAAGGTTGGAAATCGGAAAACAGGTTTGATATCAAATAATAATAAATGTATTTCCAACAAAAATGCTTATTGGGCAGTAATAAATGCACAAATGTGTTGCCTTCGGGCTATTTGATGAATATATACATATGTACAGGGTGGCTGATGAATTTTGCTACATTAAGAAACTCAAATAATTTTTTTTTCAGTGTATGGAATTCATTTTTCTTTTATTCATGTTAAAGCTCATTAAATTTTATTAAATATAGCTTAATTAGTTTTAAAAATAATGGAATTTAAATGCCCCCCCTGCTCGTCGATGCATGTGCGGCATCTTACCAAAAAGTTGTTCATTACTGCTTGGAGAGTTGAGACAGGAATAGCCGCAATTGTTTCTCGAATGGATTGTCTTAGTTCATTCAAATTTGTTGGTTTTGCTTTGAAGACTTCCTGTTTGCAATAACCCCACAAGAAAAAGTCAGGTGCAGTAAGGTCAGGCGACCTGGGTGGCCAACGGAATGTAGAGTTTCTGGATATCAGCTTATTGGGAAATTTTCGTCGCAATTCTGTCATAACAGGTTGGGCTATATGAGGAGCTGCACCATCTTGCTGAAACCACACAGAGTTGAAAGAAATTCTCATTCGGCGTAATTCTGGATAGAAAAACTCTCTCAACATGCTCAAGTAACGGTCTCCAGTAACCGTAACGGTGTGACCGTTTTCTTCGAAGAAGTAGGGCCCGACAATGCAGCGTGATGAAACTGCACACCACACTGTGACACGAAGTGGATGCAATTCCGTCTCATGGAGTATCTGTGGGCTGGAAGCACTCCATATTCGACAATTTTGTTTGTTTATGTTGCCGTTTAAATCGAAATGGGCCTCGTCAGACATGAAAAGACAGTTCAACATGTTTCCATCCTCTTCCACCATTTGAAGCATCTTCTGGCAAAATTCCAAGCGAATCGGCAAGTCTGCAGCGTTCAGTTTGTTGGCCATTTGAATTTTATATGGGAATAAGTCCAAATCTTTGTGCATAATTGACTGTAATGACTGTCTGCTTACACCCATTTGAGCAGATAAGCTGTCGAAACACGTGGATTGTTTTGTATGGCAGCAGCTACAGCAGCGATTGTTTCCTCCGTTCGAACTGAAGGGTTTCGAGGGTAAGGTCTTCTGTTGACTGTCCCATGCTCGGCAAAATTGTTTACAAGTCTTATTATGGTCCATCTGCTCGGAGGATTGCCGCCAAACGTGCGCCTATACTCTCTTTGAACCGAAACTACGGACTCCAGTGCGTGATAGCGGCGGACAATCCAAATTCTTGTTTCAGTGTCCCAGTTATCCATTTTTGTTAAATGTAAAAGTCAATCTGCAAAATAAAAAAAAAATTAACCAGATTCATTAAATAGAAAAAAAGTTATTTAATTTTTTTTTGGTAGCGGCTTTCATTAGCCACCCTGTACTTCTTGTGTAACAAAGTTTGACCGCAATGGACTCTAAAACTACTGAACCGATTTCAAGGGCACTTTGAAAATGAAATAAAAATGATATAAAGCTATTTTACGCAAAGTTATTGCCTATTAGATATATCTATGATGCTTTCCAAAATATTTCATATAAAAGTGGGCGTGGACCTTAACCGATTTCGCCCATTTTTCCCAGGAACATTCCTCCTTTTCATGGAAATCTGTGTGCTGTTTATGGTTTATAATTAATAATATTTCTAAATACGACTTAATCAAAAGTGGGCGGTGCCAAGCCCATTTTTAAAAATTTCTTGCAAACTAAATTGTCTGCCTTAACATCAATGTACACACCAAATTTTATCCTTATAAACGTATTATGTACTAAATAATCACTTTTTTTTATTTCCAAAAATATTCTAAATAGCGGTCGGAGATGAGTGCTAAGGAACCTGCGCACCAAATTTCATTAAGATATCTCAAAGTTTACTCAAGTTATCGTGTTACCGGACGGACGGACGGACATGGCTTAATCAATTTCTTTTTTCCTCCTGAACATTTTGATAAAGAAAAGTCAATATCTATCTCCATTCGTTTTTGCCGTTACATACTACCGTTAGGCGAATGAAGTTAATATACCTTGTGTGCGTAGCACTACTAGGTATAAAAAGTGAGAGGGGTTTTATACTCTTCAGTCATGTAGAAACAATGTAGGGAAATTAATGACGGCTAGGTGTCGTTGGGAGAGATATGTTTAAAAAATTTTGATTTCTGCTACACAAAAAGGCATACTTTCGACGGCCAGGGGATTGCTCTCCTTATGCACTTGACAAGCAACTATCTCTATGTTTAAATATTCTTAAATACTTTTGAAACGTGACATTGCTATCAGCTCTAGCGTTCGCAACTAGGTTGGCGTTTCTTTTTTAATGGATTCTCCAACGAGAAAGGGCTTAGAAAATATTAGTCAAGTTCGTTTCGAAGCTCTATTACTTGAACACAATTATTGATGCTTTCTGAAAACGCAAAGTCCATTTATTTTTCTGCAATCCACGAAAAAGAGGTCTGTTCGTGAGAAAGGAGAAAAAAAGAAGAGAAAATTGTGTGCTAGCAAAGGCCTCAAAGGGAAGAGGAGTATGAAGAGAAGAATAAAAAGGAAAAGAGTAAGCGGGAGAATTAAAGGAAACGGGAAAGTTAGTAAAAAGTTTAGAGAAAAAATGAATATGGTCAAGAAAGATAAGTGTAAATACGGAAGGAAAAGTACAAGAAGGAGGAAGTAAAAGAAGAGGGTGGTGAAGCTGTACATGAAGTGGAAGCGAGGTATCAGGAATTCAATTTTCGGGCAAAACAATTTCTGTCGTGTCTGCTAGTATAAATTTAAAATCTTAAAACTTGGGATGATGACCGACTGCTAAAAGGATAGCACCGCTCTAAAAGTTACTTTTGGGTACATTAATAATTTTCGCTCCCACCTGAACTTAGACTGTCATACCAGTTGTTCTTCTTTTTTGTTGTTGGCGTATTTTTGTCTTAATTTTTTTTTTTTTATGACACAACCCACTGCCATGTTGCAAGTTCCAGTTGTAAGTTCACTAACTTACAAGTTGATGCAAGTTTTGGAAATTCGAAACTCTTCACCTGGCAATTTCCTACCCCACTGCAGCTGCCACCTTCAAACACTCTTCAGTATCACTCTACACCATTAAGGGCACCGACAACATCCTTCACATCATCAGTTAAAAGACGCCTAACGTTGCTGAACTTGTGGCATAGCATTGTTCACTCTTAGTACGCTTGGTGGCCCAACAAAACCTAAGTGGAACGCAAAGAAGTAATTACAGCCATTGAATGAAAATCTGCTTTTATTTGAGTACTGAGACTGTTTTATTTTTGATACAAAATGAATAGTTGGCATTTATTGCCAGAAAATGCAAACTCGCACACACACACGCGCTCACACAATTACAAATAACTGGATTTCCTGTGCGAAGAATTGCTCAGGGTTAACTTTGGCTGTGTGTTTGTTTGTGGCTGTGCATTTGTGTGTTGCCACATCACTCAGGCAAGCAGAGGAAATGCCGTTTCCGTTAAATTTTGCTTTGTTACGTTTGCATTACCAGCTGAATATTGTTTATTTCTGTTTGTTTTGTTGTTGTTTTTTTTGCGTTTGCCTTTGCCATATCCGTGTTGGCCTTATTGTGAGCCAGTTGGAAACTTAATAATTTCAATTTCACCTTCAGAATCGTCTTTTTATATTCGTCTTCATTTCTATCATTATTAGTGCCACAGGCGTTGGGGTTGCCGTACGAAGAAGAACTTAGTTCAAACAAATATACATACATTAATACATATTTACATACTCTTAACACCGTGTGACCGTCAAAATATTTAGAAGTAAATTTTTTCACCACTAAATCACTTAAGAGCTCCCAACAAACTCCAGACTTTTTCACAAAGCTGATACCCTTGTGTTAGCTTAGGTTGATTAGTTTCTACTAGGGATGTTACGGAAGTGTGTTTACCGTAAATTCGTGGTTTCCTTGAAAAGCGGTGCCGCTATAACGGCCGTCACACAGCTATAGAGTAGGTTGTCAAAAACATTGCAATGTAAAAGTAGGTACTTACGTGTAAACTAAGAAGACGGTGAAGTTCGCCGTAACGTAATATAGCGGCAAGCATAAAATATTACGGCCGTAATGACGGTGACAATTCTTTCGGCAACATTTTTTCCCACCGTCATATTCAAAACGGTGAGAATTCTATCAAATCTTTCAAATATTTTTAAACAAAACAAAAATTCTGAAATTTCTTTTGTATTGAAAAAAATATAAGAAATAAATTAAAATCAAAAACACAGAAACCGGTAGAAGAAAAGTTGAAACAAATTTGGTTAAATTGACCGCAATGCTCATCGAACTTTACAGGAAAGCGGTGCCGCTAATGACGGTAATTATTTATTGCAAATCCTGCTCCCTTACTTTATTGCCAATCTGAAATTGGCCGATCACCAACATGGTTTCCGCCAATCTCACAGCACTACATCCGCTTTGATTGCCTTTACAACACAGATAAATTATGGTTTGAATCAACACCCACCAAACCATAGGACGGTTCTCGTGGCACTTGACCTATCAAATACATATGATACGGTCAACCACGCCACACTTCTTTGATACCTGAAAGAGCACCGCTCCCTGCCGGCCTTAAAAGGTGGACCGCTAATTACCTCAACGGTCAACAGGCATCAGTCAAATTCAGGAACCAGAAATCTAGGCCACTAAGAATAAAATAAGGGGTGCCCCAAGATAGTGTTCTCTCTCCCCTTTTGTTTAATTTCTATATTTCGAGACTTCCCCCCCCCACCCCCAAAGGGAGTCTCCATTGCTTCCTACGCTGACGACTGCACAACAATGGCCTCGGGCATGGGTCCCTCCATTGACGAACTCTGTACTAGAATCAACAGTTACCTCCGTGACCTTTCCAGTTTCTTCACCGAGCGAAATTTGACCCTATGTCCGACTAAATCGACGGCGACCCTGTTTACGACATGGAATGCGCAGATGGGGCAAGAGTTTAATGTCCACGAAGACGGAGTACCTCTACCTACTGTCAACCACCCGAAAATCTTGGGTGTGACGTTTGACAACGGCCTCACCTTCGCTGGTCATGCCACTGCAATAGCTTCAAAGGCACAGAGCCGCAATAAGATCCTCAAGTCACGGCAGTACTTGGGGAAAAGACAAAGAAACATTGCCTGCTACATATAAGGCTATTGGCCGACCATGTATTCACTATGCTGCGCCCATATGGTCGCCCAAACTTGCTGACACCAATTGGAGGAAATTGCAAGTCTGCCAAAACACCGCCATCAGAACTGCTACGGGATGTCTGCTTATGTCATCTGAGTCTCACCTCCATCAAGAGGAAAAATTGCTCAATGTTTAAGAGCACGCGGAACTCTTGAGTAGACAGCCCCGCCCCCTAGAGACATCTTCGTAAGCACGACGATGAGATCCGGCACCACATATCTTTGCTGTTTGATCTGCGGAACCATAGGCGGGCTCTAAATGACCTTCACACGTTAGCAGATCCCTCAGATCTCGGCCTCTGAATCCCGTTATCAGTACTCAGCCACTTGAATTGGCTGAAGAGGAGCGTGTACTTCCGAGGGAGACTAGAGTCATGCTAGCACAACTTCGCTCTGGATATTGTAATAGGTTAAACTTTTACTTATCCAGACTGAACCCCAACATACCAAACACATGTCCTGCATGTGGTATGTTCCCTCATGATGCCAAGCATCTCTTCTCCTGTTCCGTCGAATCTACTCTTCTAACACCTACATCACTCTGGTACAACCCTGTGGAAACTGCGTGTTTCCTCGAACTTCCGTTAGAAGAGCCTGATGACAATTTAGAGTGATCGAGCCCATTGGGCAGGGCGAAGCACTGTTAACAACAACAACAACAACGGTAATCATAGCGGCCGCTACATAGCGAACGTTACATTGCGGCACCGCTTTCCGAGGAAACCAAAGCTTTAGCTGTTCTCACAGCCATGAACGGCACCGCTTTTTTGTAAACTTACACGAACGTATTTTCCACCTTCTGGCGATTTCATTTCCTATATTTGCCGGTTTTTAGTTTTTTTTTGTTAATTTATAATGTGAACCCCATTATTTTCAAGACATTGAAATGTCCGAATTGTTGCTTTTGTGAAAACATTTCAAGTATTTGATTGAATTGACACCGTTATGACAATGACGTATTTTATGCCGTAATTACTTTTACATTTCAATGTTTTGGACAACCGACCCTACCATTTTGTGACGGCCGCTATATAACGGCACCGCTTTCAAGGAAACCACGCCTTAAGCGAAATCGGGATCGTGTTTTTCAATATTGCTCAAAATATTAATATGAATCAAAAGTCATAGCAACGAACGAACGTCACAATGTTAAAAGTTTATTTAATCAGTGGTAAAGGCTGATATTTGGACTTGCGAAAATAATTAATGGGTGAAGCGAAAGCATTTCTCATATGCCTAATGCTGTCTTTACTAGAATTGATTTTTTTTTGTAGATTTTCAAAACGAGTTTCCACTCGACAGAAATGGACTTGTGAGAATTGAGTTTAAAAAGCCTATGAAAAATAATATTCAAGTACTATGGTAAGATAACTCTTCAATGGTAGAAAAAATGTTGTAACACTAGTATGCGGGAATGTCAAATTATTTTCACCTCATAACTGTCAAAAACCGGCGACCACAGACCCTTGCTCCAGATCGGCAATGTAACTTAATCAGAAGTTTCGAAGTTGCAGGGTAAGGACCCGTTAGTAAAAAGCCAAACTACTCTGCAAATCTTCCAAGTCATTTACTACGCATTTTGTGGGTGTATTCATACTGCCTCATTTCTGATTAGTTTTAAACCAGTTGTAAAAAGTCTAGTGCAGGCAAAAGTCATTATTTCAAATAACAATGGTTTATGTTTGCAATGAAAATTATGTATATAGACTTATCGTGGTTTCCCGCAGTGAAAATCGTATATGATTGATTCGCCCTATTTTAGGCAAGAGGATTGGCTTCGGTTTCGAAGAATGTTTTCATAACTAAGATCAGGATAGTGTAGCAGGCTAAACTCTATATGGCCCCAAATATGGCCCTTCCCAGGAAAAGCAGAAGCTTGGTTGATCAAATGGAGAGCACCTAAGCATTTGTAAGTGCTGAGAGAACACAACAAAAAATTAATTGTCTTTCGCAATAACGGCTTTGGTACACTGCACACTTCGCCGAATAGGCTACAAGGGGAACGAGAAGTAAGTAAGATTATCGGTCGAATACCGGAAAATCTCAACAACACAAAACAGCTCTTACTCTTCGTTTAGTTTTAAATTTTACTTAAGCCCAAGAATTTTACTTTACTACGGAACACTTGACATCTAACCTTTGGTAGAACACTATCAGCAATTCCGTCAGGAGAACGTAATGCAATGTTAGTGAAATTATCCACTCTTGACGTTCCTTTATAATCTACTGAAAGACCCGGCAGACGTTGTCCTGCCCTATGATGTTTCTTCTTCCAATTTATCAACTTTCTCAAGAAACTCCAAAACTGGTCGTACTATAGCTTCTATAAAAAGTTCTTTTCTCTCCCCATCTATCACTGTCTCTCAGCACTCTCACTCTTCCACTTAGTCGCACTCTCACTTTCTCTTTCACCTGCCTAATCCTTTTATTCTCAGGTTCGTTCTCAATCTTCTTCTTTCTCTCCACATTTTGGTCGATATTTCGGAACCAGGTTCCCATATGGGACTAAGACCCACTTTCTAAAAACCATTATCATTACCTTCATATTATGATCTTCCCAATTGCCTTCTTCTAGGACATCTAGGCGTTTAAAATGCTAGTTGCTAATATGAGAAAATTACAGAACTCGAACTAGTTGAGTCGTTTGTGAAACTAGTAGGTTTGACTGCAAGGGGAGCTTAGAAATATGCTTTTCCAAATAACTTAAAACATAAAGAAGGTTCAATATGACTAATGGTGGGAAACAGTGAACCATCAATTCGTTTTCCCATGTTCTTTTAAGCAGAATATGCGGAAAATCTATTGAAGTATGGTAATAAAGTCGCCTTAATCTCTGTTTCCTAAATTTAAGTTTACAGCTTCATTGTACAAACTTTGATATTTTCCAAACTTTCTCCTACATCACAAAAAATATTCAAACTGTTGTTGCACAGTGTAATAAGCCAGCTAGCAGCATGCCATTGTGGCATTTAATATGAATATTTGTTAGCAATTCTTGGCATTTATTAAAGCTTGTGAGCTTTTGTTGGACTCAATTTTGTTGTACTCACCAAATTGAAATTGGCTTTTCACTGCTCTGTGGGATATTCATTACTTTTCATGACCATCACTCACCCGCTGTAAGATACCTTAAACAGGGCATAGTTAGCCCCAACGTCTTGCCTACATTTCATCTCATCTTTGCTTCTTAGCAGATGGGTTCCTTAAAATTTAGCTTTTTCTTGATTTTTGTTTCTTTTTTGGAAATTTCATTAAGTGTGCGGCTTTTTCATGGATCCAGTCATATTGCACTTAATTCATCTTTTGTTGGCTTTCTCATAATTTTTTACTTTTTAAATTGCTGTTCAAGTTGAATTGTTATTCATAGAATTGCACGCAAGAAATGGTTGAGCTATTCACAAGAAGGGAGAATGAATTCGAATTATTTAGCGCTACGGTGGTCCCCAATACAGCTGTCTGATTGCCTCAAAATGGTTGATGTGTTACATCAAAAAAACTTGCGAAGTTTAACGAAAATCAAGCAAGCCAAAGCACCTTCAAAGCTTTGCCATACAGTCGATATTCAATGGGTAAACTAATGAAAATATTTTCTTCTTTCTTTTAGAAAGTAATTAAAAAATGCATGACTGGAAAAATCACTTCGGTTAACCATTGTACATTCACTATGGACCCACCAGGATGATTGCGAAATCTCAAGTTCCATATTTCCATCTTTAGACTGAAAAAGGACTAACTTCCTTCTCAAACTAAACAAATCTGTGGTAAGGGTACTTACACCAATGATTCGAAGATGTCGTATACGAAAAAGTTCCCTAGGCAGAAGCAGTCAGGATGAGCAGGAAGAGGAGTCGATCTATCACTTTTATTATCGATGCCCAGACTATAGACAAGGCGACTCAGATTTCTGAGACCACTCTTTTTCGACAGTCTTGCAGAGGTGAAGTAAGTGGGTCTTTCGCTCCGTCCCTGAAATTTCTAATCGTATTCATATTTTTTAAAAACTCTCAATTATATGTGTCTACGCGAAAGAAACGGAAACCCGGAAGACGGCTGTGTATAAAAAGGATTCAAAAAAATGTATTTTAATACTTTCCGTAATATTGCAAGAGTATTAAAATATTTTGTTTTATAACTTTCAAAATATTACCGCAAAAAATTAAGATTTACTTTGACCATACATCATACATAGTTCATTTTTACTCTGCATTTCTCAATTTTTGTATGTTGATAATGCAGCTCACTGCTAGTTCACAGTATCTTAACAGTAGTAGTGTGCAAAATGTGGTGAAGAGCTTATATATATGAATTCAATAAGTTAGTGGGTGTGAATGGAGCAGCAAATGCTAAGCGAATCTTACACATCACGACAACGCGAAATAATAAAATTAGATCCGTTACCCAAGAGCTAGAATTGACTGCCTGATAATAGCAGGAATAAGCTATAAAAAGGTTTATGTTAATACCATGATTTTTATAGGTTGATTGACTAACATACCTCTTATAAAATTTCCACTACTGAGTTCCATATATAATTAATCTTATAAAGGGTATTAATAGCTGAGTTGGCTGGATATTATAAGACTCTATTTGAGACCGAGTTTTGATTGTCATATACCCAACGGCATGCACGATAATGGAGATTACGATTGCAACTGTATGACTTATGAACTTGTAATTAATCTGCTACGAAACATGTGTAAGAAAACAACTTATTTAAGCCTTAATTCTAATATAGAAGCAGCATTCTTTTTACCAACATTCATTTTTTGAAATAATCTGGAAACTTTTACACAATTTCGTAACCACCAAAATATATATATATATACATAACCAAGAAAATTGGCACGAGTTTTCTAAATATTATTGTGTACAGAACAAGTTTAGACCAAGCTTCGTTCGCGTTTTCGGTTAGTTCTACATTGCATATTTTTCGTTTTTGATAGCATTTTATGTAGGCAGAATCACGGTTTCGTGAACTGCATTAACCTCTTTGTACTATGTACACAATATCGTGTTTTGAAGCCCATTCTCATTTTCGAGGCAAAACATGTTAAAAACCGGTGTTCTCGCCTTGTAAAATTTCCGCCGGAAAGCTGATAAAGACTTCCCGTTTTATCCCAAACAACACAAACCGATTTAAATTTTATCGATAACTAGCTTATACCCGTGGGTTTCACCCCACATTTCTATAAAAATTATTCCAGTTATATGGGAGGTGCCAGGCCCCCTTTTTCGTTATCCTCAGTTTTCATGCAGGTGATAGGGATTAATCTCATATAACCCCTAACCAAATTTCAGTGGTCTAACCTAACTACTTCCAGAGATATGGTATATGAAAAATCCCATTTATACAGGAGGTGCCACGCCCCCTTTTTCGGTTTTCCCAGTTTTCTTGGAGGTCTTAGGGATTAACCTCATGTAACCCCTTCGCAAATTTCATTGGTCTAGCCTAAATACTTCCAGAGATATGGACTATAAAAAATTCCAATTGTATGGGAGGTGCCACGCCCCCTTTTTCGTTATCCGCAGTTTTTCTGGAAGTGGTAGGGGTTATATGAAATTAATAATTAATTTCATATAACCCCTTACCAAATTTCAGTAGTCTAACGTAAATACTTCCAGAAATACGGACTGTTAAAAATTCCATTTGTATGGGAGGTGCCACGCCCCCTATATATATCAAAATATCTTTTAGCCCATGACCATCCCGGTAAGGTATCCAGTTCGTGTTTGAAATTTGGTTACGATCGGTTTATACGTTTAGGACGCAAGTCGATCTCTAGATACATATATATATATATATATATGTATATATACATACGTAATTTGAATTTTATATATATAGATAGTCGAAAAGCGTATTGTCACATAATTGATATGTCGTCGTTATTTCCGTCCCATAACACTGCCAGTGATTATAAAACGTGCAGACATAACGCGTTCGTTTTCTTAGACCGATGTAAAAAAAACTAACTCAATTCTTTTCTATTGATCACTCATCCAAAATTATATGAAATATAACAGGGACACTAAGGGCCGTTTTCTCAATATCCGGCTTACACTAAACGGCACTTTGTTTGACAGATAACCAAGGAACTTCTGTCAACTAAACTGCCAATAAACGATAACCGGACATTGAAATTTTCGCTATCCTTCAATCGAGTTAAATAGTCCCACAGGGTTGTTAGACAGTTGTTAAGTAAAAATAAAAATGGCAAGTATGAACGTATTTGTTAAGTGTATAGTGATTAATACGAAAACACGCATTTCACGCTGAAGTGTGTACGTTGTCTACGGTTTTCTGTGACATTATCCTCCAGGTAAACAATTACTGACTGGGTTCAAAATAAGGCCATAAGTGGCAGTTCTCAAGTCAAGTCTGTGCTTATGCATTTAAATGCAATTTATACACAGAACATTGATGGCTAACGTTGTAAATCTGACAATAGAGAAATTAAAGAAAGTAGATTTAAATTATATCTTCACTACAATTTCAATAATATTATGCAACCTTTTATGTATACAATAAAATAATCAATTTGAATTACCCAAAGATGTTTTGCTTAAATTCCCTCATAAGTGAGCGCAAATATCAGTTAATCAGTTGGTTATTTCTTTAGAATAATGCAGCAAATAATAAACCAAAGGAAAAGGCCATAAATATAACCACAAGGCACACGTCTAAATGCACAAAGTATTTTAGCTATTTATTTACTTTGTGGGAAAATATACTTAGACTGAAGGTAGAAATAATATTTTATGCAAGTCATAAGTGCATAAAGAAATACTTGTGAAAATGCTAGTATCCATGCACTTAAATATATATGCACAGCAACAAATTATGCAAACAATTATAAGAAATAAGGATGAATATAATAAACCTTATAATAAAGTTTTGTAGGCACTTATTAGTTGCGTTCCAATCAGCTATCCAGATTAGTATCACGATCAAGATCTCACGGTAACGATCAGTTTTATGAGAGTTGTTTGTGTGTATATGTGTGTTTATATATGTGTGCCTGTGCTACCAAGCAAATGAGGGTTGGCTGTCAAAAAATCTATTACAAAAAACTAAACGAGCTTCTATAGGGATCCGAAATTGATCCACATAAATATCAAGATCACAACATTGTTGTTGCATTTACATGCAAAATTTCTATCTAGATCTGGATCACTCCTGATTGGAACACGCCTATTATAAGCCTTATTTTAGACTCACATTAACGCTGATGACCAGTGTACTGACAAGCGGAAACAGCTTTATGTCTCCGTCAACTTATCCAGCTGATAAACGGCGACTAACGCCCTAATTCTGGTGTAGTAACAACATTCGCTTTACCGGCAAATAAATAATTTGGAAACTTTTACACCCTTTTCGTATTCTGTCGGCTTAAGTTGCAGTTGAATTTCCCAACCACCAAGATACGTGGTAACGTGTCGTAACCGTGAAAAGTTACGTGTGTTTTGTAAATATTTTTGTGGACAGAAAATAACAGAAATTTTGTACACATACTAGTTCACAAAGATTGATAAACAATGTAAGCACTTATTTACACGAAGTTTCGTTCGCGTTTGCATTTTATTCTCTATTGCGCTTTGTTTGTTTTTGACAGCGTTGCCATGTACGCTAGAGTCGCGGTTACATGAACTGCATTGCCAACGGTTACGATTTTCGGTTAGATAATCTTCCAGGTACAAAATTACCGGTTACGCACAGAATTGACCCATAAGTGGAAATTCATACAGATGAAATTTCACCATTGTGAAACGAAACGTAGCATATTTTTAGGAGCAATAACTGCGTGATCAGTAATTGTATGGGTTGTGATCCCGGCCGGTAAAAAACGATGGAATAACAGAGTACTCCAACACTTATCCTCATTCATATAAAAAAAGTGGTCCTCAAAAGTACAGCTACTCCCTCTCTTACTTTGGTGTAGAATACTCAATGGAGTAATATTTTTGCAACATTTTGAAAGTAGTCTCACGTAGGTGCTCTATAGACTGCTCAGAAGCAAGGAAATGGAGTACTCTAAAATGGATTAGGTAATTCAATTAGCGGGCATCGCCATATAATTTGGACCACCTTTTTTTTATGAATGAGGAAAAGTGTTGAAGTGATTTGCTACTCCTTAAGGAGTATTCTGTGGATGATGGTATTTCTGCTTTTTGCAGGGCATAAGAGACAAAATCAGCCAATAATAGGCAGAGGCTACAGAAAATCAATGCACTACTCGGTTCTCTCAAAACTATCAAGCGATCAGCTGTTGCCCATTTGACAAAAAAATTAAAACTAATTGTCGAATTTGCATATTTAGTAATAATAAATTACAGGCGTTTAAAAATGTTCGGCGAACAATTTTTTTGTTTTGTTCTATTTAGATGTGATTAAATAAAATTTCATTACAGTGTCGATAATGCAGTTCACGAAACCGAGATTCTGACGTGCATGGAAATGCTGCCACAAAGGAAAAACGCGCAGTAGAGTAGGAAATGTAAAAAAATAATCCATTAGAAGAACCCTCTTTTAAGTGAGGCAAACGCTCCCAAAACTCACAAGGCATGGGTCTGTATTGTAGGAGTCGTATTGTAGTGACCCATATACAAAATGTAGCGTAGAACCAACAAAAGAGACCTAAATATGGATTGAAAACTGCAACCTACCTCTGCATGATGCCTCTAACCTTTCATTACCCATCTTCTTCCTTACGGAAGGAGAGGGTGAGATGTCCTAGAAGGTTACACTGGTTATACCAATTCGCTGCCACGCAAGGGAGTACTGGGTTCATATCCGGCAAAGGACGGTAACTTTCGACAACCATTCCCAAAACTTTCGGGAAGGGGGTTTGACGGTCAAAACAACAACAACAAGTAAGCCGATATTCCAATACCAATTGCATTGCTCTACTGAACATTTCAATAACCATGTAAGCCTTCCGAGTCCATTGTCTTAAAGGTGAGCTGGTAATATTCCAACTTCCGAGGTTCGACAATAAACCTGATATAAGGTGTTCGCATTTTCTGTTGGTTCATATATTTCTGAATATGCACATAGGTCTGTTTACACCATATTTACATGGCTAACTCTTCGCAATACATATTTACCATTACCAGAATCCTTTTGCCACAAGTAAGCAAACAAGCCAGAAAGATCGACAGCCAAGAAAGTAGCCAGGTAAGCAACCAACCTAAGAATGTATATAAGTAAAGCTCTTGAAGCGACTTTTGGTTACGGTTAACAGGCAAATAGAGCAACATGCAGTACTCTTGCGTTTGCGTTCTTGGAAAAACAGAAGAAAGACAGTTTGTGTATAAATAACTGGATACAGGGAACGCCATTAGTGCCGGCTTAGTGTTTGTTTGGCTGAAGATCTCTTTCGAAAATCTAATTAAAATCTATGTTTTGTACCTCGGAGTAGACTCAAAGTACTGCAGACTCATTTTTCGAGAAATACAATCACTTCCAAACACTAGTTCGAATGCTGTAATAACGGGTTGTTATGACAGATGAAAACCTCTAAAGAACTGAAATAAAACAAATATTCAACAAGGTCAAAATCGAGTCGGAAGAATGAATGACATTTCGTTAACTGAAGAGCATGCGCCTGTGCCGATTTAAGTCCGATACAGAAATTGGTCGCTTACCAGATATGAACATTGCTACATCCGTTACCGATTTGGTAAAACATCGATTCTTCTACTATTAGAATTTACAACTTCAGCAGTTTTGTTTTTCTTTCGTCCCCCGAGAAGAAATATCCTTTATTGTTGTAGCAGTACTTCACTCCTCCAACCTACATTTTTCCTCTGACAATCATCTCTGTAGCTCAATTTCAGTATCATATAGTCCAATGACAGCATCAGCCCCCTTAACTCATTATATCTGCCTTCCTAGATGTATTCAAGGAACTTATTCCAAGATCCCGGGTGTACTTTAGTCCTAAATTCAAGCAAGTTTACGTCGTCTTGCTCAGACCGCTTCATGTATAAACTTAAACTGAAAAAAACATCAATCATCCCGTTATACTCTGCAAGTACCAGGGTTGTTTGATAAGACCGTGACATTTTAATTAATTTTGTGTCTGCTTCATCAGTTTCAATGTGTGAAATGGGGTTTACCGACTTCAGGTTGGCCTAAAGAACTAGTCACGCTAGAAATCTCTAAATCGTTAAAATTCTTGGAACGATATTGATTATAGATCAATTAATTGATGTTCACCTGGAATTCCAACTAATTTTTGCAGATTCTCTGCACAGCCGAGAGGCCGGGTGGCGCAATATGATACCACTAAATAAGGGCTAAATCCCTTTCCTCCTTTAGACGTTCAGGAAGTTGAACCATCTTCTCCGCTTAATATAGCGCAAAACGTCTTCGATTTCAGCAGAGCCTAGCTCTACTAAATTATTAAAGAAGCACTCATTTAGGCACTTCAGACAAGTCCTAAAGCGTTTAACACTTTCTATTTTCTCCTCATCCCTGCAGCTGCTACAGCAATAGTCCAATTTGACAACCATGATTTCATTATACACTCCCATCAGACAGTGTCCCGTGAGTAACCCAATCAAGGGGCCTAGGGTGGGCCGCTTGAGGTTGAGTATGGTCTCCGTTTGTTCCCACTGATGCGGGAACACCTCGCACGTGGCGCCCAATGTCCATCTAGAATTACCTTTTTCCCCGAATTGCACATAGCTCCGATTGCTCTGTGGGCTTGCTTGCCATCTCACCAGCAGTGCAGTTTCCGGGTATACCATTGTGGCCAGGCACCCATATGACTGCTGTGGAGCACGTCGAAGCCAGTTCATTTTGCGACTGCTTGCAGTCAACTGCTCCCTTCGATGTGGTGTTGCTGCACTGAAGTGCTTTCATCGATGACATGGATGTGCAGTTTTGAGAGCATACAGCACGACACCTCTTTTATGTCTGTAAGTTCAGCCTGGAATACGCTGCAGTGCCTTGGTCAACCGGAAGTAGGTTGAGCATAACCTCCAAAGCTTTTGTGGGATTTGATGTAAGTGCCCCCATTATAAGTAACGTAGCAACACTCTGTACTGGCGAAAATAATCATCTCCATTTTGAATTCCTCCACGAGGTTTAAAGCCGTCTGGAATAGTTCGCCTAGGGTTTGAATATACGTAGCCGTCACAGTAAGGGCGATGGCGCGGCATAGGCAATGACTCGTCGGCCGGTCTTTTCCAGCTTCATAAGTACGGTGTTAACTGTTAGATTCCACCATGGGGTGAAGAGGTGCGGAGTGCCCCTTAGATGCGTATTGCACTGTTGAGGCCTTTACTAGATTTGATTAAATAGTTTTGCTTGTCAAAAGTTGCCTCTCGAATTCAATTAGAGGAGACTTTAGCCCCACGTGTACGTTATTTCGAGACCCTTGGAAATTCTATTACAGCAGGAATACATAAAATAGGAAAAACACCGGACTACCAAGCCCATTCTGACAACAGCCTTTCACGTCAAAACAGTATAAGCTATTCTGGGAAATCGTCTTACGAAATGCTTTCTTCTGCCTTAGAGAGATTTCTTTTGTAAAAGTAACGTTTTTTTTTGCTGTTCATTTATATTTTGGCGGCAGCATTGACAGCAATGAAAAATCTACTGCCAAAAAGCTTTTCACCACGAATGGTGAATGTCAGCACGTTTTTTCTAAGACAAACCAACAGGTGTGTTCGGCGACAAAACCTGCAAAGAACATTTAGTAAAGAGAAAATGACGTAAAGCTGTCTGGAAATGCAAAAGGTAAAAGGTTTCCGCAGAGAAGAAATTTGTAAAAACTTGCTAGCAAACCAGCTGTTACCGTTATTAACTCAAAGTTTAAAGTTTTTATTGCTGTTTTGCTATGTCAGTATTAGCTGTTTTTCACTGCTTGAAATATCCCCGGCAGAAACTTGCAACTTCCTCTCCCAATAAAATGTCAAAATGCGCTCTCTCTCTGCAAATGTTTTGTGTCGCCGAACACTTTTCAGTAAAACTTTTATTATTCGTTTTTGCGACCTTTCTGTTTTCTAATTTATAACAAACATACATTAGAAAAAACGAAGCAAAAAATCTTTGAGTCAGTATCTTAAGTGCCTAAACTATCAGAACATCTAGCGAAATCTGAGTGTTATAACATGGAAAATAGCACACTAAAAATATATTTAACAACAGGAAATCTAAAATACTGTATACCGAAAAAAGTAATGTGATTTACAACTTCCCATGCAATGGAAATGAAAAAGAATCATGTAACAAAATATATGTCGGAACAACAAAAGCAAAATTAAAAACTCGGCCCCCGCAACATAAATCAGATTTTAAATATTGCCGAGAAACAAGGAATCAAAAAACAGCACTTATGACCCACTGTACAACTAATAACCACTCACCGAACTTTGACGGAGCAACGATATTACAACAAGAGCAACATTACAGCAAGAGATTCACATTGGAAATGCTTCACATAATTAACACAAGGGCCAGCATAAAAATGAATTATAAAACGGGCATTGATAACTGCACTCACTGGTACAGGCATTTGTTGACAAACAGACGGACAGTAAACAACTCCACCCCAGTGGCGAAGTGAGTTTGCAGTCCTTCCACATAATGCATTACAAAGCTCTTGAAAGTACTTTATTATCATCTATTACATTTTATGATGAGATGTAATGAAATAATTTCTATGATTTCTGCTTCGTAAAGTGTATAAACTTCGTGAAAGTTCATCTATTTATGCTCTATTGCCGTACATTCTCACAATTATTCCATTACTAGTAAAGAGGTATGTAATCGGCTTTGTCTACAAAACGTCCATGCTTATGGGAAAGTGAAGTAGATTTTTGGGTATTTTGCAGTTTCCACACCACCATGAGGTATGCAAAAGGCGCGTTACCGAATTTATTTTTGGGTGCTCGGTTCCCCAGTAGGCCTATATCACCCATATTAGAATATACGTATAAAATAAGCCAAGATATAGGTATTTAAAATAAAATAAAAGCAAAAATTTAAATAAATGAAAATTATAAAATAATGAAAAAATACAGTAATAAATAATGCATAATATGGATTTAACTAATAAGAAATTATAAAATAAAACAAAATAATAAGTAATACACATTTATTCATAAAATATAGATTGAAATTAAAAACTGCAGTAAATAGTTTTATTTTAAATGAAAACAATCATAATCACATTCTTAATTGAATGCAATATAAAAAGGGTTGTATCACCAAAAAGTGTAGGAAATACACGCCTATTATAAACCATGTAAATTTGTAAAAAAAAAACGGTTGCCTCTATATATCTTTTTTAAATCATACTATTTCACATTTTACATTTTCTTTCTTAATAATACTGTTTTTTAAGTTTATCGAGGTTAACTTCCAAAAAAAATCTGATAACTATACGAAATATATAAGTTAAAAATGTATTTATTTTAAAAAACGTCTCTAAACTTAGGAAGAAATCCCAAAATAAAGCTTTCAAAGTTTGGGTAAATTTCAACAGATTAACATATTTTATTTTGAAGTAATTACTCAATTTGTCTTCGAAATACGTGCACAATTTTAAAAGGATTCAGTTATATATAATTATAATCACCTAGATTTATCTTTCTGCTTGTTAGGGAATTTATGAAAATGCTGGCCACCAGCACACCCCACAATACACTCCTTTACTTTCCCCATTTTAGTCACTTATTAATAATGTTCTTACCGCCTTTATTTAAAGTTCATATACATACAAGGTGGCGCAAAAGTAAGCTTCCGATGTTCAGCATATCGGTTGTGGCACGTGCAGTGTGTGCTGTTGCACCGTCTTGTTGGAACCACATGTTTTCCAATCCCAATTCATCAAGTTGCGGCAAAAAGAACTCGTTGATCATTGCTCTGTAGCGCTCACCATTCACAGTAACCGTTTGGCCCCGACCGATTATTGGTCAAATAAATAGTCAGCAATATTCCGCGTTCTGGAGCAGTGTAGCGTAACATTGTTTATTAACGTGTATTTCGCATGTGTTTACTACACAAATGTCAAAACAGAACTGACTTTAGGGGCCAATCGCAAAATTTATAGCATTTTCTGATAGGAGGATTACTTTTGCGCAGTAACCGTTTTTCACCGACCGATTATTGGTCAAATAAATAGTCAGCAATATTCCGCGTTCTGGAGCAGTGTAGCGTAACATTGTTTATTAACGTGTATTTCGCATGTGTTTACTACACAAATGTCAAAACAGAACTGACTTTAGGAGCCAATCGCAAAATTTATAGCATTTTCTGATAGGAGGATTACTTTTGCGCCTCCCTGTATATATACTATAGTTTGTTCGGATTAACGATGTTTTTTTTCAGCGCACTGTTTTTTCACACCCGCAATCGCAACAACTGAAATATCACTGATTTGTGCAAATTGTTTTGGTTCGTTCTTAGCTTCTGGCTCCTCATTGTATATGTATCTCATGTCAGACGGTCCTCGATTAGGCAGTGTAGCCAACTATTTCATGTGTTTGTTAGTTGGCAGCACTGCATAATCGAGGACCGAAGTGAGAGAGCGAGAGAGAATGTCGTATCAAGTCACCTTTGCTCCACGTTGAACAGGACAGACGTGTAATAATGTATGTTTTAATGCACCAATTATGTATATATGTGAATTGTGATTATATTTTAATGTTTTTATTGTTATAAATAGTTGACCCTTATAAAGATCGACATATGTCGGAAAAAATCAAAAAATTTTCGGTTTCAATTCAAAGATCACCTGACCTCAACTAGGCAAGAAAAAGTAAATATTTTATAAAACTCTTATAAATTGTATGCTCGCCAAACAGAGCTAACGTCTTTCAAACCATCTTACGAAATTCTTTGAACTGTATTAGCTAGAATTGCCCTGTCAAGAATTTTCAAACTGCCCTCGTATGCTCTTCTAAATCAGTGCATTGTAGTTGTTAACTGTTGATTTATGTACGCTATGCTTGCCTTTGTTGCCACTATGTACTCCAAGCACTACTACAATTTATACATGCTCTCATATTTATTTACTGTTAGTCAGGTGTCTTTAAGCGCTCTTTACTTCGCCCCAATCCGTCTATCGCTGCTGGCTGTGACAGTGATAAAGAGACTGACAACAACAGCTTCAGCCTTCTTCCTCCACTACAACCACACAGTTTTGCAAAGCTTTAAGGCGTGTGTGGAACGTTGCAACAGTTGCACATCAACACTATTGTTGCAACATTTGTTCAAAATCTCTGTAATGTTGATTAGGTGAGCTGCTGCAGTCCTATGGTTGTTCGGTTGGTTGCATTTGCCAACTTAGAATTCTGCAATAAATATGCACTGAGGCATTACACAAATTTTCTCAAACAGCTTCGGGCAGCAAATTAAACGCTCAGTTTGCCTGCATATTTGTATGTACAAATATTTGTGTATTTAGTTATTCAAATGCTTACCAACACTGACCAAGCAAATCTAATTATGAAGCTACGCATCTGAGCTCACTAGTCGTTAGTTGTTACTCGTAATACCGTAACGTATTGATTAATTTAACAAAAGATGTTCATAAATCTTGTAATCTTCGGTGAGCAATTAATTGATGTGTCGCCCATTGTTTGTGTTTTCCTATTTGGTACGTGCGCTCCAAGAGTATTCGAGTTAATGAAGATATTTCCCATATAAATACTAAATGGGGGAGGAATGAGATAATCGAGGGAAATCTTTAACTCAATTTCTGTGAGTGCCCACAATTGGCCAGTGTCAGGAAGAGATATGTGTACAATACAGATAACTTCATCTTCAGGAGCGTTATAAAGTAGTAAAGTGTACTTGGACATCTGTGAATCTTACAACAATAGTTGATCCGTGATACTCATACCCAACACATAAGCCACTGTTCATACACTATGGGCAGCCTGGGGCGAAATATGACAACACACTATATATCCTCTTCATCCAGATGTGCACAATAGGTTTCCCAAAGATTCGATCAAAGAATTTGTCTTTTCTAGTTTAATTTCGGAATCGAGCCTTGTTAGTCAGTGCAGGGAGTGGACTATGAACCTGGCAAGTCAACATATCGTTTCTCTAATATGGGTGCCTGGGCATTGCAACATACAGGGAAACGAGATTGCGAATGAGCTGGCACGGCGTAGATCACCTCTTGCACACTCAGGACTCCTCAAGGGTCGAATCTCTCAGCACTGGCTTAGCGAGGCTACGGATAGATGGAAGCGTTTCCAGTCCTGCAGTGTCAAGGAGTCTGTGGCCTCCTACAACGAAACACGATCTTCGACCCTTCTGACGGCGAATTGAAGGGACCTTTTCAGATAAGTTGCAGTGGTCACTGAGCTGGGTCTGGAGCACAATACCTCGTGCCGTAGTTGCAGCCTTCCGGGGGCGGCAGAGACGGTAGAGCGCCTGCTGTGCGTTTGTCCAGCATCCTGCCTGAGTAGAATAACATTTCTAGGTAACCCTCATTCGGGAACCTTTCCGAGCTTAGCGTTATGAAGCCCTGGGAGCTTCTAAAATTTTTTAACTCAACCGCATGAAAGGACTGTTCGTCATGAAAGGACTTTACTTGTCAGTTGCCTACTCAGTCCACTTGTTGTATTCTTCGTCGAACTTTCCAGCTGCCATTGGTTTTAGTACTTACTCTGCTTTCCAACTTAAAGTACTGCTTCATAGTTTCAAATTTGTAACTCTGAGTGGTTCTGCTGTGGTAACTTCTCAACCGGCTACAGGAGAGATATCGGACGATATGAGACCCCATAATCGCCGACTTCACAGGTTTAGAAATGGTAACCAATCGCACCTGCATCCATATCTCAGCAATACCGTTGGTTCCAATTGATTTTGATGGCTTGGCCCAAATTATCGCTTCCCTAACCTCGCAGA
The DNA here is from genome assembly GCA_949987695.1 of Merzomyia westermanni. Classification (NCBI taxonomy): domain Eukaryota; kingdom Metazoa; phylum Arthropoda; class Insecta; order Diptera; family Tephritidae; genus Merzomyia; species Merzomyia westermanni. Next base: position 47,863,250 of record OX465290.1, read on the forward strand.
CGGTGACCGCAATTGGCACTTCATTGTATCGATGTTTGTGCGCCCGACAGATGGCTCGTCTCCGTAGGTAATGGTGACATCTTGGTAGTTTATTTATTTATTGTGTTTGGTTGGATTTGAAAGGGCCTTGACTGTTGGTCATATTTCCCGTACCGTCGGATTTCCGCGTTGACATCCTTTATTCCAGGATCTGGGAGATTGATGAGTCGCACTATAGCCGTTCACTTTTCAGGGCCGCTGCTTTAGCGGGGAAATTCGGACGAGCTGCGGGTAGTCTTCCAGCAGGGATAAAGCGGTCTGAGGCTAAATTAATAATCTTGGGTTACTCTAGTTTTTCACCCACCCAAGGGCTCTGATTTCAGTGTAACACTGTCTTATTCGTCACATCCCACTCTGAAATTGTCATCCTCGGAGTAATCCCCTTCCAGCGGGGTGGGACGTGTAAGAGATGGCTTCACAATTCCGTATGTTCAGGGCTTAACCCTGTCATCCATAGACCCCGTACTTTCTGCAGAATATTTGAGGCAACTTGCGGTACACATTCTAGGGCGTCCTTCGGTATCCCCCGTTCAAGCGCTACCCCACGGTTCATTCCATCCTCAAGCGTCTAGTAGCTCAGTCCTCACGACTACCAGCCCCGTCGGAATGCCCGCGTCACCTGCTTCCGACTACCGCTCACGCTCAATTGCGTTACCACCTTATACTGGCGCTCAACACTGCTATCACTTACGGAATAGGATAGACATGAGCAATGCCGATAGTGTATAATATAGAAGTTCGTGCCCTTATATAGGACCGGTTGAAAGATGTTCTGGTATGGTGGATATTAAAACCTCAATGTTCCACTACAAAAGGCACTAGATAATTTCATAACCGAGCAGATGAGATACAGCAACAGTCCCTTATGCGTTAAGCAGATACAGTACTTCACCGTCGACGTATACGTCATACGTCGAAATTTAGAGCAAAATCTACTTTGCCGTATCCGTCGAATCTGTCGTTACGCACGCCAACACTCGCATTCTACTTAGCTGTCAGTTTTTTCAACGTATTGCCGTATTGTATCTGCTTGGCGCATTATTAAGTACAAATTTTATCCCCAAGAATTTTGAAAAAGCAACACTGTTTTATTACACCTGTCGCTTCATTATTGTTCTCAGTTTACTATCAGTGATTAGTTACGAACACTGAGCACACACTCTACATGCCAGCTTGCACACATCGAGCCACTCCTCCCACTGCTCAACCAACGAGTGCACATAGAGCGCGTTATCACTTAACCAAGTTGACTGTTATACGCACAATTGGGAGCGTACTGCGATAACTTACACTACGCACTGAATTGAGCAATCCCCCACTAAAGCTAACAGAGTCAAGAGCCAAGAGCTAAAAGATCACTGCCTGTGCTCCACGATTACCAATCAACCGAAGCGAACGTGGCGAATGAGTAAAGCAAAACAGCTGAGAGAAGAATTTTATAAAACAGTTTAAAACTAAACTGGCTTGAGGCCAAGTCCAACAGTTATAAACGAAACTCCAAAGCAGAAAGTAGATAGCCAAACGGTAGAGAAACGAGGTAATTTGTGAACGAAGTGAAAAATACTGTAAAAAGTAAAACGAAACGTCAAAGCAACAAAAACAAGTGGTCATTAAATAAATTATAGTACTATATATTGTACTACAAGTGTTTGTCTGTATGTATTTAAGAGACATATTTTCATACATACTTTTAGTGGAAATATTTATTTACTTAATTTAACTAACGGCGTACAAGTAAACGCGTAAAAAGGAAAGGCGGATGAATTAAGTGTAAATTTAGTGCAATTAGTTAACAAATTGAATTGTGAATAACGAAGTTAAAAATCGGAAAGCTGTTTTTGAAAGATTAAAAAAAAATGTATGCAGTAATTTTTAGAAAAATATATAAAAATATACGCAATCTTTAAAAACTGAATGTAACAAAACTTGTTTCTGAGTCTGAATATAATAATTATAAAATTTTAAAAAAAATTGTGTGATGAAAAAAATTTCAGTGAATAATCGCGGGCTTCCGTATAAAAACACATTTTTTTGGAGGGACCCGAACTCCTGGGTTATAATTATATATAGCAATTTTGATTGGTTTTCCATTAATGGCATACTCACAGGGGGGTTTTATTTGTTAAAGTCAAGTTCTTGGTGCGTTATTTGTAACCTTAAAAACAGCTGATTCAACCAACCTTATACGAAACAATGCAATCGGTGCTATATCAAAATTCCCAATTCGTACCATAACCTTACCGGCCAGTAGAATTTTGGATTTTATTTTAATAAGTTTATTTTTATTAAATTGAGAGATGATTTCTGACTAAACTACACACTATACTATAGATCCTTAAAAGAATTTATTCATTTCCACCTCGGTCTCGAGTTAGATAATAATATAATTTAGTTGAACGCTTTTAGTGCCTTATCGCAGCCATCAAAAGCAGTTGAGCATGCACTCAGAAATAAATTTGTTCTAAAACGAACGAAACAAATAAAAACCAGTAACGAAGTCTAAGTTCGGGGGGAACCGAACATTATATACCTAGTAGTGATCTATTATGTCATACCAATTTACGCAGGTCCATTTTAAGCCTTTCAGTTCGTATTTACGTTCAAATAGACAGACGGACTGACAGATAGACGTATCGAGAGACGGACATGGCTACATGGACTCAGCTCATCCTCCTGATCATTTCAGTATACGTACAAACATTTCATGTTCATGAAAGGTATGAATATCAAAAACGAGATACAACTTCGCTTTTGCGTTGGGGTATTACCTATTTGCCCGGATATTTTACTTTCCATCCTGAATGTTTTGATATACATTAATAAATATATATCTCGATTCGTTTATGCCGAATAAAGTACCTTGTGTGCGTAACAAAAATAGATATAAAAAAGGGTGTCTTTCATATTTCAATTCGTCATAACTCCTAAATTTGTTGGTCTAAATTAATGAAATTTGGATATATGTGTCACTTTGTCCATATCTACATAATTTTTCAAAAGTGGGCGGTACCACGCCCACATATTTTGTGTTTTGTTTTGCTCTTGAACTTTCACGATAGGTTCAGGAGTTGGCTGGGCACGACACAGTTTGTATATAGCTTTTGGAAAAGCCCCCAGGTTAAAAAGCTGCAGTTCGGTATAGCTAGGAGTTTATTTGGTTCAAGTTAATGACATTTTATATATGGATGTGTTCCGTGTATCAAAACATCAAAACAACGCCTACCGGGTTTGCTAGTATATTATAAAATGCGAAAGCAAACAACGAATTTCAGCATTCTTTTGTAAAACTGAGAGACTATTTTGCGTTCAAATAGACAGATGGACAGACAGACAGACGGACGGAGAGACGGACATGGCTAAATCGACTCCGCTCATCGTGCTGATCATTTTAGTAAACTTTTCTCTTCTTCTTCTCATACTTACATACATTAAATGTTTATGAAAGGTATGAAAATCAAAAAAGATATATAACTTCGCTATTGCAGTGGGCTATTAACTACGTGCCCAAATATTTTGCTTATGTGTTTTCCGATTTGGCTAATTTTTGGCAGGAGCTGACCAATTTTCATTGAAATATCAATATTGAATTATGAGCGACTGCCTTTGAAAGTAACAGAAATTTTATGCTGAAAAGTGGGCCGCGCTACGCCTACTTCTTCAAAATTGACAAAATTTTTTTGCGGTCGAGTTTTTCTTAAAAAGCTTATTATGTGTGCGATATCTGATTGATATAACTTGCTTCGTTGCAGAAATATCGCTTTTAAATTTTACAAAAAAATGTATGTTTCAGAACTATGTTAAAAAACTGGGAGTGGACATTAACCGATTTCGCCCATTTTTACAAAAAACAGTTACCTTTATATATAGAACATTATCACCAAATTTCGTTTAAACAAGTCAATTTTTGGCGGAGTTTTGGCATAAAAAGTTTTGTGGAATAGTCCACTATAAAAGGGGCGGGGCCACACCCATTTTCGAAAATTGTAAGGTTTTGGATTTCTTAGTTTACGGAAACTTTAAGAGTTAAATATTAATGATGTAAAACTATTTTACGCAAAGTTATTGCCTATTTAATATATCTACGATCCTCTTCAAAATCTTTCATATAAAATTGGGCGTAGTCCTTAACCGATCTTGACCATTTTTTCCTGGAACATTCCTTGTATAAATTTTATCCCTATAGGTGTATTATGTGCTGAGTAATCACTTTTTTTGTGTTTTCCGAAATATATTTTAAATAGCGCTCGGAGATGAGTCCCAAGGAACTCGCATACCAAATTTCATTAAGATATCTCAAAATTTACTCAAAATTTACTCAATTTACAGACGGACGGACGGACGGATGGACATGGCTTAATCAATTTCTCTTTTCTATCTCGATCCGTTTATGCCGTTACGTACTGCCGTGAGGCGACTAAAGTTAATATACCTTGTGTGCGTAGCACTACTAGGTATAAAAATTAGAACAGGGAAGTCTTGTTTTCTCAACTCGTATCGATGGTCTTGTTTTGCAAACGCAATTTACAAGCACACCTTTGATATTCCATTAACAGTTTGTACTTGATTAATAAACATTTTGGACTCATTTTGGAACCGCTTTGACTTTATTTTGAAAACATTCTGTGCAAGTTCTGAGAACGTATAGCATCCATTTTAGGAAATTTCATGCTTGTGTTGAAAAGCATTATCGTTCATTTCAAGAACGATTCGCACTTGCATGCTAAGTAAGATCAGATGTTACCCGCAAAGATTTCAGAAAAGTATTTATGACTATAAACAAGCCCAAGGCAAAGTATAACATTTTTTTTTGTTGTTGGTATTATGGTCTGTTAATTTTTACATATTTTTGTAAGTTTAACGAGCTTAAGACCAGTTGATAATAATTCTTAGTTAAAATTTTTTTTTTTTTTGTATTTTTTTTTTTTGTCATTTTTATTAATTACTAAATTTTTTTATTTGAAAAGGAAAATTAAGAGACAGCTGTTAAAAGCTTTTAGATCCATTTCCGAAGCTGCTAGACTTCTTCATCAGAGAAATTTTAGCAAGTTCTGTTAACCAATAGGCCTTCAGAACGATGATTTTTTTTAGCTGAAGTCCTATTTTTACTGCTTAAATATCTCTAATTTTTAATACCTTATTGCGCAAACACCGAAATCTTTTGGTAATTATCATGGCTAATTCAATTATTGTTTTACTAAAGAAAATAAAAGCTTTGAGAAAGGTTTTCGTAAAATTGTGTATACCTAGTTTGATATATTGTGGCGCAATGTAATACACAAATATTTTAATATTTTCCAGAACAGAGACATGCTAGTATAGGTTAGATCGGGAGACCACTCAAACATTTTTATAATACAAATAAAGCAATACAACGTAATTGGAACAAGAAAACCACAACTAAATAATTTAACATTCACAGACTAATAAACTGGAATATAACTAAGTAACAAATTTTATAAAACCACCTGAACGTTTTTCACATGGTTAAAAAGTTGAATTTTGAAACGCATTGTAAGAGTATTTTAAATAATTTTCAACCGTCAATCATTCGGGCAACCCGTTAAAAATGTATGCGAGTCATTCAAACTTTTGTATTTGGAGATTTGTGTTAGCCGTTTGATGACAGTTTAAAGTTTATATTTGCATTCATATTTGAATACAAAACTCAGTTAAGCTTGACGATAACTTTGTAATAAGAGAAATACTAGAAATAAAAAACAAATATAACAACAACAAAATCAGAGCAACAAAAAGTTTAAGGATTATTGGCCAAAACAAATCACAATAGAATTAAATAATAAATCACTGTGAACATGGCGTAACGTCGATAAAAACGGTTACGATGGCTATTTAGTATCAATAGTACTGTCGGTAATTTGAGCATGTGCGTGTTTAAATTTTCTATTCTTTGCAATTGAATGTTTAGAATATATTGTAAATTAGTACGCTAGAGCTCTAGTAGTTTGAGACGGTTGGAAGGAAATATGGAGCGATAGAGTAGCCGAGGTCCAGACAGGCATGGTTCACATTAACGGAAGTCTATCTTATTTTGGCCTATAGCTTAATTGGTAAATGCTATGTTCAAGACATCCGAACGGAGTAGGCAGGGGAGACCGAGATTTCCCAGTACTTTACTATTTTTGAGCAGTGATATTGCCATTGTTTGAGGGAAAGTATCCTCCATCGTGTAATTTATTTCAGTAAAAGCGTTTTGTGGGTATTATTACAATTGCTAAAAAATGTATTCTCTTATAAAGTTATTACTTTCTAAATTAGATATGTGTTCTGCTTTCCCAGAGTTTTTATACATACATATGTATATATTCATCAAATAGCCCGAAGGCAACACATTTGTGCATTTATTACTGCCCAATAAGCATTTTTGTTGGAAATACATTTATGTTTTCCGATTTCCAACCTTGATTTTTAACTCGAGATCAATTGGAGATGCAGTCTATTCTCCAGCAAACGGAACATTTTTCATATGAAAATACTCTTATTTCCACACATGAAAAAATATTGGACTCCGACTTTAATTCCATCAATATCGTATGTTCAAACTGAGATCGAACTTCACATTCTACTTTTTAGTTAGGCACTTCACTAATTATTAAAACACAATCCACAATAAAATATACATTATATCAAATTATAAATACCGCCTTTTGTCACACAAATATATATCTTTTTATTTCTTTCCTTTTTTAATGATTTGACAATTTTTCGTGCGCTCACTTGTTTTGCTTGATTTTTGATGTCCGATATGACAGAAAATGTGAGTGCTGCCATGTGTAAAAATTGCAGTTGCACTTTCAAAATGAACTCCAATGGTTCTCAAACTGAAATCAAACTTTGGGAAAAAATGTTCAACCTCAAGTGGATAAACATTTTGGACTCACTTTGAAATTTTAGACATTTCTAAAACATTGAAAAAAAGTTGAATTTATGCATATTGGGTGGAATTAGTATTAATACAAGCCTTATGCAACTAAACTTTTAAAGACTAGGTTTTGAAACTGTTTATTAATTTTTTTTTACTTTTATCTATGCATTTAGACCACACTATGTTTGCATCTACATGTTTCACAATTATATAAAACACATTCACAGCTGTTCAAACACGATAGAAAAATTTAGATACGTACACACATACGCAAAATACACATACTCGTACATACTAACATAACACTTTGTATCACAAAAAAATCTCTGAAGTGATACTATTGGTATCTAGCTCTAGGTCTAAGACAAACAAGAAATAAACAGGAATTCGAAAAAATTTCCATCTTACCTACTTGAAAAAGTTTGTCCAAGGGCAGACTGCCATCATTTCCTTAATGATATCGATCCCCATCGGTAGGACTATATGCACTATTTGGGTCATAATTTATTGGTACATGACCGTTTGGTTTGTATCCTAGTCGGGGTCTGTCCCGTTCTCTGCTGCCCAATTCATTTGTCTATAGGAAGGTCTTTCGGAAGGTCTTTCGGACCGAAGCTCATATGGCCTTTCAATATTCTCTATACTCTCATATTCCTCTTCCCGCGACTGTAAGTTATTGGTCGTGGATACATTGACTCTAGAAGTGTTGTATCCTTAAACTCGGAGTCTAATCATAGGTCGGAATTATACAGCTTCTCCAAAAATTATTATCGAGTTTATACCTTGCAGTCAAACCAACTAGTTGCAAACTACTTTACAACTAGTATATGCACCAAGCCCAACTAGTCAGCCAACTGTCATATTTCCATATAAGCAAAAATTTATGTATAGAATTATTATCATAATCGAATATAGTAACATATCCGTAGTGCAGGATAAAAACTTATTCCTCTCGTTTAATGTAGGGTGAAAGTATAGGAACCTTCTCACCTACAAACAGTTGAAGGGGGTCGGCGGATGGAGCTCTCTCGTGCCTTAGCTCTTTCGGCGTGGGGTGGGTTGTTGCCGATCCTCAACCGCAAATACATAAACTTTATTTATAGAACTCCTAACAGAAACTAACTTGGGAGATTAACTCCACGACCATAAAACAACAAATATAATCAAAACTAAATACGTTCTCGATTATGAATTACTTTAACGGAAATCTTTCATTCTAGTTGAGTGTGTATTAGAGAGCAAGATCTTTGGTGACATTTGACCCTTGCCTTCTTCACCCTACCCAACCATGATCTTCTATAGAACATTTTGTTAGAAGATACCCATTCGAAGTGGAAATATAGTAGTATCATATTGGTCATAAAATACCAGTTTCATAGTAGTTCCAAATGGAAGGAAATGTACTAGTAAAATTGCAGTCTAATCATACCAGTATCATACTAGTTCGAAAAAGATAAAATAATACTAGTCCAAATGTGGACCAAAATGTCTAGCAGGGATTAAAATAAGAAAATGGAGTCATCATTTTCATTTTTCATCATTTTCGCTGTGAAAAACCCCGATTGGGAATTGCAAAACATAAACTATATCTTTGGAATATTTCATAAGCTAGTTGCGAATTATAATAGCATGCAATGCAAATGAAATAAACGAAAGAAATACTTACAGCTTATGTCGCTTAAACACATATTATGGCAATGGTACTCATATACTAGTATGGATTGAACTTTTTCTGACTAGTATGATTTCAACCAGAAAATTATAATTGGATGCTAGTATGTTTACTGACTAGATTGACATTTCACTGCAGGGTACTCAATATAAAAATATAGCCAGTATAGGTGTTCTACTTTCAATCGCTCTAAAGCCTTACCCCTACCAATAGGTATTAGAAGAGATCGAGTTAAATAGTTATCGAGTATAAATATTTTTTGTAGTTGAACGAAATTGAAGAATGAAACCGATACTAATTTTTACGAAAGAAACTGAAACCAATATTATTTTTTATGAATGAAACCGAAACTTTTTGCTTTTGAATAAAAAAAACTCCAGACCTGTATTCATTTTGAAGGGCGAAACCGATATTTTATTTTAAGAACGAAACTGAAACCAATATAAATTGTTAAAAACCAAAGCGTTATTACTTTTAAAAAACGAATTAATTTTGAAAAACAAAACCGATATCAAATTTGAAGAACGGAACCGAAACCGATAGTTATTTGGAAGTACCGATATTATGTTTGGTCGGCGACAAATCTTCCAAAGAACGGTCAGTAAAGAGAAAATGACGTAAGACTCTCTCGAAGGGCAAAAGTTAAACATTTTTTTCAATTGTTAATATCTCAAAATTTGCAGTTTTTGTTGTTGTTTTCCTATGTCACTATCAGCTGATTTTCACTTGCAGTTTTACTGAGTGAAATTCTCCCAGCAGAAACTTGCAACTTCCTCTCAAAATGAAAATCAAAATGCGTACCCTCCCTGGAAATTTTGTCCTGTCGCCGACCAGAGCTTTTAATTTTGAAGAACGAAACCGAAAGAAACTTTACTGGAACCGTAACCAATGGACCGCTATTTTGTAACGGTAGCATTTCTTGATTTAAAATTCTTTGTTTTTGTAGCGCTGTGTAACTCTACATCTTCAAGCGGTAGAAAATATTTAAACATTTTATAAACTGCTCAAAACAGTTGTTGTCATCTAAAAAATATGGGTTTTTAAAAATATTTGCAAACCAATTTTTTCGTTTTAACCGATGTGTGTATTAATTTTCCTGGTTTTCGCTATCAGAACTGCATATAAAAACATTATATACAAAAAAAAATTTTAAATACGTGTGGTTTTAGTTGTTTAAATTCGCAGCATCACTCACATGCTAATTCAAGTAAAAAAGTGCATTTACACCGTTGATTTGAATTCGTTGGGGATTTTTGTTATTGTTCACACTATTGTGATTTTGTGATGGAGCTGGTATGCAAATTCATATATACATATGTAGACATACATATAAATATAAAATACATATTTACATATATATCTGAAAGCATTCATACTCGTTTTAGCACATTTTTCGAGAACCAGTTTTAGTGCTCCCTATGCATTCTGATCCCGTCTCTGCTAACCGAAATTGAATTTCTCGGCGATTGCTTTTAGCATGTTTTATTTATATTGTTTTATTTTCTTAATGGTTGTGCTTACACGCCTGAAGTGTGGCAAAACGATCTTTATCTTAAAGAATGCAAAGGATTGTCGCTATTTTGACGTATCTCAACTTCACACATAGCGCGTTCAGCTGTTGCCGGAGGCTTGGCATGTTTATGATGTGAGTTGATCTTATACCTAGTTGTGCTTAGCGTAAAATCGTTGCTTGTCAGAGTTGGGTAACTTCGAGTACAGAGATACAGCGAAATAATACCCGTATGTGCATATAGACATAACCGTATTTGTAAACCTTTTTTTGGTTATTTCTGTATAAATTGAGATTCACTGAGTTGGATTGATTCAATTTCGAGACCATGGTTAGGCTTTTGGCGGGATTCCTTCGATGTTTTCGGGATAGTTTTAGGAACCATTTTGTAACTTTTTCAGAGTAATTTCGGAACATATGTTATGTTGTGGGCTTTACCGGGTCGATTCGGTGTTGTTTCAAGATTGTTTTGGAATCATTACGAGACTTTTTTGGATTAATTTTTCTGAAAAAGTCTCACAAAAATCCCTAAAATAATTCAAATATGGACCCAAAAAGTCTTAATATAATCCATCAATCAATTACGAAATAGTGCTGAAAAAATCCCAAAATTATACCTAAAACTTTCCCGAAATCACCCTGAAACCCACCAAGCAGTCCCTAAGTAGCCTTATTTTGTGCAGCAATGATCCCGAAATTTAATCAAATAAACTCAACGCATTTCAACTTATACAGAAATAACCAAAAAAATCTTTACAAATACGCATTATGTCTATGTGCACATTAGGGTATAATTTTGCTGTATCTCGATGTGTTATTTTTCATTTTTAAAAGCTTGAATAAAAATTTTAATTTTATTTTTGATTCAAATTTTTTTGAATAACAAAACAAATTTTATTTTTTATTTTAAAAGTTTTTATTCAAAGTGACCCAATCCTGCTTGTAACGGTATCATAGCGGCCGATATAGATATAAACCTTTGTATGGATAGATATATGTATCAAAGCTTTCCAGATGAATAGCACAAATTAATATATCTTGGTCAAATTTGATATATAGCTTTATCTACACCTAGGTTAGATTGACATCTGGTTTGGTTTTTTTTATACGCATATGCGTTTGCGCTTAATATTTGTACGAAATACTAAGCGCCGAGATTTATTTGCTACTATAAAATAGTGGCGGATAAAATCAGTACTTTCAAGTTTTATAATGCAGTTTCTATACATTTTTCGAACTGTTTTACCGACTTTAAGGAATAGCCGTCATCCGGTCGCCATGATGCTGAGCCAGATAGAACATGTAAATGCAACAACAACGATTTCAGCCAGATAGATCCATATAGATGTCTGGTTCATTTGTGAGCCAGATAATTTTGCTTGTTTCTTATCTTTAGCATGGATACACGACCTTTTGATATAATATATTTTTGAGAAAACAGATGCCGCTTTGTTTCACATACTTCTGCGCGGTGTGTTTATATTGTAGTTTTTTTTTTTTTGATTTTGTGCTAAAGGCATTAATACTTTATGAAGTTGTTGTTATTGATTTCTTTTTTTTTGTATATTACTAACTGGAATATCTACTAAAATATTTGTGGAATTTTTTTTTAAATATTGTGGATGCTGACATTTGCTTGTGAAGTGCAGAATATTCACGTGAGAATTGAGCGCGATACGAGCTTTATAACCCACCGGATGCCGGCTTATAATAAACGAAATGTCAACAGACAAAATACATGTATTTACGCGCGTCCCTCTATTTTGGAAATGTTGAGAAGCAGTGCTGACAAATAGTTTTATGGATTATACGCAATTCCTGATGACCGCTTTTTTATCGCAAAACGCAGATGTAGATGTGTGTAAAAAAATAGGTCTAATAAAATAAACGAAATAGTATCATGCCCACTTTTACTACATATATAGGAAATTTAAAAAAATGTATAACAAATTAACAAGTTCCGACAAGCTTTCGATACTAATACTAATATTGGAAAATAGGCATGGCACCACCCACCTATAAGATAATAACTATGAAGACTTTGGATGCCATAACTCAAAAGCAGTTGAAAGTATCACAGTAAGAGCCAAATCGGTTAACGACCAAGCAAAGTTTTTTCAAAATTTTTTTTTAAAGATAGTAACACTCCAAAGCTCAGTAGTGATTTCTTAAGGCGGCATGGTCCAAGGGCCGTATTTAGAGAAGGTGGTAAAGGTATAGCACTGGACATCGAATTAGTGATAAATGATTTTCATGCAAAAATCTAGACAACTTAAGTAATATAAAATAAAGTTTAATAAAATAAAATAAAGTAAAATAAAATAAAATAAAATAAAATTAAATTAAATCAAATAATTTTATTAAATAAAATTACCACAGTACGGTAAGTAGAGGAAAGGAAAGGATCAGCCAGAATAGAAAACAATAAACCAAAAAAATAGTTAAAAATATAGACTATTGAAAGAAGAGAAGGGAAACGATATAAACGGAAGGAAACAGCAGAGAGAGGAAGGGAAAGGGGGGTTAATTAAAAGAACAGAAAATAACTAAAACAAAATAAAGTTTTTTGGTTGAGTTTCAACCACTTTATTTTAGAATAACTTTAGATAAATTTCAGATTAACGTATAAATTACGGTTTTAAGATTATTTTTGGTTTTTTGTTGTTATGCTTCGAATATTTAAAAATTTTCTAGAAGCACAAAAATGCTTTTCTTTGCTACTAACTCAAAGTCCTGTATTGTTTTCAAAAGAATTACCATGAATTCCATGCATATTTTTAGTACCTCCTCATCATATCCCATGGTAAAACCGCTTCCAATTTAATTTTTCTTTGAATTCAAGTTCAATGCATTTTTGGTTTTGCACATTAAAACAAAAATCACGCTTTTAGTTATTTTTAACATTCGCACTACCGATAATTATGTATTTCCTTCCATACACGTGTGGTGGTCTGGTGTGCGAAAATCACAATTAATACCGGTTAGCAGTTCATTATATTATTTAATTGTTTTGTGCTGACAGTTAAATGCGTTTCATATGTTGCATCCTGCTGTGTGATAGCTGTGAATGCATTTGAAATAATTTTCTTGTTTTACTTTTTGATTAATTCAGAAATTAAATATTTATCAAAGCACTGAATTGCTTCCAAAGTGCAAGGGAGGAATTAATGAGATTATCTTTAACTTGTTTCTTACATAGCGGGAGACCCTTCGTATTCGATTTCGAGCTTGTTCCTTCGAGTGCGGTCATTACGATAGAAGATTGAATGTGGGCATACAATTTCAATTCCCGTTCTACTACTTCACTAGGTATTATAAAAAAGGTGTAAACAGAGCATTCAACAGTAATAACTTTTGAATTGAATATATCGACTTGAAAAAGTTTTTGATGGGTAAACATCTTTGGGTTCGGCAGGGAACTTTGCTACTGCCTGTGATTGTGCCTCTGCCTCTGCCTGATGTTGTCTATACAATACTGAGTTGTAAGTGAGATTTGACTTAGTATGCGTGTATAGAATTCCTGCCTTACTGATTGCTGATATATATGTGATGCTCTGCTTATATGTGTGTGTGCTTTGTTGATCGTTATTATTCGGTAATGGTGATACCAATCGGCAAAAAGACCACCTAAACTGCGTTTATGATAAATATACAGGGTTTACTTAAACAAAACAAGTGATTATTAAACAAAAAATTAAGTAATATAAAATAAAATAAAATAAAGTAAAATAAAATAAATTAAAAAAAAGTTAATTAAATAAAATAACATAAAGTTAAATTAAATTAAATTAAATAAAATTAATCAACGGAAGCTATAGTAACGGGAAGGAGAGGAAAGGAAAGAATCATCAAGAATAGGAAACAATAAAAGATAGTACAATAAAATGAATTAAAAATAGAGACTATTGAAAGAATACAAAATAGAAGGAAATGATATTAAAGGAAAGAAACAGCAGAGAAATGAAGGGAGAGTGAACGAATTAAAGGAGTAGCAAATAACTAAAATAAAATAAAGTTTTTTGGTTGAGTTTCAATCAGCGGTCGATCTCTAATCTATTATTTGTTTCCTAAGCAACATCTTGTGCTCTCTCACTGAGTGATTAATAGCCTCGGTATGCAAATTATGTTTGAAAGATACTGTATCCCGTGGTGGTTCTGGGCGAAATGTGATATCTAAGATATTTTCGTGGCTGTTGTTATAGTATCAGTACTTCGCCCTGCTTTGTCGGCGCATCCATTTATGGAATGGGAAATGACGAGCCAAACAGGGTTAAACTGATATCGACAATCCTTTACCTGATATGAACCCGACGGGCAACGACGTGGATTTTAGAAGGGTCTTACGAAAGGTATACCTACCTTGGATATAAACGGGGGGACACTGCTGTAGAATAGTATGCAAAAAAATATTCTGTTTACTAACTAATCCCCTTAAATCTGTTTCTACCAAGAGGCAAGAATAGAGTTGCAGAGGATTTTTAGGGGAAACGGAGATTCCTTCCAGAGGAAAGATATCAGCTAAATTTTAGATGTAATCATGTCGTAAACAGCTCGTCATCGGTTGACTAGACACACATACCTGCACTGTATTGGGTTGTGGATGATCAGGGCGACGCCATTACTTTTAGCGTAGACCTCATGTAGGATACTGACAACCCTGCAATTCAGAAGATCTGAGTTCTACTATATGACTGATCATGAAAATATTGTGAAAATGTGAAGTATGTAAAATCTCTATCCTACAATGAATTGATCAAGGCATTGGGTGGTACCACGTCGTAGAGGCTTGTTGTTGTAACGACAAAAACACTCCCCGAAGGTTTTGGGGAGTGCTGTCGAACAGACAGTCCTTGGCCCGATATGAATCCGGTACGCTCCGGTACTCCCTTGCGGTACTGCCCGACTGTCGTGGTAGCGATTTGGTATGACCAGTGAAACCTTCTAGGTTATGTCACCCGTAAGGAAGGAGATAGGGGCAATGAGAGGTGTGCATATAAGATCACGGGACTATCGATATTTAGTTTGCAATTCCGCCAGTAGATAAGCCGAGCTTTTTCCGCTCTCGGGAAATAAATATATGGGTCCCCCCAGATATAGAAGTGCAATAGATTATGTATGTACATGGAAAATATCTGTTCCCGTCTCCCTTCCTTGCGTATATGACGCACCCTGTACAGCACAGACATAAGTTTTATGAGCTTCATGACCCAGGAACCAATTAATTTATTTAGCCGATGATCCAGCAATCAGCAGGCGAATTTTACGACTTTGGAATGGCTTCCAATTAGTGGAGAAGAAATTAGTAAACGGCTGCTTTAAGCTGAAAAAAACTTTGCTCTGAATAGAAAATTGTTTTCTTGGTATTCAAAAACTAAAATTTGCTAATAAAATAACCACAATATTGAAATATCAAACACCAAATCGATAACAGAAACCAACACACTTATTTTCTATGCAAATTTTGCCGTTCAATGCCTCGTTGACCTTAAATAATTGGATCAAAGTATGGTTAAGCGCCTAAGCAACAACAAATAAAATGCATTTTCTGTGTTATATTCCGCATTTAGAACGGAGCAGAATATAAAATAGATGCATAATCGTTAACAAGTGAAGCAGTAACAACAACAAAAGATAAAACAAAAATGTGTATAAATAAATTTAACGAGACTACAAGTAGAATACGATTATTGTTATTATAGGTCAGTGCGTTTCACTTTCAGCGAGCTGATAATGCTAAAGACTAAACAAATCAAGCGTTTAAATAACAGCAATTCTCGTCAAAACAACAACAACAAATGCAAAAAAAAGTATTGCAACCCATGGCGAAATTAATAAAAGCAAACATTCAACGAAGAAGAGCAAATTCATTCATAAACAAAAATTTGTATGTGCAGAGAGCAAAGAAAAGCTACAAACTGCAAGAAACTAATAGGCAAACTAACTTTTTTATTAAAGCAAAAAGGGAGCAAAACACATGCAAAGTGAGGGAACAAAATGCGTGCAATGCGATAGAGGGTTTTTGGTCAGGAGGTTTTTTTGAGATTATACCTATTTCTTTTGGTTTAATAGTGATCAGAGAAGATATGCGCATGGAACTTTTGTCCACGAAGCTACAAAACAGAAAAGGTATTTAGTACAACTACAACAACATTTCATGATGTTTTTTTATTCAAGAAAGTCGGGCCTTTAGTTAACTTCTTAAGCCGCGATGCAAAGTTTTGATTGCGAATGAAATTTGAAGTTTTTTTTGGAATAGGCCGACATTTTTTATTGATGCAATTGAAAAATTGTATCTTCACCAGATTAAAATCAGAAAACAATTGTATTTCAGAAAATATTATTTGAATTTCGGAATAGCTAATTGGACTCAGAACTTTTCATTTGGATTTAAGAAACGTTTATTGGATTTAAGAAAACAGAAATTGGAATTCAGAGTACTCAATTGGAATTCAGAATGTGTGAATTGGAATTCAGAAATCGTCAAGTGGATTTCAGAAAATACCTTTTCAGTGGTTTTTGGTTATGTATAAGGGCTATAAAATATGCAAAAATTATTTGCTATGGAATAAATCAATTTCTACATTGTATGCCTTTCAGCTCAAATCGAATTGTCTAATTCTGAAATCCAATTCACACATTCTGAAATCGAATTACCTATTCTGAAATCCAATTTTAGGTCTCTAAAATCCAGCTGCCTATTCTGAAATCAAATTAACATCTTCTGAAATGCAGATAAAAAATTCTGAAATCCAATTTTTCTGATTTCAATAAGTCAAAATGTAGTAGAATTTAGAAAGTAGCTAATTGTAGCAGTACTGGACAGGGTTCGGATCAATTCAGGATTGTTTTCGGAACTTTTTCGGGTCCATTTCGATATTGTATTCTTAACTTTTTTTGTACCAATTCCGGACTTTGTCAGGATCATTTCGCAATTGTTTTTGGGACTTTTTTAAGTTCGTTTTGGAACTTTTTCGGTATTATTTTTGGGTCTTTTTCTCGAAAAATTCGGGATTGTTGTCTTGATATTTTCGGGATCATTTGGAATTTACTCTGAAAGAGTCTTAAAATTATCCTAAAACCAATCTCGAAATAATTCTGTACTACACGCGGTTTTTTTGTTATTAATTTGTTTTTTCTAAATTTTTGCCAAAATTACAACGAATACATCAAGCAGGTGGATAAAGTAACGCCTGTTTCAATGATAACGTGTAAGTCTCTTCAAGGATGGGAAATTAGGCTCGGCCTCTTGGAAAAGCCAATGAAAAGCTCCAATTCAGCGAAGATGAAGGAAAAAAGAAGAAGAAAGAAAATAAGAGGCAGATGGAGCGGTAAATGAAGAGCAAGCGTGAGATGGGGAGGCCTGAGAGTACAATTTTCGGGCAAGATAACGTCTATCGGACAACAACAACGGATCTGCTAGTTTAAATATTAAAAATCTATATATGTTCCATAAAGACTTTCCTGTGATTATTGTTGTTGAAAAAGCAAAACACTAAACGAAGGTTTTAGGAGGGTTGCGATCATAACTACTTCTTCGCCGGATTGAATCCGGTACGCTCTGGTACTAGCATCTTCTGACACCAGCCTAAATACGGCTGGAAAAATTTGTTTGACCACTATAACAGCGAGTCGGGTTGTGGATTTTAGGAAGGTAAAAGACTCTGAATTGGAGTACGAAATTTTAGATGTTCTTTCCCTATACGAACTCACATGACGTCACAGGCAAAAAACATACCACACATGAACTTTATTTCAGAATCGACTAGGCACATTTGGTGTATTATTTAGGACAGGTGCATTATCACTTCCAGGGTAGAAAATAATGTAGGAAAATCTGAACTTAACCGAGGACCTGACTAGGTTTTCTCTACAATAAACAACTCTGACTGCTTAGTTTTTCCAATCCAGGGCCTGCATAGACATGTATGAATTTAATACAAGTTATTTAATGGCCGAAAAGATTTAATTGATTGTAATAGCTCAATGGATTTAGAAGACGACTGTGTTGTGGAGGTGCCCGTTTTCGACACTGCTTCCGAGGCAGTGCAATTTTTTTTAAATTAGCATTGACTTGGAAACCCTAGACAGGCAATAGATAGACATTACTAGCCAGGCCTTGTCTTAAAAAGCATTAACTAACTGGTTAGCGCCTGCGTATGCTTTCTTTGGTAGGCCCATTATTTTAAAATTGAAAATCGAGACAGGCCCTCTATAAGATCTATAACATTTTTTTTCGGGGTTAGGTATGGTTTTCTTCATTATACTGGTGGGATTTAGAATATTTACACTATCTGGAGGTGAGACAAAGTAAACGCAGGGTTTCGCTTCAAAGGGTTTCTTCATCAAGTGGAAGTATTGAACAAACCCAGCAAAGAGTTTTTCATCGGTGTTTGGAAACAAAAATTTCATTTGAGAGAGAATAAAAGGATATAGGAAGCTATACCTAACATAGCTCGCATTCCTTACAAATTATTGCTACACCTACGATAGAGCAAAAAGTGCAGAGCTCTAAAGAAACCCCAACTAATAATTAGCCCTTTAACGACAAAATATATGATAACACAGTGAAATAAAATTGTGGTGAAATAGCAAAATAACAAGAAAGAATACATATGTAAATAACTATGTTCAAGCATATATACAAACGTAAATGTCGATATCATGGGCGTCTAACAACACCAAGATTTTTACGAAGTTATGGGTGCCACAAAGGATTGTGTTGAAGTCGATTCTCGGTTATAAAATGAAGGTTTTCCACTATCAATCTCAAGCTCTGCTTCATTTTATTTGACTATCAGCTTGGCTTTGACTTTTTCGAAGTAAGTTGTGTTCATCTTAATGGCCCCGTGGAATTGCAAAAACATCCGACTTACAGCTCGTTAGCCCCTGAAAGCTTGATGCCCTATATCTGATTCGAATTAAGCATGGTACGCCACTGATTTCACTACAAACAGATAATATATAAACATATATATATATATATAGAAACAACTTAAACCTGACATTACTACATTGCGTTTCGCACAAGCGTTCTTCTTTAATTTATAAATAAAATTGCCGGCGTTCAAAACGTTTAACTCCGCGCCGAGTAAACCGATGTGCAATTTGTAGATAAATAAATTTATGTGGCAGGCGTAAGCGGAGGGAAATGTAAACAAGTATTGCCAATTGCCGCAATAATATTTTAATAATAAGAAACGCAAAAAAAGAAGAGAAGAAAGACTACAACAACAACACAACTTTGGAAAAAAAGTGCAAAAAAACTCTCTAAAAAAGTTGAAACCGCATGCAGCTCACATAATTGTTGTAAAGGAATGTAAGAAGAAGAGGAAAGTGAGTGAAAGACATGCGGGTATACTCAAGCTTCCAACGAAGACCACACGGCTCCATGGCGCGAAGAAACTGTGCGCAAAATTTCACAATTGCCAAAGCGATGGAGAGCCATTTTTGCATGCTGCCTTAGATATGGACTGGGCATGAAGGCAGATTATTTGAAATATTTACAACAATTACGATAGGAAGACAGCTGGTTTCAAAGGCGTGCGCTGTCAGATTTTTGCAATATACGAGTATTTATTCTGTGTAAATGGCGGTGTACCTATGTATATACATATATATAACAATTATATGAATACAAGTGTAACGGTAATCAAGTGTTGATAATCGTTTGTTTTGGTAACCGTCAAGTTATTTACACATATTCTGTATTTGTTTATGAATCATGGCAAGTGCATGGAATGTCAACAGGAATCGCGACACCTATACTTGATTTGTCTTTAGTAATAAATGCAATAGCGATATTGTAAATAATGTAGTTACTTAATATAGCTAGGTCTATAAGTCGCTTATCGTACCCGTCCTAAAAGAATTGTTGCCGAAGGCGAGTACGTCAGTACCCACTAACTTTGTTTATAAACGTTATCCTAAATATTTACTAAACGAATTATCGCGTTTTCAATTGATAAAAATATATTTTTTTTCACTATCCTATATATCACTGAGTAATACCGGAATACATGCTACCTATTAGGGCAACAAGTCCAATAGTGGCCTCCAAATATTTAAAAAAGTAAAAGTCGTGAACAAAATAATTATTCATACTTAACTACTTCCACTTTATCAATATAGGCATTTTCGAAAAATATTACAATTCATTGACTAGGCCCAAAAAATTTAGCACAATGAAAGGATCCAACAGCGAATGCAAGTGGCCGCTGTCAAATCTCTAGTACCTACTTGTAAAATACTTAAAAAAAAACTACTTTAATTGTGAATCTATATATATAAAAAAGAATCCCAATTGCTTTTGCTCATAAATCACGCGTGAACGGCTGGAGCGATTTTGCAAAATTTTTATAACCAGCTGTACTAGACACAGGATATTATAGTTTTGTCCTTATAACGGTGGTTTGTAACAGTATTAAATAATCGAGATAGATCTAGACTTCCATATAGCAAAGTTCTTAGGATGAACAGAGGAATCGATTAAGACATGTCTGTCCTTCCGTCCGTCCGTAGACACGATAACTTGGGTAAAAATTGAGAAATTTAAATGAACTTTGGGACACAAGTTACTTTCCCGCCAAGATAGGCTGCTATTTAAAATGGACAAAGTCGAACGAGAACCACGTCCCTTTTTTCGATATCGAAAATTTCGAAAAACGCATAAAATAAGAGAATTCAATTATAAAAGCAACTATTATAATAAAAGTTGGTAGCTTTTTCGAATCGAACATTCTACTAATGATTTTACCAAATTTTTGGCATTAATATACACAGCTGGGTATTTAAAGTTCGGTTTCACCCGAACTTAGACTTTCTTACTGGTTTTTGTTATTGTCAGTAGAACGTTCTTATTAAAAAAAAAATTTAGAAAATAATGAGGGTCGTGAGATATCAAACAAAATGTTTACTTGGGTAGTCCTAGCACGCCTTTGTTCAATATTCAAATCAGAACTTTTCATATCAGTTTTACCTTACGATGCCTCAAACCGTTTCAGAGATATACACCAAAATGCGGAACAGGGGAGGTTTTCAAATGTGTTTTTAAGTCATGGGTAACAAACAAAAGGTATTGACATGTGTAATAATATAGGACTGTTTTAACTTCAGCATTTCTATTTCGTTAAAAGATATTTTTCCAAATGGGACGATAGTTAAAGCTGGCATCGAGATGGGAATGAGGTAGATAAGAAGGTAGTCGAGGTCGAGGAAAGGGGAAAAGCTTTCTTGAGGTGGAAGTATAGGTACAGGTAAAGATAAATCTAGACGAAGAAATTGTATTGAACGACAGTTTTTCAAATATGGATAAGCCATTTTTTCGCTAGGAAGAAGACAAGGGAGAGGCAGAACTTGATGAAGAGTTCATCTTCAATTCCATTCTCGCTTTATACTTTTGCAACATGATTTTGTTTTTGTTTCTTTGGTTTTTATAACAATAATAATAAGGTTTTCTTCACTTGACCATTTTTTTTTTGTTTTAATAGTGAAATTACTTTAGTTTCGAGTGTGAATAAAAAAAAACTTTAAAAAAAAACTTTAAAAATGGTGAGATAAAAAAATGTTAAACGAAAATAAAAGAATGGTGAAATAAATCGTTTTCTATTTGCACCCAAACAATGTAGATCAGAAAAGCTTATAGTAAAGAAAATCTAATTATTTTAAAGTAAATCAAATTATTTTCAGTAAAAATGGACGATTTATTTTAGTCATTATTTTATAACAGCTATATTGAGAAAATATCACAATGCGCGGCACGCGTGAAATTTTAATTTTTGCTACTATATATATGCTTGGTGGGGATGCCAATCCCGGGATCGTTGAATATGTTTTTCTTCTTAAATGTTAGGTGCCTACTTAAAATAATACTAAAAATTTAGTTTGTTTCAATCGCCTCATTAAAAAGAGAATCAATATAGAAAGACGAAGGGGACAATTGAAAGCACCAACGTGAAACAAAATACTAACATTATTTTATTTCCTAATAATTATGGCTTTCAGTTACTATTTCATATAATAAAACGTATTGTCGCTTAACTCGCTTTTGTCATGGGCCAGTTAGTCTTAAAGTGAATTCGGCCCTGCTCTTTACTATGCATTTTTAGGCGCGGTAGAGTGAATAAGCACAAAGCAAATACCTTCCAGTGATTGCAAAGTTAAAGCAACCGGACGAGGTCGATCAATGCAATATGTACATTCTTACAAGTTTTTATTAGACTGTTCAAAAAAAAAACGAATCTTTACTTGAAACCCCTGTCACGTTTCGCTGCGTCTCAAAACTTATTATCAGTTTATCCAATTTTAATCATTATCTTTCCCAAATCAGTTGAAATATGAAACTTATTCACATCGCTTATTGCAGCAATCATTATCACCTTTCGTTTGATAATCATATTGTACTAATATATTTTTGGGTCAGACTGGTCCACATATTGGTCGATAACTTCAAAACCGGCGGAGCGGTCGAAATAAGAGATGTCTTAAAATTTAAGTTCGACTTCTAGTTATACAACCGTGAAAGCGCGTATTATTCTATTTAGCAGTTTTTAAGTGATGCGCACCCAAACATAGTAACAGACTGACACAAATTTTTAAAACGGTTGCTTTGGATTATATTGGCTCAATTATAAACCGTTCTATCGATTCTGCTTGAATATCTGCTATGTTACAATTTTATTATATGCATAAAGTCTTTCTAAAATGCTCAAATATTTCGCTAGATTTTCTGTTTGATAATTCTTTTGACAACCTTAAAACTCAGAAATTAAAAATTTTCTGGACAACATTATTACGGCCTTATTTTCTGCCGAGGACTGATTTCCGGGTCAAGTAATATTTAAAATATTTTAGGAAAACGGTTTCAAAATGTCACTAACCTTCAGCAGCGGTGAACACCACCTCAAGTGTACCACAGTCGTGAAAAGCTTTTAAGGAAAAATTCACCTCCCTTAGTGTATGCCGTTCAGAGTCGACATAAAATATTTATTAAGAGAAGTGCGGCTAGGAATTTTTTTTCCAACATTGTATCTACTTTTTACCCTCAAATGAAATATTTTATAAGCTTTTAGAAAGAAATGAAATCTGAAAAGGGTCTAATGTTTATACATAAATTTTCACCAAGTGTCTTAAACAATTACAATTTATGATATTTTGCTAAAGGGACAACACTTAACAATTGGCAATGAATTACATACTTCATAGCAGTTACTATAGTGTGCACATGGAATATATATCGTCATATGATGGCACCTTCCGATTCAATTTCTGCAGTTACATACTCACTAAGTACATATATGTATCTGCTAAACCTTTACAGATAATAACAAAATGGGTATCAATGTCAAGTTGAGCAGCATTGAAATAATTTCGTTCTGAAGAGGAGAGTTGTTTTGTGATTACTGGCTTATCTAACAAACTCTTATCATTTTCACTTATTTACTCTGTTTACAACCGTAATTAGGGGTGTTGGCTGTCAATAATGAATGGAATCGATTGTTACACTATTAACTTGGCTAAAATGAATCAAGGAACGTGAGTGAGCAATCTGTAATAAATGAATGTGGTATTTTATCTATCACTATGTACGTATGTGAAAATACCATGAACTCACACCTGCTAGAATGCACTTGGTGACACACAGGGGCGGCGAAACGTCGTGAGCCCGGGTGGGTAGTTCGGCTGGTGGTTAGAGTATACCAGGTGAAGGAAATGGGTCGTCGATATATTTAAGAAGGTCAACGGGTTTCGAGAAAGGAACTTATTGTTCTTCGTATAAAAATTAGTATTTCATTGAAATTTGGAAAAATGTTCATATCTGCAGTGAAAACACAGCCATTCGCTGGGAATTCCGACAAATAAAATCATCCATAATTATTTCTACTAGAGTTCGCCCAGTGGTTGAAATTCAACCAATAAACTTTATTTTATTTTATTTTTTTGCTGTATCTTTTATCCGCCTTTTTTTCTTCCTTTCTATGTCGTTCCTTTCCTCTAACATATTTTTATTTTTTATTCTCTTATTTTATTTTTTCCTTTCCTCAAACTTTTTTTCCTATCCCTTCCCTTTTATTTTATTTCTTCCCCCTTCGCTTTTCTTACCTTTTCTTTAATTCCGTTTTCCTTCCCTTCCTTTCATTTCCTTAATTTTCCTTCCTTTCCTATCCTGTCCATTCCCTTCCCTTTCCTTCCTTTCCTTTCCTTTTCCTTTTCTTTCCTTTAATTTTCCTTCCTTTCAATTCTTTTCCTTTCCTCTATTTTCCTTTAATTTTCTTGGGTGTTAAAAACTCTTTATAAGTAATCATTTATTTTATTTTTGTATACCCTGTTTGTAGGTATCAGCAATGAATTTTACATATTTGCTCATATTTTACATTGCTTGTTTAATGTATCCAACAAAGCAACTTGTCGTGCTCTCAGGAGAGCAGCTGACACTGGGCATCGTAGCCAGTAATCAATACAATAACAACAACTAAAGCAAAAATGCATAACACAACAGAGTATCTATGGTGCGAATACTTATTTTTCATTGGTCCACTACCAACTCTTCGCACTCACAGTGAGAGCCGACCACACGAATAACACAGAAACATGCATGGCAAGTCTACTCACACTACTACGGCTCTTAATTTTTTCCTACAAAGCAACTCCTCGGCCATCCCTGTAAAAACGTTGGAGCATCAGAGTACTCCAACACTTATCCTCATTCATATAAAAAAGGTGGACCAATTTACATAGCGATGTCCGGTGATTGGATGACCTAATCCTATTCGCAGTACCATTTACTTTGCTTCTGAATAGTCTATAGAGCACGTACGTTGGAGTACTTTGAAAATGCTGCCAAAAGATTACTCTATAGAGTACTCTAGACAAAAGCGAGAAGGGAGTATGTGTTCTTCTGAGGACCACCTACTCCCGCTCTCGCTTTGCTGTTGAATACTCTATAGAGTAATCCCATGGGAGTATTTTGAGAGTACTCTCACGTAGGTGGTCTATAGAGTATTCAAAAGCAAAGAAACGGAGTACTCCGAGATGGATTAGGTGATCCAATCACCGGACATTGCCATGTAAATTGGACCACCTTTTTTATATGAATGGGGATATGTGTTTGAGTACTCTGATACTCCTTTAGGAGTATTCTATGGAGTATGAAACGGAGTATTTCCGTTTTTTGCAGGGATGCTCACGATTCAGCATAGTACACAAAAAGCAAGTACACACACACACAGCGTGTCTATAGTGTGAATAAGTGAATGTGTAGTGGTGTGACTTTTATGTAAAATTTTTTATATTAATATGATTTTTTAAATTTTTTTTATTTACGGATAAAAGTACACCTCAAAATTTCCTATCTATACATATATAATTTGTATACCTTAGAATTATAGTTTAGCAGAAAACGGTTCTACATTGCATTCATCTTGTCTATTTATATATAAGATATCACGCTTATCAACTGCATTTAGATAAGAATGCAATATTGCGACATGGTTAACACGTTTTTGGTGCATTGTCGAGCGCAAATAAGTTTTCACCCTATGCAAAAACCAAAAAGCTTCGCTCTTTGTAGCAAGACGATCCTGGTATCGTAACAAGTAGTCTGGCGGAGCGTACATATTCAGGTACAAGTCCTATGCACCATTCGTTTTGCACGCAAGAATTGTACAACATCTTTCAAAGATCCAGGATTTTTCGCTTTGCGTCGCATAATACATAGACCCATATCTTTATCGCTATTTAGTCTGAATTCGTCAAAATCACCCTTATAAAACTCTATGATTTTTGTCAGATCTACCGTCTCACTAACAATAAACTTTTCTAGTGTCTTTTAGAACTTCGCCGACTCAGTGTCAAATCTGCTGTTGAGGAAGTAAATAACTTGGTCGAAAATTTCATAATATATCTTTCGATCATAATTTGCAGGTGTTGTAAATGTATGATTTTCAACACTAAATTATAATGCGCTGATTGGTCGAAATTGAAATAGACTAAGCGCGCGCAAAAATCTTTCAAAATCGAAATAAGAATCATTTTCTGCTCGAATTTTCAGGTGGGTAATTACCCACCATCGGAAATTTCCGGTGGGTAGTATTACCCACCATACCCACATCTTCCGCCGCCCCTGGAGACACACCTCAGACTTCAGTCATATTCTAAATTTTACGACTCTTGATGGGTAAAACAGAAGGGATGTTTTATCTGACTAAAACTAGAAAAACCTTCAAACTATATCTTGTTTTAATTTGGTATGCATGTAAGGAACCTCATATCCGATCGCTATTTAAAATATGCAAAATCCGATGATATTCACTCCCACTTTTTATATACCGAATTTTTTGGACAACACAAAAAAATTATTATTTAGTACACAATACACTTATAATGACCAAATTTGGAGCGGAGATTGATATTGTGGCATTTAGTAAATGTTTGAAAACGGGCGTGGCACTGCCCGCTAAATTTCGAAGAGCTGTATCGAAACAGCTGTCGGTTTGTCCACCCTCCGTACGTTGTTGTTATTTTTCTTTCAAAAATTTATTCAATACATTTGACAAATATGTATTATTAATAATGGATAAAATCGATTAAAAACCACGCCCACTTAAAAATATTTTTAAAAAAACCATAGACGCATATAATTTAAAACTCTATTCATAGTTCAATTATTTTATATCACTTCTATTTTACTCCCAAAGTGTCATTCCCAGAAGAAATGCGAAAAAATAGGAATTGCTAAAAATTTAGTGACCCCCCCTTTAAAGTAGGTCGTTCCACAACAACTTTAGTTGCATACGTCTAACAAAAATTATTTTTTGTATTGGAATTTCTGAGCATGTTAGCACACGCTTTAATTAAAATCTTTACTTAACTTAAAAAGACTTTTAAAATGTTGGTCTATCATAGTCATATTAAACAAAGATTTTAGCTAAAATGAAAAGTAACAGGGTCCCCTTATGAAAAAAAATTAGGTCGGTTGGTGGTATGAAGAAATTTATTTTGTTTTGCAAGGTCACTTTGTGTCAGCTATTTAATTCACAATCCATAGCATATCTCTAGCAACACGCAAAAAAATCCAAACTCAAGTTTGGAGTAAGCGATGTCACAAACACAACCGTATACACAGCCCGTGATTTTAAAATTTTAATATGACATTTTCTTCATTTTAAAATTAAAACTCCGTTTTAGACATAAAATGTATCTTAAGCTGACTATGATTATGGGCCTATATTTCTGTAACCGTGTAAAATAAATTTGGCTGAAACAGACGTGTCGTAGCCCAGTTTATACCTAACAGACCTTTTTTTTACTAAAAATATGCAGCTGGGTATATAATAAAAAATATAATATATAAAATTACAGAGACTTGTAACGATACCTCGTTAAATACGAAACGTTGCTGCTGTTATTGTTCGGAGCAACATAGAAATATTGAAACATAATTAGGAGTGGTATGATTGGAACAGTTTCCAATGAGTAACAGAAGAGTAAGGATACTCTATGTACCAAAACTAATGGGCCCTTACGCAGGTACGAAACACGGGGCACACAAACGAAACCTGTTACGCTATATGTGTAACGAAATCGTATTGAAATGTATCTTTACATAAACGAACGTAGTAACGTTCCTCGTGAGCGTGAACTGTATAAACTGTTAGGTATAGAAATAATACTAGTAGTGTTCCCTGTGTACCGAAACTGTAATGTAACCATATACCGTTTAAGCTTTTCATTCCAAAATGGCTCGAAAAGCTTGAAAGAACACATCTTAAATAAACTTTTTAAGCTGTTGCGAAAATTCCACGTGATTTGTTTGAGTTTCCAGATAAAATCAAGTGCCACTATGCTGAACTAGACCTAATATGCTCAAATGTTCCTGGTTTTACAAGTTTCGTTACAAGTTTTGTTACTTTGCCGTTTCTAGACGTTTCGTTACCTATTAAGCGTTACTCGTTTTGTCTTGATATCCCGCGTTCCGGTTACATTGCTGTTCTTATGATCATTATCGTGGGCAGTTTCTGTAGACGGTTTGTTTTCACTGAAACTTTTTCTAGGAAATTGTTACTCGTTCTGATACAAAAGAGTATCGTTGCTCACAGTTTCGTTCCCAGTTCGGTATGCATTTCTGGTTTCTTATTTACTTGTAGAACAATAACGAAACAGAAACGCGTTTCAATTCACTGGAAAATTGTTAAGATAGATCTGCTTAAAGTGGGATGCCACAATAAATCACTACTACCCACCGTTATCGGCTTCACCTCAACTTCCTTACATGTTTTTTCATACTTTTTATACCTAGTTTTCTTTGATTTTGCCTTTTACTTTTACTTATTCCTGATAACGTTGTTGTGATTTGATTTATGAGCACTCCCTGTATCTTTTCCATGGTGTGTAATTTGAAATCTTCTGCGAAATAACTTTTTACTCATGTTTCAATTTGATTTTTTACATTCGAAAAATCTTTTACTATTTGCCTTAAGAGATATTCATTGGGATGCCTTTGATAATCGGCCACCCTATACGAGTCGTTTAAACTTCATTAATCTTCACAAACTTTCTAGTCGGAGGGAAATGCTTGGCATTGTTTTTATGATTAAATTGCTAAATGGTTCACTCTTGAGCCCGTTTCTACTAAGTGAAGTGAACTTCAATGTTCCGTCTCGTCCATCAAGGCATTTTAACCCACTTGTCTTGCCGAACCCATTTTGAATTAAAAGAGCCTTTTCGCCGTTTGTGTCAAGATTATAACTCTCTTTCTGGTATATTTGATAATTCGGACTCTCTACTTTACTTAGCTGATGAGGTTTTCTCTGTAGCTGAGCAGTTTTAGATCTCGACGATTAACAAACCAAAACCTTTCAACGACTCGGCACTAGTGAACAATTCGCTCGTTATGCGGATGCGCCCATCGATATGGTGGGTAATCCGTTTGGGTATTATTATCATTATTGTTATTATTAAAGTTATGTGATAAGGCACTTGCGAACCGGCTGATAGTATAGTCAGCCAACAAAATTTTTAAGCAGAGATTTAGTCAATAATGTGGTAATAGCACACTCTCTCCTACGTCCTGCTTTCTTATTCCAAATCCTACGACCTTCTATTCTTTCGCTTTATCTACCTATTTGTTAAGTTAATATATAATGTTAATCTTAAGCTTATTCTAATACCAAACACTGTAAAATAACTTAAGGTTGTGTGTTTGTTTAAATAAAATAAATAAATAAATATAAATTAAAATTTCCCTGACCAAACGAAAAAAAAAACTTTTTTTAGAGTTTTGTGAGATTTGTAAAAGTACATATATATTTTATAACCTAAAACTATGTGTTCAGATATACATTGGCGCCATTTCAATCTCATCAAATATTTACTATTTTAGAGTAAATTGTTTAATGTTTGTTAGCAGCATCTTATCGTCAGTAAAGCAAATTGTTTCTAGCACGTTATAAAACCTGAAAGGTTACTCGCGGCCAAGGTACGATTCATTCTAATGAGTTGTACGAGCTGCACTGCAATGCATAACTATCTCTACAAACGCTTGTCAGAGACAGACACTGCTAAATTAACTACATAAAACAAAGCAAAAGAAAAACAGAACCTCATGTGACTCCTATTAAGAAACAAATATGTCCATTGTTGTCGTTTAAAACAAACAAAACAGCTGTCTATTGACAAAACACCTGTGCGCATGCGCTACACCACAGCATAAACAAATAAAAGTGAATAAAAAAATAAATAATAATAAACGGTTGAAGAAATAAAATAAATACAAGTGAAAATCAAGCGCTTCAACCGTATTTAAAAAAATTTAAAAAGAAAAAGTGTAAACAGCTTATGACTGCCGCTTAAAATACATTTTTTTGAGAGTTTACAGGTTTTGGCTCTATGCCGACGATGTGCAAATAAAACCGTTAACTGCCGTTAACTAGAATGAAAACTAAACAATTTTTTATTTATATTTCGTTATAATTCTTTTTTCATATCTTCAAAACTAATTCAGATCTACATCATCTACTTTAAATAGAATTCGCTGCAGTTTGTAATTAATAAAAACCAATATTTTTAAATTTATGTTAATTAATAATAAGTGTTTGTGCGTTAACCTTACTGCTGTCAAAAATTTTGTAAACACCAAACTGTGATAGAAAATATAAAGAAAGCTAGAGACTAAAAAAACAGAAAGTATTAAACAGAAACAACAAAGCATCAGAAGTTTTTGTTAGAAAGTAAAAACAAAATTTATATAAAACAATAAACAAAGTTTTGAATATCATCGATATGCATACAAAACAC
Organism: Merzomyia westermanni; assembly: GCA_949987695.1. Classification (NCBI taxonomy): domain Eukaryota; kingdom Metazoa; phylum Arthropoda; class Insecta; order Diptera; family Tephritidae; genus Merzomyia; species Merzomyia westermanni. Next base: position 47,893,643 of record OX465290.1, read on the forward strand.
TTGTATACATCATCAACTTTACTGCTATTGCTGACTATCATCACCTTTTCCATATTTAACAACATTGAATGCATCGAAATTCCAGCACGTTTCATACAAAAACGCAGTGCTAATGCAGCTAACTCTGGCGTGAATGCAAGAGCGAGAGTGAGAAGAGAGAATGACAGTGCAAATGATGTGGTAAGTAGAATAATATGAAAGAAATTAGGCTCATACATTAGGGATGCCAATTTTTCTGTTTTAGCAATCGCGATTCAACAACAATTTAGGTTAAAAAAAACAGACCTGGTAAATAATGATTACCAACCGTAATGATTACCGGTTTGATTAATTATTTGCTTGAGAATCCATTTAATGATTAATTACCAATTACAATTCAGGTCAATTTTTAATGATTATTTTCCAATTAATTAAAAAAATAATCGAAAAAATCATAATTTTTTACGATGATTAAAAAAAATCGAAAATAATCAAAAAAAAAGTTGTTTTGATTACTTTTGATTATTTTTAATTTTTTTATTATATTGCACTTTTTTCAGTATTGTTGGAGAAGCAAATGAATATTCACATTAACAATACTAAAAAAATCAATAATTATTAAAAAAAAATCAAAAATTTTTTTTGAATTTTTTTGGGTTTTTAATTATCATAATCAATTAATAATTACCTTTCATGATCTAATTAATTGATTACTAATTACTAATCAAATTTAACAGGTCTGAAAAAAATTTATAAATTATTTAGGCAACTATCTTACCTTAAAATATATAACAAATAATTATATTTTAAATATGTTTTTTATTTAAAATGAAAGTTATTTCATAAATAACAAAAAATCAAAACATGTACCCACTTGTTTTTTCCAAATGTTTTCTATTTGTGAATCAGATTTTTCGAATTCTTAACAGATTTTTTATTAAATTTTTAAAACGGATCAACTGGGTAAACACCATTTTTTATACCTTTCAAGAACATGAAATGGTATTATAAATTTGGTCCGATGTTTGTAAGAATGAGAAGAAGAAGAGATAGACCCACCAATAAGTATACCGAAATGATCAGGGCGATGAGCTGAGTTGATTTAGCCATATCCGTCTGTCCGTCTGTCTGTTTGTAAGCAAACTAGTCCCTCAGTTTTTGAGATATCTTAATTAAATTTGGTATGGTATCGCCATTTTGCATGAGTTTAATCATTTGTCGGAATCAGCAAGATCGCAGCAATACAACGCATAGCTCCCATACAATCGATAGTTTGGATGAATGGGTTTTGGGCTATAAATTTTGCAATTAAAAATCTCATTGCTCGGTTTCACAACAGATGATTAAAGCCAACCTATGACGAGAATGAAAATATGCTGGCTGAAAAATAATCAAACACTGCGATTATGGACTATCCAGCTAGCTGTTTAAACACGGAGCCGAAGTCTTTGTTGATAATAATGTATCACTTCTTATGCAAAATGTGTGGTCAGTGTGGAACTTCAGTCTGTTCTTCCCAATCCACGCGGAAGCAAATTGCATCAACTGCCGGAGAATCAGTCTCATTACTATGTAATACAAGGTTCTATCTAATAAGTTTGGTTTCAGACCTGGAAGTTCAGCATCGACCAGTTCTTCATTATACGCCACTAATACTAACAGTTCCATCAGTATTGAGAAGACCTTGTTGTTGTTGTTGTTGTTGTTTGTAACGACAAAAGCGCTTCCCGAAGGTTTTGGGGGGGGGGTTATCGAAAGTGAACGCCCTTTGCGGGATCAGAACCTGGCACGTTCCGGTACTCCCTAACGGTACATGCCCGGCTGTTGCGGGAACGATGTGGTATAAAAAGTGCAACCTTCTAGGTCATGTCACCCCTCCTCGCGTGAGGAATGGTAAAGATGGGTAAAGAGAGGTGAGAGGCATCATATCCTTTGTGCATTTTGGTCGCCGACAGGTATGCTTACCTGGGCATATTCTAAACCCATAACCAACAGGGAGAGGGAAAAACTCACAGAACCATTGTAAACCAAGCGAAGCTTTAGTGAAAAAAATTCAATGAAAAATTACCCTTCAAACAAACGTTATTTTCAACTAAGTGGGCAAATGAAAAGTAAAGTTTTAGCGCTCTACAGTCCTCGGAGGTCTCAGCAAAAATTCATCTGCTTTGCAGGTGTCGTTCGGAGTAGGGCAAAAAGTCAATTTGTAGAAAAAAATTCCAAGCAGCACAGCGCAAATTGGAAGAAAGCCTCACAAAAATTTTTAGGAAGGTTTATGATGATATCAGGCCCTGTGCGCAAAAAAGACGTAAGAGCCAAAACGAAAATTTTACAGGAGAAGGTTTTTTTAATTTATTTCACATTCAATTTATGTATTACCATGAAATTAGGTGCAAAGCTTTTGTTTAGCCCAACCTATATAATGCAATCAATTTTATTTTTATATATGTAATATAAGCATAATTTTTGGCGCATACGTCTTTTTTGCCCTACCAAATCAGTCTACTTTTTGATAATTTGGCTGTTACGTCACAAATTTTCTTTAACGAAGGTTGTTTTTCTGCACTTTTCTTTTATTATTTCAAAATATTTGTCATTTTTAAAAAGCAGCGGGTACTGGTGGATTGCCTGACGAGCTGTTCAATCACAGGGGCGAGAAGCTGATAAAATGCATGCATCAGCTTCTATACAGAATTCGGAAGAATGAATGCATGGCTGAATCATTCTAAGTGCTCTTTGCCTGCTGTATAGTGCAGAAGGCTGGACGCTGACAACATCTGTTGATACGGTTCTGGGAGTATTCGAGAGAAATGGTCTTCGAAAGATTTATGGCCCTCTACGCGTTGGCAATGTCCAAAAAGATTTAATGATGAGGGGTATGCAAACATCGACATATTTCAACAAATTAAAGTACTGTCGGTCAAAATCGCCCAGGCGGTTAGATGACCATTTAAAGAAAGAAAGTACTGTGACTTCTCTTTCTCTTTATGGCGCGATATACAACCGGTATATCATCATAAACCTCCTAAGAGATTTTTGCGCCAAGCTTCTCTTCCAATTTGTGGTGTGCCGATTTGAATTTTCCCTACAAATTGGTGGGACCTACAGTTTTTTGCCGACTCCGAACGGCATCTACAAAGGAGACGAATTTTTGCTGAGAAGCCTGTCATGGCAGAAATACACTCGGAGAGTTTGCCAAACCACTGCCGAGGGGCGACCCCGTTTTGAAAAACTTTTTTCAAATCACTTTTTGATGTTACCTGTACCAGGGCTCGAACCATGGACCTTCGGTGTGGTAGGCCGGCAACACTACCTCCACACCACGGCGGCCGTACTGTGACTTATTTATATAATATTGGTACACGAATTTCTCTAATCAATATATTTTCTTGTTTATTTTAACAATATCAATTTGGAAATAATATATCAATAGAGAAAAATTACAACGATATGCTCAGCGATGGTATGGGATGATGTATTTCGAAGTCCCCAAATTCCCATGATATCCTTTCTCGGACTCTGGGATGCGTACTCAAGGACCTGCCGCTGTTAGAACTAATACTGTAACAACTCAGCTATGATGCCCTGTAGTGTCACGATGCAATTTTCCTCTAAAGTGCCATTTTTGCATTATTCCTTTACATTTTTTGGTACATATGTTTTCTAAGTGAATATTTTTAGGCGTGTTCAGAAAAGGTTTTAGAGACAGCATGGCTTTTCTATTGCATATTAACACTCTGCATCAATTATAATTGAGGTGATTTATTTTGCTGTGTTGATCTTCCGACAGGGTAGTAAGCTGATTTTTGTTTTAACGATTTTCCGTCATCCCTTGTCAAGTTTGGTTTTGTGACAAACCGGTTTCGGCGTTCTGCCATTTTCAATGCCTAGTTGCGTTCTAATTGAGGTAATTTTTGTTGAAGCAGTGAATATCTAAACGGTTCTACGTACACACCTATAAAAATATTCGACTTTCATTGAGTTAACACAGATACTGGGTATACTCTCCGTAACAATGATATGTTTAGTACCAAGCTCCATCATTTAATTGATTGTGAAGTTATTATTTGTCCATTAATATGTGGGTCCCACGCCCATTTCCAAAAATTTGCAGAAAGCAATAAGAGGACGAAAAGGTCAATGTATTTCCCCAATTTTAGCATTCTATCTGCATAAGTCAATGAGATATAGCATAGCTCTGTATTGCTACCTAATTTCCAGTAAACTTTTATGAACTTTTATGGGCTCAGGGTCGAAAAGCGCTTATATTCAGTGGGTGTACTTTTCCCAACAATCATTATTCTAGCGTAAATTGTTTTCAGTTTATTAACACTCGAAATTTGAAAATTTGCTTATTCATATGTGGGCGGTGCCATATTCCATTTTTTTTTTTAAATCCTTAATAGAATGATAAAGTTAGTATACTCGTATGTACCGAATACCATTTTAACTGTTTTTTATAATGAAATATCGTATTTTATCATTAATTTGAAAAGGAAAAAAAGACGTAACAGCCACTTTGCGCTCACTAAAATTGTGAATAAAAAACCCCATGTACTTACGTCTAGATTGCTTTTGCTCTAAGTTCATACCGGTACGTTTCACAGCTACGAAACTTTGGGAGGTTATGTGTGTGTTAATAAGTGATCGATTTTCATCAAAAAGCTAAAATCGAAAATCATGGCTCTTACGTCTTTCTTGCGCATAGGGCTCGATATATCTTAATCATTTTCGTACAGGGTATATTTATACTTAAATGCGTGCTAACGCCTTCAAAATCTGTATAGGCCTATAAATAATTATAAAGTAAATCTGCATTATCAAGTTCATTGATTAAGTGTTTGCTTATCATTAATAAGATTACTGCGTAATTAACTTTTAATTAAATTTTTCTGTATTTACTTTTACCTGCCTTCGAAAAAATAATATATCCAGACGTAAGACAAATTTTGCTATTTGCTCAATATTTGCGACAAGAATTTAATTAGCTCAACTCAAACTTTTTTATTAAATTTACTATTAAATTTACTTTCCTTACGTCAATTGAAAAGCTAATAGCAAATAAAGAAAAGACCACAAATAAATAACAAGTGTCTGTATGTGGAATAAACAATGGCCTCTGAAACTGAAAGCGTTTAAACGTCGAAACAGCTCTTAATTGGCGCTTTGAAGTTTCAGCACGTATTTGTTGACTTTTGAAAAGCAGTAACTTCCGTTCATGATTCATAGTTAGATAAAAAGTTTATATAGTAGAATAGAATATTTTTTTTAAACAGTTGTATAAATTTTGTGAGAAATGTGTACCTTTATGTACAGCTGTGTTCAATATAATAGTAGTGAAAGTAAAATGGATATTGTTTGACGAAATAAAAATCTGTGATTTTAATAATTTTCTTTTAAAATATAGCAAATTCCATAACAGAAACCACATAAAAAGAAATTTCAAAGTTTACACAAAGTTTAGATAAGTTTATTAAACTTTAAAAAATGGACATCAAAATCTTCAAACTTTTTGGCAGAATTTCTAAACAAATTTTAAGTACGCAGTTTTGTATACCAATAAATTTGAGTACAAAATTTTTCAAAAATTTCCTGAATTTTCCGAATTTTTTTTTTTTTGTCAACGGTGTTGAGTGATTTTTTCCAAACAGAGTAATTAATTTGTATGGAAAAAAATACCTAACATCCTTGTAAAAAAAAATTCTAAAAATTTAGGGGAAATTTTAAAGTACTTCTAACTTGCACATTGTTATGCTTAAATTGCATGAACTATAAAACTGCGTACTAAAAAATTTTCTAAAAATTCTTCTCAAAAATATTCAAATTTTGATTTTTTTTTAAAGTTTAATTAACTTTCCTGAACTTTGTGTAAACTTCGAAATTTCTTTAAATGAAAATTATCAAAAACACAGATTCTTTTTATTTCGTCTAACGATATCCAATTTAATTTCACTACTATTATTTTGAACACAACTGTATATTGCCTTATTTGAAAAAAAAAAACAATTGCTTTAGGTTTTATTTGTCAAAAAAAAATTTTATAGGATCAGAGTTGATTTATTTTCGAAGTTTTCAAGAAATTTATACGGGCTAGTTGAGACGGCTTCTTTAAAATATTTATTGCATGATTCCCGCTTATCTTTCGTATCGAAATGGAAATAACAACTGTATAGTTAGGTTGGTATAGGTTAGAAGAGACCGGGTAACTCCCATTTTACTGAAATTGTGCTGACAACCGATTAACTATATTCTGAAGTGAATATGCTTATAGATATAGCGGAGATTTCACTAATATTTACCTATAATAAAATTTTAACAAGCCCATGTCTCTTCACTATAGACATTATACACATACCAGGGGTATTTGCTAGGGCAACGAAGCCAAAATAACAGTTTTAGGAATTTTTGTCTGTATATTTGTTCGCGCATCAACCAAAAAGCGCTACATAGAATTGCAAGTAGTTTTCATCAGTGAATTGCTTGGTGCCCAATATAAAGTTAAGTATCCATTTTAGTGCACAGAAGTATTTTGTTCACGCGGTACACATTGCTGGCAATAAAAGTTGACTTACAATATGTTTATACAATAACAAAATAATGAAATAGGAAATGCAAATGGGTAGATTTAATTAGAACAACAGAAGTCAACGGAAAAATTCTTTTAACTCTGGCGAAGCCTCACACCACCACGGCTATTGGGTTCCATACAAAAAAAATATTTTCAACTTAAAAAAAATTTTATTAGCATTCCTGCAAATAAATGAAGAGCTTAATTCGTGACAAATTCAAAAAGATCTATATAAATCAAAGTAAACACATTTCGAGTATGGAATTCTTACACGTAGATAGGTAAATACTTTTAGCTAAAAGTTTTTTTTTTAATTTGTTCCATCAATATCAAGTTGTATATAGATTTGCAACACGTTTGAGCACTTGTATTTTAATTTATTTTAATGGCCGATGTTTAACTTCAAATAGCGATGCTCCTATCATCAGTATCCTAGATGATATTTTAGTTCGCCATCTTCTGTGGACATCCGAGACAGAAGTCGCTTTGGGTTTCAATTTAAAGGAAAGGGAGCCATACTGAGTGTACCACTACGCGACCTCGGGGAACTAAGCTGAGACACCATAAATCATGGAAAAATCTGGCTATTGCCGTTAAGATCTCTAGGCAAATGTTAGAGTCCATTTTCGTGCTACATCCACATTGGCTCCCTTGCTAGTATGTGGCTGCTTTTGCGACTGTATCTGGTAACTTTTCTAGTTTAGCAATTTGTCCAGGGAGACGATCACTCCGATGGAAAGACCAAAGGGATACCGATTTGCAATCTCATGCTGTTTCCAATTGGCGCTAGTTGACAGAGAGAAGAAACGACTGGCGTGCTGTGTTGGACGCCCAAAATCTTTATGACGGTTAAGCGCTATTTAAAGTGAAGCCAATTTCTGCGAAACGAAAACAAAAACAAAAACTATTTTTTTTTCTTGGAACATTTAAAGTCCTTCCTGTTATGCAATTATGACCTTGACATGCTTGGCACTCAAACTGAGGCCTAAAGCTCTCTCATTGAAATATTCACTCAGCGTAATTTGAAAACTATAGGTCCCATAAGCAGCGTGGGGAACTAGCTGGGGGTCTTTTGCCAAATCAGGTACAAGGAAAAATAAATACTTCAACTTATTGGGACCCTTCCCTTGTGTCAGTTCCAGGTGTTTACTAATAAAAAGCTAGAAGTGGACTTACTGGGAATAAATATTTGAATATATATTTTTATTAGAGGTGTCAATTTATTTGACGCTTGACGAATATCTTGTTTGAGTGATTCCTTGCAAGGCTCTTTCCAAGCCTTGCTGAGTCATTCGTGAACTCAATCGACTAGCAATGTTCTTGGCAGAATTTTGTTTTTGCACTTTTTACGGTTTTTATATTCTCTTAGGGATGTTCTTTATTCCTGAAAGTCCTTCCTTAATTAGCAGTCATTCAAAACCTTTCTCAGATTTGACCTAAAGTCGCAACTTTATAGGCTACATGAAAAGTTTTTTTAGAGACCGAACTCGATCGTCCAGACAATCGGGTGATTGTATGAATATTTTGTTTCTACTGAGCCTATTACCGACCATACGGTTGTCTCATCTCCCTATCCCACTCTATGCCAAAGAGAATCATTCAATGATCGAAAAGGGATAAACGTTTTGACACTTCCCAGTTCCTTACTAAAAGTTTCTGGGAATCACACACCATTGTAATATCAAGGACTTCTTTTCACCCTTCGAAGTTCTCTAAACCCGGGAGAGTTGCCCCTGTGACATATACAGAGATTGTTCGATAGTAAAAAGTCCAAAAGAGACACAAGCGATCGTTTATATCGCTGCTGCCCTACATCGAGTGTCTCGACCACGAGGAACCCCATTATTGCTAAGTTCGAAATTCGTATTAACTCAGTCGAATATAGAAAAAATGAATGGAATACTTTCGATATTGGATGTAGTATACCTACGGGATTTGCATCCCTAATATCTATACTCAACTTGTAATACAGTAATTGTTTACGAAAAATTACACCTCAATATTAAACAGACAAAGTGAGTAATAAGAAACGTTTAGGATGGAAATTGTAAAAACTGTAAATTGTTATTTACAAAAGCAACCGTTTGAGGTAGTAGCTTACACTTCGGTCTTAGCTCCTCAAAAAACAAATTCACATTTCTATATGTAGATAAGTAAATTCATATAACAAATGCAATTAGCTGCCAACACTTAGCATGCATCTGTTGGCGGTGTTGGTTCCGTATCTTTATTAGAAAGTTTTCTCCGAATATCGGTAGGATCCTTTTTCATTTGAACAAATAAATAAAAAAACTGTGCTGATGAGTCTAAACTGGAGGACGAAGGAAATGAAAATAACGAAACAATTGCCCAAATGAGAAGTAATCTCTCCAAAACGCACTCATGGAATTTCTTTCTTGCCTCGTTCATCGCATTTACTGTAGAGTACTGCTGCCAGTATTTACAAGAACATCAACCATCCAGGCAGCTGTATCATCCTATTAAGGACCCTGACATTCCAAATAAATGCCTATAAACCATAGTCTTTAAAGCGTCAGCCAGATTTCAGGATCGAGAATGCAAGAGTCGCGATTATGCATAGCCGTCACATCTTATTACACAACTTTCAGCACATAAATAATATGACGAATGCTCGCACTCAATTAACTAATTTTTTTTTAAGCATACGAGCGTTTGGTTCTGTCTATATGTAGTTAGTAGCACGTGCAAAATCGGCCTATATCCTTGGATACCCTTTAATTAAATAATCAACTACTCACTGAGTAACAAACTGGTTGTTTGGCGCCTAGAACAAAAGCTGCCGTTACATACAACCTTACGATCCATCCTCGATATGGGAGACTATCCATTATGGGCCTACATATCGGACGATCGATATCGGAGACTATCCATTATGGACCTACATAGCAATTGAGACACAAATGGCACGTGTTTTTCAAATGTATACTAATTTCATTATGATGATATTATGACATTTTAATTAATAGAGATCTTAGTCAAGAATTTTAAGTTTTAAATGACAATAGCAATAAAAATATTAAGAGTATATTTAAAAAATTAACTTATAAAAATTATTTAAATATATTTTTTATGTCAATAAGTCGCAACTAACTTTGTGGTCTAAACAATTTCTTCCATAAGTTTGTCGGACTCATTTGCATTTGAATTCTGGTTTAGATCGTTTTAAAAATTCAGTTCTCCGACAACTCCAATTATCGAGCGCCCACTGTATTTAAAGACCTTGCATTCGGCATTTCTTGGGAATGTCACAATGACTCAAGTGTGCGAAAATATGCGGACTTTGAGTAAATTGATTTGTGCGCCGGTAGCAAATTTATGGAAAAAATGCGTCAAGATCAACAAACGCTGGCGGTGAGTGTATCATTACAATAACAAAACACTGTAATTGAGAAGCGTACGTCAGTAAATCAGGGTTCCAAAATAAGTGTTAGCACACAAATTATTTAGGAAAACAAAAATTGGAAAACTATTTAAAGCTAAAAATAAAAAAGCTTTTTTGCCGAAAATTAATTTTATGAACTTTTATAAAATGTTTTTTTTTTTTTGAATATAAATTTACTTTGATAATTATTACAAAATAAAATAAATTTTTTTTCAACCAAAATTGTTTGGGGTTGTTTGTTATTTTCCCCATAAAATCTTTTTTTAAGCAGAAGCCATGGACATTTGTGTGATAACAGACCTTATTACTAACTTCATTTTTTTCTACTCCGACTTTAGCTTTTAATGCTTATTGCCACACAATTGTTATATCCAGAGTAATTATAGAACTCTGAAATGTACATAACCTCATAATTATAATAACAATAGTACAAACTTGTCAAATGTCAATATACGTAAACATACAGAGTTTCGACAATAAATAACAATAATAAAAAACGAATTAAATTAGATTATTATAATTAATTTGTATAATCACATAAATCAGCAGCAACTTTATAAACTATACATTTGTATATGCATACTAAATATCTCCATTGATACAGATACGTACATTAGACTGGGTCGGTCTCCATACAAAAAAAAAAGTTGCAAAAGTCCGCCGCTTAATTTGAAGCTTATGTTGAGAGGGTGTCGAAACAATTTGTTTTTTATCCTCGAAAAACAGGCAAAATAGTTTTTTCATTGTTACTTTGCTATTTGACATCCGATTTCAAAAATAGATATGTCTAAATGTTAGTCCTGAGTAGCTTTATATTTCCTTTTCATGTCATTTTCATACAGTTCAAAAAACAAAAAAATATTCTTTTTGTTCACCAATCTAAAGCGCCTTAAAATTCAAGGCAATGTTGTTTGACTTAGTTTATAAACACAGTAGTGATAGAAGTTTTCAATATTTAAGAACTCCTCTGGACTAAAATTTAGACATATTATTTTTTAAATCGGATATCAAATTAACAATAAAAAACCATTTGGGCTGTTGTCCAAGGATCAAAAATAAAAAAATTTTTTTCCGAAACCATTTTTTCCCTTTTCGACCCGGTCAAATATACTTATGCATATGTATATGTTTATAGGTATGAGCTATACGTACGCATTTCCATAATTGCAAAATTTAATTAACTTGGCTTATGCAGTACATAAACTATAAATATTGTAAGTTGTATGTAAAGGGTGTTTTTTTAGGGGTATAGAACTTCGAATTGAAATAAAACACAAGAAAATCGTTTTAAGGTCCATCAATTTGGCTTTATTGGAAGGATAATTTTATGCCATTAATGCTTAAATATGATTTCGGGCATGTGGCCGCCGCGGCTGGCTCGAATAAAGCCAATTCCACAGGTCCAATTTTCAACCACTTTTTCGAGCATATGGGGCCGTATGTCGGCAATAACGCCACGAATGTTGGCTTCCAATTCCCCTAACGTTTCTGGTTTGTTGGTGTAGACGAGCGACTTCACATATCCCCAAAGAAAATAATCCAATGGTGTCAAATCACACGACCTTGGTGGCCAATTGATAGGTCCATTCCGCGAAATTATGCGCTCATCGAATGTTTCCTTCAATAAATCGATTGTGACGTGCGCTGTGTGGCATGTAGCGCCGTCTTGTTGGAACCACAACTCATCCACATTCATGCCATCCAATTCGGGAACAAAATAGTCGATTATCATGGCTCTATACCGGTCTCCATTAACGGTAGCTGCCTCTCCAGCATTATTGCGGAAGAAGTATGGCCCAATGACTCCACCAGCCCATAGAGCACACCAAACAGCCAGTTTTTGTGGATGTAATGGCGTTTCAAGGGTCTCATGTGGATTCTCTTCACTCCAAATGCGGCAATTTTGCTTGTTGACGTAGCCATTCAACCAAAAATGAGCCTCATCACTGAACAAAATTTTGCGATAAAAATCAGCATCGAAATCAATCTCATTTTCGGCCCATACACCAAAATCACGACGCATTGCATGGTCTCGCGGCTTTAATTCTTGCACAAGCTGGATCTTGTAAGGTCGCAAGCCAAGATCTTTGCGCAAAATCTTCCATAAAGTTGATGGACAAAGCTCCAATTGCTGTGCACGGTGGCGAATCGATTCATTCGGGTCCTCTTCAACACTTTGCTCTACAGCGGCAATTGTTTCTTCGGTGCGCACTGTTCGACGTCTCTGCGGATGCGTATTATCACATAGAGTAAACGTAGTGCGAAAACGATCCATGGTTAACCGAATTAATTGCTCTGATGGACGATTATGTCGACCATAAAATGGACGGAGCTCACGGTAAACTTCGCGAACTGAACCATTATTTTCGAAATAAATTTGCACGATTTGCAAGCGTTGTTCTTTTGTCAACCTGTTCATGATGAAATGGCAAACCAAGCTGAACATAAATGACATTAGAGTTGCCAGATTTGACCACAAAATGCCAGTTTTATCTCTATTCGAAAAACAAACCTGTAAAAAAAACACCCTGTATATGCATGTTATTGATTTAAAAGTCAGTATAAAATGGGATTTTACACCTTGCGGTGATATTCATGATAGTAGGTAGGTACTAAATTAAAATTAAACTAACGATAATTGTAATTGATATAAACGGGTAATCATACAAAGCCTTTAATTATACCAATAATTTGTAGCGTTTTACCTCACAGAAGATCTAGGCCGAGCTTCTTTTTCAATTTATGGTGTTGTTTTTAACTTTTCCCAGAGGCATCTGCTTGGACTCATGAATTTTGCTAAGAAGTTTTCATGGCAGAAATACACTAAAGGCCACCACGTCTCGAAAAAGAGTTTTCCAAAATATAGTTGATGTTACCTACCTGTCTCGAGATTTAAACTTGGCTTCTTAGGTATGTTAGGCCAGCACAATGCCACAATTGCGAAATTTATTGTTCTTGTTGTCAAGTTTCACTCAGTTTGTCAACTTATTATTTTCATAATAATTACATGGAATAATTTCAATATTAGTAATACGAATTGAAAGCCTAAAAAGCAGAAATAGTCACGGTAATTGCTCTTATCAAAAATATTTAAAATGTAACTTCCTTATTTGTTAACTTTAAAATAATAGTTAAGTAGGTGTTAGTCTCACTGTTTTTTTGGTGTTCTCTCATGATTCAGTATTTGCGTTAAGAAAAATATTGAGCTCAACTGTCTGAAATAGACCCAAGTTTTAAATACAACATGCACCGTTAAAAATGTGAGCCTTTATTCGAAACTGTTTGGACTACAAAGATAACCAAAAATTATTTCCGTTACAATTTAAACTATTCTAGTTTCGGAAAAATTAGTTGCTGAAAATTGATTTTAATCGCACCCAGAACTGTCGTAGCAGTATAGTTTTGAGATTTTCATTTCATTTCGTTTATTTTAGCCAATGGTAACAAAACCTTACAGACTAGATATACAAAGTTTTTACAGATAAATACTTTAGACTATGGCTTAAAAGAAATTTGATTCAAGTTAAGATAAGAACTAGAGAGCCCGGCAGACTTTGCACTGCTCAGAAATTTACCTGCATGGATATAAAAATATTGCCTATCAATATCCCTATCACTATTCTTACCCCTTTCGCTACTTTATTCCTATCTCGACCTTCTCCTTCATATAAAAGATCTCTATAGCAACTATTACAAAGCACGTAGAAATTGTTGCGGAGTAATATTAATTAAGGCGTCACGCCTCCTTTTCCTCCTACCGACCTTTTTTTCCTGACGTCATACTACTCTGAGCCTAATTTCAATATCCTACCATGAATAGTCTCTAAAATATGCAGTATTAAAACTTTGATTTGTATGGGAGGTGCCAAGGCCACTTCTCCCTTTCTTTTTTTTCTTGATATGTTGAGATTGACCTCATACAACTCTGTACCAGTTTTCAGTAATCTGCCACGAATAATTCCAGAGATATGTAGTACCAAAAATGACACTTGTATGTTAGGTGCCCAGCCCACTTCTCCCTTCCTCCCCTTTTTTCTTGAGCTGTCAAAGATTGGTCTCCTATAACCCATTAGCAATTTTCAATATTCTAGAATGAATACTTCTGAAGATATGCAGTACGGAAAATCTCATTCGTATGGAAGGTGCCACGCCCACATCATCGTGTGGTCGAATTATGAATCTAAGCTATCCTCCAGCCCACTTGAGCACACAAAAAAAAATGTTATCAATATCGGACCAAACGTTTAGAAAGAGTTCAGTGCCAATGGACGCTCAGCAGATTTTTATATATAAAGACAGATATCTAGGATGGGCAACATCTAGATCGAGACTTGTGAAAATTCTATTTAGTTCAATAAACAAAGTGGTAATGGTGAAGATTTTAGACTTTTTATTCATTTAGTTTTAAAATCAAAGCCGAAATAAATTAGAATTTAGAGTTTGTAATTCAAAGATTTGCGATTTACTACAAAAACGTTTAAAAATTCCGTAAGCCGATAATTTTCTATTAAATTTAAGCCCACATTTTTCACCGTGTGCAATTAGTGAGTAAAAGTTGAACTAAGCATTATATTTGTCTATTTATTTCAGATACCTATGGATTTCTACAAAGAGCTTGATAATGTGACAGATGTTCAAGAGTTCATAGAACGATTCGTGGACAAAGAAACTATTGATCCCAAATTAGGACTACAAGGTAAGATAGATTCAAGTTGCATGTCATTAAGTGGTCTGCTACACTAACTATCATAAAGCATGCTTAGAAGGTAATTTATGTCCTAAAAAATCGAAATCTTTGATATACAGGGTGGCTGATGAAAGCCGCTACCAAAAAAAAATTTAATAACTTTTTTTCTATTTAATGAATCTGGTTAATTTTTATTTTATTTTGCAGATTGACTTTTACATTTAACAAAAATGGATAACTGGGACACTGAAACAAGAATTTGGATTGTCCGCCGCTATCACGCACTGGAGTCCGTAGTTTCGGTTCAAAGAGAGTATAGGCGCACGTTTGCTGGCAATCCTCCGAGCAGATGGACCATAATAAGACTTGTAAACAATTTTGCCGAGCATAGGACAGTCAACAGAAGACCTTACCATCGAAACCCTTCAGTTCGAACGGAGGAAACAATCGCTGCTGTAGCTGCTGCCATACAAAACAATCCACGTGTTTCGACAAGAAGCTTATCTGCTCAAATGGGTGTAAGCACACAGTCATTACAGTCAATTATGCACAAAGATTTGGACTTATTCCCATATAAAATTCAAATGGCCAACAAACTGAATGCTGCAGACTTGCCGATTCGCTTGGAATTTTGCCAGAAGATGCTTCAAATGGTGGAAGAGGATGGAAACATGTTGAACTGTCTTTTCATGTCTGACGAGGCCCATTTCGATTTAAACGGCAACATAAACAAACAAAATTGTCGAATATGGAGTGCTTCCAACCCACAGATACTCCATGAGACGGAATTGCATCCACTTCGTGTCACAGTGTGGTGTGCAGTTTCATCACGCTGCATTGTCGGGCCCTACTTCTTCGAAGAAAACGGTCACACCGTTACGGTTACTGGAGACCGTTACTTGAGCATGTTGAGAGAGTTTTTCTATCCAGAATTACGCCGAATGAGAATTTTTTTCAACTCTGTGTGGTTTCACCAAGATGGTGCAGCTCCTCATATAGCCCAACCTGTTATGACAGAATTGCGACGAAAATTTCCCAATAAGCTGATATCCAGAAACTCCACATTCCGTTGGCCACCCAGGTCGCCTGACCTTACTGCACCTGACTTTTTCTTGTGGGGTTATTGCAAACAGGAAGTCTTCAAAGCAAAACCAACAAATTTGAATGAACTAAGGCAATCCATTCGAGAAACAATTGCGGCTATTCCTGTCTCAACTCTCCAAGCAGTAATGAACAACTTTTTGGTAAGATGCCGCACATGCATCGACGAGCAGGGGGGGGCATTTAAATTCCATTATTTTTAAAACTAGTTAAGCTATATTTAATAAAATTTAATGAGCTTTAACATGAATAAAAGAAAAATGAATTCCATACACTGAAAAAAAAATTATTTCAGTTTCTTAATGTAGCAAAATTCATCAGCCACCCTGTATACCAACATTTTCTCATGTTATGTGTTATACAGAGGGACTGTTGAGAGTTAACTTTGATTTTCATGAGCTCCTAAATTTATTATGACTATAGTACTAATCTCTGCATATCAATAAAAGCTTTCATATGACTTTGTCTAGGTCAGTAATTCGATTTCTCTCTAAATATTATGTTTTGAATATTGGCCTCAACACAATTACTGAATTAATCGATGTGGGTGTGCTTTTTGACTCTGGTTACACTTTGCCTAACCATGTCCATCTTAGCCTTTTTGGAGCATTATGCCAAAGGTTTCAAAGATCCCTACACTCGGAAGTTGCTGTAGAATGCCTTCGCGCGATTTTAATTGGAGTATGCCTCCATAATCTGGAAGCCAACGTTCTTTAAGAGTGGAAAGAGTAGAGAGTTGTTTTATGATGCTTGCTCTGCAGTCACTTCATTTTAGTGAGCCTGTCCCGTCTTACCCTGACCGGTGTATGCTCATAGCTGAAAGTTCACTAACTAGTAGAAGGTATATTCAATCCATTATTTTTATTTATGACACAATCAGCGGTTCCATCGATTTTTTGGATCTTCTTGGGTTCATGGACTTTAATGACCCAATTAGAACGTTCAGGTCTAACTTATAATTCGAGATGTAGCTATTATAAATTTGCCCATTTAACTAGGGTTTTAACTGTTTGTTTTTGTCTAAGATTACGACTCATCATATTTTGTTTTATTTTATATTTTATATATTATTATTTAGTTTTAGTGTGAATTTAATTTTTAAATCTAGTCTGTAACGTTTTTGTGACCATAGTTTTAACCCTAGACAAGTAATCTTCGTCGATTCTAAAAGACTAAAGAAAATATATCAGAATTGTTCCAAAATAATAAAAACTTTTTTATTTCGAGGATTAAAAACTGGTACACATATGCGTACAAAAAATAAAATTTAAAATGAAATAACTATATTAGAGATAAGTGTTTTAAAGAATGTTCGTCGAATCGACGAATGGTTAGGTTTTATAGGGAGTGAGCGAAGGTTAGCTTCCTAGGGTTAAATAAATGAAATAAAAAGAAATGTAATTGAATAAGATCCCTGTAAAAAATCGTGTGACTAATCTCTAAAGAGAGCGATCCCCGATTTATCACTGTATTCTACAGTTGGCTATGATTCATTATACATAACTAAACATTTATTTGTGTAGCATGCTTATAAGGGTGTAAGTCAATTTCAGTTTTAGTAGCATACTTAGAGGAGTTAAAAGTACCCGTTTGGGTAGAAAGTAACTTAGTCCTTTCATACCCGTTCGGGTATAAATGGGTACAATTAGTCTCTCTATAGGACATGCTCGAACCAAAGTGAACAGTTCAACCCATACAAAATGATCAAAACTGGCATTAGTCGCATCCTCCCTTGCGACTCATCCCGTATGCATCCTAGACTAATCGCATTTTTTGCAGGGATAGAACAAATGGCAGACCAGAGAGTGAAACTGAACATCCTTTTGGAATATACAGGGTCTTCTTATACCTGTACATAAAGCTACTATACAAAATAATACTTAAACATTTGGTACTATTCTTAGGTTATAATAACATTAATTACAGTTTCGGATATAACACATCATGTTCCTTTATATTTCCCAGAAAGTGAGGATAAATATATATATGTCTTCTCTACGTCAGTGCTCAGCCCAACGTCATTGTTTTATGACGGAAACATTATGTACACATATCGTTTATGTAGGAAATGAGAACTGAAATACTTTGTAAAATTTATACTTTAATATATTAATTGTTATAAAAGCAACAATGAAGGCAGGTTTAGTATTATAAGAAAATTTTTCAATGTTTAATACAAGGCGAATTTATACCAGCTGATATCACGGCGAATTTGTTGCTGTATACACACATACTTCATGTGTTTTGTTTTTCCTTTGGCGGCTTCTCCTGTCAGATTGCATGGAATTTTTTTATTTTGACAGAAGAAGCCACTGCTCATATGTTCTCACGAGATCACCTGTAAGTGAATTCGCCTTGGTTTAATAAATGAAAATGAATTGATTCGAGAAATCCGAAGACCGAAGAATACAATTCATTCAATTAAATTGTTAAACGAGATTCGAGTCCTGAACCTACAAATATTGTTTGTCCGGCGCCACCTTGAATTGATTCAAAAAGAGTTAGGATAAGCAGCCAGCGTAAAATAGGGCTTTAGTAAGCACCGATGCCAAACCATGTATATGTTAGGGTATTGTGAGAGACTTGCCATTTTTGTTCGTCGTGAGAGGAGTTTATTTTTTTATTGGCTAGACTAAAGCAGCTATTATACTTACCGTCAATAAATTTTGCATGGAAACGATTACCCAACACTTGCATGTAGTTAACTTTTATTACAAGTCTATTGACTTTTGATGTTCTATGTAAGTTCTAAGCGTCGTTTTTGTTTTTGGGATTTTATTTGTGATTTCTTAGTTAATTTTAACACTTTTTTAGCGTGTCGACATTTATATGAAGTAAAATACTACCGACTATTTTTTTTAATTTCGGGGATATTTAAATATGCTTCAATCCGCCTTAGCTATGTAAGTATTAGCCCGTTAGAATTAAGTTCACGTCAAATTACAAAATTTTGTTAACCATTAAATTATTAATAGAACCTGAATTTGTCACATGTTCAACAAAAACCCCACATATATACATACTAGGAATATTAAGTTGTTAGCTTTAGCGAGCGCAATGAGACAGATTAGTTTGTTCTAATTGATTTAGGAATCAAATCACATTACCAATGACATTGGCACGCTCAACACGGTGAGCGTGAACTGAGTTTAAATTGAATGTTTTTATTACTAAAAATTAATAAAACCCGAATGCTAGCCTTTAGGTTATCTTAAAAAGGTAACATGTGCCTTAAACCGGAAAATCAACATGAAGCTCACGCTCATCACGCCTTTCGGCCTCCAATCAACAGGACAGCTTTGCCTTTTTCTAACCAGATACCGCTCAAGCTTAACACCATGTGCCGCTGAAAGGAGTGGATTACCCTCTACTTATAGCACTACCTATTCTTTAGAATTCGCTGAATCCCTTTGTCGTTCGAGGCTCGATATTTTCATTGCTTTCAATACAAACTTTTTTCAAGATTAAAGTTACAGCTTTCCACTGAATATTGAGTTAGTTTTAATTAAATTAATTACATAATGCAGCATATCTAAACATCTCTGTTTTCTCATATTTGCAGAAACCTTCAGACGCAGCATCGAGCGTGGTAAGCCAAAACGTTGAAAATCATTTAATTTCACATACTAAGTAGGTATTCAAAATCTCATTCTAATTTGTTCTCACACATTCAGCTAATGTTCAAATACCCAAGGCAGCTAATTGTATACCAGAAAGTACGGTAGTACCGCTCACACCACTCGAACCATCACATGATCCAAAAGTTGTCTATTTTCCAAAATGTACGCGCGTCAAACGCTGCGGTGGCTGCTGTGGTTCACAATTGATGTCATGCCAACCGACCGAAACGGAGACAATCAACTTTGAGGTGTGTTTTCATTTGAAATGATTGCGTTTAGATAGAGTTTAAAAAAAAAGATTTGCTTTCATATAAGTAATAACGACATTTCAGGTGACGAAAATTTATCATGGCGACAGTACGCGCATACGTGGCAAGGAGATTGTTGTGGTGGAGCAACACAAGAAATGTCAATGTGACTGTCGCATCAAGGCGGAGGTAGGTAGGCGGGTATGGTCGCTTTTATGCTTTCGCTTTTTATTTAGTCATTTGTACGCTTTGCATGCATATACGAGTACTCGTATATTTCAAAGGAGTTTTAGTAGTGTAGATTTAATACATAAAAGGTCCTCATATATTCACATTTACGGTTTTCAGGATTGTAACTCATATCAGATTTACCGGCGCGACATGTGTAGCTGTGTATGTACAAATGAGGATGCGTTACAGAAATGTTTATCGGTAAGAATGATGCTAAATGTTTTATAATAATAATATAATGATGGAATTCAAATTTCAAATTGAGATAAATATGATAGGTTATAAAATAATGATATATTATGTAGCGATGTGATATCACAATATGGGATAACTATGTGTGGCGAAATGAAAAAATAGGTCGTCATGTAATATGGAATATAAAAATAAATAAAAAGCGATATTAGTTATTTGGGATACTCACAGTTTTGTGTTATCTAGTCATTTTGTTTAAAAGTCTTTTAAAATTTAACGATATTTTAATGGTTTGTTTTGTTTGTTGTGGTTTTTTCATGAGAAACAAAAATATCACACTCTATTAAATTTAGCTCAGTACTAAACCTATTTTTTGTCGAAGTAAAATTTCAAAAAATACATTAATCAAATAACGAAAAACTATAAACCATCTGGTAAGAACATTTTTTTTAAATAATTCTAAGTTCATATAAAAGAATTTGAGAAATTTTAATTCAGGAAAAAAAGTATAAGAATTACCACGGTTAATGTGCTCACAGTTGATGGCAATTTTTTAACAAAATTGCAAAGTTTCAATTTTAAATTTTAATCATCAGTACCCTTATTATGATGTAGTATATGCAAAATAATAAGATGTGAGCTGAATCGATATCATATGGTATGATGTGGTATGGCATGACATAATATCACTATCATCATTAATTGACACCAGTATTTTCAGCGATAGCTGTCAACCTTTACAAGGTTTGCTCAACCACAGTGGTGCCTTCTTTTTCCTCTGCCATAAAAATCGATTGTCCATTTAAATACCTTTTGAAGCAAACCGTCTCTGTTCATTTGCATAAAATGACCCAACCACCGAATCAAGGAAGCTTTACATACATATCCTTCGATATACGCCTTTGGCAACAGGGGAAGTATCATACATCTTCCCCGAAAAATTGTCTCTAGAATATTCCAAGTTTCATGCCATACCATTACTTTCTACAATGCCCATGATATCTGACCATACAGCATCGACAGGTATGTTTAGAGGCTTATAGGGCATAATCTTATTAGATTGAGGGAAGAGCTTACATGTCAATTACTCAGTCCAAAGTATCAGTTGAACTGACTGCCTGAGTTGCGATTGGCTGCCGTAATTTATGCTGTTAACAGTTGATGCGCAATAGACGAAGTTCCTCACAGTTTTAAATCTGCATATGTGTCAACAGGGACGTATCTGGCAAGGCAAAAATATGTACGTAAACTCCTTATTTGATGACAACTACTGCTTCGTCTTGGGTTCGTTCACCGCAAGGCCCCTTTTTCCTAGCCAGAGAAAGCAGAACTTACGGACCCCTTGTTAAGGCCAAACATTCGAAGAAATCGACATATAGGCAACCGCGCTATCTGCAGACTCATTAGTTCTCGAATGGCTAGGAGAATTTTGATGGAGCTGTTGGTTTAATAGCCAGCAGCTGTTGGTTTAATAGCTTCTTCCAAGCCCCTTAAAACTGTTTTGAAATTTACAAAGAGATAGGGTAGGAAGTAAAATATGGAAACTCGTATTCGAAATTAAGGATACTGATTCCAAAGTACTTCTCGCATATGGATTAAACAAACCAGATTTAAGCTTAAATCTGTTATCACCATTTTCACTTCGACTCATTGAATTCATCGTGTCCTTCGCTATTTAGACTCCCTAAAGACTTTGGGAGTGTTGCCGCTGTAAACGTCCATTGGCAGATATGCATATAGATTGCTGGGATGTTGTTGTTGTCGTCCCGACAAAAACACTCCCCGAAGGTTTTGGTGAGTTTTGTCGAATTAACAGTCCTTGGCCGGATTTGAACGCTCCGATACTCCCTTGCGGTACTGCCCGACTGTCGAGGTAGCGATTCATGACCAGTGAAACCTTCTAGGTCATGTCACCCCTCCTTCCGTAAAGAAGGATAAGATGGGTAATGGGAGGTGAGAGGCATCATATCCGTAGATCAACCATCGAGTTGCAGGTCATTACCTTTGTGCATATTAGTCGCCTCTTACGACCGGTATGCCTACCTCGGGCATATTGTAAACCCGTAACCCGCAGGGATGCTAGCACCTTCTGATTGTCGTGCGAATGAGTAATTTTACCAAATTTATTTTAGGTCATCTTAACTTTCACGTGGAACCAAGTAGAAAATGTATGTTAGCGTTATTTATTGTAGTTTCATACGATATAATGTAAGCGAGAGAAGTCAAACTCAAGATAAGTTAAAAATGCGATATTACCATATCTCGATTCCATACATTTACACTACAATTTTAATTTTCAAAGCGCTCTACTTAAAAATTCTAAGACATGGCTTTGGTTTTTTTTACCGTTTTGCCACAAGTATTATGTTGACATGATGTGATATTAATTACGCTGAAATGAATTCATTAGATATTATATCATATGATCAAATACGTTATCACACGATGGTATTATATGACAAGAAAAGCTCGATATCAATATCTTTTTTTCTAGAATCATTTTACGATTGTAAGTTTAACTTTTCGTTTCATATGCTTTGGTGTATCACATTTTAAAGAGTTATGGCATGATGCCATATAAAAAAGAATGATATGCTCAAATATCATATGATATGTTATACTACGGGACACATGATATTATTTGGTACTAGTAAACCCGGCCCGCTTCGCCGCGTTTCAGAACTAATAATAGACTGAGTCCGATTTTCATCATTATATCCCATATCAGATAAGATATGGAACTTAATTACATCGCTTATTGCAGCACTCATTGTCACCTTTCGTTTGATACCCATTTTGGGTCACCTTGGTCCACATATCGGTCGAGCGCTCCGAAACTATCGGCACAAATGATATCTTAAATTTTAAGTTAAACGTCTAGTAATGGTAAGAGTTCCATTTAATTCCATTCAGCAGTTTTGAGTGATGCGCGACCAAACATGCAGATAGACAGACAACAATTCTGGCTTAATAATGGTCCCTCCTATCGATTTTTCTTAAATATCTGCAATGTACAGACATCGACTCTTTACAATTTTATTATATGTAGAGATGCCATATCAAAATAAATTATATGATAGGGTATATAGTCGAACGGCAATGGAATGATAATATCGATAAAATAAAAGAATACAAAAAATTCTAAAATAATTAATAAAATTATAAATTTAAAATGATGGAATAAATTTAAGTGCACTATATAAAATTTAAAAAATTAAAAAACAATATTTATTTCCATTTAACAACTTTAAGTTCTATTCACAGCATTAATTTCTTATTTAAAATTTTCCTAATTTCAGCAAGAGCATAAATATTGGGATGACACGGCTTGTCGTTGTGTCTGCCGTGATAGCCAATCTTGTACGACCGGCACGATATTTGACGAAAGTCAATGTGCTTGTATCGATGTGAGTACCAAACAATAAATTTCCTTGTACGAGTATATAGAAGTCGGATGTAGCATATATAATAATATAAAAGATGGTGTATGTTTAAAACTATGAATTACTACACAATAGCACGGCATATCAAATTTAAAAAAAATTGTTTACAAACAAACTAAAATATGCATTTGGTGTACCTATATCATCGTCCTCTTGCCAGAAGAACGATTGTGGAACTTTATTCAATTAAAATCCTGAAATTCCTGATAGACACAGGATTCTGACAAACCAAATAATTGCAAATTTAGGAAAATATTTTGATTTTTCGAGAACAGTCAGGTTTTCTATTGGATTTTCTCAGCATTTGAATTCCGGCACATCTATGATTCTGGTTAGAGAGCGCGACGATATAATCTGGAAATATTTATTGTAATCAAAATTGTTGAAAAGACCTCATATGTATAGGATATTTCACGAAACTTTTACCTTTTGTACACTTGGATTTACCAAAAACCCCACATTTCAAAAACCTAGATTAACATTTTATGTGGCTCAAAAAAAGTTAAAACATTTTCCAGCCACAGATTTACTAGAATTTTTTGCGGAAGACGCCTGAACTAATATAAAATGAAATTGTATTTTAAAAATTTGTATTCCGTATTTACACACGGTTAAACATTTGGACTTAAATTTGAAACCATTAATCGGTTTTATAATTTTTTGTAGCAAATTACTTGTTTTAAAATTGAAACCCCTTTCATCGCACTCATTTTCTCAAAAACTAGAAACTATAAGTTTTAAACCAAATTTTGTTGGTCATTTGTATGTAGTCCAAAAAGTTGTATATTTGGGGTAAAATTTTTAACCGTGTAAATTAAATTTTTGCTTGTGATCCCTACCGATCCTGGGTGGCGGTAGAAAATGATGTAGACTATTTATTATCTTAGAATCACTGGGAAGAGCCATATATATACGTGCAGCATAGAGACATATGATATAATTGTTTTAACTATAAAAAAGCATATACATTAGGATGTTCGTTATATCCCAAAATTTTTTTGTTTTTACTTCCGAATCTTCAGTTTTAAGTTTTTCCAGTTTTAAGTATTTCAAAATTGTATGATATTTTTTTATTTACAAAATTCAAATGATTTAAAATGTGTCTGATTTTTTAGAACTTATTTATGATTTTTGAAAATTTGAATTTGGAAAATTCAATAGATTATGGCTCACTAAAAAATTAACAAGTAAACAAAAATAATATAAGACAATAATTTTAATAATCGCCCCAAAAGTTTGACTTACTAGTTTGACCAAGTCTAGTTTGTCCGAAAATCAAAACCGTTTGGAACCGGTTCCACATTTTGAAACGATTTCGGTTTCGTTTTTTTTTTAGATCAAAATAACGGGTTCGGTTTCGAAAAATATATCGGTTTTAATCGTTTACGGTTTCGGTTTAGTCCTTGATTAAAACTGATTGTTTCTTTAAACTTCATTTTGAAGGAATTGCTGGCAATTGTCGGTATAGGTACGTCTGTAAAAACTTTAAAATCATTCTATTTTAAAATTTAAACTTCGTTCTGCAACATATTTAGGCAAGAGCAAAAAAAATGGAAATAAGGAAATAACGAATACCTTAATAAAATATGCCCATATGGCCTATTGTACGGGATTGTAACTTTACAAGTGGACTTGAAATGCTCATAACTCCGGAATATTTTGAGAACTTCGGAATTTCCCTATTTTCAAAATTAGAAACTTCCCGCTTTGTAAATTTAAATTTACCACTTATAAAGGGGTTAGAAGCAAAAGGATCTAAGTGACATCTTTTTTTTTTAATTGGAGTTATACCCATATTTTTATAGTTAAATATAGTATTTATTTGTTGACAAAGAAATCCAAGTCATTTTGGACCTTTCAGTGACATCTTTTGGCCGGCCAATAAACGCAATACCCAGAATTTACATAAAATTAACCATAAGTAATCAACTTTAAACTTGAATATCTCGAATCAATATCAGACTCACTTAGATCATTTTGCTATAACTCTTTCATATATCATAGTTGTGGTCAGAGGCAAGGGGTGTGAGTGACTTTTTGAACAAAAACCGAATAAATTGCACAATCACATTATTAAAACATAATTTTATATGGTAGCAAAGGGATATATGTACATCAATTCTGGAAAAGTATTTAGCAATATCTTCACCGTACTTGGGGGAAACTTTATTACAGAGCTTATACTTTGAACCTTTTTTCAAAATGGCAAAACCTGCACTTGCACCCCTTTGCTTCTGACCGACTGAGTTATAAAAAATTTAAATAACCGGGTATTGAAACAACAAACATTAAAATATTATCGCATTATTATATTTATTGGTATGACATTTTTATTAAGTTTTAAAACTATATTTGGTGATTCGGAAATCAAACATTTGATGTATAAATTTGTTAAATACACGTAGCTATATGTAGTTGGGAAAATATTCGGTGTTTGGGTATGCGGCAGTACTACTTATGTACATACATATGTATATATCTTTATGGAAATAATGGAAAAAACTATTTTTTAAATGATTAACTAAGTATTTAAACAATGTTTTATTACAAACTATTTTAAAAATTAAATTTTAAAGCCATAGAGCACTGAAAATAATTTGTATGATTTGCAGAAAAACAAAACGAGGTTGAGTATTTTTAAGTTGCGTCCCTCAATGTTCAAATAATCCAATAATTTGTATTAAAAACCTGCACAACATTTCTTATTAAGTAAATATTTTGCTTAGCACTATAACAAAACTTACTTGCACAATTACTATACAATTTGTCAATACACTTAATAACGAAAAATATACACATTAGATTGGGCCAAAAAAAAATTATTTTCGAAATTATATTGATGTGTTTAATTTTTCAGAATGGCGAGAAAATACCTAATAATAATTTTTGTAAATATGTCATTGCTAGTTTTAATTTTTTAGAATTGAATTATTTTTTCCCGCCAAACCATTGCTTTCAAAAAGTTTAGCTATATAGTGTTTTGTAGAATATTAAGTTCCCCAAGAAAGTTTAGATTACTATAAATCACTGCAAGGCCAAGAATAATAATGTGCATGAATGTTATTAATGTTTTTATTTATTAAAAATTTGTATTAATTATTAAACATTTTTAGTTGAATAAAAAAGCATAATTTAGAGACAACCACCATAGCACTTACTTCAGAATTCAATAGCAGATTTTCGTTTTCTGAGGTTAGGATAACCGCGAAGTTTTTAATTTTTTTATTTTCTTTTTTTATAATACTAAAAATACGTTCTCGCAGAGTAAGCATCTATGGAGCAATAATAATCTTGATTGTATGATAAAATTCGTGTATTTGAGCAATGAGATTGATAAAAGAATAAAAAGAAAACAGAAATTTTATTTTTATAGTTTGATTACTCTGTAACGGCCCACACGAAAATTTTTATTTAGAACTTTTTTGTGGGGAATTAAATTTTCTACAAAACTATATGCAGCTAAATTTCTTCACTTTGATAGTTTAACAGTTTTAAAACAAAAATGAAAACATATAAAATCTAAACTAGCTACGATAAACTACCAAACCTGTAAATTTTTGATTAGTAATTAGTAATCAATTAATTAGACGGTTTGTTTAATTGTTAATGGTTGCTGTAATTGTTTTTCAAGAAAAGGCAATTGTAAATTGACTACGATTAGAAAAATTAAAAAAAAATATTTTAAATGAATCAAGAACAATCAAAAATAATCAAAAAAAAATTGGTTTGATTACTTGTGATTGTTTTTGATTTTTTTCAGTATTTTCGATGTGTATATTTATGTGCTTCTACAACAATACTGAAAAAATCAAGAATAATCAAATCAAAAAAATATAAAACAATTTTCTGTTTTTTTAATAATCGTAAAAAATCATAAATATTTCAATTATTTGGAAAATAATGATTTAAATTTTAAAATAATGGTAGTCAATCATTAAATGGATTCTCAAGAAAATAATAAATCAAACTAGTAATCATTACGATTAGTAATCTTTATTTAACGGGTTTGTAAACTACTAAAAATTAATATTAAGGTATGAAACTTTAAAAGTAGTTTTTTCGAAACTCTGAAAATTAATACCAATCAATTTTTTCCCCCCCCAGTCTAATATTAATACATATGTATGTATGTATGTGTGGGCATATTTGGCCATTAATTTTCGCCTTATTGTTTAATGCTTTTTATATATATTTGTTATAAACCCAACTTCTTTTATATATACATTTTATTTGACCAAAATAACGTTCTTCGATATTTTTTATTAATTTTCCATTTATTTTAATAATTATTGTTTTTATTTCGTTCTAGATAAATCAAGTTGAATATGCCACATAATTTTTTAAATCAAATGCCACACAGACTAAGAATTAGCGCCAAAAAATTATATATAATTAAATAAATAACATTTAATTTATTAAATAATGAATTAATTTAAAAAGCAAAGCTTGAAATCCAATATTTAGACGTTTCAAATAATTAGTTCGTCGTAAAACAAGGCGAATTAACAATTAAAAACTATTTAACATGCATATACTACATATGTTTAGGTACGTACCAGTATATATGTACATACATATGTCTGTACAGTTGTAGATTAGTATTGTACATGCGAGTAACTGGAGTGCCAATATATACATTAGGGTGTTTGCACTTGCTTCAGGCAGGTGATTTTTAGAATCAAAATGCCTACTACGAGTATATTGGCAGGCCTAACTCAAGTGTGTATATACACATTGGAATTGCAATATTTATTGTATGTATTTAAGAGCAAGGGAAAACTATTTCGGTATAATTTTTAGACCATTTAAAAAATGCCTGCTTGATATAACTTTCCTTATAATAAAAATAATTTTTAAATTTTGGCCTCTTAGGTCGTTTGAGGCATCACTACCAAATTTATTTTATATTATAATAGCTTACATAGTAATACAAATTATAAATACAAACTAAATAACATAATTATTCCCCGCCCTGGTAATGTCTGTGAAAATTAACTGAAACCTTTTTTCTGCACACCTAAAAAAAAATTTGAATGGAAACAACAAAAAATTAACCAGCAGAAAATATTGTATGCGTTCATAATATTGTTGCTATCCCGCAATTGACCATTTCACATTTTATTTTCAAAGGCAATTTCAAATTAAAAAAAAAACAATGATGTTTATTTTATTCAAATGTTGAAGTTCTTACGAATTGAAACCGGTGCGCCGTTTAATACACAGACCTAACTCCTAATAGTTACTCATAATACATTGAGGGGAGGAGGGTAGGAAATTTTATAATTCCACTTGAAAGTTACCTTCAACTTTTTCTCAAGACATTCTAATGTATATGGGTCTTTCCATGTCACATAGTCACATAGTTGGAATCGACTTCTTCCAATTTGAAAGAAATCTGGTGAAGTTTCCTTTTATCATAAAACAAAGTTCTGCAACAGAAAAAAAATGTATTCAATTTTTATAACATTCTAGTCGAGTTTAATTGGTTAAACTCAAAATTACTTAATTTTGATCACTAGAAAATTTTTTGTGTGCTAGTGGAATGTAAAAGCAAAAATGTTCTTAAATTTTTTTTTAAAGTTTTTTTTTGTAATTAACTAATTAAACTCGTCAAGAAGGTTAAAAAAATCCCAAAAAGAAAATTTCTTGTAAAAACTTTAAAAATTCATATTTTTGAAAAAGCACTTCTACAAACTTCAGGATGTCTTAAGATGTATGTGAGGTATAATAAAGAAAATTTTAATTTAAAATTTAATGGCTAGCTTCAACTTTTTCGATTTAAAACATATTTCTTTATGCATGAAATTTTTTGAAACTCACTAATTTTCGAAATATTAAAAAAATTTACTTTAAAAAACGGAAAAAAATTAAATTTTATATTTGCATAACTTTAAAAAAAACAAATTTTTAATATTTTTCATTCAAATCGGAAGAGGACGATTCCAACTATGTGGAAATACCCATATGTAATATACAATAAAATTAAACATACATATGTACTATATAAATGAACTTTATTAGCACTTGTGATTCACATTTTAAATGATTGTTTTTTCTGTTGTCATTTAAACTTATTTAAGGCATTTTAAGCGGTTTTTGTCTTACTTGTACTAGAGTAATGAATTTAAGTAAGTATAATTTTAAGTATTCACATTGTTTTTATAATTTTGTAGTTTTGTCATAAACCCCACCCCTTTTCCCCATCTTAATTTAATTTCATACCTATTTAGAAAATTATATACAGTGATGGGCAAAATTAAAGCACCCAAATTTCCATCAGAACATTTTACTAAATAAAACTCGAAAACAAGGTTTTACGTATCGGTCTCAGGTTATTACCTCAGTTCAGCTTCGCTACAATTTTTACTGCGTAATTTTCATTAGTTGAAGAGTGAGAAGTAGTCAGAATGAGGCAGAAATAGTCAGAGACTACAGGAAATCAATCCAGTGCTCGGTTCTATGGCTAATGAGCGCACAAAAAAGAGGGTAAATAAGGTTCTGTCTCAGTCAAAAGTTGCAAGTTTTATTCAGAAGAAATTTTGCTCACCACTTCTGGTAAAACTGTCAAACGATCAGTGTGTATTTGACAAAAAAAAAATTTTTAACAAAATAAAACTAATTTTTAAATTTACATATTTGGAAATTATTCATGAAACGAGCTCAAGGCCAAGAATAATAATTTTTCACTTTTTTTTTGAATTTTTTATGAAAATTATTATTGTTTTTATTTTTTAATAATCATTTTTAATTAATTATTAACAGTTTTTAATTGAATAGAGTAGGAAAAATGTTAAGAGACAACCGCCATAGCTAATATAAAATACATGAAAATAACATCTTGAAGCGTTGATAAATGTACAGCGAATAATTTATTTGAGATTGCGTGTTAATAGCTCTGTTAGACGAGCAAACATTTTTTTCAAATTTTATAAAATTTTTACTGAAAAGTGTTCGGCGACACAAATCATTTGCAAGGAGAGAGCGCATTTTCACATTTCATTGGGAGAGAGAGTTGCATGTTTCTGCTCTCAGTAAAACTTGCAAGTGAGAAACAGGTGATCATGACGTAGCTAGACAACAACAAAACTTCAAACTTTAGGTTATTAACCAATGAAAATAGTAACAGCTGTTTTGCTTGCAAATTTTTACAAATTCCTGTTCGGCGGAAACTTTTTGCCTTTCGAGAGAGTTTTACATCAACATCGGACTTTTGTTTAAAACTTCCATAATGTATATGAGTCTTCAAAAACCTAAATTAAGATTTTGTACCGAAAATTTTATGTAATCAAAATAAGCGAGAGACTTTTAGTGCTTTAGTTTTGTTTGAAACAAGTGTTATGTATTTATCTACCACAAATTAATACCGTCACTAATATTTTTTATATACCTATAATACATACAT
The DNA here is from genome assembly GCA_949987695.1 of Merzomyia westermanni. NCBI lineage: Eukaryota > Metazoa > Arthropoda > Insecta > Diptera > Tephritidae > Merzomyia > Merzomyia westermanni. The sequence continues at coordinate 47,924,514 of OX465290.1, forward strand.
TTAAATTATAAAATCTAAATGCACGCAAACGATTGATATTGATATAGCACTCTACTAATAACAGTAATAATTAGTATGCGTTTAACACAAGTCTGATTTGTCATACGCTTTTTCCAAATTACGCTTATTGTATCGTAGAAATCTAATTTTCATATACCTAATACTTGCGTTCACAAACTGTATAGTAAAACACATACATACATATTTATATATTTACAACATTAAAAACAATTTATATATGTGTTTTTTTTTTTCATTTTGTTCTCCAACAGCCTGTTGACGATGGCAGCAACAGTGGAAGCTCTTCTTCCAGCTCGGCTTCTCTGCTCGATCGCAGACGTTTCATAGTCAAAGCTGTACCAGTTGAATTGGTGCCGGATGATAACACACGATATTCCCTACGAAAATAAAAAAAATATAAAGAAAATAATATAAAGACTAAAAAATTAAGTATGTAGATAGTATGTAATTAATTTAAAATTCAGTATTTTTTTAATGCATTTACTTTTTAGTTCAAATTATGTACTTTGTGAATGTTTTGCTTGTCTACTACGTGCATTTATTTTATTTACCTAAGTTTAAGTAAGTAAATAATCATTTGCACGGTTGCTGCAAAGGTTATGGTCACAGTATGCAGTAAACCAGATATTAGGTGTGTTCGGCGAGAAAACTTGCAGGAATTGTAAGTAAAGAGAGAATTTCGTAAAACTCTCTCGAAACAGCAAAAAGTTTCCTCGAACAGGATTTTTTAAAAACTTGCAAGCAAAATAGCTGTTGCTGTTTTCGTTGGTTAATAACTCAAAGTTTGAAGTTTTTGTTTCTGTTTTGGTGTATCACGATCAGCTGTTTTCAATTGCAAATCTCACTGAGTGAATTTTTCGCAGCAGAAACGTTCAACTTCCTCTCCCAATTAAATGTCAAAATTCGCTCTTCCCTGCAAGTCCAAACATTATTCAGTAAAAATTTTATTAAAGTTTGTATAATTTTTGTTGGGAATACATTTGTATCTAATTTGAAATTAAATCCGTTTTCCAATTTCCAAAACTTGTTTTTAACTTGAGATGAATTGGAGAAACAGTCCATTCTCCAGCAAAAGGGAACGTTTTTGATATGAAAATGTTCTTACTTCTCCATCAATATTGTACAATTGGAATCTAACTACCCCTTTCCCTAATAATTAAAGCGGAATGCGCTATATAATATAATATTATGAATACTACCTTTTGTCTCACATATATATATCTTTTTATTTCTTTGCTTTTTTTATGTTTTGGCAATATTTCGTGCGCTCACTTCTTTTGATTGATTTTTGATATCAGATATGACAGAAAATACGATGTGTAATAATTGCAGGTGCACTTTCAAATTGACTTCCAATGGCTTTCAAACTGAAATCAAGCTGTGGAAGAAAACGTTCAAACTCAAGTGCAGAAACATGTTGGAAAACACTTTATCAATTTAGACATTCTCAAACATCGAAAAAAATTTAAATTTATGCATTTTTAGTTATTTGAAAATTAATACAAGCAGCAATGTTTTTGTATTGGGGACTTACTCCACTAAACCGTTTGGAGCGACTGGTAAACAAGTACTCAGCAAAAAAATGTCTAACACTGACAAATATATGAATTAAAATGAGGAGAAGTGGAACTTATTTTTGCCGTAGAAATATTTTTTTTGTTCAGGCGAAGTTATTTTGAAAAATTGTGTTTTTTCTGTGCTACTAGAAAAGTTGTTTGAAAAACGAACATGCTTAAAAAAATGGCGACTTTTCCGAAGGCAGATTGTGGCTCGCGTTGGCACTGAAATGCACAACAAACCGTTTACAAAACAACAAACCGTTGAAAAAAACAGAAGGAATTTTCGATTAGTCTGCAAAAAATAGAAAATTATCCCCAAGTTATTGGTGCGAATCAGCAGATCACTCTGAATTATACGAATTCCGACTCTCAACCAATGTTGAATATATTTCCCATATGAAACTAATCCCGCGCTTGTCATGATAAGGTTCCAGTACACCAAGTATAAGTATATTTTGTCGGCTGAGTGGGAGATCACCCTATTTCAAAATATTTTTCAAAAACGCCCTGTCTCAGCTAGAAGTGAATTTTATTTTTTTCCAGATAGGGCGTTTTTGAAACTCATTCTGAGATAGGGCGTTCTTCAAAGAAATTCTGAGATATCACTCTGCCTTTGATTTATTATTGGATGTTTTTATTCATAATATCTATACTATATAAAATTGTTCCTGCTTGCCTAGAAACATGTTTGAATTGAAAGCAACAAAAAATAAGCAAGCAGAAAAAAATTATTAGCGCTCACCATTTTTCGGAAGCGGCAAGGTAATACTGGACCTTCAAGGCAAATATTGAAAAATAATTATTTTGTTATTTTATTTCATATTTCCAATTTTTTTTTTTCCGAAAAGGTCTACTTGCTTAATGCAACCCAAGCTGCTAGTTTGCAGGTAGGCTAAGCGAAAAAGTATTTGGTCAACCCTATTACGAATGATTTACTGTTTTCTGCAAAAGGGCTCTACCAAGGCGATAGCAAAGCGAATTCAACCATATTCGTCCTAATTCGACTCAGATGTTTGCAACTCAAAATGTCAAAGTAAAAGAGAAGATAAAGGAACAACCTTGGTGAATGTTAACAAATCATTTCCCATTTTCGTTTACTGACATTCTACAAATGTGCAGGAAGAACAAGCAATCAGCTGTTTTTATGCCATCACCAGATATATGAATTCGCCATGGGCTTTACACTTGCCATAGATTCGGCTCTCTTTTCATTGAACTAAAACCAAAAAAATTATCAAATTAGTTATTTTTATATTTCACTTATTTGGTGTACTGTATACTGAGGTTATGGCTTTAATTATTAGAGTCAAAGAATTACTAAAAAAATTTAACTTTTATTGTTTAAGTAGAAAATACAATTTTGAAGTCGTTTTTGATTTTTTCAGCCAAACATATAAGTAAAAATTTAACTTTTTGAAAACAAAAATAAATAAATGTACATACAAAATTTTAAATTACATGTTTCTAAAATTTAGTTTTATTTGTTTAGTCAAAAATAACAGTTAACTTGACTGAAAAAATAAATATCAATCTTTAAAAGTTATTCTTTTAACATTTTTTTTTAAGTAAGAAAGATTGGTTATTCATTACTTATTGAATAGTTTATAATAATAATTAATAATTTTTTCAAAACGATCATTCTTCTATTTGTATAGAATGTTGTATATGCAATCTTTAAACATTTATATTTGAATGCTTTATTTTTAATGCTTAAATCTTGTGTAAAAACGGCCGTTAACTTATGTATGTATTTGTAAAACAAATGAAAGCAATGTATTGTAGAAATAGAAACTAAAAAAATATTTTATAATTAATAAAATTATAATTTAATTAAAAACAAGTTTTCCCATATTTTATCATATTGCTCTTTTTTATTTTAGTTTTATGGGTTCACTGGGTTAACCAAGCCATTTTAGGTTAGTTCTGGAAGATATTTTGTTAATGCTTTCGAGTAAGAAAATAATTTTGTTCTAACGAAGCACGGTCACGGGAAGTGTAGTCCGCTTTGTTATACCCAGCTGTACTATTAGACTGTTGATTTTAACTGTTTTCACATAACGGGGCTTGGTAACGACATGAAGGAATGAAGATTTAAATAACATTTCATCACCCCGATTCTGCATTTCGATTACGTTCCCGCTCTACGCTCCGCCGGGATCGAAAGTAGGTATTCTGGGTTACGATTGAATTGAAAGAAGCAGAGGAAGAGCTATAACTTTTTCGAATTCAGCTGTTTGCATTGGAATATGTGAAACTGGAACATAACAAAGCAAATATACATAAAAAAACGGAACTACGATCGTAGTGTAGAATAGGCAGAATTGTAAAGTCCAAAGTTGAACTGAACGGAAACGGAACGCAGAATACCAAATTTTGCCAAACGGAGAAAGTGTCGATCCAAGTCGAAATGCAGAATAGGGGTGCATATATAAAAACTCTTAAGAATAGAGAAATCGATTTTCACCATCCAAATTGACATTCGGCAGTAGGAAGTTGCTGATCACCTACGAAAAACGGCATAAGCTGTAGTTATTTCTTTCGTTTATTTCATTTGCATTACATGATATTATAATTTGCAACCAGCTTATGAAATATTCCAAACATAGTTTATGTTTTGCAATCCCAAATCGGTGTTTTTCACAGCGAAAATGAGGAGGCCAATCCCGCGGTAATACCTCAGAGCCGCAAGTGTTCGCCCCTAATTAATAAATACAAGGTGTAACAAATGCCCCGCACTCCCCTTTCTATATAAAAGAAATTGTAAAATTTTGCGCAAGACGGTCGTCTAGGCCTGAATCAAACCAAATAAACTAACTAAATAAGCTAATCGCGCTCCATAAAGCTTAAATAGTAAGGTTAACTACTTTTTATAATGTGCAGGTGGTTTGATTACTGATCTACGGATGTAAGGTCTTCCAATGCTGTGTCAATATCCTACTTTATTTTACCTTAGATGGAACTGTTAACTCCAAACTTGTTTGTGAGGCGAGCTGAGACGTTGTCAAACATATTGATCCCGCGACGTTCCGGATAGTGCCAGAAGATACTCGATCCTAGGATTTGAACCAAGTAAATAATTATACAAAGTCCCCGCTGTTGTGGAAATGCGGCCTCCTTACGTATTTGGATTTAAATAAACGCTTCAAATGTAATCAACGTTCTTTATTATATTCATTCAATATTACATACACATTTACGAAATAAGATCGTAAAAATACATTATTTTAATGTAAACAACTTTTCATAATATCAAATATTTAAATAAATCACTAAGATAAATGTACTATCAGTGCAGAAATAATTATCTGATTCGATTTCAGAGACTTAAATATGCCATGCATGTATGCACTTTTTTTGGTTTTGTTCAGCAAAAAACTGTAATCACTGGATAAGATGCAACGACTTGTGACTAGAAACTTCATCTTTTTTATTTCAATATTTTTTAAGCTTCATCATGACAAGTCACACTTTTTGAGCCATCAGAAATTTCCGGATTAGCTTACCATCTCTGCAACTAACTTACATTTAAAAGTATAAATAAGTATGTAGTTCAATTGGAAAGTTCATGGCTAATACATTCAGTTCATTGAAAAGTAAATACACACGTATGTACACAAGAATGCCCCACCAAAACACATGTTTTTCTAACGAAATTACAAAATGTAAGGCATAAGAATGTTTCAAGAAATCTTAAAATATTACACAAAAATATAAATCTTAAAATATAATACATTTTATAATTCCAATTGAAAGAAAGGTTGATCTTGAAGAGAGGCAGTCTAATGTACATAGGTATAAAAGATAGACCAACATTTAAAATTAATTATAGCAAATAAATGAGACCACTAAGTAAGGTATAAGCAAAATATAAAAAAATATGCAAACAAATTATGTATAAATGTATGTATAAATACACATGTATCAAAGATATAAGCAGTGTGATAAAATTTTTAAATATTTATGACTCATACTATTACTGATGGACAATTGGCCAAGATTCTTACATTATTAACTTTGACTATATTTTTATGTATATAGTAGAATTCAGAGCTAAGCGAGTGAAAAATATATGATATATGATATTGGCTTTTGTAATGCAGAGAGCTCTAACATTTTGCTTTGCTAATTTTTTAAATTTTATTTTACAGTAGTTTTATTTTTTAAACCACATTTTAAACTTATTGAGGTGTTATTACAACTATAATTACTTCAGAGATAGAATTACTTAAAATTTTGCATGGTAGTAATCAAATTTAAAAGTTTACAAAAATTTTAATATAAATTTACTATTCAATATTCTTCGTATACAACATGCTTTTGAATAATTCAACAGGAAAAAATTAACTTTTTACAGAAATAAGTTGACTTTTTGCTTTTGAATAAAATATGTATATGTATGTATGAATGTAAGCACAAATTTTTTTACATTACATGCCTAATTTTGATGGAAAGTAATTTTTGGGCAAAGCTTTTTTTGTATTTCGTCTGCTATTCGAAATCTGCCAAATTACATACAATTTCTTCGATACAGCCACCCCCCAGCTATTAGTTTAAAAATTTTGTTTTCGCATTCATTTCATAAATTTTGTAAATTTTTTACAATTGTTTTTACTCTGGGTTATATTTTAGTAAAATTTAAATGTTTATACTAGTGCACGGTAACACACTTCGTACTTAAATTTAGTATCCAGGCGAAGTTTAAGTATAGTTCACCTGAAAACAAAACTTGAGTATGAAGTGTGAAACTGTTCATAAATATTTTATTTAACAAGTAAATTTTTTTATATAGAAGCGAAATTAAATTTTTTTATATAGAAGCGAAATCGTTTTAGTGCTTTGCTCATTACATTGAAAATGTTTGAAACCGTAAATGCTCTTTAAATGTACATTCTACATACATAAAAATGTACCAGGAAGTTTACAATAATTTTTAAACCGAATTCAGAAAGAGTCAAGTGCATTTGAGACCTGCTCTCAGAATACCGAAATTGGAACTGAATTTCTTAGTAAAAATTAGATGCATATAAGAAAAGAAATTCGAGATACCATAATTCTAATCGGAAATAACAAGCCAGTTGCAAAATGCACTTGAAGCACACTAAATTTCTTAAAATAAAATCTAAATAAGCAGCTACACAAGCAGAAAAAGATTTAGCTAATTTTGTTAATAGATAAAAGTTATATTCTCACTAGCGCTATGCAAAAAGCCATGCACTGAATGGTATACATCTCCTATTACCTAATATACACTCTTCAAAGTCTGAGCGTGCGTGCTGCACTCCGTTTTGGCGTTGACGTCGAGGGTGTTGCACTAATGCGTTTCATACCAGATATAGCATATGGCACGCGTGGTCGACGTTTCGGTGTAGCTGGAGGTGTATGTACACTTTTGGTTGGTGTGCGTAATGGCACTACGCTTATAGCAGTAATTGCCTCATCATCATCCAGATCAGTCAAGGGCACTGAAGTTGTGCCAGCTTCAGTAGTAGCAACAGTAACGCCTTCTTCAGTTTGGTCAACATCTTCGAGTGCAACAATTGGTGATTCACTTGAAGCAGCTTCATTAAACTGTACCATCAGATTACGTCGCCGTATGCCAATGGTTGATTCCACCGTGCCATCAATAGACTTCCTGCTATCTCGTTCGCTCTTTATATGTTCATATATCACCAAAGCAATTTGCAGTTGTTGATCAGATAAATTCCTCCTATATGATATCCGTAAACGCACTGGTCTATCCCACGCACTAGTGCTATGTGGCGTTGGTGGAATATCTGTAGGATTAAGTGTTTGAGGTTTCGCTCGTAGCACACCCTTTGCTTCAATATATTTCAAGGGTGTAAATTCATTTGCTAATTTTTTTTTTAAATCAGCATCTAATTCCTCATCACTAGATGTATCATCACCTAACATTTGCATATCGTATTGTGTAGATAAGTTTTGTCGCTTTGAAACATGCACAGTATTACTACTCGATGTTGGCAAGCGGCGCAAATAGCTGAATGTTTTTGGTAGCGTACGCTTCAAGCGTTTAGGCGCTGTTTGTCCATCACCTTCATCCGAGTCACTTTGTGTGTCTGAAGTGTTGGCATTTTCAAGTTTTATTGTACTTGAGGGTGGTGTCAATTCACCCACATGTGCTACTGTGTTATTGCTTCGATGTTCCGGTGTTTGATTACCTGCAGGTAGCAGATGCATTCCCAAATCATCAGCGTCCTCCAAATCACTCTCAGCATAACTTTTTAATGAAGTCAAGCCAGTAACCTTATTTAGAGGCAAAACGAAATCGACGTCACCATGTGGTAGCAATTTTCTATAAAAGAAATTTTCACAATTAATGAAACTACAATTATTGGGTATTGTTTAATGTTACGTTTTCCAATGTGACGGGCGTTGCTCGATCGGCTCACAATCCTCTGCTTTGTCGAAATTCTCGTGTTCATAATGCAAGGCTACGTCAAATCTGTACATACATTAATATAAACTCAATGTTTAATACACAAATAGAGAATCACTATTGAACCTGAAATAGTCGTGAATCTTTGCCGGGCCACGCACTGTACGTCCAAACCAATCCACTACCGCATTTGGTGCTACCAATAATTTTAGTTGCCTGCAATCTGCCGTAAACAATTCCAAATATTCTTTCAACACATTGGAAGCTTCCATTTTGCTACGCAGCACTGTGGAGTGGGAAGTATTTTATTATTGCACACACAAGTTTTCGACAAGGCTTCCTTCTTACGTGTATGTGTGCTGCCAATTACGAGCTTTGTATTAACTCCGAAATCGTTATTTTACCTTGGCCTAATGATTTTACTTTGTTATGTCGACAATATGAAAAGATTAAATATTGAATTGTCTGGTTCTATTTTTTTTTCAGTCTGCTGCTTACTTTTCCCCTTGCTTTAGCGTCTTAACAGCCCTTGTAGACTAAAATTATGACAGTTGCTGAATTCCAGTGTCAAATTTGTCTCCGGAGAGAGTGCAATAGTAATAGATTTCCCTTGTAATAGATTATTGTCGTTGAGGTGTAGTTACCAATTTCCATGAATTGTATTGTGGCGATTATTCTCAAGCATGTACCATCCCTAAGTCAATAACACTCCCACCACTAGTTAACACAACTGAGATAACGATGGCTACGCTTATGCATGCAAGCGTATAACTAGGAAGAGGAAGAGAGATGGCGCGAGTGTTTGCGAATACGATGCAAAGAGGAGATGCCAATAAATAAACCGACCCTTCCAGAACACGAAAAGCGAACAACCAAGAAAGTTCTCGGTGCGTAGGCAAGCACCCTGTTGGACTATATAAGGCGGTGACCAAGCAAGACAGGTTGATCAGTTTATTTTCAAGCGTTGTTCAGTGAACTACTGTAAAGTTACCAAACTCTTAAAATTGTTTTGCGTTTATTACTAGTAAATAAAACTAGCTATTACTTACATTATTTGTGCGTGTGTTTATTCGACTTTATAGTGATCGAACCCAGGATTGATAATCAAGGAATAATCGAATTCGTCACAATTGGTGTCAGAAGTGATATTGTTAAATAAATACCGAGAGTTTTCAAGGATAACAAAGGCATGGCAAAGTTGAATGAGCTGAAGATCCAGCAACTCAAAAATGAGCTGCAACAGCGTGGCTTGAATACCACAGGCAATAAATCAGAGCTACAGTCACGATTGCGAGAGGCTATGGAAGCTGAAGGAATTAACGTTGACGATCATGTGTTTCAGCTTGTGGAAGAAGCATCGACAAAAATGGAAGAGAAGGAGTCTACAATTCCAGCCGCAAGTGTGGACACTAGTGCGTTGTTGACTGTATTGACTCAGATGTCATCTAGCATATCGACACAGCTGCAAGAACAAAAGACACACATGGCATCTCAGTTGCAAGAACAAAAGACACACATGGCATCTCAGTTGGAAGAACAAAAGACACACATGGCATCTCAGTTGGAAGAACAAAAGACACAAATGGCATCTCAGTTGGAAGAACAAAAGACACACATAGTATCTCAGCTGGAAGAACAGGATACACGTATTACATCCCAGATTTCAGCTCAACTAGATGAAACGAAGGCATACATGAGATCTCAAATGGAAGAACAGAAGGCATATATCTCATCGCAGTTGGAAGAACAGGAAGCAAAGGTGTCAGCGAAACTAGAAGTGCAACATGCAAAAATTGCACAATTTCAAGATAAAATAGAGGCCGAGGTAGATGCGTTAAGAGGTCGTATCCAGGAGTTACAACTGAATCGTCCAACTACTTCAATGAGTGTCCCGAAGGTAAAAACCCCATCTTTTGATGGTTCTGTTCCATTCCAGGTATTTAAGCTGCAATTTGAGAAGACGGCTGCGGTGAATAATTGGTGCACTGAAGATAAAGTTGCAGCACTATTCGTGGCATTGAAGGGACCTGCAGCAGAAATCTTACAGACTATTCCCGAGTCCGAAAGGAACAGTTATGATGCATTGATGGGTGCGGTTGAGAGACGCTATGGTAGCGAACATCGAAAGCAGATATACCAAATAGAGCTACAGAATCGATCCCAGAAACCTAATGAGACTTTGCAGGAATTTGCATCGGACATCGAGAGGTTGGCCCATCTAGCAAATGCGGACGCACCCGTGGAGTACACTGAGAGGGTTAAAATCCAAAGTTTTATAAATGGAATACGCGATGTAGAGACGAAGCGGGCCACATATGCAAACCCCAAACGGACATTCTCTGAAACGGTATCGCATGCTCTGACGCAGGAAACAGCTTCGCTTTTGAGTAAACCTGCATACAAGGCTCATCGCGTAGAAGTGGACACTCCGGCTTGGGTAGACAAAATTTTGGAAGCGTTGAACGGAGTACAGAAAAAAAGTGATGGTGCCATTAAATGCTTTAAGTGCGGAAAAACAGGTCACATAGCACGTTATTGCGGCTCTGGCTCCAGTAACCCCAGCAATTCAGGTGGACGAAAACGCAAAGCTGAAGGAGATGAGCAAACCTCCCAACCAAATCAGTCGTTAAACTAAATCGAGCCAGCCGAAAGGGGCGTGGACTGGCTCCCGCAACTGAATGCCCCATAATCTCTGTCTCACAGATCGGAAGGAAAGCTAGTAATGTTACTGTTGTTGCATATGTGGATGGAAAAGAGCACTTACTAACTGTGGATACAGGCGCATCGCATTCCATAATTCGATCTGATTTAGTCAACAAGGAGGTGAGACCATTGCATGGAGCAAAGTTACGTACGGCCACTGGTGAGGACACCCATGTCCTAGGAGAAGTAACATGTGAAATCGTAATTGGGAACGTGGCCGTTCTACACAGTTTTATAGTAGCAGATATTGTTGACGAAATCATAGTTGGTGTGGACTTCTTAAGCGAGCAAGGCATCAAGATCGACATGCAAAACAGGATTATGAATTACCAGAACATGGATGTGCCATTAAATTATGGTTACGAAAACAAATACGTTAGTAAGCGAGTGCTTGTGGAGGAGAGCCAACAAATTCCACCGAAGTCGGAAGCAATCATATGGGCAAAGATTGATGGAGATTATGGGACAAACAAATTGTGGGTTGTCGAGGCAGCAAACAAATCAAGGACGAACATATTAGTAGGAAAAACCCTGGCCATGACAAAACAAGATGGACATGTACCGGTAAGAGTACTTAATGAGTTCAAATCGCCGATTAAACTTTCTAAAGGAGCAATATTGGGACAATGCCAAGAGGTCGAGGTAGTTATCAATTGTGAACAGCTTCAGGAAAATGATTCTACCATCAAGATTAATCTTTCAGATGATATCACGTCGTGGACGGCAGGCCTCGAAAAAGATCATCAGAAAAAGGCAAAGGAACTTCTATCAAAGTACTCGAGCATATTTGACAAGGATGGTTCTAAACCAGGTCGGACCAAAGTTGTGAAGCATCAAATTGATACTGGTGATGCAAGGCCCATCCGCCAAGCTCCTCGTAGTATTCCATTGGCCAAACGCCAAGTAGTAAGAGAAATTATACAGGAAATGAGTGACAGCGGCGTGATCGAACCATCAGCTAGTCCATGGAGCTCACCGGTAGTACTAGTGAAAAAGAAAGATGGACAAATGAGGTTCTGTGTGGATTACCGGAAATTGAACGACGTAACGAAGAAGGATAGTTATCCATTGCCAAGAATCGACGATACTCTGGACTCGTTATCTGGCACGAAATGGTTTTCCACACTGGATTTGAAAAGCGGCTACTGGCAAGTGGAGGTAAAGGATGAAGATAAAGAGAAGACGGCTTTCAGCGTTGGAGAAGGGCTTTGGCAATTTACGGTAATGCCCTTCGGGCTATGCAATGCTCCAGCTACTTTTGAGAGACTCATGGACCAGATACTAAAAGGTTTGCACTGGCAAACATGTTTGGTGTACCTCGACGACATCATCGTGTTGGGAAAAAGCTTTGAGGAACACCTAAAGAACTTGGAGGAAGTTTTCCAAAGAATAGCTGGTGCTGGTCTGAAACTAAGTCCCAAGAAGTGTTCCTTGTTTAAAAAGGAAGTAAGTTATTTGGGTCACAAAGTAACTACGGAGGGAATCTGCACTGCTAAGGAAAAGATCGAAGCCGTAAAAGATTGGCCAAGACCGAGAAATTTGCATGAGTTACGGAGCTTCCTGGGGCTGTGCACGTATTATCGGCGATTTGTACCAAATTTTGCCAGCGTAGCTAGTAGTCTCCACGACCTTACAAAGAAGAATATGAGTTTTGAATGGAAGAAGGAACAGGAGGTGGCTTTTCAAACATTGAAGGAACGACTATGCACTGCCCCGATGTTAGCATATCCAATTCCAGGTTCAAAGTTTATTCTGGATACAGATGCGAGTGGTTATGCTATAGGAGGTGTTTTGTCCCAGGTTGTTGATGAACAGGAGAAGGTAGTTGCATACTATAGCCGAACAATTGGGAAGCCTGAAAGGAACTATTGTGTAACCCGGAGAGAACTGTTGGCATTGGTAGAGTGCGTTAAGCATTTCCACAAGTATCTCTATGGGCAGCGATTCCACGTCAGGACAGATCATGCAGCGTTGAAATGGCTCTTACAGTTCCGTAATCCAGAAGGATTGGGATACTCACATCTCCTTATTCCTAATGGCATATCGCTCTGCAGTACATGAAACAACTGGTCAGACTCCTGCAAAGGTAATTTTCGGGAATGATCTTCGATTGCCAGCTGACTTGAAGTTTGGGATAAACGCTGATGCAGGAGTAAATGCTCGGAAATCTACTAGCGTTTTGGAAGAAGAAATGAGAGAAATTCACGACCTTGTGAGACAACGGACTAAGATCATGAGCGATAAGATGAAGGCCAGGTACGACAAAGCAATAAATTCGGAAGGTTTTATAGAAGGAGATTTAGTGCTGCTATACAACCCACAGCGTAAGAAAGGTTTGTCCCCAAAACTACAATGTAACTGGGAAGGCCCATACAAAGTCATAAAACGGATCAACGATGTGGTATATCGCATACAAACTATGGGAAGGCCAAGGAATAAGATGAAGGTGGTCCATTTGGAAAGGCTAGCTGCGTTTGGTTCCGGCAATGTGTCTGATCGGGACGATCAGACTTAGGTGGAGGGCAGTGTGGCGATTATTCTCAAGCATGTACCATCCCTAAGTCAATAACACTCCCACCACTAGTTAACACAACTGAGATAACGATGGCTACGCTTATGCATGCAAGCGTATAACTAGGAAGAGGAAGAGAGATGGCGCGAGTGTTTGCGAATACGATGCAAAGAGGAGATGCCAATAAATAAACCGACCCTTCCAGAACACGAAAAGCGAACAACCAAGAAAGTTCTCGGTGCGTAGGCAAGCACCCTGTTGGACTATATAAGGCGGTGACCAAGCAAGACAGGTTGATCAGTTTATTTTCAAGCGTTGTTCAGTGAACTACTGTAAAGTTACCAAACTCTTAAAATTGTTTTGCGTTTATTACTAGTAAATAAAACTAGCTATTACTTACATTATTTGTGCGTGTGTTTATTCGACTTTATAGTGATCGAACCCAGGATTGATAATCAAGGAATAATCGAATTCGTCACAGTATGGTTACCGCAATCGGGCGACAACACAAAATAACCGTTTGACGTCCTTTTCTCCTAATGGGCCAGCCCGCCGAGAAGGAGGCCAGCTAGGGCAATTGTTTTAGGGGGCCCGGCCATGGCTAAGCAGTGTTGGCAGTATTTTAACCAGTTATAAAAGATACATACTACATACACATATTGTTTTCTACAAAAAAAATTGTTTTAAAATTGACAAATGCCGGAAGCGCTCACCCCCAATAAAAAAATACAACATGTAACAGGTGCCCCCGTTCTATAAAAAACAAATAACTTAAAAAATAATAATAATTTAATGTTGTTTAAAGGTTGCCTTTATACAACATGTGCTCCTTCGTTCTACTCTCCAAACAAATATTAAAAAAAGAAAAAACAAAAATAACTAATCAATATAGTCGCCCTCATAACATCAAAGCTAAGATAAAAATATTATTAAAATTACTAGAATGTGTGCATGTTTTTCATTACGACCCAGTGGGAAAGGGTAATGTTTAGGAATGCATAAAGTAATGTATATCCCCTATAGACTATACATGAAAACATGCATGAATTTTTCTACACCGATGTCACAGGAAAAGTAATATGTAGCTCGCAACGAACTGAAGCGTATACATTACTTCTTATCTTACTTTATATAAAAGAAAAGATGCATTAATTTCTATGAGTGAAAAGATGCATGACCTGCGTTACTTTTTATACAGGAATATTCAAAATACAAACTAAGAGATGCAGCCTCTTAGTCCAGGAGGCGACAGCGTGCCATTGCACTATGCTGGCGGCCATGAGGTGCACAGTACCGTCTATTCATATTTTGTAGGCACATCTAACCTCTGGCAACTTTGAGGAGTATTAGGGGCTTTACCGGGTTATACAGCAACCAAACCACAAGAAGAAAAATAAGGTTTCTGCTTGAATTTCATATTTTATTTGAGTTTTTATTTTTTTACATTGATGTTAAAATTTTTTTCAAAGGCTCCTTCTGTAAACAAAACATAAAACACAGTTAAAAAAATTAAAAATGTAGTACTACAAATATAAATAGAGCGACACATTACTCCTTCGATTGCTTTTAGTTTAATCTTTTCTTACAACAATTTCTGTATATCTTTTGATGCATGAGAAAGGTAGTGCTGGGGGATATCCCAATTACTTTACTTTACTTACAATTGCAAATTTTGCTGGTTTAGATGCTGCTGTTTGCATCTCCTTCTGACAATGTATACGCCAGTGTGTTCAATAATATTCAATCAGCTGATGAAATGACACAACCTTATTATTGAACCATGACTGTTGGTGTTTGAAGAATCGATGTTTTGAAATAATACATCGATTGTTGTGTATCGTAACAAAAAATTGATGATTTTAGCGGGTTTTCGTTATTTGCTAAAGCACTTCGAAAAATCTCGGGAAAGGTGTCAAAAGCCGAGTTTCGGTCAGGAATCATAATGTGGGAGCGAAAAAATTATATTTTAAAAGTTATAACTTAAAAACTTTTGGTACAATCTTCAATTTTAAACAATTTGTATTATCACTCCGTATCACGATTTATTTCAGGAAAGCGTCTTTGGAAGAATATTACTCACATATTGTGACGAATTCGATGATTCCTCAATTATCAATCCTGGGTTCGATCGCTATAAAGTCAAATAAACACACTCACAGATATTGTAACTGATAGCTAGTTTTATTTACTAGTAATAAACGCAATACAAATTTAAGAGTTTGGTAACTTCGCAGTAGTTCACTGAACAACACTTGGAAATAAACTGATCAACCTGCCTTGCCTGGTTACTGCCTTATATAGTGCGACAGGGTGCTTGCTACGCACCGAGAACTTTCTTGGTTATTCGCTCTTCGTGTTCTCGAAGGATCGGTGTTCTTTATTGGCATCTTCTCTTTGCATCGTGTTCGCAAACACTCGTGCGATCTCTCTTCCTCTTGCTTGGTACATGCTTGCATGCATAAGCGTAGCCATCGTTATCTCTGTTGTGTTTAACTAGCGATGGGAGTGTTATTGAGCTAGATCGCCACAATATGCTTTTTTGTAAAGATGCTGACATCTCCCAACCATTTTGAGATAAATTAGCGTTTTGAGCTGGAAATTATTTCCAAACCTCTCTTTCAACGCCATGTAAAAACAATTGGTTCAGTCAGTGAGGCTTAATCCTGTTTCTTTGGTAGATAAGAGTTAATGTTACTGAATAATAAGCAGAACGCGAAGGAAGTATGTACATATGTACATTTGTTATTTATATTTCATGGTTACAAAAACGTAGTTATTTATTACTCTAATAAAATTCTAGCTCCCGCACAATAGACTCATCCCTATTATGGTTGTGAATATTAACCATAGTATATGTCTACTAGTAGCGCAACTTACTCCGAATCTGAACATACACACAAGCCACACAGGGTGTGTTGTATTCAATAATAAAAAAATCAAATTAAAATACTGCAATATTGAACATAAAGATATAAAACACACAAATTATTGAATATAAAGCAGTTATGACAGCTTATCGGTCCATACGGAATTTAAATTTCAGTTTAAATTTTAATTTTTAGTTGTAAATAGTTTTTACTTTAAAACAACTCTGAACGCGATTTCCTTCATTACACTTTCTCGGAGTACCTTTTTCCACTACCTTTCACTCCGAATCGCAAAAGAAGATGCCAAACTAGTAGGGGGAAACTATGATATTAACCAAAATAAAATAGTGATGTGCACAAATTGGCAGTGCTAATTCAATTTCTAGTTCGCATGTATCAATATGGTTTTGTCAATGTGGACAACCAAAATAAGGGTGAAGAAAAATCTTCAATTCATATCGATATTTTAAACCATTAATATTGATGTTGCCGAATGCTTATGTTAACTTTAATAAATTTGAAAATCATCATAACATGAACGTATTTTTATACATAAAGAAGTGAATAGTTTTGTGTATAAAAAGCTTCATCTGGTATCACCTTTATTTTGTTATCAGGCGATTTCTTCTGGAACCAAAATAAGTCGACAAAAAAGCTTATTTCATTAGTATTTTATACTCCAACGGTGAATGATCGTATTAGTGATTACCAAAGTGAACATATGGGAAATAAACGGAAATTTAATAATGGTTTAATTGAATAAAATGTGTTTGTTTGTTGTGTTGACGTCAACGAAAGTAAAAGCCATGTGTAATGTAAGTTATAATAAGTTATTTCACAATAAAAAGTTGCTTATGATTTAAGAACAGATTTCCTTTTACATATAAGTATGTACAAAGGTTTATATTATATAAGGTTCATATTAATCTATTTTTGTGTTTCATAAATTATGTGTTGGTCAATAGGTACATCATTAGACCGTCTGAGAAAATATTTTCACTTTTAAAAAAATTTTGCGGGTCGTAATTTTTTCGTTTTGAATATTAATTTTCAGATAAAAGTCAGTGGGCTGAACTGTTCAAACAAAAAAGCCAAATATATTAAGCACGCAGCAAATATGGTTCAGAATAGTTTTTAATTAAATTACCTCTTAAAAGCTATTAAATTCAAAGTTAAAATAGCCGAAGCCAATGATAAAAATTCGCAGAGTAGTATCGGAGTTTTGACAACTTTGCATTTTTTAATTGAAAGTAAAGCCATCTACTTAATAGGATTGTATATACCGTAAAGAACAATATGGGGGGATAAGCGAAATTACATTTTTGTAACTTAAAATAATCTCTTAAAATTTATTGCAGCGAATAAAGAGTCCTAGAACTTGATTAACTTCTAAACTAGTAGCTTAAGACCATTTTTTTTTTTGTGTTTTCAATTGACTATTTACTTTAAAACTCGTGAAAGCAGTCGCTCGTGGTTAAGCAGGTTGTTTAAAAATATAGAACAAAGTTCTGAAGCTGTCTAATGCACATAAGTGTTTGCATTTTCAAGTTCTATAGTAAAATAAAAAAATATCTTGAAAGATTTTTTGTTTCTCATTCATGTTTGGAAAAATTACTTAACTCAATATGACGACAGTAAGTAAAACAGGTTTGACAAACAATAAGAAAAATAAAACAAAAAACTACTTATCGCTATGGTAGTGTAGTTGTTAGATCTAGTTGAGTAGATGTTGTTAAATATACGCTTGTATGTACATATATATGTACGTTTAAATGTATACAGAAATATGAGCTCGAGTGCTTTTTATGCAACGGTTCCGGTTGTGTATTTTTTGGAAGCTTTGTTAATGACTTTTGTTGATGCATCGAAGTCAAAAACTTATTTATTTCACTATTTTGTAGCTTGAATATACGTTTGTGGCAAGAATAAATTAGTTGGTAGAAGAATTGGTTAAGAGCTGAAATATTGTAAACAGTACCTGCAATTACCAAAGTATAATTATATCCAGCTTAGGGTGAGTTTGAAATATATCTCAAAAATAACTCGCAACAATTTGAAAAGGTCTAAAAGTGATTTAAAAAAATAACGAAGTATGAATTACAGTCAGCAATAATTGTTGGAGATATACAAAATAAGGGCCGCTTTCATAAAAGCCGGTAACTGCTAACCGCAGTTTAATTGACGTATTTTGTACGGTTAGCTGTCAAATTAATCGCCGATTAGGCTTAACAGGCCTTTATGAAAGTGGCCCTTAGTGTAGTTTACATCATAACTACATGCATGTGACTTCTTATCTTAGTTTAGATCGTGATTTTGCATTTTGATGAACTCAAATTTACCTCTAAAAAACTAGGTCTAACTAACTTTAATTTTCGTTAAAGAAAGAAACAAACCTGAGTGATATAGATGATACAAAAAGTGGGCCAAGTTAATTATCGTTTTAAAATTCAGGTATAAATTAAAGTTAAACTTAGCATATATTTGTATATATATACATATAGTCTCATGCGGCGTTTGTTGAAGTTAACACATTTTATAAAACTGACTTACTTTTTCTGCCCACAAACTTGCTTTTATTGTTTTGGACATTGAAGCATTTGAAGTAGGTGTTTATGAGTGAAGTCTGATCTGTCCTATGCCCAATACCACACCTACAAGTATATCAAACTCGAATTTTTTTGGTTTCGCCTGTTTTTCATACACACGCCTACATATGTTTTACATAGAAGATAACAGATCTTTGGATGACGGTTTCTGACGTTAGAAATTTTGTTATCATATCAATAAATACTGCAAACGTCTAGGCAATTCACAATTACTGTCTTATGTAGTATTTGCTTCAATACAACTTTTGTGAGCAGTACATTGAGTTGTGTGTCGTATTCATATACATCAAGTTGAATTTATATGAAAACTTGTCACTTGTTTCAAATAATCTTTAAAAAGTAAAATAGCACACTTGATTTACATGGGCTGGTAAATTGTATTTTGCTAGACTGGGTCGATTTATTAACTGATATCGCGCCATCGATTTTTCGATAGGGTTTGGGCTCAGGAAAAAAAAATTCCACTACGCATACTCAAAAAAATTATTTTCGAGCCTGCGAAATTTCATTTTTTCAGACTTTTTCGACTTTGATTTTTGAGGTTTTTTCATGACCTACTAAAAAAATTTTCGTTTGATTTTAAATTTTCATGCATACCCTGTTCGACCCAAAAGTGTGCGCTAAAAACGTTGGCGATAACAGTTTTTTGAAAAAAAAAATATTTTTTGGGTTTTAGGGAGTGTTTTGGTCAAAAAATTTACCCTTTCCCCATTTTTTTAAAGGTTTTTTCAGCATACATACAAAAATGTTTTCGATGAAAACGAATTTGTCTCATATTTCTTGCCCCACTTAAAATTATGCGCTAAAAACGTTGGCGATAATAGTTTTTTGAGCAAAAATTTTATTTTCGGGTTTTGGAAAAGTCGATTTTTCGACCAAAAGAAGTCCTTTTTTTCCTGAGCCCAAAACCTATCGAAAAGTCGATGGCGCGATATCGGTTAACTTTCATCTATACAAATCGACCCACCCTAGTATTTTGCTATTCAAATTTTATATGAGAAATCAAACAAAAAAGATGAGACCTTGTGAATTGGATAATTATCTTATGCAAATACTATTATTGCCATGTACAATGTTCGACAAAACTAAAGCACCGAAATTTTCTCTAAAACATTTTACTCAAAAAACTCTTAAGTGCAAGTTCTGTAATATTTAATCCTTTTTATCCAGGAATAATACATATTAATTATTAGAAATTCGAAGAAATAAGAACATCTTTCTAGTTCTTGCATAAAATGTACAAAGAATCCGATAAACTCATAGAAGCTACAAAACAAAAGGATTATCAAATATTTATTGAACAAACCCGATTTTTCTCGCTATTTCATGGAAAGTCCATAGCTCTTTTGGCAGGTTTACATCGGCTTGAAATTGATTATATTAATTGATCAAAATATCTTATACTATATACATACTATCGCGTTGTGGAGCTCATTCCGGTGTTACCCTCTTATGAAATTGTCGCCCTGTTGTTTGTTGATTGTTGTTTACCCCTACTAGTTTGGCATCTTCTTTTGCGAATCGGAGTGGAAGGTAGTGGATGAAGGTACTCCGAAAGATTGTAATGGAGGAAATCGCGTTCAGAGTTGTTTTAAAGTAAAGAGTATAACCACGAATTTCAATTTAAACTGAAATTTACATTCTGTGGGAACTGATACGGTGTTAGTACTGCAAATTATTTTTAAGTTTGTGAGTTTTATGTCTTCACGTTCTATATAGCAGTATTTAAACTTTGATTGTTTTACTTCTGCATACAACATACCCTGTGTAGTTTGTGTGTGTATGCAGATTCGGAGTAAGTTGCGCTACTAGTAGACATATACTATGCCGAAACCTGATAAAAACGGGCCGTTTTGTAGCAAAACAACACCAAAAACGACTTCCAATCAGTGTCAGTTGATAGTCCAACTTTTGTGAAATAACTCATATGTTATTTTTCTTTCCCTACCAGAACACTGCTAGTGATATAAGGCATTATGAAACCTTCAGGTATACCGGGTTCGTTTTTTACACCAATGTGAAACATCTAACGCAGTCTCTTTTCTATTATTCACTCGTCTAAAATTTAAATAAATACAACACTATACAATAACTCACATTTTCGCTATACGTTAATTGAGCTAAAAAGTCCCACAGGGTAGATATTCTTAGCAGCAAATTGCTATATGTTGCGGCAGAGAGTCTTGCTGATAGATCCACTTTAATGGCTTTTCTTCATCAGCTAGAAATAGCACGAATATTTGATGAATGGCTTTGTACATAAATCGATCCAATATTATGAATTGAGCGCACTTCATGACCGAAAACTATAAAACAAACTTTTACATTGCCTCAACCGTATTTTAGCGATTAAAGAGTTAAGTTAAAGCGAGTAAAAGTTATTCTTTAGGCCTGTGACCAAGCTCCAGAGCGTCCGAACATTTTAGAAAGACAAAAATAAGTTCCTTTTTCGTATTGTACTTTTCCAGTTTATGTGGGATCTTGCAAACCCCTATTTTCCTTTTATCAGAACTCAAAGCTGTTTCAAACACCGAAGTAGTGCATGACTTTAAATAAAAACAGCTGTTACTTTTTTCATCGGTTAATAATTCAAACTTTGAAGCTTTGGTTGTTGTTTTGCTAAGCCAAAAAGTGATAATTTGTAACAATTGTTACAGGATATTACTGTTTTAAGGCTGCGTTCATAAAAGCCGATTTACGCTAATCGACGGTTAATTCTCCAGCTGACCGTACAAAATACGGCAATATTAACCGGCTTTTATGAAACGGCCCTTAGTATGCCCAGTGCAGATTTCCCTGTATTATAACTTATCTGGTTTTACTTTGCATTTTCAATTCTCCCTTAGAGACGATTTACACGATTCAAGCATTGAATTCAAGTCTGCCGCGACATAGGCGAAATAGGTGGGAAGAGAGGGGGAGAGTACAAGTACCTCCGTACCGTCAAGTCGCTTGAAGTTTTTTTCTCTATCACTTTCTCTCTCCCTTGTTTGTTTTTTGTTTCACAATTGCTTTCAAGAAAAATTTACGTATACGCGAATAGAAAACACAAAAGGCAACGAAAACAGAACTGAATTCAATAACTTCTTCTTGCAAAATAGCTCTTAGGGCCTTTAGAAATAATCACTGCCTGGTGGGTTATACAATTGCTATCTAACCTGTACGGTAATAACGTATTCACTTTTCTACATCTGGCAACTCTTTTTTTCCAGCGCCGAGCTAGATCTATTACAATCTCCACCAACAGCTGAATGGAAAACGCAGACGACAGCTACGACACAGCTAACGGCAGCGCCATTTCAAATTTTTCAGTTCTCGCCAAAGGGGGCTTTCACACAAATTTGTGCTAATTTTTCTTTAAGTTCCGTTTTTCTGTTTGTATTTCACTGTTGATTGTAAAGGATTGCCTAAAATTAATAACAAACGAATTGGAAAATTATTTTACATAAACTTTATTGAGTAACTGAAACGGCAACAAGAAAAATCAATAACCAATAGACGTGAAAATCTATTATCCAAGTGTTTAGTAAAATTTAATTATAACAATGGGTGATGTCGATAACGTGCGTGTAGCTGTGCGCATACGTCCGCTTGTGCATTCGGAACGTGAACGTGGCTGCCAAGAAGCCGTGGAGCGTGTCGGCGATTCAGCGCAAGTAATTGTAAACCGCACGGATACCTTTACTTTTAATTATGTATTTGATGCGCGTGATACCCAGGAGTACATATACGAAGTGATCGTAACTGGTTTGTTAGACAAATTTTTCTCTGGCTTTAATGCTACAATACTGGCTTATGGTCAGACGGGCTCAGGTAAGACCCACACCATGGGCACAGCTTTCGGTGGAGAACTCGATGAAAATGCAGGTGTTATACCACGGATTATGCGAGATATATTTGACCGTATACAGAAATTGGCTGACGAATTTGATTTTGTGGTCAAGTGCTCATTTATGGAATTATATCAAGAGCAATTATATGACTTGCTTTCGGATCAGTCTCGCGAGCAAGCTATTGTTGAGATGCGTGAAAACCGTAATGGCGTTATTATGCCTGGTTTGACAGAAATGCAAGTGGCAACGGCTAGCGAAACAACAGATTGTCTATTACGTGGTTCATCGGGGCGCGCAGTGGCAGCTACGGCCATGAATGAGCAGTCTTCACGCTCGCATGCTATATTTACAATTACCGTTGAAGCAACCAAGAAAGACGAAATGTATGTATATTGTATTTATAATTTTGTTTGTTTGGAGGTTGTTGTCAATGGCATTAAATACAAATTTTGTAAACAATAGGAATACCGTAACTACCTCGAAATTTCATTTGGTGGATTTGGCTGGGTCGGAGCGTTCTAAAAAAACACAAGCTACTGGCGATCGTTTTAAGGAGGGTGTAAAAATAAATCAAGGACTCTTAGCCCTGGGAAATGTTATATCTGCACTTGGCTGTAAGTAAAGCGAATGTATTATATTCGTGTAGTGTAGACAACCGATAGTATACTAACAACTTAATTAATTGGATTAATTTACGAGTTGCTACAAAACCCCATTTTTTCAGCAATACCCCTTAACAGCATTGATGCCCTAGCATCCAACGTTACGACGTTGTTATAAAATCAAAGCATTCATTGCATTCGTTGTATACCACGGACGCTAGGCATACTATAGTCGGGTGTACGTACCGGAATGACAAGGGGTTGACACGATCAGTCGATGTAATGTCAGTATATTCCAGGGTAACAAACAACCATAAGCGATCCGACTACATGATAAAGTAGTACTTAACATTTTTAAATACGCCGGTATTATAAATTTCAGACGTATTCCAACATATCTTAATATCTAGAGTGGCATATTGATTGTAATATTGATAAGGGCATGAAACCGGAATACTACTGTATAATTAAAAAAGAAAAAGTTGCGTTCCTCTCAAAATGAATATTTACTAACTCAAACTTGAATCAAATGTGATTCATGTTAAGCTCCTAAAACTCCTATGTGCACTGTTAACTCCGAACAGCAGCATAAAAATTTAAAGCAAGGTGATGCTAGAAGCTTAGATATGTTCAAATCAACTGTTTGAAATTGCCTTAGTGCGTCGAACCGAAATTATTCACATCTACAAAGAAATAAAACGAAGTTGGGAGTTTCCCAGCTTTCAGCATCGCAAATAGATGCAGAAGTTCTGCCAGGAAAACTAACTCTTTTTTTTTAGTCAAGAGAAATATTTTTATATTACTGTATAAATACAACTTTTCACTGTGTACTGTCTTCACTTTCCAGCTGGTCAAGGTTCAGGTTTCGTGCGCTATCGTGACTCCAAGCTCACTCGTTTGTTGCAAGACTCGCTTGGCGGCAATTCGATCACACTTATGATAGCCTGTGTCAGTCCGGCTGATTATAATGTAGCCGAGACGTTAAGTACCCTACGCTATGCAGATCGCGCACGCAAAATCAAAAATAAACCAATTGTTAATCAAGATCCACATGCAGCTGAGATTAATCACCTAAAAGGTATTATACAGAAATTACGTGTCGAACTGTTAGCTGCAGGTGGAGGCTCCTCCCAAATGACAAGCTCCTTAAATAGTGTTCTACAGAGTATTGCACCTCCTGCAGTTGGTAACTCCAGTAACACCACCGGCATAAACATTGTAACAACAAATGTTGAGCTTGTTAAAAAATATCAAATACTGCAAGAGAAATATCATACTTTGCAACAACAATTTCAAACTACGTTACACGATGTAGCTGAGCATGAAATGCGTGCACATTTAACTGAAGAGGCGCATGAAAAGCTTAAATTAAAAATGAATGAGCTAAAGGCGATTGCTGTTGATTTGGGCAAGAATTACAAAGTTAATGCACCGCTTGAGGAACAAGAAGCAACCGCCGAACGTATTAAGCAAATGAATGAGTTAGTACAAGGACTTGATGTTGAGTTAGAACGTACCCAAATAGAAATCGAAAATCATAAACGTGCCACAATGAACGGCAGCGCAGTTAATGGGGATGATGAAGAGGCTAGCAGCGCGCTACTTGAAGTCCACTCACAAATGCAAGAACAAAGTGATGCATATACCAATATTCAAATGGATTTCAAGGAACAATTGAGGCGCATTAACCGTGAGCTAAATTTAAAAGAAGAATTGCATCAGCGTGTTGCTGGTAATTTAGTTAAATTTTGTACATTGGAGGATAATACGGAAGAAAAGTTTATGGAATGTGAGAAAAAGATACAAGAACTAGAAGATGAAAGGAATCAATTACTTGACAAATTGCGTCATGTAAAAGAAAATGCTTCTGCTAAATTGGCAGAAGAACGACGCAAACGCTTACAAACGCTAGAGCAGGAGATAAGCGATATGAAGCGTAAGAATACGCAGCAGGCTAAGCTACTAAAAGTGCGTGAAAAAGAAACACAGAAAATACAGAATCTACATAGCGAAATACAAGCTATGAAAGAATCTAAAGTTAAGTTGATACGAGCTATGCGTCAAGAATCTGAAAACTTCCGCCAATGGAAATTGTCACGTGAGAAAGAGCTAATACAGCTGCGTAACAAAGATCGTAAACTAAAGAATGAAATGGCGCGTAAAGAGGCATTACATACGAAGCAACGTAATGTGTTGAAAAGAAAATGTGAGGAGGCGCAGGCCATTAATAAGCGGTGAGTATACTTCTATGAATGTACATTTTTTGCAGTAAAAGATCAATATCTTTTAGAATAGACATATTACGGGAAATGCCTGCGAAGCTCTTTACAATCAGAATTATTGCCTTTGGTTCAATAAGCAAAAAAAAAACATTATGTAC
This sequence comes from Merzomyia westermanni, assembly GCA_949987695.1. Classification (NCBI taxonomy): domain Eukaryota; kingdom Metazoa; phylum Arthropoda; class Insecta; order Diptera; family Tephritidae; genus Merzomyia; species Merzomyia westermanni. Next base: position 47,949,994 of record OX465290.1, read on the forward strand.
ACGTAATTTGCAAACTTGTCACCACCGCTTTGGTTGTTGTTGTGGTAACGACAAAAACACTCGCCGAAGGTTTTAGGGAGTGTTGTCGAATTAACAGTCCTTGGCCGGATTTGAACCCGGCACGCTCCGGTACACCCTTGCGGTACTGCCCGACTGTCGTGGTAGCGATTTATGACCAGTGAAACTTTCTAGGTCACGTCACCCCTCCTTCCGTAAGGAAGGATAAGATGGGTAATGAGAGGTGAGAGGCATCATATCCGTAGATCAACCATCGAGTTGCACGTCATTACCTTTGTGCATATTAGTCGCCTCTTACGACCGGTATGCCTACCTCGGGCATATTTCAAACCCCTAGCCCGCAGGGACACCACCGCTTTGGTCTTGCTCGGCTGCTTTCGATTTAGCCAATGGTCGACACGGAGATAGGGCTGAATATTTGAAAGTATTAGTTTATTAAACCGAATATGACTACGTAGAATTACATTCACCAAGCCATGAAAAGAATTCGCATCTCTTCAGCATACATATTGTGTGCAAAAGCCTTCGGGGAGTGTTTGTCGCTAAAAACAACAACAGCAACAATATCCACAGTCAAATATAGACCAAATACTACTTTTCCGTTTCCTACAATTCAATTTAATGCCGTCCCAGATCAAATTAAAAATGTAAGAACCGTTGGATTGTTTAGGGAAAGGATAGGTCTCTGGTTAGATTCTAATGCAATGGCTGATTAAGATTGTGATATAAAATAATATTTAATAAATTTAACAAAATAATATTTAGTAAATCTGTTTATTTTAGTTTTTAAAAAAATTTTTATTTTTAATTATAATTATAAATAACTTTTAGTTTTGTTTACAGCTGGCTGTTAAACATTTTAAGAAATAATAATTGTATAGAAATTAATTGAATTAGCCGTAGGCTACTTTTTAATAAATAAATAAATAAATAAATTTTAGATCAATTTAATAGAAGTTTGTTTACATTAAGTTACATGAATATTTTATGCAAAATAATTTTTTTCTCCATTTATAGCCTCAAAGACGCACTAGATCGTCAACGTGTCGCACAATCGCAAAGGCAAAAAACACAATCGGTCAAAGATGTAAACACTGCCAGTAATAAGGTAGATCAAGTTATTTCATGGGTTGAACGCGAGTTGGAGGTAATTGTTTCTTTCATCGATGCTGAACATTCACTTGAACAGCTATTGGAAGATCGTGGTATCATAAGCATGCGCATAGCAGAGTTACGTAAGCAACAACCGCAAACAGACAGTTCAGCAGCACAAGAATTAAATTCGTTACAAGAAGATCTTGAAATGCGCAATGCCCAAATTACCGATTTGCAACAAAAAACATGTACAATTGATCTTGAGGCGCGTATGCGCGCACTCTATGATGGTGTTAATAGCATAGTAGAGGCACGAGCTGTTATGCGTCAATTGCTTAAGTCAATTTCTGATATGCGACATGAAAATGCAATACGTTTACAAGAGCAAAAGCTTGCTTTGGATGAACAAACTGCATTGCGTGAGGCAGCCGAACAGACAAGTGCCGTAGCAGCGAAACGTATGCGCCTGATGGAACTGGAACATGAGGACGCTATTGCCGAACGTGAAAACACATACGAAGAGAAAATTGCTGTCCTATTGAGGGAATTACATAATGCACCACAGCTGGCTGTGGGTACAGGTGAAGCGCTGACACCAGAACAAGAGGAACGTATGAAAATACAGGAGGAACAGTTGGACAAATTGGAAGCGTTACGTGAGGAATTGGAGTATTATAAAAATTTGGTAAATGAACTACAACAAGCGGTGCAAGCAAAGGGTACGCGCAAAAAAGAGGTATTCAAGAAGGTGAGCAAATGGCTGCACAGGGGGTTGACGCACACAAACTAAGATGAGTATGAGTATCGTTGTTGTGTTTGCAGCCAAAAGAAATCGTTGAAATCAAAGAAGAGGACGAGGAGGATGATGGTACCGTAACGCTTTCAAGTGAAGATGATATTGATGACGCCTCCGATGACCCGGATTGGAAGAAAACGCCACGCTTTAAACGTTCCACCAAATTAACTGTAAGCTACTTTAAATATTTGCGTTAATATTTTCATTCTAATCATTTCAGTATCATTTTGTATATGTATGTATATAAATGTATAACAGCGCTCGACAAACCATAGCAACAACAGCAGTGGCTCCAATGAAACATTTGCTAGCGCCAATAGCAGCGACAAAAAGCATAATACAATAACTAGGACTAAGAATGTGGGTTGCAAGTGTCGTAAGGAATGTGATACGAAACGTTGTGGTTGCTTTTCTTTTGGTGAAAAATGTACTAAAAAATGTCATTGTGGCGACGCATGCAAAAATGGCAAACATAGTCATGATAGTGATGACAAAGAGAATGATGACTCCATTTCGAGTCAACAGCAGCAGGAGTCCATTGACACACAGACTGCGGTTGGTACACCACCAAAATCGAATGATGATTCTAATTCCACTTTTGCAAAGCCAAGCCATGCATTTCTCACACCAAAAATGGCCAGGTAATTGAGGAATTTCTGTAATTGATTTGAAAATTTCACTCATTTGCGATGTATCATATTTTCGCATTTTCTATTTATTTTGCAATAACTTTTGGTTTTGCCAAATTTAGTATACGTCATTTTACCATTTCTACAAACAGTTTTTTAATCGCATTAAAATCCAAATCCTAATAAAAAATTTTTTTTTTCTCGTTTTCGTGCCATACTTCTTATACTTTCAGATTATCAACCATATCCTTCGATTTGCCTTCTGCCAAGAAGAAATTCTTCGAATGAGAACTATATGTGTCAAAGAGCATATGACTGAATACATATAAGCTTACATATTCTTAGGTGGTGGGAGAAACTGATTTTTAACTGTATTTGATTTTTAATTAATTAAATTTTAATTTCATTTAATTTTAGAATTAAATATTCCATAGCTCTAACTTTCAGTCGGTATTTATTATTGCCATCAAGCATTTTGTGCATCATAATTGAAAGCTATTTGCATACAGATGCTTACATACATACATATATTTTGATAAGATATACATACGAACACCATTAAGGTGTTATATATATTTTTTATTATATGGATTTGTTAGAAATTGGATGTACACTTTAAACCAAATTGGAATTGATTGATGTATGCCACAAATCGCCTAAAATATCCGTGTTTTTTCTTTTCTAAATTTGAAAAGAAAACAACAACAAACAATAACTATATTAAGTGAAAAAATAGCTAAAAAATTTATATACATACATATAATACATTATATCTCAACTCTTATTTGCACTAGAGTAAATTTAAAGAGTCATTCCTTTAATAGTAAGCTACTATATAAATATGTATTAATCCTTTGATCATTAGCGTTCAATTTGTTAATGTTTTAATTGTCATTGTTTTTTTGTGTACACATTTGTATAATTTATGGTAATTCGTTGTACAACATATTAGCAGCAAGCAATCTTGCCTTGTTATAGTATTTATACATAGTAAATTTCTCTTTGCTAAAATACACTGCATTTTCATACATTTTAAATTTACGTATAAAACCATTTGTTTTCACACATTCACACACACGCAGAACACACATTAATTCATTGCATTTTTTTACGTAACAATAAAATAAAAAACAATTGTAACCACTTAAATTTGTGTTCCTTTTTTTGTGGAAGCATGTCACTAAGTGCTACGCTCTAATATAAATGCATGCCAATATGAACTAAAAGAGATATGCAGGAGTGTCAAATGTGTACCTAAATTAGACTGCATGGAGAGTGGAGATCGCTAGTATCATTTGTGTGTCGTGAGATCGTTCTTACGAGTGTCGGAAACGACCCGAACGCATATCTTATTTCAGCAGCACACTGTACTCTCAAATTTTATGCAGCTTAGACTCCTGTAGTATATTTAATCTCCGCCGAATCTCATGTTGTTGTTGTTGTTGTTAACAGTGCTTCGCCCTGCCCCAGATTGGACAGGGTTACACTGAAATAACAGCCCTTGGCCGGGTGAAAAAACCCGGGTCATTCCGGTGCGATAGAACCGGCTGTTGTGGGAACGAATCTCATCATCGTACTTAGGCAGATGGATCCTCCTACAAGGCTGCACACATTCTTCAAGCAATTGACGGTCCTTCGGCGGATATGGAACCTTTTAGGCCATCTCACTCCCTCCTTCGAAAAGGAAGGAGAATATCCTCAGGCATATTTCAACCCCCTAACCCGCAGGGGTCGAAATACATGTTCCTTTAATCTTACCTACCCCCATGCTCTAAACTGAAATGATCTTATCACAGGACAAGTGGTGGACGGAGGTCGACATAAGTGCCAGAAACCGCAAAATACTGCTGTGGGGATATCATGATCTAAACCTTGCCAAGGAACCAAACGTAATAAAAGAAGTAAGTTCCTCAAAATAAATTATTTTTTGTATTTTTTTCAACATACAATATTTCACAGGTTAGGTATTCATACGAGCGGACAATTATACGGTTTACCATTTCGACAGCAATACTCACGCCCTGCTGCTAAGTTTGTATTCACCCAATGATTTCGACAATTTTTAATGAAGAGATATGCGCGCTCCTTACGACAATCCCGATTTAAGGATGCACAAAGTATTGTAGCCGAGTTGGGCAAATGCTGTACTAACTGGAAAAGAAAAATTGAAGAAGTCTTATTTTCCAAGAATAAAAGAAATTTGGGAATCAACTTACCGTTTCCAAACACTTGGTCTGACACTGCTTTTGTCCAACGGAATTGCATGAAAAGGTGCGATCTAATTCATTGGTGATCACTGCAGAGCCCTGCGGTTGTTCACCACGTTTAAACTGTGAGGTGAGAAATACACCGCATGTGCAAGGTGTTGGGCTATTACTTTCTGTTGTTGTTGGCATGGCTTTGACGGGCTTTTTTCTGCTCGCCTTAGTTGACGTGATTACACGCCGTGGCGCAATTAAGGCCTCTGGTTCAGGTAATGGAAAGAGCTCTTCGATTTCGTCGTCTTCTCCATCTGCCTTGATATTCTGTGGTAGCTTAGCATCCGTCATTATTTCGCTTAACAACAATTCTTGTGCTACTTCTTCTAAAGTATTATTTACCAAAGGTTCTATGTGTGGTAGGGCGTCAGCGTTCTCTGGCGTTTGCGCCATTAATCTGTTGAGCACCATGTATTGGCGCAATGCATCGTCTTCGGCAACTAGCAGTTTGTCTTCCAGCAATTTTTCTATATCTTGTGGATTAATTGTTGCATCGGCTTCGATACTAGCACTTTTATAAGTTGTGACGAGGTCCTGTAGCTCATTCTGAACTGCCTCCGCTGGCATGGGTGTTGTAAAATCGTTTATGCTAGTCGCTTCTGCGGGCGCTAGTACTTGAATCGGCGGGGAAGCCGTGGTGCTAAGACTTATCGAGCTCGGGCTCGTGCTCATGCTGTGACTACTTGTGGGGTCGGGCCCTGTGCTACTTGTGTCGGTGGGCATTTGTCGTATAACACCCGATCTTATGTTGTAACGCTTCTCTTTGATCACATTCGCCTTGCCGAAAATTCCCTTTTTATATGCAATTTTCATTGTGCCCGCGTCGACATCGAGAGTTAGGTCCAAAACTACCACCAGCATAGCTATTGTAGCCCATATTGATGTTCTGACAAATAGGCTCCTCAAATATACTATGAATCGGTTGGTAAAAATTAGAAATTCGAAATTGTTAAGATCTAAATTCGAATACGATTTGGAAAATAAAGGTCTTAAAAAAAATTCGAAAGAAAAATAGAAAATTTGAAATACAAAATATATCGAAATACAAAAAACCAAGATGAATGAAAATTAAAAAAAAGGGTTAATAAATCGCTAAATGTATCCTTTACCCATGTCTAAAACTTGTTTACGATTTTTACGATTCTGCTGCCGATGCTCTTAAATATGTGTTCACTCCACAGTGTGGCTAACGGTTTAAATATCTTTCCACTTCACGATACCGAAGCTCAATGTTTTCAGTTGCGCTAAGCATATTTTTTGTCCAATACGAGTTCTTCATTTTCTGTTGAGTCGGCAAGGCTGTATCTGTGTATTTTTAGTGGAATTCTTAGCCGCCGACATCGGAAGTTCAAGTTCAGCAGTTGCTCTAAAACTGGGTCAAGTTGAAGCCAAAGTAAATTATTTTAGTTTCAAGTAACAAATAAAAAGAGGTTGTTTTTTGTTGGCTTTAATGCACTTGGACTATGACCAGAGCTATATCCAGAGTTTAGTTTAAGGGCGGCGGTCTTTATTTAGCTGCTCTTTTTAACCTCTCGCTATTCACATTCGTCATTCCTAAGATATGTGGTTCCACTTTTAAGCCCTGAGAAGCCGGCTAATCAGGGAGAATTATATCGTCCGATATGTATTCTATAGCCGATTGCGAAAGAGAAAGTACTGCTCCCCTACAAGATTGTAAATCTACACTTCCCAACCATGAACATGGCTTTTGTAAACAACACAGTACATCAACTGCCCTTAACGTCATAAGCACACAAATAAGCTATGGTTTGAACCAACATCCTCCGAACCGCAGGACGGTGATCGTGGCACTTGACCCGTCAAAAGCCTTTTAAAACCGTCAATCATGCCACACTCCTGCAAGATCTGGAAAAGTGACTGCTTCCTGACGGTCTAAAAAGGTGGGCCGCTAACACCCTTAACGGCCGGCAAGTGTCAGTAGCATTAACCACCCTAAAACACAAACACTCCACTGCGCCCATTTCCGTCTCAGTCGCAGAGCTCAAGGAAGCCATAATAATGGCCAAACCCTCAAAATCCATCGGACCCGACGGAATCGCCATGAAGATGATTAAACACCTAGGCCACGAAGGACAGAGTTATTTAGCGGCTCTTTTCAACCTCTCCCTAACTACTTTCGTCATACCTGAGATATGGAAACAGGCGATTGTAGTTCCTCTACTAAAACCAGTGAAGCCGGCGAACCAAGGAGATTCCTATCGTCCGATATCCCTCCTTTCGCCGGTTGCGAAATTACTAGAGACCATTCTGCTCCCTTACTTTATTGCAAATCTGAAATTGGCCGATCACCCACATGGTTTCCGCAAATCTTACAGAACTACATCCGCTTTGAATGCCATTACAACACAGATAAATCATTGTTTGAATCAACACCCACCAAACCATAGGACGTTTCTCGTGGCACTTGACCTATCAAATGCATTTGATACGGTCAACAACGCCACACTCCTTCGAGACCTGGAAGAGACACCGCTCCCTGCCGGCCTTAAAAGGTGGACCGCTAATTACCTCAATGGTCGACAGGCATCAGTCAAATTCAGGAACAAGAAATCTAGGCCACAAAGAATAAAACAAGGGGTGCCGCAAGGTGGTGTTCTCTCTCCCCTTTTGTTTAATTTCTATATTTCGAGAAACATTGCTTGCTACATGTAAGGCTACTGGCCGACCGGTTATTGACTACGCTGTGCCCAATCTTGCTGACACCAATTGGAGGAAATTGCAAGTCCGCCAAAACGCCGCCATTAGAACTGCTACGGGATGTCTGCTTATGTCATCTGCGTTTCACCTCCATCAAGAGGCAAAATTGCTCAGTGTTCAAGAGCACGCGGAACTCTTGAGTAGACAGTTCCTTCTGAATTGTCATAAACCCAGTCATCCAAATCGACATCTATTGGATGTAGCCCCGCCCCCCAGAGACATAAGGAGACATCTTCGTAAGCACTACGATGAGATCCGGCACCACATCTCTTTGCGGAACCATAGGCGGGCTCTAAATGATCTCCACACTGAGCCGGTAGATAGATCCCTCAGATCTCGGCCTGTGAATCCCGTTATCAGTACTCAGCCACCTGAATTGGCTGAAGAGGAGCGTGTACTTCCGAGAGAGACTAGAGTCATGCTAGCACAACTTCGCTCTGGATATTGTTATAGGTTAAGCTCTTACTTATCCAGACTGAACCCCAACATACCAAACACATGCCTTGCATGTGGTATGTTCCCTCATGATACCAAGCATCTCTTCTCCTGTTCAGTCGAATCTACTCTTCTAACACCTACATCACTCTGGTACAACCCTGTGGAAACGCGCGTTTCCTCGGGCTTCCGTTAGAAGAGCCTGATGACAATTTAGAGTGATCGAGCCCATTGGGCAGGGCGAAGCACTGTTAACAACAACAACCCTAAAACTTCGCTTCTCATGCCACCGCAATAGCCTCAAAGCTACTGACCCGAAACGAGATACTCAAGCCACTTGCTGGCAACACTTTGGAAAAGGATAAAGGAACGTTGCTTGCTACATATAAGGCTTTCGGCCTGACGGTAATTGATGACTGGAGAAAGTTACAAATCTGCCAAACACCGCTATCATAACTGCCTCGGGATGTCTTCTTATTCCATCTGAGTCTCACCTCCATCAAGAGACTAAAATGCTCAGTATTCGAGAGCACGCGGTTCTGTTGAGCAGACAGTTTTAACTAAACTTCCATAAAAACAGTCACCCATAAAAGCATTCACCTATAAAAGCAGTAACCCAAAGCGACGTCTGTTGGATGAAGTTCCGCCACCTAGAGGCATAAGGAAGCATTTCCATTAGCACTATGATGAGATCCGGCACAACATTACCCTGCTGTTTGATCTGCGAAACCAAGCGGGCTCTAAATGACCTCCATAACTAGTCAGTAGACATAACCTTCAGGTGTAGGCTGTAATTGAAATCCAAGCACCTGAAATAGCTGAAGACGAGTGCTTTCTTTCGAAGGAAGACTAGAGTCATGGTACCACAACTTCGTTCTGGGCACTATAATAGGTTAAACTCTTACTTATCCAGTTTTACCCGCACCCTGCTAAATACTTGCCCTGCATGTGGTATGTCGCCTCACAATACTAAACAGCTCTTTACCTGTTCAATTGAACCTTCACCAATACCACTCTGGTCCAAGCCTGTAGAAACAGCTCCTTCCCTTGAACTAAAGTTAGAAGAGCTTGAATCGATTCTCAGAGTGATAGGCTTAACTCTTATATATCCAGACTCTTATTTTTCCCCGGCATGTGACTATCTGTTTAACAATTGAAATTGTCAGTTTCTTGGTCATACCAGCCAGAGCCTAGCCTGCAGCTCGATACAGCGAAACAGCAAATGTTGAAACAATTTTGGTAATTGTATCCTTTAGGAGAGGTATCAAACAATGCGTTTTGACTTGGGTATCAACAATGCGAAGGCGGATTTAAAATTTTTTCTTTCAGTGAAAAGTTATTCGCAAAAACCAAAAAATTACCAAGGGTCGATCCCAAATAGGGGGCTTGATCCAAGGTATTTATGTGCAGAACCACAATTTTATATAGGTGGCCGGTGTTGGACCGGCTAAGGGTTATTTTTTAGAATCGCGGCCGAAGGCCGCCTACGCAGAAAGGTGTTCTGCACATAAATACATTGGATCAAGCCCCATATTTGGGATCGGACCTGGGTAATTATGGGTTTTTTGCGAATAACTTTTCACTGAAACAAAGAATTTAAAAGCCGCTTTCGGATTGTTGATAGCGAAGTCAAAACGCGTTGTTTGATACCCCTCACGGTAATTTCAGACGTGTTTTAGCTGTTGTATCCTAAAGGAAACAATTACCGCAAAAAATCACACTAACACATAATCTTCTGCAGGATTTTCCATGCGCCTTCAAGAAACTCCAAAAAACTCATTTAAGGCTGTTATTCGAGTACCTACCTGATAGTGGTCTTAGAAGGACCATGTCTTGCAGGGTTTACATAAGAAATAATTGACATCTGGCAGCACGTTTATAAATATTGTGGCGATTATTCTCAAGCATGTACCATCCCTAAGTCAATAACACTCCCACCACTAGTTAACACAACTGAGATAACGATGGCTACGCTTATGCATGCAAGCGTATAACTAGGAAGAGGAAGAGAGATGGCGCGAGTGTTTGCGAATACGATGCAAAGAGGAGATGCCAATAAATAAACCGACCCTTCCAGAACACGAAAAGCGAACAACCAAGAAAGTTTTGGGTGCGTAGGCAAGCACCCTGTTGGACTATATAAGGCGGTGACCAAGCAAGACAGGTTGATCAGTTTATTTTCAAGCGTTGTTCAGTGAACTACTGTAAAGTTACCAAACTCTTAAAATTGTTTTGCGTTTATTACTAGTAAATAAAACTAGCTATTACTTACATTATTTGTGCGTGTGTTTATTCGACTTTATAGTGATCGAACCCAGGATTGATAATCAAGGAATAATCGAATTCGTCACAATTGGTGTCAGAAGTGATATTGTTAAATAAATACCGAGAGTTTTCAAGGATAACAAAGGCATGGCAAAGTTGAATGAGCTGAAGATCCAGCAACTCAAAAATGAGCTGCAACAGCGTGGATTGAATACAACAGGCAATAAATCCGAGCTACAGTCACGATTGCGGGAGGCTATGGAAGCTGAAGGAATTAACGTTGACGATCATGTGTTTCATCTTGTGGAAGAAGCATCGACAAAAATGGAAGAGAAGGAGTCTACAATTCCAGCCGCAAGTGTGGACACTAACGCGTTGTTGACTGTATTGACACAGATGTCATCTAGCATTTCAGCTCAGTTGGAAGAACAAAAGACACACATGGCATCTCAGTTGGAAGAACAAAAGGCACACATGGCATCTCAGCTGGAAGAACAGAAGACTAGCATGGCATCTCAGATTTCAGTTCAACTAGACGAACAGAAGGCATACGTGAGATCTCAGATGGAACACCAGGAGACACGTATAACATCAAAATTGGAAGAACAAGAGGAGCGTATATCTATGCAGGTGGCACGAATGTCTTCGCAGCTAGAAGTGCAGGATGCGAAAATTGCACAGCTACAGAATAAAATCGATGCTGAAGTAGACGCACTGAGAGGTCGTATCCAGGAGTTACAACTGAATCGTCCAACTACTTCAATGAGTGTCCCGAAGGTAAAAACCCCATCTTTTGATGGTTCTGTTCCATTCCAGGTATTTAAGCTGCAATTTGAGAAGACGGCTGCGGTGAATAATTGGTGCACTGAAGATAAAGTTGCAGCACTATTCGTGGCATTGAAGGGACCTGCAGCAGAAATCTTACAGACTATTCCCGAGTCCGAAAGGAACAGTTATGATGCATTGATGGGTGCGGTTGAGAGACGCTATGGTAGCGAACATCGAAAGCAGATATACCAAATAGAGCTACAGAATCGATCCCAGAAACCTAATGAGACTTTGCAGGAATTTGCATCGGACATCGAGAGGTTGGCCCATCTAGCAAATGCGGACGCACCCGTGGAGTACACTGAGAGGGTTAAAATCCAAAGTTTTATAAATGGAATACGCGATGTAGAGACGAAGCGGGCCACATATGCAAACCCCAAACGGACATTCTCTGAAACGGTATCGCATGCTCTGACGCAGGAAACAGCTTCGCTTTTGAGTAAACCTGCATACAAGGCTCATCGCGTAGAAGTGGACACTCCGGCTTGGGTAGACAAAATTTTGGAAGCGTTGAACGGAGTACAGAAAAAAAGTGATGGTGCCATTAAATGCTTTAAGTGCGGAAAAACAGGTCACATAGCACGTTATTGCGGCTCTGGCTCCAGTAACCCCAGCAATTCAGGTGGACGAAAACGCAAAGCTGAAGGAGATGAGCAAACCTCCCAACCAAATCAGTCGTTAAACTAAATCGAGCCAGCCGAAAGGGGCGTGGACTGGCTCCCGCAACTGAATGCCCCATAATCTCTGTCTCACAGATCGGAAGGAAAGCTAGTAATGTTACTGTTGTTGCATATGTGGATGGAAAAGAGCACTTACTAACTGTGGATACAGGCGCATCGCATTCCATAATTCGATCTGATTTAGTCAACAAGGAGGTGAGACCATTGCATGGAGCAAAGTTACGTACGGCCACTGGTGAGGACACCCATGTCCTAGGAGAAGTAACATGTGAAATCGTAATTGGGAACGTGGCCGTTCTACACAGTTTTATAGTAGCAGATATTGTTGACGAAATCATAGTTGGTGTGGACTTCTTAAGCGAGCAAGGCATCAAGATCGACATGCAAAACAGGATTATGAATTACCAGAACATGGATGTGCCATTAAATTATGGTTACGAAAACAAATACGTTAGTAAGCGAGTGCTTGTGGAGGAGAGCCAACAAATTCCACCGAAGTCGGAAGCAATCATATGGGCAAAGATTGATGGAGATTATGGGACAAACAAATTGTGGGTTGTCGAGGCAGCAAACAAATCAAGGACGAACATATTAGTAGGAAAAACCCTGGCCATGACAAAACAAGATGGACATGTACCGGTAAGAGTACTTAATGAGTTCAAATCGCCGATTAAACTTTCTAAAGGAGCAATATTGGGACAATGCCAAGAGGTCGAGGTAGTTATCAATTGTGAACAGCTTCAGGAAAATGATTCTACCATCAAGATTAATCTTTCAGATGATATCACGTCGTGGACGGCAGGCCTCGAAAAAGATCATCAGAAAAAGGCAAAGGAACTTCTATCAAAGTACTCGAGCATATTTGACAAGGATGGTTCTAAACCAGGTCGGACCAAAGTTGTGAAGCATCAAATTGATACTGGTGATGCAAGGCCCATCCGCCAAGCTCCTCGTAGTATTCCATTGGCCAAACGCCAAGTAGTAAGAGAAATTATACAGGAAATGAGTGACAGCGGCGTGATCGAACCATCAGCTAGTCCATGGAGCTCACCGGTAGTACTAGTGAAAAAGAAAGATGGACAAATGAGGTTCTGTGTGGATTACCGGAAATTGAACGACGTAACGAAGAAGGATAGTTATTCATTGCCAAGAATCGACGATACTCTGGACTCGTTATCTGGCACGAAATGGTTTTCCACACTGGATTTGAAAAGCGGCTACTGGCAAGTGGAGGTAAAGGATGAAGATAAAGAGAAGACGGCTTTCAGCGTTGGAGAAGGGCTTTGGCAATTTACGGTAATGCCCTTCGGGCTATGCAATGCTCCAGCTACTTTTGAGAGACTCATGGACCAGATACTAAAAGGTTTGCACTGGCAAACATGTTTGGTGTACCTCGACGACATCATCGTGTTGGGAAAAAGCTTTGAGGAACACCTAAAGAACTTGGAGGAAGTTTTCCAAAGAATAGCTGGTGCTGGTCTGAAACTAAGTCCCAAGAAGTGTTCCTTGTTTAAAAAGGAAGTAAGTTATTTGGGTCACAAAGTAACTACGGAGGGAATCTGCACTGCTAAGGAAAAGATCGAAGCCGTAAAAGATTGGCCAAGACCGAGAAATTTGCATGAGTTACGGAGCTTCCTGGGGCTGTGCACGTATTATCGGCGATTTGTACCAAATTTTGCCAGCGTAGCTAGTAGTCTCCACGACCTTACAAAGAAGAATATGAGTTTTGAATGGAAGAAGGAACAGGAGGTGGCTTTTCAAACATTGAAGGAACGACTATGCACTGCCCCGATGTTAGCATATCCAATTCCAGGTTCAAAGTTTATTCTGGATACAGATGCGAGTGGTTATGCTATAGGAGGTGTTTTGTCCCAGGTTGTTGATGAACAGGAGAAGGTAGTTGCATACTATAGCCGAACAATTGGGAAGCCTGAAAGGAACTATTGTGTAACCCGGAGAGAACTGTTGGCATTGGTAGAGTGCGTTAAGCATTTCCACAAGTATCTCTATGGGCAGCGATTCCACGTCAGGACAGATCATGCAGCGTTGAAATGGCTCTTACAGTTCCGTAATCCGGAAGGTCAATTGGCACGGTGGATAGAGCGACTGCAAAATTATGACTTTTCCATAGAGCATCGCAAAGGTAGCACCCACGGAAATGCTGATGCAATGTCACGAAGACCATGTAACTTGGAATGCAAGCATTGTTCCAAAGCTGAAACCAAGGAAGACATTATAGATGTGCGGCTCATGACTATAACATCTTCGGACGAATGGGACATGGATCAATTAAGGAGGTGTCAGCACGAAGATCCAGATCTTAAACGTGTGATGCAAGGAATCGAACGAAACGAGCGACCATCAAGAGAGGAGATGTCAGCAGAAAGTCCTGTTGCCAAGTCATATTGGGCACAGTGGAATAGTTTGCAATTAGAATCAGGTTGTTTGCATCGAATATGGGAGAGTGAGGATGGTCAATGTGTTCGAAAGCTGATAGTCGTCCCAAGGAAGAAAATCCCTGATGTACTCAATGAATTACATAACGGTCCAAGCGGAGGTCACCTTGGAGTCACCAAGACCTTGGAGAAAGTCAAGCAAAGATTCTATTGGGTTGGTTGCCGTCAATCGGTCGCGGAGTGGATTGCCAACTGTGAAGTATGTATCAAAGCTAAAGGACCGAAATCAAGGAGCCATGGCCAAATGAAACAGTATAACTCAGGTGCGCCATTTGAGAGGATAGCCATGGATGTAGCTGGTCCATTTCCTACTAGCAAACTCGGAAACAAATATGTACTAGTGGTTATGGACTATTTCAGCAAATGGCCAGAAGTGTACCCTATTCCAAATCAAGAGGCAGAAACAATAGCAGAGGTGTTTACTAACAATTGGGTAGCTCGGTTTGGTGCACCGATGGAGATACATTCTGACCAAGGCAGAAATTTCGAATCAGCTGTGTTCCAGGAAATGTGCAAGACATTGGGCATTCGGAAAACTCGAACAACTGCACTACATCCTCAGTCAGATGGCATGGTGGAACGATTCAATAGAACCTTGGAAGAGCACCTGAGGAAAGTAGTGGATAAGTTCCAGAAGGATTGGGATACTCACATCTCCTTATTCCTAATGGCATATCGCTCTGCAGTACATGAAACAACTGGTCAGACTCCTGCAAAGGTAATTTTCGGGAATGATCTTCGATTGCCAGCTGACTTGAAGTTTGGGATAAACGCTGATGCAGGAGTAAATGCTCGGAAATCTACTAGCGTTTTGGAAGAAGAAATGAGAGAAATTCACGACCTTGTGAGACAACGGACTAAGATCATGAGCGATAAGATGAAGGCCAGGTACGACAAAGCAATAAATTCGGAAGGTTTTATAGAAGGAGATTTAGTGCTGCTATACAACCCACAGCGTAAGAAAGGTTTGTCCCCAAAACTACAATGTAACTGGGAAGGCCCATACAAAGTCATAAAACGGATCAACGATGTGGTATATCGCATACAAACTATGGGAAGGCCAAGGAATAAGATGAAGGTGGTCCATTTGGAAAGGCTAGCTGCGTTTGGTTCCGGCAATGTGTCTGATCGGGACGATCAGACTTAGGTGGAGGGCAGTGTGGCGATTATTCTCAAGCATGTACCATCCCTAAGTCAATAACACTCCCACCACTAGTTAACACAACTGAGATAACGATGGCTACGCTTATGCATGCAAGCGTATAACTAGGAAGAGGAAGAGAGATGGCGCGAGTGTTTGCGAATACGATGCAAAGAGGAGATGCCAATAAATAAACCGACCCTTCCAGAACACGAAAAGCGAACAACCAAGAAAGTTCTCGGTGCGTAGGCAAGCACCCTGTTGGACTATATAAGGCGGTGACCAAGCAAGACAGGTTGATCAGTTTATTTTCAAGCGTTGTTCAGTGAACTACTGTAAAGTTACCAAACTCTTAAAATTGTTTTGCGTTTATTACTAGTAAATAAAACTAGCTATTACTTACATTATTTGTGCGTGTGTTTATTCGACTTTATAGTGATCGAACCCAGGATTGATAATCAAGGAATAATCGAATTCGTCACAATATGAGAGCTTTTTGTACCAAAAATCAGCTGGGCAGGTGTCAACAATAAAATACCAATTACCTGGCTGTTGATAAGAATTTTAGTTTATCCGGATTATTATTGTTGATAACGATTCGAAATATCTAATGCACTCCAAAAGGTAAAAACCATGGTCTAAAAGCAAATACGTACATGACTTAAAGTAGTTTAACTTATTTATACTCAGCCTAGAACAAAACGAAGCGATACCAACAAAAGAAATGGAAATAGTAAAAGTAAGTGGCTATAAAGCATTTCGTGCGGCTGTGGAGGGTCTGGCAGCGAAGGGCAACCATCAGATAAATATATATTTTACTGGTGAAAAGGATGAGAATGGCAAAAGTTGGTGCCCAGATTGTAATGAAGGCAAGTGGCGTTTGTAAAATAATATTAACTAACTTGTAACTATAGCTCTTGATCTCTTCCTGTAGCTGAACCATTCGTGTTATCCGCTTTAAAAGAATATGGCGATAAAAGCTCTGTTTTTGTTGTGGTTGATGTGGGCCCACGTCCATTGTAAGTTAACGCAGAAATGCTTCAGTTTATTATAATTGTGATTATACATTTTCGATTAGCTGGAAGGATATGGAGAATCCCTTCCGCAAGGATACAGTGGCACCAATTTCTGTAATACCTTCACTGGTCCGCTGGAAGTCCCCGGCTCGCTTAGACGGAGATCAATGTGCGAAGCCTTCGTTGCTTGAAATGTTCTTTAGCGAAGATGTTGAATAAAGGGACTGATTTTTTACAACCTTTTTATTGTAAATTGTATCAAACTATGTAAAAAACAAAATAAAGATTACAATTTTTACTAACATTACCTATAAAGGGTTGTACATAAATATACTTAGCTAACAGAGGAACAAGGAGGAGCTTTCTAGGTAGAGAATTCAGGTGGGGGAAAAACAAAAAATCAGTTTCAGCATCACAGACTTCACTTAAGATCTGCTGTTGCTGTCAACCTAATGATTCAAACAACCAAGCGGTTGTGAAGGGTTCAAGGCTACATGGGGCATTCTAACAACATCCGGTTCTATCATACCGAAATGTTTGGGGGTTTTTTATCCGATCAAGGGTTGCAATTTTGATGTAATCCTGTCCCCAGGGGCAACATTCTAGAACGTCAAATTATATTTTTATATGTATGTACATACCTCCTGTCACCAGCTTTCCGAAAGATTAACGCCCTGACGTTGGTGCGTTACACAACTTTAGCAAAGCTGATTGGGCTCTGCCTCTCCAAGGCTCAAAATCCAAACGCCAAGCTGGAATATCCATGCTGCAGCTAAAACATCCGTGACTAGGGAGCCAAATACTTAACTTCTGTCGTCAATCTGTTCACGACCATATTTGCCATTTCCGAAAAATGGAAGCAGGCTAAGTACTAGAGCGATATGACGGACAACGCTTCCCCTGCGGGTTAGGGGTTTAGAATATGCCCGAGGTAGGCATGCCGGTCGTAACAGGCGACTAATATGCACAAAGGTAATGACGTGCAACTCGATGGTTGACCTACGGATATGATGCCTCTTACCTCTCATTACCCACCTTATCCTTCCTTACGGAAGGGGGGGTGACATGAGCTAGAAGGTTTCACTGTCCAATCTGGGGCAGGGCGAAGCACTGTTAACAACAACAACAACAACTGGTCATAAATCGCTCCCACGACAGTCGGGCAGTACCGCAAGGGAGTACCAGCCAAGTACTGTTAACTCGACAACACTTCCCAAAACCTTCGGGGAGTGTTTTTGCCGTTACCACAACAACAACAACAACAACAACAGGGACAACTCAAGCGTATTTATGAGGTGTGCAGGCCACATCTAATCAGGACCCCCAGTTTTGTATGGACTGTCCAAAACACCTTCTGTACTGATATGACGATGTTGACAGGAGAGTGACAGGATCCTCTTTTGAGTTGACACAAGAATTAGTCCCGAAATGCAGCTGTAGGATTTCCATTTACGAAACGGTCCAACTCCCATCCTGCCGAGTAAATAAGATGTAGTCACCGAATGTGATTGCTACCTGGTATTTAAGGTATTGTAGGTTTCCAAAAATACCTTACGATGGTCCTGATACCATCCATTCGGGAGGTGAGGCGATCCCTCAATATGTGATCTCAATACAGAGCTCGACAAAAGGCTTGAGAAAATAAAAGTAAGAAGTTTGTACAGCGCCTGAGGACCTGTAAACTCTCCTCGAGAGTAGACGACAACAACCACAAGTATTACCGTTACTTGCCTCAAAAGCGATTGAGTGTTCTGATGGCAACTGACGCACCCGCCACGTTTAAAATAGTTTTTTAAAGATAAAAAGTAAAAAAAAAAAATATCTTTTGGGCTGGAGCTTATTTTCCCACTCCCATAACATGACCCAGACAACGGAGCATATTTCTTTCCATATACTTATTCTCGACTCCTTCAAGTGCCATTCCATAATCTTTAGGCACTGTCCATAATTGGTATGATAAGCGATCATACAGCGTGATCTTTGTTTGGCGTCGGGATGACTTTACTTCTCAATTGCCTACTCAGTCCAAAGTAGCACTTGTTGGCAAGAGTCATTCTCCTATGAATTTATTGGTTGGAACTATTTTCGGTTTAACGCTGGTTTCCAAATTTACGATTTCCCATCACCCTTAAGTTAAAGAAATAGCATGATAGAAGATAGCCCAATTCGAACGGAGCTCTTATCATGGGCCATCTCCAGGATTTGGCGTGTCGTGATGATCTGATCGCTGGTAGACTTACCAGGTCTGAAGCCACACTGATAAGGTCTAATCATCATGCCTCCGATGAACTTCAGTCTTTCACATAATACTCTAAATAGTACTTATTTGCGATATTAAGGAAACTGATTGCTCGGCGATTGGGACGATTTGGGGATCAGCTTTTCTGACTTCCTAGGTACAGGGTGCAAAAGGAGTGTTGAATTCCTGTTCCAAACTAAAAATTGAGCAGCAAACTGATCAGTCCTTCTACCTTTTATGAACATGAAATGGTATTATAACTTTGGTCTGATATTTGTAAGTATGAGAAGAAGAAGAGATATGCCCACCAATAAGCATACCGAAATGATCAGGACCGCCTGTCTGTCTGTTTGCTTTTCGCTGAAATTTAGCTGCTTTTGTAATATATTAATCAGTTGTCGGAACCTACAACATCGGAACAATATAATGCATAGACTTTTTAGATGGACTTTCGGATCTTTGCCTTAAGCAAATAAATGTTATCGCTAACAAGTTTGGGAAAGTCTTAGATTTAGTGTATGTTAATGATATAAACCAATTTTCTGTAAATCGTTGTGATCCGTTGGTTTTACCAGAAGACCTTTACCACCCTTCTATGGAAATAGTCTACGAAACCATAAGTATGTAATGGCCAAGGCACTCAATGCTACTCATGTAGTAGCTTTGATTTTATCTTTTTCAAAGCAAACTACAAGAAATTAAATACAGAACTGTCTAAATTAACTTGGCCTGAATTTGGTAGTGATATCGATCTAACGTCTCACATTTCAATCAAACTATTTACTGCCTATTTTTGGGAAGTTTATTCCTAAACGTAAATTAACTTATGATTATCCTACGCAAACTTGGTTTACTAAAGAGCTTAAGGCTCTGAAAAATAGGAAAACGCGATCATTTAATTTATATAAGAAATCCGGATAAAACAAACATTACTTACTGTATTAGATTCTACGTCAGAAGTACATAGATTTAAATAAAAAGTGCTATAAAGCTTATATCTCTAAAACCAAAAGAGACATTATTCTCAATCCAAAGTCATTTTATGGTTTCGTAAATTCTAACCGTAAAGTATCAGGGTTTCCCTCAGCCATGAAATATCAAGACATTATATCTAGCGATAATCAATATATCGCAAATTTCTTTGCTCAATTTTTCACTTCTAACTATTCTGCTGTCACCAATTCAAACTTTCAAAACTATCCCTCTAAGCTACACGGGACAAATTCAATTAATTCAACAATTATATGCGCCAAAGATGTTCTAATTTACCTTAAAACCTTAAAAAAATCTTTTAAATATGGTCCTGATAGGATTCCTACATGTTTCTTGAAAAAGTGTGCGAACCATATTTACCAACCCCTTACCAATTTGTTCAATCTATCACTAAAGTGTGGTGTTTTTCCAACTGCGTGGAAAGAATCGTTTCTTCTACCGCTGCATAAAAGCGGGAGTAGGTCTTCTATAGAGAACTATCGTGGCATCGCAAAGCTTTCTGCCATCCCAAAATTGTTTGAAGCTATTGTTACAAATCAACTTACGGGTCCGATCTCTACTTTGATAGCTGACTGCCAACACGGGTTTAGTAAGGCAAAGTCCACAGTTACGAATTTACTTGAGTTTACCAGTCATGTCTCAAATGGCTTTAGAAAAAATCTGCACACCGACGTTATTTATACGGATTTCAGCAAAGCTTTTGACAAAGTGTGTCACTCATTACTTATTCATAAACTCGATCAGTTGGGCTTCCAGCCGGGTCTCAATCGCTGGATCTCTTCTTACCTTAGAGACAGAGAGTAATGTTTAAAAATTTAGTATCCGATGTCATTTATGTCTCTTCGGGGGTTCCTCAAGGAAGCCATCTTGGCCCGATTCTGTTCTTGTTGTTTATAAATGGTATTTCTACAATAATAAAATTTTCAAAAATGTTAATGTATGCTGACGACGTAAAGCTTTTCATGTCATTCGCGTCATTTGAAGATAGAAATAAGCTACAATCAGATCTAGATACACTAGTTACTTGGTGCGATTTAAATTATATGCCACTTAACCTTAAAAAATGTAAATACATGGGGGTTTCGCGCGGAATTTCTCAGCCGGCTTCCTATACAACTAAAAATTATAGTCTTGAGCAAGTGTATGATTTTGTTGACCTGGGGGTTACTATGCACTATAAACTCAGTTTCAACCGCCATATTAACACAACAGTCAATAAGGCTAGAGATGTCCTAGCGTTCGTTAAACGATGGTCTAAAGAATTTAGCGACCCTTATGTAACTAAATCCCTAAATCTGCCACCCCATACGAATCGATTAAAACTCATTAATCTGCACACACTTTCTAGTCGGAGGGAAATGCTTGGAATTATTTTAATGATTAAATTGCTAAATGGTTCACTATCCAGCCCATTTCTTCTAAGTGAAGTGAACTTCAATGTACCGTCTCGTCCTTCAAGGCATTTTAAACCTCTAGTCTTAAAACAGTGACGAACCAATTTTCAGTTAAATGAGCCTTTTCGCTGTTTGTGTCAAGATTATAACTCTCTTTCTGATAGGTTTGATATTTCAGACTCGCTTTTCAGCATAAAAAAATCAATTCTTTCTATCCTAAATTCATAGCTACTAATTGTTTTTTATTCTTTGACTTCTATATTAACTTCTAACAATAATTTTATTCTGTTAACTAGTTATTTCTTAATGTATAATCTATCCTATATCTACTTTACTTAACTCATGAGGTTTTCTGTGTAGCTGAGCAGTTTTAGATCTCGACGATTAACAAACCAAAGCCTTTCAACGACTCGGCACGAACGAATAATCCGCGCGTTATGCGGATGCGCCCCTCGCGCCGGTCGGGCGGGATATGGTGGGTAATCCGTTTCGGAATTATTATTATTATTATTATTATAGCTCCCTTAAAATCGATAGTTCCGATAAATGGGGTTTAGGCTATAACTCTTGCAACGAAAGAGCTAGGAACGTAAAACTTTTGCAGATTTGGTACATATTATCTATGCAATTGGGATAATGAAAATCAGTAAGATTGGATCAACATATCAAATAAACGCCATTCGATAATATATCTTTAAATTAACAGAGTGAGACCGTCAAATTCTGCAGAGTTTGTACTTACAATAAGTAAGGATCGGATCCTGATGCGTATTCATGAAAGGTATAAAGCCTTGGGAACAGCTTAAGACAGGGCTATCCTTCCCTCTTATCTGTCTATGCTCTTTGGTTTCACTCGAAAAAACAAAGAAAAATATGCAATCGACTCAACTCAGTGAGAATAACACAAAGAAAGTAATTTCCTCTATTCCACATGCGCTATACCAAAGAGCATTTAGTTGTTTTTTAATCTATGCTCTTTGCTTATACTCGGATATGGTCGGGAATACTCAATTTGAAAGTGGTCGAAATGGCAAGAGCAATATAAATTTTAGATGCAACAGCGGATAAGTACTTTGGCCGTCGGGAAGAATAGACGACGAGCGTCTCGTGGCGTCGAGTTTTGTGCGTCCGTAAAGTGTTATTGCTTGTATTGTAAATGTAAAATTATAAGCTGTGCTTGTGGTTTCGTGCGCGTAGCCGTTAAATACATGCACAAAAAAAAATAGAAAATAAATATAAAAAAATATTTAAAAATGTCGCGAAAAAAATTTAAAGAGAAAAATAAACAATAAAATACTTTTAAAAGGAGTTTATAGGAGAATAAATGCAGAAATACCTAATAAATAGATGTATGTAGCTGCGTGTTCATGTAAAGGTATACTCGAAAGTGTTTAAAGTGTGATTTGTGCAGCGAATCTGCAGTTGATATTTTGGAAAAATCGAAAGCTAGACATTCGACCAAATACGCTAAGCGCGCAAATGTGTTAGTGTGTATATGTGTGTATATGTAAGTGTTTTTATAACTGTTGCGCTTTGATTATTTTTGCTATCAATATACAAATCCTTTTGGTAGTAATTATTTAGATTTTTTTTGCGAAGAAAATTTTGTAGAAATCAAATTTTTTGATCTCTTCTTTGACCTTAACTTCTTAGGCGACGATCCGAAGTTTTGATGGAGCGTGAAATTTGAAGTTGTTTAAGAGTAGATCCATACTTTTTAGTGTTGCAACGGATATATGAAATTGTAGTAGAGTAAACTCAAACGTAAATTTTATGTAGCCTACTTTTAGGAACCTTTATACTATTCTTATAACTTTAAACTAACGGTTCTTGTATACCTACTACTATATCCGTTCAGCACATTTGGATGGAATTTGGTATGCAGATAGACCTCTAATTTAGACACTGCTTAAGGCTTTTTACGGAGCTGTCACCTATTTCAAATGAAAAAATTTATTGAGATATAACAATTTAGGTATTAAACCCCAAGTATTTTACGCCTTAAAAAATATATTTTTTAACAAGGTTAATACCTAGCGCTTCCACCCAATCATATTACATATGTTTTTCTCCTTATAAGCTGTTATCTCGGAAAATAATTAACCCCAATCAACTAAAAAACTTCAGTTAATTAATACACATTCTTTGTAAGTAAAAGTATAAAAATCAATAGTTCTCTACATGACCTTTCTAGCTCCTACACCTACAGTTTTTACTGAATTGCTATAAACCTAGTTACCAAAACCGACACCTATTGGATGAAGATCAGCTGACTAGACGCATAAGAAGGCATCTCCGTAAACATTATGATGAGGTCCCGCACCACATTACCTTGCCGTTTGATCTGCGTAACTATAGGCGGCCTCTAAATGACCTTCATGGCGAGTCGGTAATAAGATCCTTCTGATTTCGGCCTGTGAACCCTGTTATTACCATCCAACCAACTGAAATTAGTGAAGAGGAGAGCGTACTCCCCTGGGGAGACTAGAGTCCGTCTGGCTCAACTTCGAGCTGGATATTGTAACAGCTTAAACTCTTACTTATTCACACTCAACTCCAGCATACCAAATACTTGCCCTGCATGTGGTATGCCCCCTCATGATGCTGAACTTCTCTTTATCTGTTCAATTTAACCTACTCTCCTAACACCAATATCATTCTGGTCCAAACCTGCTGAACCTGTTTGTTTCCTTGGACTCCTATTAGTAGAGCTTGATTGCGATTCCCAGAGTGATCATCTTTACTACTGCGATTCTAGAAGAAACTCGTGCTGAACTATAACTGCTGAGCCTAGATAATCTGTGTTATGCTCTCGTTCTATAAAATAACATATCTACGGTGCAACATAAAAAGTTACAAATTAGTTTTACTGTTTTTTTGCAAGGCAAATAAAGGTTTGAACATACAAATTTAATGTTTGGAATTTAAAAAAAATCGATTTTTTGAAAGCCTTAATTTTTTTATAAAAATAAGTGAGTGACCCGTTGGGATATATCAGTTTAAATGAATGACATATCGATAATAGTAAAAATCTATTAAGAAGGATTTGAAAGCTGCAAGGATGCTCGAAATATCTTTAATATTTATAATGTCTGTCATAGCTTTTGAACATCAAAATACAATATAATTGAATTCCAATGCCCTAGACGAATCCAGTAGAAAAGTTTTCAAGCGCTTCCCTAAAGAAGGCATTACAAAACAGCTTCTTAGCAAGAGCAAGGTACGTCTAGGCAGCGATCCACAGATAGCGCTTCCTGTGCCCCTTTTAAAGAAGCGAGGTGGTAAGGTGTATGGAGTGCTTGAAGCTAGATTCTTCTGTAGGCCATTCCTTCGGAAGCTGTACTAAAAAGCCTTGCAATTTGGCCCATTTCATATAACGAATAATTAACGAATTCATCGAGATGGAATCTAGAGGGCCCAGACTCTGGAGAAGAGCTTCCGTAAGTCATTCTCAGTATTTCCTTTTTAATTTTCTCTTCGAAAAAATTTGGTTATAACAAAGACACATAAACATAAAAAGAACTTGCTATCAACTTATTGATGTGCTAATTTAAATGTCTCCGAAGCATAGGCGAGACCTAAGGTTTATGCCAACTCCATATTTCTGCAGAGGTATCCACTCGAAGAGTTTGCCTACCACCACTCATACCTCAGTAGTTTTTGAACAACTTTTTTGATGAATTCTAGTTTTTGTTGTAAACTGACCTGGGAGTTGAATGTGGGAAGTCTCATATGAAAGAAAAGCACACTAGAGGTGCTTGTCTCAAACTCAAATCTATATATACATATAAAAGAAAATGACGTTAGTTCCAACGCTCATAACTCAAGAACGCCTGCACCGATTTGGATGATTGACACTAATTTAGAATGTCTCTGACCTGAATAGGAGAATTCCCAATAAAATTTTCCAAAAATTCCTGCAAAAAAATTTCATTTTCCCATAGATTTTGTATGGTGCGAATTTTTATAATTTTTTTGTTTGTTAGAAAAGCTTAAGAATGGATCGATCGATGGTGAAGTGGAATTGTGTGTGTGTGAAATAGTTAGATCTAAAGCGATAGGGATAGGAATGGGGATAGGGATAGTGATAGAGATAATGATAGGGATAGGAAGAACCTCTAGTAACTTTATAATAGTTAGAGTTAGAGAAGGTAACTGAAAGAGTTTTAAAGTTCAATATTTTCCATTTTGTTTTGTTGATTTTTTTGAATTTAAATTTTCCAATAAGATAAGCACTAAAAATTTCAAAACTGAACGCTGATTTTTCTGTTTTTAACAATTTCCTAACGGCAAAAATAAAATCAAAAATTTTCTTACCAAAATAGCTTTTAATATACTCGTACTTTGCGATCTAAACATTTGGAAAATTTACTAACAATTACCGTTTTAATTCTTTATTTCGATGCTAGAAAAAATTCATTGCGTTGTTTTATTCATATGTTGCTAAGTGCTCACGAAAAAAGCTATAGTAACTGTTGAAAAATATTTCAAATATTTTCGAAATTTTTTTAATACAAGTTGAAATCGCTACTGTCTGATTGTAAGTCGTTCGGAGTTGGCATTAAAAATTAATTAAAAATTTTAAAAACCTTTTTTAAAAAATTTTGGGAAATTTTCTAGTCAGCAGTTTTAAGTCTTACGCATTCTAGTATAACACAGAGTATGCCTAAAGTCTGTACTGGGCGATTGTAAACCGGTGTACTCAAATTATAGTGCGTTTCAGACTTATAGCACTCTCAAACGTTTAGAATACATATTTCTATGGGCTTTAAATAAAAAAAATGTGAAGAAAAAATTGGAAAAAGAAATGATGTTATATCAATAATTAAAACCTGTCAATTACAATAGTAATATAGTTATAAAACGACATATATATTTTATATCCGAAAACCAAATATACAATTTTATAGACCCAGACCTGTAAAATTTGATTAGTATATAGTACTCAATTAATTAGACTGCTATTTTAATTGGTAATGATTATTTTAATTGTTTTTCAAGAAAAGCAATTATTAATTGATTACGATTAGAAAAAATCGAAAATAACAAAAAAATAAAAAAAAATAAAAAAAACTTGTTTTG
The DNA here is from genome assembly GCA_949987695.1 of Merzomyia westermanni. Classification (NCBI taxonomy): domain Eukaryota; kingdom Metazoa; phylum Arthropoda; class Insecta; order Diptera; family Tephritidae; genus Merzomyia; species Merzomyia westermanni. Next base: position 47,976,037 of record OX465290.1, read on the forward strand.
ATTACTTTTGATTATTTTCGATAATTTTTATATTTTTTTTTTGATTTTTTCAGTATTGTTGATGTGTATATTTTTAGAACAATACTGATAAAAATTCTTAAAAACTTAAAAAAAAACAACTTTCTTCTAAATTATTTTTTTTTTAACTAACTGGAAATTAATCATCAATAATTAAAAGTAATGGTAATAAATTATTAGTTGGATTCTTAAGAAAATATTTAATCAAACCGGTATTCATTACGATTAGCAATCATTATTTAACCATCAAAATTTATCATGATAATGTGCAAATTAAAAACAAATTTTTAAATCACCCTGAATTTTCATTTCATTTCAATTATCACAAATCTTTATAACTTTTTCAGCCTAACTTTTTTTATATGAAAAAAATGCAGGACCACTTCAGAAAAAAAAATTCTAAAAACTCAACACGGATTTCAAAACTGATGGACTGCAAAAATATATTTCCGGTTTTCTGATATAAAATAATTCAAAGTTATACAAACAGTTTCTAAAACTTCTTTAAGATGCGCACAAAGTAAAGAATGCTGATTTATACGATTAGAAATGAGGATTTTTATAGAAAAATGTTGAAATGCAAGTGAATGTGCTATAGTTATGAAACGCACTAAGAAATTATGAATTTTGTTAAAGGACATTTTTATTGTCATTTCGAAAAATGCAAAACGAGCGCCAGGGCGTATCAGTAACGAAATGAAGAAGTGATCAAGTTAAGGATATTTTCCGAACAAAAATTTCGAATTTAACTTTTTTTGAATCGAGCATTTTTTATGTTGTACGAAAATATGTAATTTATTTATTTATTTATTTTATAAAATGAGGTATTTGATTTCACACAGCCTGTTCCTCGATCTAAGGTCTCAGGTCCACATTAGCCCCTGTAGTTACTATGTACCCCTATAAACATACTTACCTACTGCCGGCACATAAAGTAAATCAAAAATAAAAACAAGATATAAAAAAATTCGCAGGAGCATGTTTATTGGCCTTATAAGCGAACGTCTAGACTAAGAAACTATGAACAGTGTATAAAAAAAAGCGAACGAATAATAAGTGGCAAGAAGTAATTAAAATCGAATACAAATAAGCAAAAAAGTAAAAAATTAATGGCGCATGAGCAAAAATTATTTTTATGTCTTCAGCATTCAAATTGGGGCAGTAAAGTCAAAATATGATAAATGCCCAAATAGTATGCGCAAAATTAAAGCAAAAATTAATGAGAATTTTTATTATTTTGCATGAGAACATCTGCCTCTTTATGGGTACTACTTTTTTAATAAATACATAAAATGTATGAATTTCGTAAATTATGTTAAATTTATTGTTGCCACTGCAGTAAAAGCTGCTAATTTCTTTCCATATACGAGGTGTGTTCAAAAAGTATCGCGAATTTTGTGTTTTTTCAAAAATTATTTATTTATTCATGAATATCTATTTTGTCCCCTTCAAAGTAATCCCCATGAGATATTACACACTTGTGCCAACGGTTTTTCCAATCTTCGGAGCACTTCAAAAAATCATTTTTTTGTATCTTGTTCAGCTCCTCCTTCGATGCCGTCTTTATCTCGTCAAGAGAAGCGTAACGTCGTCCTTTCATGGGCCTCTTCAGTTTAGGGAACAAGAAAAAGTCACAGGGGGCCAGATCTGGGGAATACGGTGGCTGCGGCATCATTAGTGTGTTGTTTTTGGGCAAAAAGTCGCGCACAAGCAACGATGCGTCAGCAGGGGCGTTATCGTGGTGCAAAAGCCAATTTTTGTTCTTCCACAAATCCGGGCGTTTCAATCGAAGAAAACTGTCAGCAAAACTTTCACATTCGACCGAACTTGGCGCGCTTTTTTCGGTCTTGGTTCGTGCGGCAGCTTCCATTGAGATGATTGAGCTTTGGTTTCCACGTCATAACCATAAACCCACGATTCGTCACCAGTTATGACCCTCTGGAGCAAATTTGGGTCGTCGCGGACAGAGTTTAACATCTCATTAGCAATGTTCATGCGATGCTGTTTTTGGTCACAATTGAGCAATTTTGGTAAAAAAATAGGTAGAAATCGAAGACGATCCAAAACACGTGCAAGCAAAGTAGCTGTCAACAATTAACTGAATATTCAAAATGGCCGAGCTTGTCGGCATAGGTGAGAGACATGAGCACCAACATAACGCCACACGTAACCAGCGAAAATTCAAAATTCGCGATACTTTTTGAACACACCTCGTACTAGTGTATGCTAGTCTCTACACTTGGCTGGAACGAAAGAGCTAATGAGCTTAGCTGCATGACCGGCGGAGATTGACTAAGAGCTGGTCTGGTACCTATCTGCGTAGAGATCTTACAGCTCAATGGTAAATTTCCTTAGATCCGTGCAGCTGGCATTACATTGCATTTTCCGTGGAAGTACTCCAAGGCCAATATCACCACATAGAGCTTCACTTCTCAGTCGCCTACTCAATCCAAAGTAATTGTTGTTTTCAGTGGAATACGTCGTCTGATGTTATTTTTGATACTAACGCTGGTTCCTAAGTCGGTGGGGGACTCTTAGCTTCAAATTGACTGATAGATGAATAATGAAAATATTTTGTCTTGTCGTACTTCACTGCGTTGCCCACTTTTTAAGCTTCTTCATTTTTCACGTCCATGGAGGACAAGGAATTGCAGTAATGGTTACAGTAACAAGGTGAGCTTACGGTTAAGTTACGGCAAAGGTTATGGTTAAGATTAAGTTTCGGTTCAGGGTATTGGTACACTTAAGTTACCCTTAAGGTTATGATTACGGTTAAGTTGCTGAGAAGGTAAGGGGACGGTTACGATGACAGTTAGGTTACGATTACAGTTGAATTAAGGCTGTAATAACATTTACTGTTAGGTAACGGTTTGCGTTACGTTAAGGTTGGGGTATCAGTTACGATTTGGTTGCGGTCACGGTTACGGCTATTGTTACACTACCATCTACCATTACGGTCACGCTCCTATAGCACCGTATATAGCTTATTCCAGAACTTAAACTTCAGTATTTCTTTCAACGCATTTTCATACAAATTGTGAAATTTAAACTGAGCATCTTATCTTTTCTCAATTAAGCGTTAACAGATCCAAACATTTTTCATTGGATTATTAAAAGCAATAATAATAAAGAAATTGTGAATAATAAAAACAAATAAAAACGAGCGCGTAATAAAATGCACAAATAACTATTAACAGGGAACTATCGCATGTAAATAATAACAAATGCACTAACACTTTTATGCCAAAACAGCTACAAACCAGAGAAACACTCAACTAGGCAGGAAAAAGTACTGGTTACCAACGTAAATTTTCTAACTCACCTCCAACTAGCCCGAATAAGACATAATATTTGGGAGCAAAAATTCAAATTTTTGGAGAATACTGCAATGCGCAGATTTGGAAAAGTTTCTGTAAAAATTATTTTAAAAATGAAAAGTTTCAAGCACCATTTCTCGATACTGTGGACTTATCCATGGCGGCCCCGTACTAATCCACCATACCCGAAGGCATTCAATTATTTTCATTGAACAATTTCGACATATAATAAAATTGTAACAGCTCAATATCTGTACATTGCAGATTCTCAAGAAAAAATTGATAGTAGGGGTTATTATTAATAGAAACCAAATCAACAGTTTTTACAATTTTTGTCTGTCTGTCTGTATGTTTGGTCGCGCATCACTCAAAGACTGCTTAGTAACATTGAACGAAATTTTCACCGTTGTATGACTAGACGTCTACTTAAAATATTCCTTATTTCGATAAATCAACCGGTTTCATAGTTATCAAGCAATGCGTGGGATGGGATGACCGAAAATGTGTTAGTACTAAATGGGTACGAAACGAAAGGTGCTAACGAGTTATAAGTTCTGAGATGCAGCTAACCGTGGGCGGGTTTCTAGTACAATTAAAGTTAACCGACAATGCCAACAAATTGTGAGCTAATTCAGAACTAGTATGAACACTAAGTCGAAATAGTTTCAGTATACCAGTGTGAAACTACTCCAAAACTGACCAAAAAAAGTTCATAACTCATGTTAAAAGTACTAGTTGCTTATATGGAAAGCAGACAGTTGGGCGACTAATTCGATTTGCTGTTTATACTAGTTCTTACTACTCAAGTTCATAATTTCTTGGCTTGACTGCAGGTTATTTTTGCGATTATGTATTAGGGTGTGTAGAAGGAAATTAAATCCACATGCCCACAAACACACATATTTCTGCATACAATGGCGTCAGCCGCAACCACAGTTCAATTAAAACATACATACATCTATTCATGAATAGATTCCCAATTAGCTTTTCTGTAAATGTTTTGAAAAATATAGCGATTAAGTTTTAATTTTATTTTAAGGTTTAAAGTAAACTTTATATAAACTTCAGGAATTAACTTTTATAAATCTTTTTTCTTTCGCATTTTTTTATTTATTTAAAAAAAGTTTATTGAAATTTTTAAACAAAAAAAAAATATTGAAATTTTTTAAATTAAAAAGCAAAAAAATATTGTAAATGTTTCTTTTTCAATTCTCTTGTTTAATTTAAAAAAATTGATTAGAATTTCGGAAATTGAAATAAATAAAAAAAAAATAATTGAAGTTTTTGAATTTTTTCTTTTTTTGGAAATTTATGATATTAAAAAAAATTTACTTAAATTAAAAAAAAAAATTGATTGAAATTTAAAAATTTTTTCTTCAACAATTTTTTATTTATTTAAAAAAAATGTATTGATGTTAAAAAAACTTTGTTCAAATTTTTAGAGTATTTTCTAAACACATATTTATTTATTCAAAAAAAAATTTATTAAAATTTTTGAATTAAAAAAAGTTTATTGAAGTTTTCGAATAAAAAAAATTTATAACAATTTTTGATTATTTTCTTCTAAACTTCTTATATTTACTTAAATAAAAAAATTATTGAAACTTGAAATTAAAAAAGAAGTTATTGAAATTAAAAAACAATATATTGAAATTTTAGAATTTTTTCTTTAGCAAATTTTTATTTATTTAAAAAAAAAATTACTGAAATTTTTAAAATAAAAAAGAGTTTATTTAAATATTCGCAGAAAAATGTATTACAATTTTTCAATTTTTTCTTTTACAATTGAAATTTATAAAATTAAAAAATTTATCAAAATTTTTGAATTTGTTCTTCAAATAATTTTTTACTTAGCAAATATGTTTTTTTTTATAATTTTACATTCGTAAGATTGTGAACAGAGTTTCGATTATTTCAAACATCTTGTCAACGAAAGTTAAGCATTAATGTTTACTTTGCTTTTTGGGTTCTTACAGAAAAATCTCGCCAACAATTATAAGATACGCACAATACCGCTGAGTGAGGGGTGGCATTCGTTGTTATGCTTGTTTCGATCTCAGCACCTCACAGCGTCACAACACGTCGCTCCATATGTGGGCTGCCTCTACGTGCGGCTTGTCGTAGCTATGGACAAATGTATATTTGTATGTAAAGGCAGAATCAAAAGCGTAAAAAGCGACAGTAGTGCACAAAATCGCTAGGTAAAGAATGACAAAAGCAACAACCAAAATGACGAACAATTAAAAAAGTGAGGGCAAGAGTGGGGAAAAGCGCGCATTCAATGCTTTCAGGCTGTGGTGCTGTAATCGTGTACCAAAAGCGTAAAGGGTTAGATGCTTTGTTTTGTTATTTTTGTTTTTGTTTTATTACGTATTTTTTATTTCTCGCGATTGAATAAGTTTTGCAATCTAATTTTCCCGTCAGCGTCATAAACGTTAGTGTACCAAAAAGCAGTCAAACCCACAGCAACTAAAATGAAATTGATGATCACAATAAAAGTGCTAACTTCTGATAAAACATGATAAATAAAAAAAATATGTACACAAAACATAACTAGTTGTGATATATTTTTCATCATGCATTTGCGGTCTTTTGAGTTTTTCGAATATTTTAATATCGAAAAAATGCCTATCAGTCGCGGAAAAAGATGCCTACTCAATGTATTGAATCAGTGAAATTTTCTAGTTCGACCAGTTTGTTTCTGAAGTGTTTTTACCAAAGATATTTTGAAATCCTTGCTATTGATCAAGATGAACTAAGACATGCCAGAATGTTTTCCCGACATGCGGTGTGTCTCACCATGAAACCAACCATCTGTTCACCTGCTCGACAGAACCGACTCTTCTAATACCAATCTCACTCTGGTCTAACCCTTTTGAAAGTGACGACTAAGCAGAGCGAAGCTTTGCTACAACAACAACAACATGAACTGAGTTAATTTAGCCATGAGCGGTAGATCACATTATCTCAGCAAAACGATTAAAACATGCCGCACTTCAGAATTTGTTTGAACAATGCCCTATCTTAGAATGCGTTCCAAAAATGCCTTATCTTTATGCAAATAGAAAAAGAGTCTATCTGAGATAGATTGTTCTTTGGGACTTAATTAAGGCTTTCGAATTCCCGATCACGGTAATGTCTTTAACTCAGAAGTAGGTGGCATACAGGAAGCTGCAGAAATACTGAAACAGTGGATATCAATAACGTTGATGTCTATATCTCTCAACTAGATGGCTAAGCAACTCTCTATTCACCTGGTACGGGTGCCTGGATGGGCACATCCTCTCCGCTTTTATAGTCTTGGAGGGGTTTAGGTATGTCGCTCGCTACCAGTAAGCTCATACTGAGAAACACCTTCGTCAAACATGCCAGAGAAAGATTTAATAACATTATACTAAGTCAGAGATTATCGCGAGTAGACCGGAAGACTCACTTACACGTAACAGGGAAGGACTTTGTATACTTATGGGTCTTCTCACGGGGCACATGGGCATGGAATATGCGGTGAAAGGCTAGATATTGTCTTCAATGACTTTTCCAGTAGCTGCAGAGGGGCCTGCGAAGAGGAGCCTGAAACAATGTGGCATCCAATGTGTGTAGGCCCTAGACTGAAATATTTGGGGTCCGGATTTTTCAATCATTTCGGCGATTTATCTAGGATAAAGCCAAAGAATATTCACCGGTTTGCGCAATCCACAAGATGGTTTGGTTAGGAGGTAATAAGATCCATATGGTATAGCAACGGGAACTTGGCACACTTAGTGTGCCACGGCAAGCTTACCTGGCCTATGGTGTACTTCAATTCAATTTTGCAATAGCGTGTTCTCCAAAAATATTATAAAATATTGTGACCTTCCACTCAACCGTGGAAATGTTATTCAAATAAGTATTTTGTTTACCATTACAATCCGCGCTGTTGTTAGTGCAACTGGGTATAAACATCATCAGTGTACAAATTTATATATGTATGTATTTGCTTTTTTATGCTTTCGCGTATTTTCTTATAATTTTTGCCTCAAAGCTCATCATCATTGCTACGTTTTGCCGCCTCCATAGTCGACATTTGTGAGACAGTAGTTTACAATTCGATTTCGATGTTAGCGCATCGTGCGCCGAAATAGACGCTAACCGTATTCGATTAGAAAAAATTATTCCAATCTCAAGGCACGTGTTTGTATATTTTGTGAAATCCCAGCAGTATAACGCCACGAGCCCACTACCGCGGGGTAAATTTCTTTATGTGCAGTAATAACCTAAGATAAAGCGATTGTCTAAATCGGTGCGTGCTTTATATATGTTTGAGTGTAGGCGCGTGCTATCGATATCAATACTCCTTTGGGCTACTAATATTGCGTTTCTCCCACATTTTGGCATTACCCATTCATCTATTATTATTTTTTTGCTGTCGCCTGGTTGGTGGTCGCTCAGTTGGCAGGAAATTTTTTCTTGCAAGGTAGCTAAAGTGGATTTCGCATTTTCGTCACATCAATTTTTCCGTCTTTATTTGATAGTTCGTTGTATCGTTTGCTGGCAACTCAACCAAAAACAACCGGTGCAACAAGTGTACGTAGTACGACCTAGCGAATTACGAGTTTTAACGAGTATGAGTTGATTGATTACTTGCCATCGTGTGTCCAGGTGTATGTGTGTGTTGTTGAATGTTTGTGTTGGTGATTTGTTTTGTTTGAGTTACTCTGTGATTAATAACACCCTTAGGGCATGATAAAGTGCATAAAGAGTGACATATAAAGAAGCAATTGTCTTTGATAAAAAAAGAGGCAAATAAAAAAGTAATAAATATTTGGTTGATGAAAAACAAAAATGTGCTGTCAAATGTTTGATGCGATAAAAATATCCACAATAATTATGTGAATTCGCTTAGAGTAAAACAAAAAAAAAAAAAAAATTTGGATATCTGTCATGAATATTGAAATGCGATAAAATAAATGGGGAAATTGTGAGAAAAAGTTGACCTCAGCATGCTACGTTGTTTTTGCTGTTTTAAACAGAGATAGGTGATAATGGGATCCACAGACTCTTTAACAGACCTCAAGGAAGTGTTATGTTTTCGTTTTTTTGCGTGATTATTGCCAACCAACTTTTACGTCTGGTGGAAGGGGGAGGCCACCAAGTGTCATCATGCGGGGAAAATTCTCTCTAACTCTCCGTAAATTAATGGAGGCGGCTACTCTGGAGCAACAGCAAGAGCGAAGAAAGCAGCATCGACGTTGTTTTCCTGCAGAGGGAAATTGGTGTTTCTTGGAAGTTTCCCCCTTAAATAGTTCACTGGATATACACAGCCATTGGGCGTCCGATTCTGCTATTTGGAGTTCTACTCTGGTGGTCTGCACTAGCTAAAAATTAAAACCATAAACAGCTGTAAAGTCGAAAGGGCTCGGAACTCTGCATAACCGGCGCTTGTAATTTATTTGTTAGAAATTACATAGTGCACATACCAGCACGACAAGAATATAGTAATAGACAACATACTGTCCTGAGTGTTAACAACAAGAGGAGGTGGGAAGGGGCATCTTCTCACCAGGGGTGGAATTACGACACACGTTCCGTGATCGTAGAGCTTTTTTTAAGTCACAATAACTTTTAAACTTTCCAACTTTTTAAAAGAGTAATAATGAATAATTGAACCGAAGGGGACTTCCAGCCAATTACTCACGTATGACGTCGTTCCGAATTACGTGTTTAGAGCTATTGTGATTTAAAAATTCGATTTCGATCACGGAACCTATAACGTAATTCGACCCCAGGTCTTGGACTAGAGATCTCTTCCCGCTGGCAATATACAGAGCCGCAAACCATTTAGCCAGGGAGTTTATCTTTTAAGACAGCCGGCCGAAAGGGGTTGGACTCCTTCGTCGACACCACCAAGTCGATCAGTGAATACCGTTGATCTCTTAACGAGATGGCTTAGCACTCCAGTATCAGTTTAGTAGGCATATCCTTGACCTCTTTTAAGCTTCGGGCTAACACAAACACCATAAACAAGGTAAATGGGCTATCGTCAGGTCCAGGTGAACACGCCTCTGCCGCTAAGGGCATTGTTATCGATGTGCAAAGTCCTTTTTCGGATATTCTAAGCTCCTATATCGTGGTCGCGTAGGTGACCTTTCGTGAAGTGTTGTAAAGGCTCCATAGAAGTGGAAATAGATAGCCGATATTACCTGCAAACGCCCAGGTCTAAGCAATATCAGGCTTCGTATATCTAAGCTATCTCGAAAATTGCTTGTTTGTTTGTTTATTTGAGTAGCGACAAAAATGCTCCCCGAAGATTTTGGGGCGTTTCATCGAAAGTGAGAGTCCTTGCCGGATATGAACCCGGCACACTCCGGTACTCCCTTGCGGCACATGCCCGACTGTCGCGGAAGTGAGTGGTTATCATCAGTGCAAGCTTTTAGGTCATGGCATCCCTCTGTCCGTAAGGGAGGAGAAGTCATTACCTTGAAAATTGTTCAACCGATTTGGATTTAATTTGCTGCGTAAATAATGCTCTAGATTTTAAGGATTAATTTCAAACATGTTGCCACTCAGGTTGCTTTTACGTGGTTGCCACTCAAATATTTTTTTTTATATATATTTTGCATTTTGACTATCATCTCGAAAACGATTTAAGTAATTTTGATGAGCGCTTGAATATAGGCAATATGCCATAATATGAACGCTATCATATAAGTGTTGCCGCTCAATAGGTTTTTATGTAGTTGCCATCTTTTGGATTTTTTTTCCAATTAAGTGAAATATGCAATGGGTAGCAAAGGAAGGATATTTTACGTCGTATTTCAGCAAACAAAATTTCGAGGTATTTGCACATACTAGGGTTGCCACCTAATATTATAATATATATTTTTTGCACATTCGCTTGTATCTCGAAAACGACTTGACGGATTTGGATGAACTGTTGTAAATGGATAATATGCTAAATAAGTGTTGCCACTTGGGATGCTTTTTAAATATATAGAACAAATAAAATTATACGGCAACCACGAAAAATTTTTGCATATATTTTTAAGTCTTTGTTCCAAGTAAAACAAAATGTATTAATCTAATATAAATTTTTTATTTCCAGATGCAAAATTAAGGATTTTTACTATAAAATCACGCTAACAATTTAAAAAAAGTAAAAAAAACTAAAAAGTGAAAAAAAAACACCAATAAACAAGCAAATATAAGATAGTTGCTAAAAGTTATGCATGTTTTTATGTGAAGCAAAATAACATGAAACAAATAGCACATTTATAATTTAAGCATAAAAATCTCTAATATCAATATTAAAAAACAGAAAACCAAAATTAAGCACAAAAAAAGTGTGAAGCAACCAACGCAATGTGTTTGAAAATTACTGAAACTAAATTTAGTTAAATAATAAATTAAAAACGAAAAATAAGCTTACAGAAATTGTGTCTAAATTAATCAATTACACTAATGAACAGAATAAATGTCAAAAAAGAAAAAATATACGATAAAAATAGTGACATATATAACTAACAGAAAATCTGAGTGTCTATAATATATATTTATAAAGAAAAAATCCAAATTATTTAAAGTGGAAGAAAAATACAAAACTACAACAAATTATTGAACAACAAACAAAAAAAATTCTAGGAAGTTATAAAAAAATTAAAATAATAATTCATAAGGCACTCAAAAATATTCAAATAAGTTGAGAAAGTAACCATCATGTTGATAAGGCAGTCCTAAATAAATATGCTAAAGATTTACAAAGTGAAAAGTGTAAAGTGATCAAAGACGTAAAAAAAATTAAGTGCTTCATAAATCAGAAAAGTGTAAAAGTGAAATTAAATAAAAATCTCAATAAAGGCATTTCAACTGATATGAAATAGCGAAATAACCTATAAAAGTTTTTTTGAGCTTCAAAGTGTTTTTGGTGCGTGCAATGAAGAAGAATTGATAAAGCACAAAGAAATAGTGATTTAAAAAGATATAAAACAAGCTAAATAGAAATAGTAAAAATTATTTGAAAAAAAAAAAAAATTTTTTTAAATAAAATAAAACAAAATTAGTTGCGAAGAATAAAAAAATATTTTTTGAAATACTCGCGCCGACAAAAAAAAATAATTCGTTTTATACATTCAAAGAAACACAAGCATTTGACAAAACAAGAGTAGTTTTGAAAATCTGGAAGAAAAGGTGAGCCTGCTCAGCGAAGTAGTAAAGCGTCGAAGCAAGCAAGGATATATATTTGAAGCTGAATTAGATTTTTGATTGAAAAATTTTGTGTCAGGTGGGAAGTGTGAGTGAATGGGCGGCAGATTTGATGAGGGAATATTTTTTTTTTTAAATTTTATTTTTAAAAAGGAGACTAAATTGACTTCTTTATCGAAAAAGAATAAAAAGGGGAAAGCTTCTAAGAAAGAAATCACTCACTTAGCAGGGGGACTTTCGTTACTTATGGACCTTTACATATGTATATGCAGACGCCCCGAAAGGCTGGGTACTCAAAAAACAAAGCCTCCCGTTGGTACGTCAAGCCTTTTCAGAAAGCATATTTCCGCCAGCAGTAACAGCAAGTTCTTGATGAGGAATACGTTCCTCACACAAACAAGTGACAGATGGAAAGAGAAACAGTGCCTGAAGTCATACGAAACTTACACTTAGCAGTGGGGACTCTTGTAACGTATGGGTCTTCTTACGGGGCACGTAAGTATAGGTAGACAAGCCGAAAGTCTAGATACTCCCTTCAATGACTTCTGTAGAAGCTGGATACACGAAAAGGAACTTGAAACGGTGAAGAATCTTCTTTGTGAACACCCTGAACTGTCGGTTGAAAGACTGAAATATGTCAGTCCGGATATGTCAATAATCAAGCCGAATTATCTAGGATAAAGCGCATGAACATTCCCTCCTTTCCGGAATCCAAAAGATAGTTGAGTAGGGGGGTCATTATATCCATGTTGTATCACAAGGGGACCTCTGAGATCTAAGTGCGCTGGTGTTAAAACTAGCAGCTACTGAAACCTAACATAACCAAGTAGTTCATGGCCGTAGTGGACTTAAGAAATGTAGGTTGTTCTCGAAAAAATTGGAAGAAAGTCTCTGCTTCAATATCCTCAAAGTCGTATCCCCTCAATTATAATCATGATTACGCATGCAGTACTGTTTATCTTTAAAATAGAATCTACTAAAGGTGGTAGTATCACGCAGCAGACTGTTTTTTCGGAGAATTCGTGTGAAGCACGTACCTTTACTTCGGTTCCGAAACTGCCATTATTGGCAGCAATTCGGTCTGTACTCCTATCGAAACCCCAGTCATTAAGGATAAGTGTGGCTTGGTAAATATACGAAGTTCGAAGGAAAAATTGAGAAATATACTTTGACAATAAATATTCCGCTTATATACAAGACTCGCGCAGCCGAACCGATGCAAAATTGTCCAAGAACAAATTTGCACCATTTTTCAAATGGTAACAAGCTTCACAGCAAAACACCTAAAATGGCAGGGTAGACAGCATCTATTTCATAGTCGGATAATTTTCCAGAATAATAAAGGTCCAACCCCAAATTCCTGAACATATAAAAAGTTGTATGAAGCTGTTTGGAATGACGTTTCTTACACCCTGTCGAACTTTCGAGTCATATCACTTTACTAATTTTTTTGAGCTAAAAACGTCAGAGTGACAAAAGTGAGAGACAGAGGGCATAATATCTGTAGAACAGCCATCGAGTTGCATAACAATTATCGTAGGCCGAGCACTAACTAATTCAGTCCGTTACATATATCCTGACCCTTTCTCAGAAGTGTGGCACATGAATGGGTCAAAACTGGAACGTAAATAAATAGTAACGACGTTAAAGAGTTTGATAGTAATGGAGAGCTATTACATATTATTTCTAAAAGAAATCCAAGCAATCAGCTTGCGATAGAGAAGGTTTTCCAAGTTTATTATGTTAGACAGTTAGGCGGTCTTACCGACCTTACAGTCATACACAGCTGCTATAAAAAAATTATGACAAATGTCTGCAAGTCCTTAATGATCTGGAAGCTAAAAACTTAGGAAGAGTTCCTTAAAATGAGGGACATAAAGGAGACGAACAGCCAGTTATCTTGACAAAAATTGTGCCATATCACCCTCCAGTAAATCATTCCTTTATTTTATATATTACATTTTCCTTCAAATAGCCCAAATCCTTCAAAGTCCATTTTAAAAGAAAACCAAAACATTTTCTTATTTATTTGCGATGTTAGCTCTTTCGAAACCTATAACAGGCATCGGGTATAGTATACCAAGTGGGCTGTTTGAACTAAACCATAATAAGGGTATAGTTTTGAAGACTCTAAGCCCTGTCTTAAATTCCGTAAACAAGCAGTATATGAAAAGTAGTGCCAAATTTAAGCTGTAGGCTTATAATGAGAGATCAAATAGGCAGTTACTTAGTCAAGCATCTTGTATATGAACATATATATATTAAAAAAAAAAATATTAAATTAAAAAATAAGGCGCCTAAGAATATGTAAAATTTTTTTCGTAATTTAAGGCTTCTAAAAGTATGCAACAATAAAATATTTTTTTTTTAAATTATATGCAGACTCCTCATTAAGTCTGAGACCTTTTTTTTACTACAAAACTGGAAAATTAAACATACATTCAAGATTTCGTAACTCTTAACTGATTTAAACAGAAGCAAAAAATATGCAACATAATTGAGCACTTTCATTCCCCAACTTTGTGCATACTATACATTTAGGCTGTTAACTTTGCTCTCTCTCTCTTTCTCTCAATGTCTGGATATATGTTGAAGCTTTATTCCGTAACAATTGCATTTCCCTTTTATAACGCTAATCGAGGGAAATCAGTAAGTAAATTTGAGTACAGAAATTTTGTTTTAATGTCTCCATAGTATTATTTGAGATATTTCCCTTTACACTAACACCACCACACAGTATTGAGCACACGTGTCGCACACACGAACAAACCTGCTTGCACTATGCGGTGCTGCTCGAATTTATGCACAAATCTGGCGCTCACAAAATCTGTTAGGATGTAAAGTTAACAAAAGCAAATAAAAAGAGCGAGGAAAGTTCGCAAGCATGAAGCAAAAGAGCTATATTTTACGACAACCCCACAGTTGCAAATAGGAGAGCTGCCCAATGTATACAACGCATGTAGAGGAAATATTGGCTGGGCAACGACAACAGCAACAGCGACGACGCCATTGTGCACATCCATACATACATACATAGCCAACTATACAGGGCTTTGGAAAAAATTCAACTGCTCTGTGCGAATTAGTAACACACTAAATGTTGAAAAGCGGCGACGGGATAGTCTAAAAAAAATTGTTCTGGTGTTAAGGCTCGTGCAAAAAAAAAAATTGTGAAAGATAAAGAATTTGGAAATTCTAGTTAAATTATGCTAAATTGAAGTTATAGAAAAAGGATGCTGAGCTGGAAATGCTTAAGTATTTTAATTGCGTTAAAAGTGTGGCGGGACAAAAGTGAATTAATCGATAGAAAATAAATTTACAAAATAATAGAATACAAAAGAAAAGTGCGTTTGTGTGTGTGTATATGTTTTCAAAGATGCCAAATTCAACTTTAATCTAAACCTAAAAAAAAAAAACAAAAAAAAAAAAGTCACACAAATACGCCGTGCCCACAGAATTTGTTGCTGTGCTGATAACTGACCTCATTCAACTCGGCGCACGCTTGCAAGCCTAGCAACACGCACACATTTACATAGCGCAAAGTGAACTACGACAGCTGTCGAAACTTTGCAATTAATAATTAAAGGTGAGTTGTAAACAAGAATTTAGTTAGTCAGTCTACGAATTCTACTTATATATTATAATAAATATTATACAGTATACATACTAGATACAGATATATTGGCCCTGCTGTAACTACATATTATATAATTTTTATCTTTCTTGTCACCAATAAATAAAGTGCGTGCAAATTACACATAAAAAATGTGAAATTCTCGACAACAAAAACCATAACAACAACTTTTTGTACATAGCATTGACGTGTCGTGTCCTTTTGGCCTTAAGCCGCTGTGCTCCAACACACAAGACATCATATGACTTTTCTTCTTGATTTTTGTTTTATTATTTTTTTCGCTTCGTTTTAACAGATTTTTCGCATGCCAGTGTGTGACGTAGTTTGGTTGTTTTGCTTTCTTTTTCACCTCCTTTTATTTACTGTTTTTATGTGTTTCCACTTAACATGCTTTCATCTGTTATTTACCAAATGTAAAGACGCTTTGCGCTGTCGTTGGAGCACGGTGGGAGCTTTTATTGGGTATAGGGTCATAAATATAAAATTCGCTGCAGCTATTTTTCAGAGGACTAAAGCAGCTCAGATTTGAGATAAACCCTCAAGGAGCGAGTCTGAGAATGCCTCATTCTTCCACAAAATTTCCTCCTACCCAATTTTCCTTGGTCAAGTAAATACAAAGGTCTGCAAAGAACATTCTTACTTACTAACTAACACATGACGTCAGCCCTTACTTGGTAAGTGGAGTGGTAAGGTATAGCTGAACTCTTGCTTTTCGGCTAATCAAAGTCGTAAAGTATGAAGCGGTCAAGCTACTGGCTCGGATCTGAATTAAGGCTTGTAACAGTAGATCTTACTTACTGAATCAGAACTGTTTTCATGCCTAACCTACTAAGAGAAGTGGCAAGGTCTACAATGAAAGTTCTCAACTAATAGCTCAGAACTGAACTCAGGTATTAAGTTTTAAGGAACCCTTGAGTTCTTAATATACTGTGTGAGGGAAGCGACGAGGTCTAAAATGAAATGCCATCCTTTCGGGCCCTAATTCAGGTAAGTGAATTAGCTGTTGCTATACAGAATAGGACCAAAGTAAAGTCTACAGTGGAAGGCCTTATTCACTGCATAGTACGTGACTTTAGGCTTGGCCTTGAAAGAGATGCAGTAAGCCTACAAGGAAAGTTATGACATTCTGATTCCGACCTGAAGGTGAACCGTGTAAGAGAAGCGGAGGTGTCTACAATGGAATGATTTACTTATGAAGTCATATCCTAATTCCGATCTTGACTGATGAAGTCTTAAGGAATAGCTCAGCTATTAGTATACCGGCTAAGAGAGCAATAAGGTCTCTAATGAGTGAAATCACTTACTGAATCAGAACTGAGTTCAGACCTAACCTGGTAAGAGATGTGGCAAGGTCTAGAAGAAAAGTTTTTACATACTGAGTCAGACCGAATTCAGGCCTTACCTGATAAAGTAAAATTGAGCTCTGTGTATACCTTGTAAGGAAAACGGTGGGGGTCTTCAATGAAATATCATCCCCTAATTTATACCTTACCCGGTAAGTGAATTGCTAAGATACATCTTACACAGAGCAGTAAGGTATAAAATGGAAGGTCTTACTTACTAAATCCGACCCTGGCATGTGATGAAGTCAAACCTGGAGTATAATATCTCTCTTAGAGAGTGAAGAGGTAAGGTACACCTTAGCTTTTAGTATAGCGTGTAAAAGACGCGGTAAGGCCTGCAATGAAATGTGTCACTTCTGAAATAAGGCACTACCAGGTAGAGGAAGCGGCAGTCACAGTTAGTAGTCAAGGAAGAATCGCGGGCCTGCGCTGACTTCTTGGACATTGTAAATAGAAGATTCCTCTCAAGATATTATCTGATAAGCATTTATTACGTAATTCTGACTTAAACATAAGCTCTAAATACTTCATCAAATCCCGACCTTATATATAAGAACAAAGATATACTTAGACTTAATGTTGGTGAATGCCCATTCCATATCTTTTTAAGAGTTATTTCGTTGTAAGTAAATATAATTTTTTTTTTGTTTTTTTTTTTTTTTTAAATCAGTTGTAAGAATATTGATGTTTTAAGTCGTCCTGTAGCAAAAAGCATGCCGAAAAAGTTACATGATCATCAAGCTATAACGAAATGGTGTGCAAAACAATCTTAAAATTAATCACGTCCTAGCTAAAGACCGCACGAATATTCTGATTAAAATCAATGACCTACTATTTTAAACTATTCGAATAAAGAAGTGATTAAAATCTCTCTTTTTCGACTCTACAAAATATTATTTGATAGCTATTTAGGAGTCATCCTTTGGAGTACCGTCTCTGTCTGTCATTTTATATCGCACAATTTCAAATGTATTTCTATTTATCAATTTTCTTTTCAATTGTATTCATTTTGCAATTTGCACACATAAATACACATGTACTTGACATTAGCCGGAGTAGTTTATCCGTTGCAAATGCAATTAATTAATCTGATTGCAATCAATGAGTGTGTATTGTACTTTTTACAATTATAATAACATTAATCAGATTTAATGGCAAATAAATTAATGCATGCGCAGTTATTGATTGCTTAGAAAAAATATTGCCATTTTATACAGTACTAGGAAAGCTTTCCTTTGATTGTGTTCACATCAATCAACAACATCCCAGCAAACATATAGGTTAGAGGACGATTAGAAACCGACACGAATTCTAATGTATTTTTCTAAGGTAGAAGGTTGGAGAACGGTTTGAGAAACTGTCGAGAATTCTAGCATTCTCTACAAAAAGGGGACTTAGCTCTCGATATCGAGAACAAGGTTAATTATGTAATCGAATTATAACGTGAAATTCTAGTTGGTTTCTAATGTGAATTTTTTTCTAGTGTGTTTTCTAAGTGCTTTCTAGTTGACTTCTAGCCTAAATCTTTGACCGGATTTTCGATTAGAGATCTATATTAGAATTCGAATGAAAAACTACAATATTTCTCTAACGTTTGAGACTGTGTTTGCTGGGATGCTGCAAATTCGCCGGGTATAATTCTTGTTTGACAATATTATCACGTATACGCAGTGTATACCTTCATAATATTACGGCCCCTGTTGGAAAAAAATGATAGTAAAAAGTATTTGGAAACAAACTGAGTTGGAATAAAAACAGCCGATGGAGTAAAGCGACTGCTTAGTTTTTAAGGTATTTTTTGTAGAGCTCTTACAATTATTCGAGTAGCTCGAATATTCGAATATTCGAAGCTTCGATTGTCGATTTTTTTGCTACTGAAAATCGAATGTTAGTATTCGAATATTCGATGAGCTATTAGTATTCGAATAATCGAACAGAAATGAATATTCGAATAGTATCGAATAGTCGACGATGCACGATTATTCGAATATTGGTATTCGAATTTTGCTATTCGAATACTGCTTTATTCGAATAGTTTGAATATTCGAATATTAAGAGCTCTATTTTTTTGCCTAATTATGACGTCACAGAATTTATAGTTTTTGTAATTTGAATAGAAGTTTTCCTTTGACATAATTTATTGTAGGTTATTTTCTTCCTTGCCTCAATCTTTTTAGTACAAATTTGGGAAGCACATACATCGACTTTTAGGTAATATATAAAGAAGAAATTATGATAGGTTGCGCATGAAGCGAGACATTTAGTAAGAGAGACTTGAAACTCAGTAACAACAAAACCTCGAACCCTCATAGTTCTGCTGCTCGAATTATCTGCTTCACCTTGTTTCCTTGGAGTCGCAGAGCTAATTTCGAAATCAAGTTCACATTTAGCAGCAGACGCATCATATACGGAATAAATTCCACTAAGTAGTGCATGCATCGAGGCATTTAGAAATCTCGTACCTATCGTCCGAATATTTTCATTCTGCCAAAAAAGTCGAATGTGGTGCTTGATATGCAGTTCTCTATCTGTGTATGGCATATGTTTCTCCTAAAAGCCCGGAAAAAATATATTTTGTCAATATTTTAAACTTAGATGATGCTGGTAAAAGAGCTGAGCTTTGTTTACTAGGGAATCATGATGTCACCAAAATTGCTTGAATAAATCTCTTAACAATAACTATATTCTTGGTTTTAAAAAATAATTTCAAGTCAAATCCGAAGCTGGTAACAAATGTGACATTTCTAATAACTGGCCAATCTCGAAGCTCTCCAACTACGCTAAGTTGCTTAAGAAGGTTGTCAGCGCTAAACTTTCGTTTCAGATGAAACCTTTAATTTCTCTTTCACAACATGGTTTTGTGCCTGGGCGCTCAGCTGTTACTAACCTCTTAGTTTTTTTTTTAACTGCTACATACTGTCTTCCGTAAGGGGTTATCATTTTAAAAGCTTTTGATAGGGTGAGTCACAATTTGCTGATCACTAAATCAGTGGGTTTTAGAGTTAATTTCTTGGATGTTCATAATTGGAGTGCAGCTCCCAAGTCCGAACGCTTGCAGCCCACCTCATGGTTATAAATGCTACTACTCTTACCTCGATTATGTCCGAGAAGCCTTGCCAGGTTGTTGCGGTCACCCTGTGGGTAGCACAAAAAGGGTGGTAAGGGTAACTCTTCGTTCGGAATACTTTGTATTGAATGCCAAGTGAGCAAATGATAGATGGCACCTGGCATCCGCAGTCAACTGGGGTAGTTTCGACGTCTCCGTACCCTTTAATTGTTAACAGCGAAGCAAAAAAAATTATGAGCGCGGAACTAAAAATCCTTACCGGGACGCACTGGGTCACCAGTGGTGGAAATGTACTCTTTGCAAAGGCGTTTAAGAACGAGAAAGGAAGGGACAAGCCCTAAATATTAATTTACTTTCCAAATTTAGAAGTAAAAAAAATTGTATGATAGAAAAAAAAATTTGAATTTTCAATTTTAGAAAATTTTCGTTTTTTTTCAAAATGGAAACAATTTAATTTGGCCATAAAACTATGTACCTAAATATTTTTTACTATATCTCTGATATATCTTAAGATATCCCGAAATTTTCATAAGGTTCTTTTTTGTTTTTTAAAAAGTATGAATTTTTAAATTTTATTCCAAAATTTTTTATTTTTTTTTTGTGTAACTTTCAATAAGTTAAACACAAAATTACTCAATTTTGAGCACTTAACAAATGTGAAAAATAAATTTATGCATATTTTTTTTTGCTTTCCACTACCAAAAAAAACTGTGATCAAAATTAAGTAACTTCATATTTTTGAAAAAAAGGTATTCTGAAAATTTCCGGATATCTTTAGATATACCACAGGTGTAATAGTACAAAAAAATTTGAGTCCAAAATTTAATTTGAAACTTTATTTTTTTTTGATTTTGAAAAATCGAAAATTTTCTAAAATTAGAAATGAAAAAATGTTTTTTTTTAAAATATTTTTTTTTATACACCTAAGCTTTGAAAGTGCCAAAGTAATTTTTATTAACTTCAGTAGCTTCCGAAATAATAAAAAAATTAATTTAACTAAGCAGAAAAAAGGTGAAATTTTAAATTGGCATAACTTTTGAAAAAAATTTTTTTTTTCTTTGCCTGAACTTTGTTTTATAATAAAAAGGAAGCTCTCCACCAAATTTTGTTCAAATCGAAGGGGGTTGATTCCAACTATGTGGCGAGTTCACATGGAAAACCAACATACATTACCCTACTAGACGGACCTAACCAGACTCACTAATACATGCAAGCGAAAAATGTAAATTACTAACACACACAAAGCCTCCTGCCAAGTTTTTCTTTTTCTTTGTGTATCTTCTTCTTTGGTATTGTGAGCGAAATGTTAGTGCGTCGTTAAAAAATTAATAAAATATTTATTAAGGAGTTTTGCAGAGAAATTGCAACGAATACGCCTAGATAAAGCAAGTATATAGTGCTAATTATTGTTATTAAACAAGTCAAGCCCTGGTTTATATATTTATGCACCAAAAATTGTTTAATTTCAGGTGGACGAGCAAAGGAATTTTCAACTTGCAAATGGAGTGAAATTATGTTTTGTAAATGTTTAGTGATATGAATGTGTATGTATTTATAGATCTTATTGAATATTGTTAACGTGAAAATTGTGTAATTTTAAATTATATTAAACATTAAAACCAAAATCTAATAATACAAACAATTGTCTTTTTATAGTTAGCTAAATAATATACGGGCGGCCGCCGTGGTGTGAAGGTAGTGTTGCCGGCCTACCACACCGAAGGTCCATGGTTCGAGCCCTGGTACAGGTAACATCAAAAAGTGATTTGAAAAAAAAGTTTTTCAAAACGGGGTCGCCCTCGGCAGTGGTTTGGCAAACTCTCCGAGTGTATTTCTGCCATGACAGGCTTCTCAGCAAAAATTCGCCGTTCGGAGTCGGCAAAAAACTGTAGGTCCCACCAATTTGTAGGGAAAATTCAAATCGGCACACCACAAATTGGAAGAGAAGCTTGGCGCAAAAATCTCTTAGGAGGTTTATGATGATATACCTGTTGTATATCGCGCCATAGAGAGAGAGAAATATGAAGTTTCCGCCATTCATAACCATTAGGCCTGGCGCATGTTTGCCATACTCATAACCATTAGCGGTGGCATGCATTATACCTGACTGTTAGCGCTAACTAAATTTTTCATTATGGATAATGAGAGTGATGAGTGCAGATATATGTGGTTTTACATGCGCTAGAAAGGGATGCCGTATACTGTACGTGGGTACACGGACAGCAAACACATGGTTAGATTTGGCACACTGCTCTTCAGAAACTAATTGAGAAAAATAAGCAAAAATAACGCAAACGCAAGTCAGGCCGAGAAGTTACATGACTTACCATTTAACTGCTACCTGTCTTGTAGGGTAGAGTGTCTCTCGAAAGACCCATATATATAAACAGAATTTTGATTCCCTTTCTATATGTTGTTGTTGTTGTGGTAACGACAAAAACACTCCCCGAAGGTTTTGGGGAGTGTTGTCGAATTAACAGTCCTTGGCCGGATTTGAACCCTGTGCAATCCGGTACTCCCTTGCGGTACTGCCCGACTGTCGTGGTAGCGATTTATGAGCAGTGAAACCTTCTAGGCTATGTCACCCCTCCTTCCGTAAATTTTTTGACAGCTACTTGTCAGAGAGTTATATACAGCTGTAAATTACAGCTTTATGAATACATCTTAAACCACTTATAGTTGGTCAAAAAATTAAATTTTAAAGTTCTTTAATTACTGCCAGGGTTAATAT
Organism: Merzomyia westermanni; assembly: GCA_949987695.1. NCBI lineage: Eukaryota > Metazoa > Arthropoda > Insecta > Diptera > Tephritidae > Merzomyia > Merzomyia westermanni. The sequence goes on from OX465290.1 coordinate 47,998,325, forward strand.
GCAAATATATATGTACGTTGTTTAAACAGACATGTATAAGTATGTATGTACATATAAATATTATGCACTGGTTTCTTTTGTTAATTGTCATCTGCAAGTATGTTCTCTTATGTATGTGTTGTTGTGTTTTATCTAATGTCGCATATTTCTCATTCTTATCGCTTTATGCGTCATTTGCTGCTTTTGTGTCCTTTTCAAGTTTGTTTACATGCACAAAACCTATTTGTTTGTAGACTCTGCTTTGATGTGCTGTCTGCTGGTATTCCATTTGTCTCAATGTTCTTTAGTTAAAATTCTTTACTTTATTCAGTTTATAATATTCTATAGCTTTTATGTGGTTCTAAGAAAAAAGTGCAAAAATGATATATTTTGTAAGGCATTATATGCTGCTGTCAAAACGACTTTTGTTTCTATGAATTCTTTACATTTGATGTGCATACCATTTTCTTTCATCTCCTGCTTTTCTGCTCCTTCTCATACCGTTTTATTTATTTTAGTTTTATTCTACTTTTTATTTTTTTCATTTGGCTATTGTATGGCTCTCTGTTGCTCTCTATCGTTTTCTAAATGTACAAGCATTTTGAGGAAGAGACAATTTCCCTTTCTCTCCCTTTACATCTTTATGTTGTTCATACCGGATTTAGTCCTTTTTGTGTGTTGTCTGAACCCAGTGAGTGTTAATTTTTTTATCAGTGAAATTTTTAGCTGTCTTTTAATTGAAACTTTTTGATTAATTTAAAAGAGTTGGCTTATCGGAATATCATAATCGGTTATGCTAGGTGTATAGGGTATATTTAATTAAAACGCCTTACAGTAACTTATGATGGGATGAAATAATCGAAACATATATATAAAAACATAAATATTTGGCGCGATATACCTCCAAGGAGATTAAGGCCTCGCTTCTCTACCAATTTGTGGTGAACTGCTCCCTTATTTCCTGCAGAATTTTCAACAGAGTTGCTATGACGGGTTGTACTTTGGGAGTTATGCCAACGTGCTTCGCGTCTCCCTAGGCAGACGAGCAAATTTTGGTTTTAACTCCTCCCTCATAAAACTACCATAATTTCCCTTATTTCCATCGATGCCACCGAATGAAAATCGAAAGTAGAACTATACAGATGGTCACGCAACATCACCCTATTTTAAAATATTTTTCAGTAACTCTATATTAAGAATTTTTCTTAAAAACTTCCCAACACAGATTTTCTTCAATAACGGCCTATTTTAAATTTTCTTCAACAACGCACTATTTCAGAATTAGTTTCAAAAAACCCCTATCTCATTGAAAATTATATATATTTTTAGCCATGTTATAAAAAAGAAATTTGTCAAAAATAGGTTGTCAATCTTATTTAATTTTTGATTAAAACAAAGATTATTGACATTATATTGCTGTCAAAATTTAGCATAGCGTTGTCCAATCGGATATACGGTGAAGGGAAATTTTTAACCATATACTGGGGATTTGGCAAAATTGTTGTTTGTGGAAGCTTATGTTATGAATACTTTCATTTAACGATACAAATACACAGTTTTTATGTAAACCATTACAAGATAGATCTGAAATGTTAGGGATGATAGAACTACATTTCTGGCTTTAAAATGTTTTTTATTAATTTAAAAATACTTATGAGTGCAAACCTTAGAATATTTACTGGACGTATTGTAGCCCGTTATTTTATCTCTTGTTGTAACAATAGTCTGCCCGGCTTAGTCCTTGGCACCGTGGAGTGGGATGGTTTAAAGCCAAGTATTCTTGATACATTGTTGAGTATTTCGAGAAATAACGCTAAATATTAGTTTACTATCGGTGTTAATGTGCCAGGCGATGGTTAGTTATAATGTAAATTGCGGTGACAAGAAGTGTGTCAGAGGAGTTGGTGGGGTAAAGCTGACGGTGACTGTCCCTGAAGTAATAGGCTTTATCGCAACACGCTTATCTAAGCCAAAATAGACCAAGATCTAGTGGTTCGGGATTTTAAATAAAAAGGTAATGGTTTAGGGGGATAGAAAAGAAGAATAGTTCACGGTCCAGCATTTGAGCTCTTGCCTTTATAACTGCCACTGCTGGCTGAAAACATATATTATCTGTGGGTCGAATAAGGTGATTATGAGGCGAGCCTCAATATTATTTACACTGCACATACTTTCGATGGTCTTCCCTGGTTTAAATTGTGAAGCCGCTCTATGTGATTTTCATGTATCACTAGAATCATTGAGGACAAGATCAACATCAGATTATCTTCCCGATAGCTATTTCTATATTGCATAAATATTTAGTTTGTAATTAAATTAATTGCTCATATTTTCTATTTGATACTTCTTTTCCCATTGCAATATGCAAAGAAATTTCGCCTACACAAACTTTTCAATAATTTTTCAAACAATAATTTTATTTGTTAGGAAATAAAACGACCCAAGCCAGATTTTTTAATAGAACTGGTAGCACAAAATGTCACAATCTCACATTGCGACGAAAAATTGACAAGCTTTGAATCAAATTTTGGAATGAAAAAAAAAATTCTGAAATAGAGCGTTTTTGAAATAGAATGACTTTCTACTCAGCCGTCGATATTCAGTTTTCTCTAATGAAATTTCCAGAACAAAGTAAAGTTTAATTTAACTACACATAAATTTCTTTAATATATTTTCTTGTATGTCCCTTCAGTTGAATTTTACATTTTAAAATTTGGCATCCAACAATGTTGCTTGCTTGCTTGCTCTTTCTCTCGTTTTCACCAACAACTGTTGGGTTTGCAGGCATACTGCTTACATTCAATAAAATCCTTTTTACAACAACAACTGCCTTTCAAATTCTTAGTTTATACATAATCGCTATTTACATGTTTATGTGCACATTTGTTTGTATGTTAGTTTTATTAAAGATTTTATTTTGCGCTTTCGTCAATCACACTCAGTCGGTATTATCTCGTAACATTTTCTTCATTCCTCACCTCCGAGCTCACTCGTCTCTTTTTAAATTTCACAACTTTTTACTAGCGTTCATTTTCTCTTTTATGGATATTTGCTCAGCTCTGTGTAACATTCTAAGAGCAGAGTGTCACGCGATACATTTTTTGCAGGAAAATCATTCTGTGTGTTTCAATGTCCTACATATTTCGTACTCAGCATACCCAAAAAAAATATTGAACAATAGCGAATGTAGTAAAAATTCGGTTCATGTTGTTTTTTACGTTATGCTTTGTTATTTTTATTTATCTCTTTCTAGTAGGACTTATAGGGTTCAAAGTAGTATTATTTGAAGTCGTATTTCCACCAAAAAAAAAAAACTCTAGGCAGTGCTACCACTTAGCGTTGCCACCTAGTCCCTATATTTATACCTTTCATGAACATGAAATGGTATATTAACTTTGGTCCGATGTTTGTAACGTTTAGAAATATAAGAGATAGACCCGCCATTAAGTATACCAAATTGATCAGGACGATGAACTGAGTTCATACAGCCATGTCCGTCTGTCCGTCCGTCTGTCCGTGTGTCCGTCCGTCCGTCCGTCCGTCTGTTTGAACGCAAACTAGTCCCGCAATTTTTGAGATATCTCAATGAAATTTGGCACACGAATGTATTTTTGTATTATATTAGACATTTGTCGGATCCGGTATAATCGGGTCACTATAGCATATATCTCCCATACAACCGATCGTTCAAATAAGAGGATTATGACCATTTCTCCCTCATTTTTAAAGATTAAAACTTGAAACTTGGTGAGATATTTTTTTATAAATAGCAAAAGATTTCGTTAAAAAATCGCCAAGATCGGAGCTATATATAGTATATATCCCATACAACCGATCGTTCAGATAAGAGGATTATGGCCATTTATCCCTCATTTTGGAAGATTAAAACTTGAAACTTGGTGAGATATTTGCTTACAGATAATAAAAAATTTGGTAAAAAAATCGCTAAGATCGGAGCTATATATAGTATATATCCCATACAACCGATCGTTTAGATAAGAGGATTATGGCCATTTCGCCCTCATTTTTAAAGATTAAAACTTGAAACTTGGTGAGATATTTGCTTATGGATAGTAAAAGATTTGGTAAAAAAGTCAGCAAGATCGGAGCTATATATAGTATATATCCCATACAACCGATCGTTCAGATAAGAGGATTATGGCCATTTCTCCCTCATTTTGAAAGATTACAGAAAATTAAATGTATTACTGACATAGTTTTAGAGAACTTTAAACAACGCGGATTTAAGTTTGCACGTATTCATGAAAGGTATAAAGCCTTCGGCACAGCCGAAGACAGCGCCGTCCTTACTTGTTTTATTTCTTGTCGTAACAGCTATTATATCGAAAGCGACTTGTCTCATTAAAATGAATTATTGAATATAAGTAATATGCTATATATTAAGCCCCGCTACTTAAACGTTGCCACAAGGAAGTTTTTGCAGGGTTGCCACCTTTTTGAATTTTCAAATTTTTTTCCAACTATTCTAACATGGATATTAAACGGAAAGTCTTTTACGTCGTATCTAAACAAAAATATTTCCTGGTACTTTCACCACCTAGCGTTGCCACCTAATCCCATTATATTGGTTATATCCGATATTACCTCGAAAACATCTTGACACATTTCGAAACAATTTTGTATATACTCGTAGGTTATTTGCTACAATGAAATATATTATACATAAGCGTTGCCGCTAAGACTGTTTTTACCGAGTTGCCACCTATCTAAAATGAAAAAAAAAACATAAATAAGGCATGCCAATGTGAACATCAAACGAATTGTATTTTGCGTTGTATTTTAACAACAATTAAGTATTTTTTTTTTGGTAAAAATTCAAAAGTTCATATTTTCGCAAAAACAAAAAACACTCTTGTGAATATAAGATATAACAGAAATAATTTGAGTCCAAAATTTAATGGGGAGCTTTTATTTTTTCGATTTTGAAAAGACAAAATTTAAAATTTCTTTTTCAAATTTTGTTTGTTATACTTACCTACGTCTAGTACCCCCTTTAAAGTGCCGCAATTTATTTTTTTAATGAAAGTAGTTTTAGTATTGAACAAATGAATTTTACAAACAGGAAAGGATGAAAAAAATATGAAATTTTGAATTTGAATAGCAGGAAAGAAAGTAAATTATGTTTTCAATCTGCCTAGCTTCTTTGTATGATAAAAGGAATCTCTTTACCAAATTTGATTCAAATCGAAAGGGGCCGTTTACAACTATGTGACGGTTTGACATGGAAAGAAACATATACATAAATAATATGTCAACCTATTTTTATGGCGCGCACTGTATTCTGCTGGAGCAAAAATGTTACTTGCTGTAAAAAGGGTCTTTCACTTTAATCTAAAAATCTAGCGATACTTTTGTGAACATTTCTTTCAATATAATGCAGGTTTCTTTGAGTAATGCGCGTTCAAACAAACGAACAGACATACAAAAATTCAAAAAACTGCTGTTCTTCTGTTACCCTTATAAAGCTTCACGTAATTTTTCTTTGATATCTGTAATTAACAGTAATCGGTCTATAACTATTTTTTTTATACGTAAAGATTATCTTAGATTTGCTGGGCTACAAGACCGGCTTAAAATATGTACAGTGGTTCAAAGTAAAAATTATCCATTTGGTTTTTTTAAGATATTATGAAACCTTCTTCAAATAAAATACGATCATTAATCTCTACATAAAATAAAATTGTCTGTACAGTGCAAATATTCAAGGAAAATTTATAGGGGAAATGATTAACAAAAACAGATACATTGGATTGAACGCTACTTTCACGGTTGCTTTACTAGATGTCTCGATTACAATTTAAGATATCCCCCATCCCGATAGCTCACCCGGTTTTGGATTTATCGAAAAATATATGTACCAGGGTGGTGCAAAATGTGTTAGTACGATATGGGTATCAAACGCAATGTGATAATGAGTGCTGAAATAGGCGATGTGTTTAAGTGCCATACCTTAACTGGTTTCGGAGACTCTATGATTACAATCGGACCCAGACTATTTTTAGTTCTGAGGCGCAGCTAAGCGTGGCCGGGTCTTTTAGTTTTATATAAAAATATATATAGCTCTTTAATAGAAATCTTTTGTGTCAGTATAACTTGTTTTGGAGCTGTTCGGCCTGTTTTTCTTAAATAAAACAAAATTTGTTTTTTTATCAATGGGATTTGGAACTTTCAAATCTCAAAATGATTTCCGAGTATTCACTTTTGAAGCGTATAAAATGGTAGTCTCACAAATGTTATAATACAAACAAAAACAAGAAGGGAAAGCGCTGTCTTCGACTGTGCAGAAGACTTTATACCTTTCATGAATACGCATCACGGTTTCAAGTGTCCGATCCTTACTCACAATTAGTACAAACTCTGCAAAACTGATCATTTAAAGATACATAGCCCAAACTCCATTTAGCGGAACAATTGTTCGGAGCTTTATGTTACGTAGGTCCGATCTAGGTGATTTTCACTACACACATCACTTATATAATATGTACCAAACCTGCAATATTTTGCGTTCCTAGCTTTGTAAATGCTACAGTTATAGGCTAAAACCCGTTTATCGGAACAATCAATTGTATGGGAGATATGCGTTGTATTGGTCCGATCAAGCTGGTTCCGACAAATGATTAATATATTACAAAATGGCGGCCCATAACAAATTTCATCGAGATATCACTAAAACTGAGGGACTAGTTTGCGTTGAAACAGACAGACAGACGGACGGACATGGCTTACTGGTCTCAACTGATCGCCCTGATCATTTCGGTATACTTATTGGTGGGCCTATCTCTTCATCTTCTCATACTTACAAATATCGGACCAAAATTATAATACCATTTCATGTTCATGAAAGGTATAAAAATGCTCATAATTATTATGTTAAAAATTTTCAAGGATAAAAAAATTTATTGGGAATAATTCTCTGATTTAATTGATATTAAAAATAACTATTATTTATTATTTTGGATATCTGTATTTTAGAAGCATCTATTTTGGATATCTGTATTTCAGAAGCATCTAGTAAAAAATTTGTAAAAAACTTGAAAAATTTAAAATTATTTTGACGATCGTATTTATTTTACCTCCAATGTCAGACTCTCTCAATAAAGTCTTATTCCTATACCAGGCACAGCCAATAAGTGAATTTATATTATTCCATTATTCTCGTGTCATTTTATAATTCTCTGCTTACACAAATAATTCAAAGATCGCTAAATATTCTCACTGTCATATAAAATCACGCATAAATGGACAAATTTAGTGGAAGCACAAAGGGTGTGTATGTGTTTAAATGATATACATGTATGCATGTATGCATGTATGTGTATGAGCCAAAGAAATGCTATAGAAATGCAGATTTCACAACATTCCCAAAAAAAGTTGGTCATTCATAAAAGTAATATTTGCATACCACACATGCACACATCATGAATATGACAGGAACATATGTTTGCTGGGTGGCAGGTTGGAAAAGCTAAATACGACTGTGCACAGACGGCATAAATTCCAGCTAATTTGAATAGCATTTTCATTTCAAATATTCGTGGTATTAAAATGATTAATGCGATTAGAAGTTTAGGCAGAATTCAAGTGAGGCTGGGGACAGGCGGGAAGTATTGGTGTGCATAAAAGGATTTAGTTGCGAGCTACAGTTTTTATGTTTGTTACTTTTGAGTTTCAAATTTTAAAGATATTAAATAGACCAACTATACTAGTAGGTCGGGGAGAAAAAGACCACCATGTGACTTCGTATAATGAGATGTGGTGGGAAAAACCTCATTTATGCGAAAATTTTAATAAAAATAGAGCGCCGCCGAGTTCTGTCGTTCAAGTAGTCTGTAGTTTGTGTTGTTGTTTGCTATTCCAAAACACTACCCGGAGGTTCTGGGGAGCGTCATCGATGTGAGCAGTCCTTTGAGGCATACGAAGTCTGTGCTCTTTTGTAGTAGCAAATTCTGTTCCTAGCTAGGAACTAGGCTGATGCGAGAGCGATTTGATATATGAGGTCGAAGCCTCGAATCGTGTATAGGCACGCAGATATATTATAAGCCCCTAAACCGCTTTTTAGTGTCCAGCGATACACGAATCGAGCGCAAAGCCCATCTGGCATGAAACAATGCTGCCAGTGGGTCCTCAAACAATCAGGAAATGCTTGAGAAATGAGGATGAAAAGAAAAAGGAAGACTATTGGCGCAATGTGCTAGGCATGCGACAATGAAAATTACTCCAGCGGGGGATATAATACATCCCGATACAAAGCGATAGTAGGCCTCTCTAAGGTTAATTTAAGAATGTTTATTAATGTTCTGACAGGTCATTGTAGACTTAACAGCCATCTGCACAAAGTGGCTATACGGACAGAAGACACATACCGATTCTATGAGACAAAGGCAGGGACTGCAGAGCATATTCTCATGACATGCGACGCAATCGCCACAAAAAGGTTAAAATTCCTGGCATCACCATGGCCAGAGCATTCACACATACAAACCTTCAAGTCAACGAAAATAATCAGAGACGAGGACACAATTGACTTGTTGGTCGCAGTGCAGTCCTGAAGTAATATCAATCTATCCACCTAAGCCGCTTTGTATGTTGAGTGATATTTTTAGAAGCATTTTGATATTACTATCGCACAGGGCCTCCATGGAATATTCAGAAGAAAAGAAATGAAGTACTCCGAGATGGAGTAGGTGATCCAATCATAGGACATTGCAATGCTAATTAGAGCATCTCTTTCATATGAGGGAGTATAAGTGTAGGAGTACTCTGATATTCCTATGGAGGATTTCCGTTTTTTCAGGGATTAAGCATACAAAAACTTGGGCAAATATGTAAACTTCTTTGATGATACGAACAGTATTTACAAAAACAAAACAATTGATTATTCATATGGGGCCGTGTGTAGAAGTCCACGAAAGTGGGGAAAGTTTCTGATCGCCAATCAGATTGCGATTCAAGCAGCTCACTACTTCCGGGTGCTTGCGCCCAAGTATCCTCTGGGTAACCACCGAACACCCGTTTGGTGGTGAGCTAAACGTGAGAAGGCGACAACCTGGTAAGGCCACTCCGACATAATCGGTTTAAGAGCTTGCTGGGGAGATTCAAACAACAGCGTCTGATCAGCATGTGGTGCGGCTGCAAGCGGGCGTCTGTCTTGGATCAAGCGCCTCGCTATACAAACGTGCAATTGAATTCTAGCTCCCGTGAAACGGGTTGTGCCTTGGGTTTAGAACCCACAACATAAAACAACGTTCCAATGAAATTCAAAGTCTCGGATATGAGAACCCCTTTTTTAGATGACAACACCCGCAAACGAAATAAGGATTACGAGATAAGGGCATGTACCTGGAATGTCCGGTCCCTTAATGGGGAAGTTGCCACTGGCCGGCTGGTTGAGGTCCTGAGAAAAGCAAAAGCTGACATCACCGCCATACAAGAGATGCGATGGACGGGGCGAAGAAACACGATCAAAACACCTTGCAACATCTACTGGAGTGGGCATGAAGACAAGCGCAGATTCGGCGTGGGATTTGTGGTGGGAGAGAGACTCCGTCACCGAGTACTGTCGTTCACACCCGTGAACGAGCGTCTTGCCGCAATCCGCATAAAAGTACGATTTTTCACCATATCGTTTATCTGCGCTCATGCACCGACGGAAGAGAAGGACGACCTGGAAAAAGATGCATTCTACGAGCGCTGCGCCGCCATAATATCAAAGTCGTGCTTGGCGATTTTAACGCCAGGGTGGGTAATGAGGGTGTATTCGGACCTCGAAAAGCTGCAATCGCAATATACCGCCAATTATTTCGCAGATCGCCTCTCACACCTGCTCTATGAGAGCACAATTCAACCTAGTGGAATACATGAGCAGTGGGATCATATCTCAGGAGCACTCCGTACCGCAGCCGAAGAAGTAATTGGATTCCGGCGAACGCAAAGAAACAACTGGTATGATGATGAAGAGTGCCGCGCTGCAATGAAAAGAAAGGACAAAGCCTACAAGGCAACGCTGAGATCGAATGCAACGAGGAGTTTGTGTGAACACTACCGCGAGGTGAAGAGGGAAGCGAGACGGCTTTTCCGGGCGAAAAAAGAGGGGCAGAAAAGCGTGAAGTAAAGGAGCTTGAGATGCTGGCCAACGGGAATAATGCCCGAAAATTCTATCAAAAAATTCGGCGAATGGCAGAAGGTTTTAAACCCGGGGTAAACTCCTGTAAGAATAAGAATGGCGACCTGGTGGCCGATGTTCAGAGATCACTCAGAATAAGGAGGGATCACTTCTCTGCTCTTTTAAATGGAGAAACTGACCAAGAAACCAGAGAAGATGCCGAACCCGAGCCCACAATCGAAGATGATGGAGTTGACGTTCCACAATCCGAATATAATGAGGTGAGAATAGCTTTTTAGGCGCACGATATGCATATAAAGCCAAGAATAATACTCTTTATATGAAAATGATTACTGTTTCTAATTTAGTATTAATTATGTTTTAATTAATTATTAAAATGTTGGAATAGAGGAGGAAAATTTAGAGCCCGCTGAGAAATAAAAACAGCGTTCTGATAGGCTAATAGTTAGCAGAGCCTGCCGAAATGTCTTTGATGAAGAAGTCTAGCAGCTTCCGAAATTAATCTATAAGAAAAGCTAGTAATGTTGAATCTGAATTTTCCTTCTCTTTTCAATAAAAAACTTTTATTAGTTAATTAAAAATAATTATTAAAAAATTAAAACAAAAATTATGTTAACTAAGATTATTATTCTTGACCTTGAGCTCATTTATAGTTATGAAGTGCTGTAAAATATTCAACAGAGAGTCTAACTATAACTCCACACTCTTCTTACGCTTCACAAAAATTCTAGGAAGGTGTAACAAATGCTTGTAAAAGTTGTAATAAAACCGCACAAACAAATTTAAATTAATCTGTTGAGCGATACTCACTGTTGTGCCTTACATTCCACTGATAATACTCAGTAGGCAAAGGACCAAAACAAAAACGACAAAAACCCAAAATAAAACGGCTAAACCATTTGCATCAGAAATATTTCATAAAATAAACAAACCATATAATGCTGTAGTGAGGCGAATGGCACAAAAATTGGTTCACAGAGACATCCTCGGTATTTACATTCTCATCAACTGCTCCGAAATAATCAAAGTGCTTTGCGTGATTTGTTGTTTTTGGTTACGACGTGTTAAAATTTCACTCAGAAAAACTGATAGGCTGTTCCTTTTTCGTCCGCTGTTGAAACATTGGACTAATATGTGTGGTTGCCGTTGTTCCAAATACAGTACATATTTACTATAGTTGGCTTCTTTCATTTGCTTTCTACTCCATTTTCACCCACTTACGTCATATGGTTTTTTTATATTTAAGTACACACATATATTTTATTTTGCCAAAATTAAATATTGATTTTCCATTCGCCTTACTTGCGGGAATATGTACAAACTCCAAAGTTGGTTTAATGGTATTATGAGGATATGGGCAGGGCTAAATATACATAAGGTGGAATGAGGTTGGCTTGTAAACAATATATATATATTAGACTGATTGAAGAACCTTGTTTCCCATCTATTACATTCTCTATTTTGTTGTAACAAATTGATAGTTAAATTTAGATTTGATAGGACTTGATCAAGCTCGTTGTAACATCTTCACAGAAACGCTACAATGTGTCCTCAACTACAGAAGCAAGTGACTTTTTGGAAGCTGCTAAACTTTACTAATCATCGAACTCTTGGCGAAGCTCTGTCAACCATTTGTCCATTTGATGATTGATTGTTCGTTTGCCTGCAAATATCTCCTCTTCTATTCATTTTCAGTACTTATTTATTGAGGACACCACTCTTGCGTTAATATATCAAAAGGTGAGGATTTGTTCTGACATTCTATTAGTTTTTCATTCATCTCCGCTTTTGCTTGCATTCCTAGATACTTTTGCGGTTTATTCTGGGGTTCTTAAATTTTGTACCAATTAAAGGGTCTATGTCCTTAAGTGTCTAAATATTAAATTTTTATTTAAAGAATCCCCTGAACTCATTTAAAGTGAAAATTCGTAAATGTAAAGACCATAAAACACAAATAATTTAGAATAAAGTCGGAGTGTCAAAAATAGCCACATGGTGGTGATTGCCTATAAGAGTTGTGTATAGAATAACAGTAGGAGTTTAGCTGACAAAATATAATCGTTCTGAAAGCCTAATGCGTAAAGGAATATGCCAAAATTTCTCTTATAAAGAAGTTTAACAGTTTTCGAAATGTGCTTATAAGAAAAGCTGTGGCGTTTTTATCTAAATTTTCCTTTTCTATTCAAATAAAAATTTCAATAATTAATCTTATAAATAACTAGTAAGGAAGTCAAAGTTCTGGTGGAACCGATTATTATATACCTAGTAGCGATCTATTATGTCATACGAACTTACGCAAGGATATTTTAATACTTTTCAGTTCGTATTATAAAGCCAGCTGACTGTTTTCAATAAAAACGCTTCTGTTATGAGGTTTGAGGGGTTAATTAGTATAGAAACAAGTAAGGAAATTGCTGTATTCGATTGTGCCGAAGACTTTATACCTTTCATGGTTTTAAGTGTCCGATCCTTACTCACAATTAGTAAAAACTCTGCAAAACTGTTAATTTAAAGATACATAGCCCAAACCTCATTTATCGGAACAATTGAGCGTACGGGAACTATATGATATGTAAATCCGATCTAGCTGATTTTCACTACACACATTGCATACATAATAAGTACAAAACCTGAAAAAATTTTACGCTCCTAGGTTTTTAATTGCAATGGTTATAGCCCAAACCCCATTTATCGGAACAATCGACTGTATGGGAGCTATGCGTTGTATTGTTCCGATCCTGCTGATTTCGACAAATGATGAATCTTATGCAAAATGACGGCTCCATACCAAATTTGATCAAGGTATCTCAAAAACTGAGGGACTAGTTTGCGTACAAACAGACAGACGGACAGATGGACATGGCTAAATCGACTCAGCTCATCGCCCTGATCATTTCGGTATACTTATAGGTGGGTTTATCTCTTCTTCTTCTCGTACTTACAAACATCGGACCAAAGCTATAATACAATTTAATGTTCATGAAAGGTATAAAAATATAAATTCATGGCACGATATACAACCGGTATGTCATCACAAACCTCCTAAGAGATTTTTGCGAGGAGCTTCCCTTCCAATTTTTGGTGTGCCGTATTGAACTTTTTCCTAAAAATTGGCGGGACCTACAGATTTTTGTCGACTTCGAACGGCATCTACAAAGGAGATGAATTTTTGCTGAGAAGCCTTCCATGGCAGAAGGACACTCGGAGAGTCTGCGAAACCATTGCCGGGGCCGACCCCGTTTTGAAAAAAAAACTTTTTCCAAGCTACTTTTGATATTACCAGTCCCAGGGCTCGAACCTTGGACTTTCTTTGTGGTGGCCAGCAACACTACCGCCACACCGCGACTACCGCCACCATCAAACAATGCGACTATAATATATGACTCGGTACGCTTCCCACAGATGGGGGTAAACGTTTGCCTGTTTTTGGAGAGCATCTAGCGAGCTGCCTTCTTTATGCCTGTAAGTTCAGCCTGGAATACGCTGCAGTGGCTCGGTAGTATATTGATCAAGGAGAGTGCTAGATCATCGATGCTGTCCACTTTGCTGTAAGCTTAGAGACATCCGTAAAGATGAAGATGGATTGAGGGTTTAGAATTTGATCCTCCTCCCATACTTGCCTCTCAGGGATTGTTGTGGAGCAATTTGCGCCTAACTCATAGCAGGTCTGTGTAGTGAAGTCTACTACTTGTAGGTTTTGGATTATGGTCTCCAGGATGTTTGCGGATCCGAATCTGTTATCGCTCCAGCGCTCTGTCGGACTGCACTACAGCTTGCTTGGAGTTTTCCGTACAGTTTGACCGGAAGTAGGTTGAGCATAAACTGGAAAGCTTTGTGGGCGTTGATAGAAGTGCCGCCGTTAGAAGCACGGCTGCTTTGGATGCATAGAGGGCAGTGATTGCCGTCCTGGATCTGTTCTAAACATGCTTGCTCCCGTTGAGCTTACCTGTGCAGGATGGCGCCGAGGTACTTGAACTCTTGAGAAAGTGTGATCCTCACTCTATTTATGAGTGGTGGTAAAAGGTCTGTTGCTTTGTGCCTTTTGGGAAAAAGAACCATTTCCCGTCCCTCTGCGGGTTAGTGGTTTAGAATGTGCCCGGGGTAGGCATACCGACGGTAAAAGGTGACTAAAATGCACAAAGGTAATGAAGGAAGGGTGACATGACCTAGAAGGTTCACTGGTCATACAAAATCGCTACCACAGCAGTCAGGCAGTACCGCAAGTGAGTACCAGAGCGTCCCGGGCTCATACTGGACCAAGGCCTTGCAATTCGATAACACTCCCAAAATCCTTCGGGGAGTATTTTTATCATTACAAACAACAAAAACATTTCCAGTGACCAGTCCTTCAAGAGGTTCAAAGCGGTCTTAAGTGGTTCGACTAGGGTTGGAATATGCTTACCCGTCGCCGTAAGAGCGACGTCGTCGGCATAGGCAATGACTTGGTAGTCGGTCTTTTCCAGCTTCAAAACTTACACAATAGGGAGGATGGGACTCCTCATGAGGAGTGCCCCTAGATGCGTATCGCACTGTTGGAGCATCTCCACGATTTGATTTGATAGTTCTCCTTGTAAGAAGTTGTCACACGAATTCTACCAGAGGAGACTCCAGCACCATTCGTAGAAGGGAATCGTTATTGAATGCTCCTTCAAAGTTGAGAAATATACTTCGTAGTGATAGCTCTCCATGCTGTTTCCACGGACTTGCCTTTGGAGTATGCATGCTGAGTATTCAAGCGATTTAGGGAGAGGAAATTATTTCTTATGTGCGCGTCCATGTCTTTCGGGAGAAACGATGGCTCTATCTCCAATTCACGCCAAATTAAAAATTGTTCTCAATTTGACCAGTCTAATGTATATTTTTGTGTGTAAATGTAAAGGTGAGTAGATAAACAACTTGAATACATTTTGTATCAGTTTCCTTGTATTAAGTTATTGAATATGATTTCATTATGAAATAAAAAATCGGTGAAAGGAGGTAAAAATTGAATGTCGGCGCAATTGAAGAGCGCGTATGCAGCATGAAGAAAACAGCTTAAATACGAATCCTACCCGAGCTGCTGAAATCTTAGTTATCGTGAAAGATTCAATATTCTTCGTTCTTTGAATACTCTTCCAAGTCTTCCATGTAAAATTTTTATGAGAGTACTTACTATGCCGTTTACAGAATTCTGGATATGCTGCATTATACTTTCATCGACTTTATTTATCCTTATCTATGTATTCCTGTAAATATCCCTTTCAATTTTGTGTTGCTCTGCTTTCCTTTTTTCCAACAAATTGGTGGCTTTCCGTATTATGTTGGCACAAAAAGCATCTGCCTAAGTGAATGGGGTTTGTGATTATGTGTTGCACAGGACTTTTGAAGATGTAAAGATGTCCATTTCTTCTCGATGACTTGCGTAAAGCTCTTGCTGCTCATCTTGATTTTTTTTCGATACTTAACGGAGGTAGTAAATGGCGAAAGGTTCATAAATTTCCCGAACAATATTTTTCCCAAACGTCCCATTCTCAATACTTTTCACTTTATTCTGAGCAGACAGATTAATGTATAGCGCACAGTGGGGTATTTCGTAGAAAGTTATTCATGAATTAAATATCGTGATAATATCTTCGATTGTCGATAAGATGGAATGATGCACGTCAGTCAGTTACGGCAAAAATCACCCAAGTGTTTTAATGAAAACTTTCTTAAACCGTACGTGATTGTATCAAAGGGTCTAACTGCTGCTCCATATTCTTCTGACATAAAGCAGTGCTCTGCGCAAGATGAACGACCTACTGGGGTCTTTGTATTCGCTACTGGGGTCTTTGTATTCGCTGACGGCGTTTGTTGAAATGGAAGGTGCTTAAAACAATGTGAGAGGTGACATCATAATAACCGTTAATAGAGAATTTCGTCCTTGCTTCTTAACTTAAGATATGAGCTGAGCTGCCGCAACACTTGGTAAGCAGATTATAGATTTAGAGATATATAGTGGATGTGGCTCTTTACTACAAAATATTTCCTGGCAAAACTGATCAAAACTGATCATCGCGGATAATGTTGGTTGCGTAAATTTTAGGCTGGGCGTCCTTGCCTTCACTTCCTTTTCGTGGCAAGAACGTTGACAAAACTAACTAAGTAGGTGTGCAAAGGAATGTGTAATAGGGATAACTTCCGACAAGATGGGGTTTGCTACTCTTCACTAGGAAGCAGAAGGTAAAGACTTCCGCACTGTCGAGTTTGAATGGCTAGAAGCCGTCTCTATCACCAAGTGTTTGGGACTTACAATAAATTGTAAATTATTTTGGAAAGCACGCATCCATGAGAGGTTACGGGAAACATCCATTACTCTCTACGCTTGTAAGTCGATGTTTACCAAACATGCTTTCTTAAGACAAATATGGCGATGTCGGACTTAGGAGGTGGTGTTCTCACTTATGTTGACCTTCTGCTCTAAAGTGTCGTGATTTGCATCTCATCACGTCTGCCCGCAGCGAACAGAGCCTGAGGAAATCTGGGGGTTGAAAAAATAGATACTCAGTACGAGTACTTCAAGTGAGCATAACTAGTTCGGAACTAGATAATTATCTTCTCTTAACTGAAGATAGAAAATAGTATTACCACTATACAGCCTGGTAGGAATTCCTTGAATAGAGACAAGATCGCAGTTGACACGACGCTGGAGTGTACCCGGTGTCCCTGAATGTTTCTTCGTCACTCAAACTCCCTTGATTGTGTTTCAAGCCAAAATTAAACCGCAAGCAAGCAACTTAATAGAGGAGAAGAACATAATTAAAAAAGTAAGTATCTTCTTGGTCATGGAGGCATCGAGTGTAATGAGAAGGCTGATGAGCTGACACGCAGGAAGCTCATCCGAAAATAATGAGGAGGAGGAAAAACTTATTTTTATTTTTAGCCACAGCCAAGTTGCCATGAAATCCCTTAGCTCTCACTCATGCCACTTGGAATTAACACTAAACTGTTGCTGATATCTTCAAGAGATGGCCAAGCAAAACTGTGTGACCCTCACATGGGTCACCGGACACAGGGACATTGAGTGAAACTGTAGGGCAGATGAGATCAGAGCAAATGGATCCAAAGAGATCTCGACACGCTTACACCCTAAGAAGGGCTGATATTTCGAAATTAATAGGTTTACTAACTGGGCACTGCCATACTGGTAGGCACGCGGAGATGCTAGGTGTCCGCTATCGTCGTTACTGCTCATCACTGCTAAAGAAAATTATTTTTGATTTCATCATTAATCGACTTTTGAAACCACATCTGTTTCATCTTCAGTAGGTTTGACGGCCATTGCATCAAAGCGGCATCTTAGTAACTACATGGACGAGACGTGTCGCAACCGCTACACTTGAAAACCCGGACACGTTCCAGAACTTATAATGAACTGACTCCGATTTTATTCAATATATCTTCATAACCAGTTGCTATATGTCTTTCAATAACATCGCTTATTGCAGCACTCATTCCTTTTATTTGATACCCATTTTGTACTAATACATTTTAGGTCACCCTGGTCCATATAATGGTGGATATCTCCGAAACGAGCCGAGTTATTGAAATAATTGCTTTCTAAAACTTTAAGTTAGACGTATAGTAATACAACTGTGGAAGATCCATTCAATTCCATTACACAGTTTTTGAGTGATGCGCGCTTAAACATACGGACAGACTGACAAAAATTTTAAAAACTGTTTATTTGTGTACAGTTGACTCAATATTGATCTCTCCTATCAATTCGTCTTGAATATATGCAATATACAGACATCGACCACACTTTTTTTATATGTAGTGATTTAAAGACCTTCCTCTTTGCTTTGAGCTCTTCAAAATGATTATGGTTTTCGATTGCTGGTATCATACTTCGTTCCCCCTCACATTTTCGAAATGAATAACTACCTATTACGCTGGAAGTGAGTTATATAAATGTTCCTTTTCTGCTCTTTACCTCATTCTTATTCTTCATTAATTTATTTATTTGCCCCGTCACAAAAGATATTTTTCTTTGTTTTCGCTTGCTTGAGCGAGGCATTAACTTTGATAAAAAGAAATTCATCATTAACACGCGCCGCTTAATTACATAACTTGTCACCGTGTTTTGGCTTCGTTGTTTGATAATAATAAAGCACAGTTTTCATAATTGGAAGTTGTAAGCCATTAAGAGCCCTACAATAGCTTGGCAACAAATTAAATTCTGCAATTTAATTTCGTTTGGAATAGAATTGCCGATTATACGACGCAAGGCACTTTGCTAATGTATGGGTTAAAGATTGTTGGGAAATGAGCACTCCGTCTAATGGAGGTAAGTGCAGAAGGTGGTTTCATTGCTAACTAATAATTAATTTACAGAATACTGATAGGAGTAGTGACAGAATATTTCACAGATAAATTCGGCGATGAAAGAAAGTTTCAAAGCCGACGTGAGAATGGCAAAGGTTACAACAATCTTTGTAAAATATGGTTGGTTAAGTGGATGCCTGCTAATTGGGTTGATATGAGCTGTGCCGAATCCGAAATCAGTCTCCACTACATCGACTTTAGATCTTATCTAGTGAATGTGTGAATTACTGAAACTGATTGCATTGTATTAATGCGGCTTCCGGTCTGCTAAGGCGGCTGCAGACCAGATTTTTCCTAGGAAATCCGTGAAAAGACAAAGGAATAGCAATATATGTTTGTCTTTTGCAAACCACCTACCGAAAGCATAAGATGAAGTTACCTATATCCATAAGTTTGGAGTTATCGCTGAAGATGGCTGTGGACTACCTTTGCAGATCAGGCGGTTAGTACATGCCCGTGGTGGGTATGTCCGTCGCAAGAGGCGACTTAAATCCATTATATCTGGCAATGTACTGTCAACTTCAGTATAACCCTGTTTGATCCATCACGTCGCGAACTAAGCAGGGCGAAGTACTACTACAATATATATGGCTGTGGACTGCGGGGCTAGAGTGTGAACGCTATTACATTTGTTGTCTTGCAAAAGGGTCGGAGTGGGCTAAGGTCTCCAAGACCGCATTAAGTCTGATTAAATTACAGTTTTGCTATGCGTCTATCGAGAGAAGGTTTAGCATAACCTCTTAAGCTTTTGTGGGTGTTTAGAGAAGTTCCCCTCTTGTAAAGAAGACACCAGAATACTGCACTCTACCCATCCTGCAGATATTGTTGACTTTTTGATGTGCTGACCACCACACCGTGAAGCCATAGAAGGTATCAGTGTCACGACCACGGTGTATAGCCAACAAATTGTGTATGACTTTAAGCGCCAACCTTAACCTACTGCTGCCTTAGAGGCATATATAAAGGCAAAACAATTTGATATATCCAGGTTATTTAGTTTACTGTCTAGAATGACGCTGAGGTATTTCATCTGGGATGAGAGCTTGAGTATCACTCCTTTTGAAAGTGGTGTCCTAAAAGGTGGTATTTTGTAGCACCTGAAACCTCTTCAGTCTTACCAGTATTTACATTGGGACCGCTTTCCTTTACTGGACCTAATGCGAATTGAAGTGCTCGCCTAGAGCTTGAAGATGTTTGCCCTAAGAACTATGTCGTCGACGTTGGCAACCAGTCCTTTCTTGTTTTAGAAGCATGGGGTTACCTATGAGGTTCCACAGTAGAGGGGCCTTGAGAGGTTCTCTGGATGTGTGTCTTACTATGGAAACATATTCTGGATTTATTAGAAGTTGCTTCACGAGACTCGAGTATGGCTCCTGGATCGACATAATTGTAAACTCCGTCTACATCAAGAAAGATGCCAAGAGTGGAGTCTTTATAGACAACCGATTTTTCTATTTGTATAGCTATTGCATGGAGTGTTGTTTTTAGGGACTTGCCTTTGGAGTATGCGTGTTGAAAAGTAGGAAGGCGGCAAACTTATGATTTCAAACCAAGCTGGACAGAGAATGTCGCTCGCCTACGCGAGATGAATTCTGTTGAAAATATTGAACGGGAGAGGACCTACCTAACCCAAGCTCTTTACGGAAATTAGGAGCACGATCGGTTTTACCCTAGACGGCTCGTTCAGATCATATCAAATCGTTCATAGGACAGTCGCGTTAGTACCTGAAGGTGATACCTCTTGAGAGTAGTACCGGAATGATATCTGAAAAGGGACTGCCATTTGGACAATACTCCCCAAACCTATGAAAGTGAGTTTTGTCCCTACTTCATTAAGAAAATAACAATTCGAATTATCTTGAGGAGCTCGATTTGCAAGTTTCAGACATCTGTCCGAGTAAAAACGACTTGGTAAAAGCTCCTTCTTAATTTCATAAAGCCGCCCAAATAGATATTTTCGATTATGCTTTTAGATGTGATACAGTAGAATAACTGTTCGATTGAGAGTGATAAATTGCTTTGGAGTATTTGCGATCTATATTGAGCATAGTGCAAGGAGCCTTCCCAACGAAGCTAGTGCCGAACAGTTACCGCAATATTAAAATATCCAACGCTAGCACAGAATACTAAACGCTCCGACCCGAAGGCTTAGGCAGATGTTCCTGTTTCTAATTGACGTCAGCTAATGCATAGAAGGATCGAGTTCGAATGTTGAAAGGAGAACAAAATAGTTCAGAATATTAAGCGCAAAGTAAGTAATAATTGAATCAATATTAAAATTGAATCAGAAAAATAATTAGATAACTTTATTCGCTGATTCAAATATAAACGGAAACTGCAATTCTAGTTTTCTTTCTTACTGATTACAAATTAGCTTTAAATCCATTTATTTTACAATTATCTTACTTTCAGATGTTAAACTTGAAATAAACACTCACACCCTTACTTATGTATATTTTTTACTCACACTTGTGTGTATATTCACATAAAACTCGAGTATGCACGTGAGTCTACAAACAGATAAAAAATGGCTGCTTAAACTGGCACGAATATTGAATTTTTTTAATTTCTCTCTATTATCTCATTTTTCCTATATAGACACATACCTAGATGTGTTTATTAGACTGGACCAAAATATTTTTTTAGTAACGTTTATTTTGTTCTTGCTAATCTCAAAAAAAAAAAGATACTAACTATAAACTAAAATAGAATAAAATAAAATAAAATAAAATAAAATAAAATAAAAAAAAATAAAATAAAATAAAATAAAACAAAATAAGAAAAAGAAAAAAATTAAAATAAAAAAAGGAAACTTAAATTATTGTAAGATAAAATAAGCTAAAATAAAATAAAATAGAATAAAATAAAATAAAATTAAATAAAATCAAACTAAATTAAATTAAATTAAGATAAATTAAATTAAACTAAGCTAAATTAAATTAAATTAAATTAAATTACATTAAGTTAAATTAAATTAAATTAAAGAAAATTAAATTTAATCAAGCTAAATTAAATTAAATTAGATCAAATTAAATTAAATTACATAAAATTAAATTAAATTAAATTAAATTAAATTAAATTAAATTAAATTAAGTTAAATTAAATTAAATTAAACTAAATTAAATTAAATTAAATTAAATTAAATTAAATTAAATTAAATTAAATTAAATTAAATTAAATTAAATTAAATTAAATTAAATTAAATTAAATTAAATTAAATTAAATTAAATTAAATTCTCTATCTCTATGGCGCGATATACAACAGGTATATCATCATAAACCTCCTAAGAGATTTTTGCGCCAAGCTTCTCTTCCAATTTGTGGTGTGCCGATTTGAATTTTCCCTACAAATTGGTGGGACCTACAGTTTTTTGCCGACTCCGAACGGCATCTACAAAGGAGACGAATTTTTGCTGAGAAGTCTGTCATGGCAGTAATTAAATTAAATTAAATTAAATTAAATTAAATTAAATTAAATTAAATTAAATTAAATTAAATTAAATTAAATTAAATTAAATTAAATTAAATTAAATTAAATTAAA
The DNA here is from genome assembly GCA_949987695.1 of Merzomyia westermanni. NCBI lineage: Eukaryota > Metazoa > Arthropoda > Insecta > Diptera > Tephritidae > Merzomyia > Merzomyia westermanni. Next base: position 48,020,336 of record OX465290.1, read on the forward strand.
TTAAATTAAATTTAAATTAAATTAAATTAAGATAAATTAAATTAAATTAAACTAAATCAAATTAAATTTGAAGCAATCACGTATTTCTATGTTCATAATTGCAAAATATAAGTCGTTAAATTGTTGAATTGTATAAGTTATATGTAACCATCTGTTAATGTAATGTAAATCTAGATGCAACCCTGCAGGGTTTCGGAAACAATACCATTTTATACAACATTTGCAAAAGTACATCAGCAACCCTCGTTACTTTTGAATCGCATAATTTTACAAAATCATGTTTGCTGATCGAGCATTGAATTCAATTGGCTTTGAGCTTGCGAAGTGATCGGACGTGTGCGCACAATAATATTTTGAGCAGCACTCCGTTTCAAATTAAATTAAATAATATGAAATAAAATAAAAAGAAAAAATAAATAAAACAAAGGAGAATACAATAAAGTAAAATATAATGAATAAAAATAGGAACAGAAAATCAAGAGGATTAAAGCGAAAGAAAGAAATATATGTTAAGGGAAAGGAACATCAAAGAATGGAATCAAGGGTGAAGGGAAAAACAGCAAATAACTAAATAAAGTAAAGTTTTGGGTGTGGAATTTCAGCCTCGAGCTGTTTACTGAATATAATTTTCAAAGAAAAAGTTTTTTTTTTGCCTAGTCTAGTGTTTTTGTTGTACCAATGCAAACATACATTTGTATGTACATTCATATTTGCCTAATTGTTACTTGCTAAGTAAATAAAAAAATTACGATGTTGATGATAATTGCCATGTTGAAGCTGATTATATGTATAAAACTGACGTCATACGCATCTACGATGTGTATGTACCTTGCAAAGGGACTCAGTGAATCCCAGCCACCGCACCAACCTTTTACAAATTTCGTTCTCACCCAGATCTCTTGGTGCCCGGTACTTTATATGAGACTAACTACAGTCATACAAACTTAGTAGCGCAGCTTAAAATTGCATGTAACTTGGCAGTTATTGCCAGTTTTCATTTCGTTGTTTCTTACTTTTCGCAGTTTGTCTATTCGTTCAACTATGTAAATAGACCTAAACCAAACTTGGTATGTAAGGCTGCATTGGTATTTGTGGATGTATAACAAGTGGTCTAGTGATAGTGGAAGGTGTGTTGAGATACGGGTCGTAATTTAGGTTAGTTTGCACAAACAGAAAAAAGTATTGGAAGATAGAAAAAGGAAAAAAAATAAAGGAAAACGGCAAATATGGAAGTATAGGTTCAGTAGAGACCGGACTTTATATACCCATCTTTCGGCTATAACACAAACATTAACGAATTTCTATATCTAAGCCACAATATCTTATATACTTCATTGGCGCTTAACCTCTTAAATTGTTTTGGTCTTCGAAGATATAGCTTGTTTCTTTCATAAGAATGCTTCCTTGGCCTGAGAAGAAGTAGAAGCGGCCTGAGGCGGTGGTATGGGGAAGAAGTGGAATAGGAATAAAGAGCCACAAATAGGAATAGAAATAGGAAGAGAAGGAGGAGAGGAGAAGGGAGAAAAAAATAACGAGGAAAAGGTATAGACACACTTCTCGAAGATTAAATTCAAGGATAAAGTCAGGCCTTCAGGATAATACAGGTACGTTCTACCATCACTGTGGTAACCCACACCTCTTACTTATTTACCATTACTAAAGTTTTCTTAAGAGTGAGCTCTTAAGAAAAAGCTCGTTCTCTTCTTTTCGAAACCAGACCCTAGAGATCTAGCGAATTTGCAATAATTACTATTGATCCATAGCAAGTTGGATCCCCAAACAGTTTATGCTTCAATTTCCCTTAGGAGATCAACCTAACAGTGATCATTATTTATATCTCGTCCTATTCGGGATTAATAAAACAGCAGGGAGAGTTATTGATAAGATACAGATTTATTTACTTTTTTTGTTTAATATCTTTAAGGCAGTTTGACTGTCTGCAAAAGATTTTCGGCTGCTGGAACTAAACTGTACTATAGCAGTCTAGACGCTGATTCTGCCTTGATGATTTGTCGAACGCGTAAGAGTCTCGAATCCCTGTTTGGTTTTAGAGCCATCCGTGTAATTCAAAATATACCATTTGCTATCTAAATTCGATGCTGGAAAAATGGATAGTAGCGTTTGTGATGATCTCCTCAAATTAGGGACTGAAAAGCTAGAAAAAAAAATGTCGCTGGCGAATAACCGAATAAGTATTTTGGTATCATCGCTGGCCAACAACAAAAAAATAATAATAATATGTGATCCGTGTGCCAGGTGAACTTTTAAAAGGTTACGTATACGACACGTATCCCCAGAAAATCGCGATTCAAAAATAAAATGTTTTGTGAGATGCAATTCAGTTACCATTATCGTTTTATCGGTATTTAGGTCTATGAACACACCAATTTTCATGATATTTAAACAAAAGGCGAAGGCTTTGTGGGCTAAAAACAACACAGCCAATGTCAGTTTTCTGTTTGAACAATCCCACTCAATTTTGAATAAGAAAAACAGCTTGAGTTATTCGAAAAAACAACCAATGTAAACTTGAGTTTGAAATGTAAGGTATTAAAACTTCCAGAAAAATAATGAGAACTGAAGTTTAGTTTATTATTAAAAATGTCAAATTTGAAGAAAAAAGTCCTCCCCTATATTATGTTCTCATATTGCACGATCAGAGGATGAAAGTGATAGTTCAGAGCACACGTATCTCAGAATGAGGGAGCCAGCACTCCACAACCCAACGGACAATAAAGACAGTGAGTTTCTCTGGGTGAAATAAGGAAGGCGAAAGTCGGTTTTTGGGCTAACAAATTTAGGGCTACCGTTATGTTAGGATATACGAAATGTGATTCTCATCGATTACCTGGGAAAGGGTAAAACGATTACCTCTGATTATAAGCAGAAACGAACGCATTAGGCTAGTAGAAAAATTCTGTTCATCATGACAGTGTTCGACCACACACTCGCGTATCCATCAAGGTGGACATTTATACGTATATTGGGCCATCCACCAAATACTTTGTTCTTAAAGCCCCTCTGATCATCACCTGTTTCCCAACCTGAAGATTTCTGGACGGTATGGGATTTGAAGAAGTAATCACTGAAACAAATTCCTTTTTCGGGAGCCTTGAAAACCATGTTATTTCGAAATAAAAAAAAAGTAAGGAAAGGACTGTGGCGCAGACTTTTTACCTTTCATGAATACGCATTACGGTTTTAAGTGTCTTATCCTTACTCACAATTAGTACAAACTCGGCAAAAACCGTTAATTTATAGATGCATAGCCCAAACCCCATTTATCGGAAAAATCTATAGTATGGGAGCTATATGTTATGTGAGTCCGATCTGGCTGATTTTCGCTACACACATTATGTATACAACATGTACCAAAAATACAAAATTTTACGTTCCTAGCTTTTGACTTGCAACAGTCATAGGCCAAAATCTGTTTATCGGAACAATCGATTGTTTGGTAGCTATGCGTTGTATTGCTTCGATCATGCTGATTCCGACAAATAATTAATCTCATGCAAAATGGCGGCTCCATACCAAATTTCATCAAGACATCTCAAAAACTTAGGGACTTGTTGACGTACAAGCAGATAGACGAACAGACGGACATGGCTAAATCGACTCAGTTCAATGCCCTGATCATTTCGGTATATTTATAGGTAGGTCTATCTCTTCTTCTTCTCATACTTACAAACATCGGACCAAAGTTATAATACCATTTCATGTTCATGAAAGGTATAAAAAAAAGTTCAATCGAGCCATGAGACTATATGAAAAATAACTTTTTTTTTCAGCTATAAAAATGATTTTTATTTTTTTCAAAAATCAACCTAATTTTCAAATTGCCCTAGTAGTAAAAATTACATCGCTATTATATACCAAAATAGAATTTACATTCTACTACGATTTCACTCAGTCCTCTTATATACTTTAGCTTCGAATGAATATTCTTAATATTTATGATTATTTTTCTCTGTGTACTCCAAACAAAGAAAAATAAAATTGTTGCTCTTATTCAAATGTATGCACCTTAAGTAGGTTTGAATAGTACAAACATATAGATTTCAGTTCAAATTTGTCTAGTCAACTATTTTCCAACAGCAGATCCTTACCTTCGTCTACAAATCTTTGTCTGCTGTTGTCGCCACTCACCCTTCGTACTACTACATACGCGGTATTGTATTTAAGCGCTCATTGTAGACTGAACATGTTTGTAATAAAAAGAAGCGAACCTTTTTTTAGTTATTCTGTTTGTTAGATATAAAGCTTTGAATTCTACTTTTGCCTGCGGTTCGCGTCATTGTTCACTTACAGCATATATTGTTGTAGTACTTTTCATTTGAATGTGTGTTAATTTTGTATGCTTGTGACTCGCCCTACAACCTTTTTTGTTTACCCTACATAAAAATAAATATATTATATGTGCTGATATTTTAATTGAAGATATTATCGTAGATTAGTAAAACAAAATTATTTCAACAATCAAGTGTCTGTAAAGTAGAAGTAAGTATGCCCCTGCCACCTTGTGACCTAGGGTGGATGCATGTGTATTTATGAACTCGTGAAGATATGACAAACATATAATATTGTATAATAAATTAAATTATATACGTTAAGGTAGTGGTAATCTACCACATGTCTTGGTTAACAAAGCTTCTACAGTAATTATTTCTCAATGACTATGGCTAAATATATAGTTATAGCCCTAATTCTATATAATAACTTAAGCATTAACTTAATTTTTATTTATTGTATGTAGTACATATTAAACTAACTTCATTACATTAGACAAATTAGAGGCGTTAAATATATGTTTTATTGCAAAATGCTATCTTCTGCTCAATCGCGCCAATCAAACTAAATTGAGTTACATACTAAACATTTCGAAACAATTATATTGATAAGTGCCCAGCTATGAACTCCTTCTGCTCTCTAAACCAATAAAATATAACATTAAATAAATTAAGTTTTTTATGACGCACGAAATTTTGATGTCCTTGACTCTCTTGACTATTTCAATTGGCGTCAGTTATCGCCAAACATTCACTTCGAACAATTTTGCTATTTCGCCTCCTTAGCTCTAGCTTGTTCTTCATCTGCCTCTCCATATCTATGTCTTTTCTTAGTTTTCTCTATCCCCTTTCCCTCTCTCCTATTCCAATGCTTTTTATTTTCCTCCTGTTCTTTCTCGGCCTTTTTTATTCCCTTCCCCTTTCTATACCGCGTCCACACCTCCATATATGATATGTTTAAATCAAAAGTAATATGAATAAATGGATCGATACATACTAAATTCAGGTTTTACTTTGTAAAGGGCGTGGTATTGCCCACTTGTTCAAAATACTAACCTCTGAAAAAGAAAATTGGTTTTTAAAACTTTTTAAACCCTCGTTCTATAAAAATTTTGAATTACAAGAGCTTTATAAAATGTTTTTATTTTTTATGAATATGGGGGTACGTATTTAGTATATCTCTTATATTCTTATTCTATTATTCTATTATATAGTATATAAAAATGAAATGTCTTTCGTATGACCGCATGGATGTCTTAACGACTAAATATACTTCTATTAAGTAAAAAGTGATTTCTTGGATCTTCTCTGTAGCAGGTTTTTCGATAAAAAAATATTCAAAACTTTTAGTTGTTATTACCGAAAAATGAACACAGCGAGAGGTCACGATTTCGCAATTTTGTTGAGTTTTCAGTACCTTGCATGCCACCAAACTACTACACCGCATAACAGATTTGGTTCATATTTGGGACATGTGTTGTTGCTTTGGTGAAAGTTTCTATGAAAAATTTACTTGATATATGGCGCTAGAGTCAGTCCGAGTTATTGACCAAAACGTGGACCAGGTGTGGCTCGAGAAGGTGTTGATACCATGTGGGTATCAAATGAAAGATAATAAGGAGTGGTTTAAAAAGGGAGTAGTTCTTCGACTCACATGAGGACACATTTCCGAGTTATGTAACAAAATGTGGGCCAGGTGTGGCACTCGAAGGTGTTTCTGCGACATGGATATCAAGTGAAAGCCGATGATAAGGGTTTTAACAAGGAAAAGTTTTTAGTCCCATGTGAGGCCCCGTTTTCGAGGTATTGACCAAATTGTGGACCAGGTGTGGCTCTAGAAGATGTTTCCCCGATACGGGTATCAAATTTAAAGTGATGATTAGAGTTTAGCAAGCAGATGTTTCCAGGATAGGGCCTGGGATAGGGATAGTGATAGTGATAATTATAATGATAGTTATAGTGCGAGTGATAATGATAGTGATAATGATAGGGATAGTGACGGTGACAGTGAGAGTGATAATGATAGGGATAGTGATAGTGGTAATGATAGTGATAATGATAGGGATAGTGACGGTGACAGTGAGGGTGATAATGATAAGGATAGTGATAGTGATAGTGGTAATGATAGGGATAGTGATAGTGATGTGAGAGTGATAGTTATACTGATAGAGGTAGGATAAGTTGAATAAGATATTAACGGTATGAAAAAGGAGAAGCAGAAAAATAGGAAGAACAGGTGGGTAGGCAGAAGAATATGGATCTAATGAGAAGGGACAGTTAAGTAAATTTTTTAGCAGAACACCGTTTGCGGGGTCTGCTAGTTATATATATTTCTTATGGCACAAACTTTGACCGCAATGGACTCTGAAACTACTGCATCGATTTCGCTGAAGTTTGGCATCGACTTAAAAAATTGTTTAACTTAAAATAAAGCAAACTATTTATTTCAATATATTGAGTGGGCGTATTATCGGTAAGCCGATATATTTTTTGGTACTGCATATCTTTGGAAGTATTCATGCTAGAAAGTTGAAATTCGGTGAGGAAAAATTGAGGATACTCATGTAGTCAATGTAGCCCTTTTGGAGTTCGTTGCACTTTTTATAAACTGAATTACTTTAGAAGTTAAGTGCTAGATAACTGAAATTTGTTGGCGAAATCTATTAAGTGAAAATAATAACTGAATTCGAACTCACCTATTATAAGTTCAAGGGCTGCTTGTATCCACATAAAATGTAGATGCGTTACACCTGCCACTTTTATAACAACTCCATGCAACTTTTGGCGAGTAGCTAACCCCTGAAAATAGTATCTAAATTCTTTCAGTGACGAAAAGAAACACATTTTTAAGATTTTTTTAGCCCTATATCCTCTGCGTCAATAGAGTCTGAAAAACTTGAATTTGTAACAGAGTAAAGAAAGTAAAATAAACATTGATGATAATCTTAGATTTCAGAAAATTCAGTAAACTCTTCCCACCATACTTTGTTACTCTACAATTTTATGGGAGAAAGAACTCTCTTTTCGGGTTTTGGCATTATCGAAACAAATTCTGAGATAACGCATTTTTGTAAAAATATTTTCAAATACTGTTTTCATAGATGGGTAATGAGAGGTGGGAGGTATTATATCCGCACATCAACCATCGAGTTGCACGTCCTCACTTTTGTGCATTTTAGTCGCCTATTACGCACGGTATGGCTACCTCGGGCATATTCTAAGCCCCTAAGCCGCAGGCGTTGTTCTGCACGTCACTTTATGCCACTTACTTACCCTTATATATGTACTTACACCGAAAGTTGTCTTTAGATTCGCACTAAATTTTCATGCTTTAAAAAACCCTTTGTATTTCAGTACTTCCTCTTTAAGGTAATAAAGCTGAAGGAAACCCCAAGCAAATAAAATTTAATTTCAACCTATAAAAATTATAACTCAATATTAACAAACACAAAAGACCAAATTACAGGGTCAAAAACATGCGTACCAAAGAAAATCGTAAAACACCAATGGCGTCAACCCCTTTTGGGGGTGAAATTATCCTTTCGTTTCATTTTTCATGAGAAAGGTATTGTTCAACGGCAATTCAATTTGTATGTTTGGCTGCTTTGTGGTTAAATGAGATGCAATCTTACTACGCCCACAGCGATAGCCAAATGCTCAAACAACAAAAGCAATTGAGAAAGTGTAATTCGGTTCGTAGTGCATGGTAGATACCTAGTGGTGGATTTGGAGATAAAATTGTCAGAGCAGTATATATTATATTCTTCTGCTTCTTCTTGTGAATTTAAGGTCTCCCCACAATTGGTTTTGTTCAACCAAACTAAAGAAGTCCTCCACCCAGTTTTTCTAAAATGTGTCTTTCCATGCATAGGGTCCGTGTAATGCATATACCGTCCCTGTTGGGTATTCTAAAGAAATCTTTTGGTCTCCGATGATATTAACAAATTCGAGTTAGTAGCTTTAACCAGTAACAGTGACGTCTTTGAAAGCTTTGACTATTCTTCCATTAATTTTATTCTTACTTATCTGCACCAAAGAAAAAGGAGTACGATAAAAGAGTTATGACTTTCCCAACTTCTATTTAGGCCTGAAGTATATTAAACCTTTGGCGGCCGCCGTGGTGTGAAGGTAGTGTTGCCGGCCTACCACACCGAAGGTCCATGGTTCGAGCCCTGGTACAGGTAACATCAAAAGTGATTTGAAAAAAGTTTTTCAAAACGGGGTCGCCCCTCGGCAGTGGTTTGGCAAACTCTCCGAGTGTATTTCTGCCATGACAGGCTTCTCAGCAAAAATTCGTCTCCTTTGTAGATGCCGTTCGGAGTCGGCAAAAAACTGTAGGTCCCACCAATTTGTAGGGAAAATTCAAATCGGCACACCACAAATTGGAAGAGAAGCTTGGCGCAAAAATCTCTTAGGAGGTTTATGATGATATACCTGTTGTATATCGCGCCATAGAGATAGAGATAGATATTAAACCTTTTCTATTAACAGCAAAAGCACTGCGCCAAAGTTTAACGATGGGCGGGTACTGCCATCTTCTTCCAAATACTAGACCCTTCTTAGAGGTACTGATAAGCGTGGCCCCTTAAGGACAGCTTACCTTGGCAAGGTTTCAAGTTAGTAGTGAGACCCTGTGCTGTGTATAGTCTTCGTATACTCGTACGTTTGAAAATTAAAAGCGAAATATCTGAATATGTTCTTAGTATATTAAGTGGAAAAGTTTAACAAATAAGTTTTGTGAATTGAAGTTAGATAATAATATAAAATAGTGCTTGTGTCGTGCTTTCTAAAAAATATTATAATTATAAAAAATATATATTTAACGCCGGTATTGCATTGTTGTTGTAGTACACTTTTTTATTTTACTACCAGAAAATTCATTTGTTTTGTTTATATTTTTCCTTTACTTATTTCCTTAAGCTAATCAGGATCAGCTGTTTAAGTGTGAGGTTCCAGTGGCTATGAAATTGCTTCATCTGTTACACACTGCTCTCAAACTGTCTGAATAAAGGGTGCTTATCCAAAGCCATTCAAACGCTCTGGCGAAACCGTCTTATAGTAACATTCCGTAGCGTTTTAATTTCTTTGTACTGTTTATGTTCGATAGTAACTTCCTGTCTAAAGAAGAATTTTAATGTGAAAGTGAGTTATAGCCTTCTATGGTGTGCTGGTTATACGATAGCGTTGACCGGAAGCGTGGTCAATCTCCTTAATGACTGTATGAGATTTCGCTGGTTATGAACAGTTTATGGAGTTACTGATATCGAATTTTAGAAGCTTTTTAGTACGGTCAGAAATGGCTTTCTTAAAATTGGCAAGCAGTGTAAGCTTCTGCACTAAAACTTGCAGAGTTATGAAGTGACATTAAAACCATTCAAATATATAGACCCTTCACCGATGTCTAGGTAAAATTCAAACGTCAAAAAAACGGTAGTATGCATATGAAACTATAGTTTCTATTTATCTTTCTATAGCTTCCGTTTCTGCGTCCGCTTCTACTCTTACACCTAGTAAGGAGCTGACTTCTTTTACCTCCCTAGCATGCTGTAGAAAATGGTTTTTATCTTCTTTATTCTAGATCGGTATCTCCTCTACCACAAATGGTTTCGCCAACAACGGCTGCGCCTACATTTATATCCTCACGGTTTTCTACGTCAATGTAGTCTGAGAAATTTGAATTTGTATGAGAGTAATTAGCAGCAGTTCGATTGGGATTTGACTAACGAATTTATGTGCCCATCTAGATAGGTTGTGGCGCCAATAAAGAGTTAACCAGTACTTCTCGAAATACCCCAAGTAGCCTTCGCCAATTCTTTTATCATTAGGTTTCACAGAGAGATACAAAGTAAAGAAAAACTAATAGTCCTTTGATCTTGAACTCTATGTTGGACATCTAACATTACATAGGTGAAAAGTGCATTCAATTCTCGGAAGCAGTATTTGCCTGATGAGCGAACAAACAAACAGACAAAAATCCTAAAAACCAATAATGACCCCGCTATGCATATGTCTTTAATATATGATATACAGGGGTCTGCTACTATTTTACTTAACCCAAAGAACGTGAACTAACTTGAAATACTGTAGATGTCACTACAACCGGGTATAAATGGAAAAAATCAAAGCAATTATGTGCAATCAGAAACAACAATAAAATGAATGAACCTTTTCCTAACGACCATTGAACTGCCAGCAGCACCACTTTGTGCGAAACACTCAGGAATATTGAAGTGTTTCTCTCCCGGAAATAAAAGGTGTATTTAACAATAATCGTAGTAATATAAATACTTGGTTAGAGAATATGTATATATCAAGAAATTAAACCAAATCCTACACCTCTTCAAGCACAAGGGGGAGTTTTGTGAAACTTCAGAAATTAGCTGAAGAATCTTGTAATTGCAAGGAGAGATTCAACTTTAAATATTTGAGAGCTTTCGGTAGTTGCGTATGAAAATGATTCTTTGTAATTTTCTAAAATGGCCGGCTTCGACTTCGACTTCGATAAGACCACTGACATCTAGAAGCTGTACAACTTCAATTGCTTCCACCTGCTATAAGACGTTTTACGCGAATGTTGCGTGAAACGAACAGTCATAAGTCAGCTGCGGTCTATTTGCGGTACAAGACACCTATATTAGAGAAACTCTTAGTAGGATCGATAATATCGTTCTTAACCCGAGAGTGCCAAAATGGCTAGCGACTCTTTGGCTGATAGAGTGTTATGATGTCTGTTATCTCCAAAAATCCGCAAAGCCAGACAACACACAAAAGTCTTATCTACGGGACGGACCAGAATGCCTAGGGGTTTTCTTGATCACGAGAAGATGTTTTAGTATATCTCGGTTTATTCCACATCCATGAGTGAGTTTCGAGATTAAGTCTAGCGTAGAAGTGATATAGCAAAACACATCAAAAGATCCATAGTTTCGGAAGTAAATAAATCGTGGGGATCAAAAACTTGTGAACTAAAAACCTTCAACATATTTTGAAACCATCGCTCAACTCGGGACCACTTTCGTATTTTTTAAAAGCCTTATGTAACAATTGCGTTTAGGCCCCAGTTTTTAGCCCTGGTTTAATTTCTATAAAGTTGTTGATTTGTTTCCACACATCTGTGACTTCGACGTTAATGGCGTTAACTTCGTTCGAGCGATCGCCGCTCCTAGCTCTATCTTGAGAATTGGAAAAATATGTGTTTAACATCATCTTCGGCTGTATTTACATACAAGCACCTCGAATTTTCGACTTTTCGGATTTGTCTAATGTAGTAGTTAACTTCGCTAAAGTTTCTAGGGCGCCATATCTTAACATCCGTGATCAGCTTGTTCAGCTGTGTCGGTTTATACCACTTTTGTAGGCCTTGAACATTTCTTTTGTACATCCTGGATAGCGGCGATTTCGGTAGCCGCAAAGGTATGCACTTAGCGTATTGCAAAGATTTCGTTTTCTACGCCATATTTCATATTGAATCTGTCTACTTGAACCGAAACTCATTTGCCCTAGAACAGAATGAAAGTCAAAAGTAAATTAAATCAACCAGCACCACTTAAAGTATTCTAACTACTCATGACACAGTGGATGTTAAAAGAAGTTCGGCCCCAATCTCAACTAAGAACATCCTTTGTACTTCTTCCAGCATTTTGGTAGTCCTTACAATGTCTAGTGTTTTGGACCAGTTCAATACCGTATAGAAATATTTTGATATATCGGATTCACCATTCTTAGAGGTGAGAGCGCCAAACAACTGCCACATTCCTCCTCCTATAGTACATGGCAAAATTGGGATGAAGGGTCTGGAAGAACGAAACACTAATAAAAAGAGCAAAACCGATCTCGAACCGGTATTTTATTTTGAATCGGTTTCATGCCTTGTTATATGCCTCGGAAAATTTTCAACTTTTTCTTGCACTTACACTAATTTATTTTTCCCTTAAGTTGGCTGATTACAGCAATTGAGAGATCTTATTTGCTACGAAATGTAATTTCACATTACACTAACACACATTTATAAGGGAAAACTCAATTTTTATTTCAATGCCAGCCTCACTGCCAAGTGGCGGTTTGACAACTCCCTGGAGTGCACTTAAAAAATTACAAACACCAAAACCCTTCATAACATTTCAAAATTTTCGTCAGTGCTCAGTTGTTGACTCGTTCCACTTTGTAATGTGGTTATGTATGCCCTGTAGGGAAATTCTCTAGTGCTCAACTGGCGGAACCCCTACTAGTAGGTACTCTTTTACATGCAATCTGCGATGTTCTAGGTAGTGGAATTGAAACATAAATTTTAGCTGTGAATAGAAAACCCGGCCACCTTTCGCTGAGCCTCAGCACTTATATTAGACTCAGTCCGATTTTAATCATTATGTCTGCAAAACCAGTTGTGATATGGCTCTTAATCTTGTTGTTTATTGCAGCTCTCAGGGGCACCTTACGTTTCATACCCATATTGTACTAACGCATTTTGGGTCCCACTGTTCCACACGTTGGTCGAATTTTTGTATGTCAGTTTGTATATTTGTGTGCGTATCAGCCAAAAGTTTCTCAATAGAATTGAATGCAAGTTTCAGCGTTGCATTAGTAGATTTTAACTTTAAATTTGCAATATAACTTATTTCGATAACCCGAAATTATCGAGTAATGTGGACTTTTTCAATGCCATTTGGTGATGACTTTCGAAGCCCCTAGAATATCACGTCAGCATCCCCGAATTGATCCCGAAGAAGACTCAAAAACTATCCCGTCCCGGAAACGCCCCGAAAAAAATTCCGAAATGATGACAAACGACTCCAGAAAAAGTATAAAGTACAATCCCGAAATGATAACCAAAAAGCCTGAAATTTTCCTAGAACAAAAAAAAGTTCGAAAGACAATTCCGTAGTGATCACGAAAAAGTTCCGCAAACGATCCTGAAATGTTCATGAAAAATTCCCAAAATAGTGAAATGATGCCCAAAGAGTTGAAAAATTATCTTGCAATAATTCCGAAAAAGTACTAAAAGAATCACGAGAACAGCCCTAACATGATCCCAAAAAAATACCGAAATTGGTGCCAAAAAAGTCCCAAAAACAATTTTGAAAGAGTCTCGAATAATCACGAACTGGTTCCGATAACTATCCCGAAATAAGCCGAACGCTGCCTAATTCTACTATACTAATTGTATTTCCTAATTCTATATTACCTAATTCTACTACAATACTCGGCTACAATTTTTTTTATTTCAATTGCATTCCAAAATAATTTCTACCCGCTCCAAAAAAGCATCAAATTTCACTCTCAATAAAAATGTTGTAATAGCACATTAGAAGTTAACTCCAAAAAGTCAAAACTAATTGCTTATAAAAATAAATTAATAAAGAGTGTTATTGAAAAACGAAGATATGGAGCTTAGTTCCTAAAAATCACCTTTTCCCACTGGGTATGTTAGCATGTAGGATACACAGCCTTGATCAAAAGTGTTAGGCTCCCTACCTGCATACGACAAACTTCAAATGATGCCAAAGTGGCCACTGCTTTTTGAAAATGTCTCGCTGGTGTGTTTAGCCTTTAACTACAACGATAAATTATGGGGAAAAAACAATTGCTTCGCAAGGTCAAAGAGGTGGCATTTTAAAAGGTATTTTTAAAATAATTTAGTATTTTCGATTGGGTAGTGCGTGAATAATCTTAAGTCCAAAATTATTATAAGGATATAAATAATTCCAGGAGAGGAATAGAAAGCTCAAGTTGAGAATGTCAATTAACTGGGTTATTCTAGCTAAGCAGTACAATGAGCTTATTAAGTAATTGATAAAGGGAAGACCGAGAAGTTATACATGACAATCGCGAGGATCGTAAGAACTCCTGTTCGACCCATCCAGATGCACTGCCCTAAGAACGTGGAAAATCCTCTAGTGCTCGCGCAGCTAGGAAAAGGTCTATATGATCTGATTAAAGTTATAGCAAGCACGAAATAAGCAGTGACCTACATATAACTATCGGGAAAAAGTGACAAGAAAGGGCTCTCAGATGCCAACATTTTACAGTGAAAGATTGCTTGTATATTCTCTGTTCTGATAAATCGAACTTCGTGGTAAGCTTAGGACTGATTATGTAAGGTATCGAAGTCACTGATATCCAGCTTCACCCGTACGTAATATCAAACAACTTTACATAGGAATTCCCACTCAGTGTTTTCGGCACTAAAGGGAGTGAACCTGTCTATATAATATGAATTTTTCTTTAAACGAGTAGAAGTGACTCGCTGGGTTGTGTAGTGTTTAACATAATGAGCCCGTTAGTTTGCATCGCCTTGAAATGTCACAGCTTTTTACCATAAACAGATAACACAAAAATCTTATAAATTTAAAATAAAATATTTAATTAGTAGCTGGCCTAATACTTCTGGCGAAGGCTGTAATGTCATTCCTTTGGTATTTGCTGGCTTCACTTCACTCTTATCAATTTGACTTGTGGCTATAATTTGCTTAAACACTTAACGTTTCTAAGAATTAATTAATTAAATTTGATGCTTGAGAAGACATACACGAATTACGCTCATCCTTATCAAAGGTTAAAGTGGAAAACCGTGTATGCCACATTGGGAAAAACTATTAAGTGAGTTTTACAATACCGACTGAAGTTTTTACGTTCCAAGACTTTTAACTATCCTACAGTCGGAATCCTTGTAAAACTCGCATGTCAGATCCAAAAGACCTTAAGCTGTTTCTCAAAAGTGATATAATCGCCTATGTACTCTCATCGATGATATGATTTCCACACTCGCCTGTTTGCTAAAGTCCTCCAAGTGCAGTGAAGCGAAGCTTATCAAAAACAAACTGTTACACACATTCGGCCTAGCACAAGAACCAAACTTGCTTTTTGAACTTCATAGCGCTCCAAAGGAAGCCATTATACCTCCGAGAAGATTAAGGCTTTGGATTTTTCCCACAAATTGGTGGGACCTACAGTTTTTTGCCGATTCCGAACAATGAACTTTTTCCTGAGAAGCCTTCAATGGAGAGTTTGCCAAACCACTTCCGAGGGCGACCCTGTTTTGAAAAAACATGTTCAAACCACTTTTGATATTACCTACCTGAACCTTTGGTGTGGTAGGCCAACAACACTACCGCTACACCACGGCGCCCACGAGTCAGTAATCACTTGAAATGACAACTGCATATCCGATGTTATCTCCAATGTAAAGGCTAACATAATCCCCCTATAGGAAAGGAGACTGCCGCTGCTTTCGCCGCTGCTAACAATATAGAGTTCTAGATAGGCTCGAAATATAGCTGGAACGATGAAGAATGTACCGATGTCTGAGAATACAAGGACGATACATACGACCCGCTTAAGGGCATGAGATTGGGCAGCAAATGCTTGACGAGGAACTGCCCGACATGAATCGCCACCACGTCAAAATGCCGCGTGGTCTATAGGGGCACCGTCAGGACCTATATATGGAAAGCGAAAAACTCCTTTCTCAGCTCTCGCATGGTGAATACCTGTCCGTCGGAGGAATGTGAACTTCCAAGGGATACTCTATCCCAACTTGTAATAGGTTAAATTCTTTTCGTTGGGTGTAAACCCAGACACCACGAACTAAGTTTCTGACATCTTCGACGTCCAACGGAAGTCAAGTCATCCCTAGATTAACAAACTTCTCGATCTATAAGTTTTTCTTAATAACTGTCCTTTATGTTAGGCTAATCGATGACTATGCTTACACTCAGAAGGTGATGATGTAGATAGTTTTTGTTGTCTTGAAGGCAAAAACATCACTCAAAGGTTTTGGGAGTGTTAAGGGTATGGGCATTCTCTGCCGGAGTTAGTCGTCTGGGATGGGATCTGAAGAAAATTCGAAATATCCAAATCAAGTTGTTCAAATATCCACCAAGCTAGTACAAGCAGCTACAGCGGAGCCATATCCGACACGATTGTATATTGTGTATTTTTTTTAGTGCAAAAAAAACTTTTGGGGTTATTCCAGGTACATTTTGCATTTTTTGAAATAAAAATATTTTCAAAACTAATATGAGATTTGAAAATCGTTGATGCCGATAAGTAGGTAATGAAAATAGCTTCCATTTGTTGTGCATATCTTGTATATTTATGTGAAATATTTATAAAAAAACTATGTTTTTGTGGAAAAAATTTAATAAAAATATATGAAACTGTTTATAAATAAAAAAAAACTTACTAACGGTATTATTAAATATTAAAATTTTATGGACGATACAATTACCTTTAATTTTATACCAATATTTCTCTATAGGAATTGGGCAATTCCACAATGAAAGGGTAAGTCGAATTTTTTTCCCGGAATATTGTGTACTGTGGATAACGTAGCCGGTGTTGGATCGGCCTAGGATTCTTTTTTTGAAGAAAAATAAATATTTCGTAGAATTTTTACAAAATATTGTTGTTGTGCATTTTCAGTACATATGGACGAAAAGAGTTAATAAATTGCACATTAAAAATCTGTTCACTAGTTTGGAAGATATTTTAGATTTAATAAATAAATAATAAAATAAAAATAAACGAAATCATGGTTTGACCTTTGACCTTGAATATCTCTTTACTCCTTTCGTTGCAAAAAAAAAAAGGGACCGAGAATGGTATCAAATTCTCTATGATGTCCAATTTTTCTCTTCAAAATTTGACAAATGTATGTATTCTGCATTTGTTCCAAACGCGATAAAAAGATTTTTAATTTTACACAAATTTCAAAAATGTCTCAATTCGTGCCCCACCTAGCGCATATTTTCTTGTTTGTTCACTTGTTTCATGTTTTAAAATTGTAGCTCTTCAATGAGTTTCAAAAACCGGACCCTAACCCGACCTAACATGTCTGAAGATAGTAAAATCGCCAAATAGAAACCAAAAGCGGTAGAATAAATAATATTAGACTAGAATAAAAAAAAAATTTTCTTCAAAAATTATATTGATATTATATTTTAGAATAGCGAGAAATAATTTTTTGAAATTTATTATTGCTTGTTTGGATTTTTCATTTGTTTTAAAACTGCAAAACATTTTAGCTGCTCCCCAAAAAAATCTATCTGAAAGGTTTATTTCACTGAAATGGCCCACCTGACGAAAATTTTCATTCAGGCTTTTTTAGTGGGGCATCTAATTTCCTAGAAAACTATATGCAATTTTTTTTAGGTCAATGATTTGGCAGTTTTCAAGAAAAAGGCTAAATCAGTACTTAAAAAGCTACACTAACATTGGTAAACCACTGAAATTAATAATATAATTTCGCAAGTTGAGAAAGTTTGTCTCGCTTTACGACCAATCTATAAATCTAAGGTGTAAATAATTATATATGTATCGATAGGTCTATCCAAGCAGCAGTGCCGCCAATCAAACAAGATTAAAAAAAAATTTATTATAATATAGAAAAATCAGTTTAAAAATGACACAACTACAAATGTCAAACATAAATTCACACTAAATAGTCGTAGCTGTGTGAGTAAAGGTGTCATGCCGTTTTGTTATATTACTCGTGTGATCACCTCTCACTGTGAGGGCGAGAGGAAAGGAAGGGAAACAATTAAAAAAACACAATAAAATAAATTAAAAATAGAGACTGTAGAGTGAAGAAGAAATAAAAGAAAACGGGAATATATTAAAGGAAATTAACAGCAGAGAAAGAAACAGCAAAGAAATGTAGGGAATAGGCATATGTAAGGAATAGCAAATAATTGAAATAAAGTAAAGTTTTGTGGTTGAATTTCGGCCACTGTGTGATCTCTAGTAAAAATAATATCAATGTAAATTTCAAAATGAAAAAAAAGAAAAGTCATTTGGCCAGTCTAATCTAGGTGACATCTCTGCACACGAATACGTCTCCATACTTACATTTTTCTCATGCTACGTGCAAAATCGATGCGCAAAGATATCAAAAATGAGATAAAAACGCTTAAGGGGTATGGTTTTTAGTTTCTTAGAATACTACTCGTTACTGCACATTATTATCTGGTGCTTGTGTGAGAGTACAAAATATCTGTCAAATGCATAAAATTTGATGCTGCCAATATGCCAACAGACCCGAGGTGAGTTTGTGTTATGCATTTTTTATGTTCGTTTCTACTTTTCAGAAATTGATAAGACTTTTTGCTACACTTTAAGGAGTACCATCCAATCATGCTACAATACAGATACTAGGGTTGCTCGATAAGTTCAAAGTTTTTAAATTAGGATAGCAGTAATTTTGAATGCAACACTGCTCGCTTGAGCTGCCATCTCTTAAAATACTAGAGCTGAAAGCTTGAGCTATTTGGTTGGGCAGCCGGCTTTAGACGTCTCATGAAATTCAACAAATATGAAAAATAGTGGGATTCTTGTACTGTTTAAAGGGCTGGTTATGTAAGTCAACGTGACACTGTGCGTCGCAGCCACTCACTTTTTTTAAACGAGAAGAAGTGACTCTTGATTTTTACATAATTATACCGTTAACATTTAGGCAATATTTGTCGTATGTGTGTTATGATTTTAAAACGATCATACTTTCCTTGTTTTCTTTCTCGTATACAATTTTCACAAATAAATCATATTTAACTTTTAGTAACATATTTCCCATCCCGATAATTCCGGGATTTTAAGAAAGAAATTGCAGGATTTTCGCCATATGAAAAAGCGGGCGATCCCGGGAATACTGGGTAGGCATCCTTATCCCTGGTTTTTCTTATGCTGTTGGTATTTAATTGTAGGGTCCAATGCATACACCGGTCAAGTCCACTAAGGAAAACTGTTAAGGAAATGCAAAATAACATCTTTCGTGAATTAATTAATTTAAAAAAGTTTATAAATAAAAATGAATGTGTTTCTGTGTGTCCTTTATAGGCGTCCAAACTACTCAACCGATATTCATGAAATTTTCACAGTATATTCTTGGATTCACTGCTTACCGCATAGGCTATATATGGTTTTGGAAAAATAAGGCTGTACCACGCCCCCAGGCCATATTCAATTTCAATTTGTCATAAATCTGAACGTATTTGGTCTAAATTCATAATTATATTTGGATATTTATGTCACTTGGTCAAGATTTGCATAATTTTGGAAAAGTGGGATTTGGCACTCCCCCTTATTTTGTGCTTCATTAATATCCACAGTTTATTGTCTATGAAACTTTTACGATAGGTTCAGGAGTTCGCTGGGCGCGATAGAGGCTATATAGAAGTGCGGAAACAAATCGGCAATTTTGGAGAAACCACAATCAGAGCAAAAAAGCGGGACCTGAGTGCAAGTACAATATAACGGGTAGAATGTAGCAAAACCTATACTTAACTTAGGCCTTGGCTAGATTTTTCCCACAGTAGGCAACTTTGCCTAGGGCCTGCAAGGGCTTCGGTATGAATTCCAAACTTATGGGAAGTTTATTTTATATTATGAAAGGGACCTGCGTAGGGTTTCCCTCATTATTCAATTTATGTGACAATTCCCGAAAAGATTTCATCGATTGTAATAGTTAAATGGATAGAGAGACGACTGTGATGTGGAGGTGCCCGGGTTCGATGCTGGTACAGATGGAGTTAAATTTTTAATAATTACCTTTGCCATGGAGAAACTAGGCAAGGCCTGGATAGACATTATAATCCAAGCCCTGCCATTAACAAACTGCCTACGGTCTGATTATGCTTTCCATGGCAAACTTGTGATTTTAAAAGGGAAAGTCTAGACAGCCTTTAGGTAAATTTATCACATCTGCTACCTGAGAGAAGGCTCTTAAAAAATGAAAAATATGGGGTACCACCTGGAAACAGTACGGAAGTAGTCCCCGGGGTGGGCGACGATTCCAAAATTTGAGGAAGGTTCTTAGTCCACGAACACACTGTTTGTAAGTCTTCCGACACGCAAAAAAAAAAAGGGTCGTAACCTAGTGAAACGTCTTATTTGCAGGGCGAAGTACTACTACAATATATCTAGAGATAGCGGTAGATGTAAAGTACGGGTCGATAGTGAAGGGAGAGGGTCACTAGAGGATAATGGACTAGATGGATAAGAGTCAATAAATGATGACGCTATCACATATAAAGCAATCTGCTCTCTTGAAAAATTGCTTAAATTTTATTGCAGAAGAAAAATTAGTTTTATACTTTTTACGATTTTTAGAATTTTTGTCTCCATGTTTGTTCGCGCATCACTGAAAACGCGATTAATAGCATTTACTGCAATTTTCAACTACATATTGGTAGATAACAAGTATAAAGTTTAGAATGCATATTGCCCCAAGGAAATGGTATATTCCCTATATATACAGTGGTGGGAGTAAAAGTTGCCTCAAAATAATTTTTTTAAGTATGGTGGAATTATAACAGGCCGATGGCTGTATAGATATTAAAGAAAACAAGTAAGGAAAGGGCTGTCTTCGACTGTGTCGAATACTTTATACCTTTCATGAATTCGCATCACAGTTTTAAGTGTCCGATCCTTACTCACAATTAATAAAAACTCTGCAAAACTGATCATTTAAAGATACATTGCCCAAACCTCATTTATCGGAACAATCGATTGTATGGGAGCTATATGCTATGTAGTTCCGATCTGGCTGATTTTCACTACACACATTACATATATAATAAGTACCAAACCTGCAACATTTTTGCAAAATTTATAGCGCATAACCCATTTATCGAAACTTTCAATTGTATGGGAGATATGCGTTGTATTGCTCCGAACTTGCTGGTTCCGACAAATAAGTAATCTCATGCAATATGGCGGCTCCATACCAAATTTCATCAAGATATCTCAAAAACTGAGGGACTAGTTTGCCAGACAGACAGACGGACAGACGGACATGGCTAACTCGACTCAGCTCATCGCCCTGATCATTTCGGTATACTTATTGTTGGGTCTATCTCTTCTTCTTCTCATACTTACTGAAAGGTATAAATGTATACCAAAGTCTTTTTATTAAAATTTCGAATTTTTTTTTATCTGTCTATATGTTTGATCGCGCATCATTCATAAGCCGCTTTATAGAATTTAATTCAAGCTACACAGAGGTTTTTCTAGATATTCAATTTAAAGTTTAGGAACCGTTTTACCCCAAGAAAATAGTTTATTCCTGTTTTTACAGTTTTGTCAATAGAATTGTTTCAAAGCTTTTGCATGTATATGAAATTGGAGCAAGTCAAGGTTTATACAGGGTGGCTGATGAATTTTGCTACATTAAGAAACTCAAATAATTTTTTTTTTCAGTGTATGGAATTCATTTTTCTTTTATTCATGTTAAAGCTCATTAAATTTTATTAAATATAGCTTAATTAGTTTTAAAAATAATGGAATTTAAATCCCCCCCCTGCTCGTCGATGCATGTGCGGCATCTTACCAAAAAGTTGTTCATTACTGCTTGGAGAGTTGAGACAGGAATAGCCGCAATTGTTTCTCGAATGGATTGCCTTAGTTCATTCAAATTTGTTGGTTTTGCTTTGAAGACTTCCTGTTTGCAATAACCCCACAAGAAAAAGTCAGGTGCAGTAAGGTCAGGCGACCTGGGTGGCCAACGGAATGTGGAGTTTCTGGATATCAGCTTATTGGGAAATTTTCGTCGCAATTCTGTCATAACAGGTTGGGCTATATGAGGAGCTGCACCATCTTGCTGAAACCACACAGAGTTGAAAGAAATTCTCATTCGGCGTAATTCTGGATAGAAAAACTCTCTCAACATGCTCAAGTAACGGTCTCCAGTAACCGTAACGGTGTGACCGTTTTCTTCGAAGAAGTAGGGCCCGACAATGCAGCGTGATGAAACTGCACACCACACTGTGACACGAAGTGGATGCAATTCCGTCTCATGGAGTATCTGTGGGTTGGAAGCACTCCATATTCGACAATTTTGTTTGTTTATGTTGCCGTTTAAATCGAAATGGGCCTCGTCAGACATGAAAAGACAGTTCAACATGTTTCCATCCTCTTCCACCATTTGAAGCATCTTCTGGCAAAATTCCAAGCGAATCGGCAAGTCTGCAGCGTTCAGTTTGTTGGCCATTTGAATTTTATATGGGAATAAGTCCAAATCATTGTGCATAATTGACTGTAATGGCTGTCTGCTTACACCCATTTGAGCAGATAAGCTTCTTGTCGAAACACGTGGATTGTTTTGTATGGCAGCAGCTACAGCAGCGATTGTTTCCTCCGTTCGAACTGAAGGGTTTCGATGGTAAGGTCTTCTACAAGTCTTATTATGGTCCATCTGCTCGGAGGATTGCCGCCAAACGTGTGCCTATACTCTCTTTGAACCGAAACTACGGACTCCAGTGCGTGATAGCGGCGGACAATCCAAATTCTTGTTTCAGTGTCCCAGTTATCCATTTTTGTTAAATGTAAAAGTCAATCTGCAAAATAAAAAAAAAATTAACCAGATTCATTAAATAGAAAAAAAGTTATTTAATTTTTTTTTGGTAGCGGCGTTCACTAGCCACCCTGTACGTAATGAATATTACTTAAAATACTTACGGCTGGTTGTAATTAGAGGCAAAATACAAATCCACGATTGTGTGCCCGTCTGTGTGTATGTATATGTGTTTGTACAAGAATCACTAAATAACTGCGGCACGAAATTGGATGGTTGCTTCGCTGATGTATTACTGCAGATCTATTTTGAAATATAGGATAAATTTTTTCGACTGGCGCCCTTGACAAGTTTACTTATTTGTGTTTCTAATAAACCTTGCACTCAGTTAGTTATTTTCAAAGAGTGTATTTATTTAATTCATTCATATTTTTCTTTGTATCTACTTCACAAAACGCCACAAACAATTCACATTATTATGTTACTAAATTTATACAGAAATAATTCAAAACAAAATCCGCATAAACTTTTACCCTTTCAAATAGGTTAATCCCGCTTTCAATTGAAATCTGTTGGCAATTGAAGCAGCACGAAGAAATGTTAAAGTAAACCTTCCTTGTTGCCACAACAAATTGAATAGAGCGAAAATGTCATCGAGCATAAGAAGTAAGTGAGATGGGGAGTAGAGCGAAAAAAGTAGAAAGGAAAAAAAATCCTGACATAGCGCATTAACTTAACACAGTTCGATGTGTGAAAGGTATGTGGGATGGAATGAATTGGAAATCAAAGGCGTCGACTTGGAAATAATGCATACAGAAGCAAATATGCAAATCCTTAGACAATCACCGACACACATGCAACACAAACAAAAGAATGTTGGGACAATATAACAACTCCATAAGCCGATTACATATATATTATTTGAACGCACGCAGACTTAGCTGCAAACGCAAATAAACGCAAGGTAGCAGCGTATTCTAGTTCGATGAGAAAATTGAATTGTTCCATGTAAGAGTTAGAAGCTATTTTCGTGCTGCAGTTGACTTCATAAGAAAGTTGAACTGAGCTCTACTCAACACATACGACCAGATTGAAACGGAGTTCGGGAATTGGTTTCCATGTGATGTGACACAGATAATGTTGTACGCGTTTTAAGATATTTTATGTCATAGGTCAAGTCCAGTTTGCATTCATTAGAAAGTTGTGGACCGTACATTTATCAATAAGTCGTAACCGCCTAGGCGATTTTAGACGTTGCGTATTTCAGCACGCCAGTCATCCCATTTCATCGATAACTAACGCCGATTGGAAATAAGAAGGGAGTTCAAGTTATCCTCCACCTGTTTTCTCAAACTCTGCTGCAGTATTTATGTGTCGATAGGAAAACTTTAAAGGCTGGAGTTTCTATGCCTCTTCCCATAACATGATTTAGCCAGCGGAGTCCCTATTATTTTATTCGCTGCACTATGGTCAGATGTGCTCCTACAGCTCATAGTTAAATTTTCTCCTATAATCGCCGTTGGAATCATGTAAAGGACCATACATTTTCCTCAAAACTTTTCCCTCGAATACTCCAAGGGATATCTCATCTTCTCTCGAGATTGCCCACCATTCCAAACCGTACATGAGGACAGGTATAATGAGAGACTTACAAAGCGTGATATTTGTCTTTGAGGACTTTACTTCTTCTCTAATAATAGGTAGAAGCGTTTGCAAGCCTGCAGACAATGGCATTACTACAACGAAACGCCATCTATGGGCATTGGACTATTGGGGCGAACGCAGAACGGATGACTCTTGAACACAATAGCTCATACCGCAGGTGCAAACTTCCCGGGCGGAAGAGATGGTGGAGCGCCGGGTGTGCGATTGTTCAGCGTACTGCTGGAGCAGAATGAAATTTCTAAATTTTGAACTAAGCCTCATGGATATAATAGGACGGGACATGTGGTATCAAAACAGCGCATTGGCGCTAATTGTAGCTATATGAGACTTGCCACTCCAACCAGCCGATCAAATAATATATCACCGCCATGCCATTATGAATGAAGATGCTCCGGCCCAGACGGTACTATTGTCGGCACCCGCCAATTGAAGCAGAGTCAGAGGGAGACCACCAATCCGATGGAAGGACCAAGTAGAGATAATTTTGCAAATTAAGCTTGAACCACTTAGTTTTTAAATATAGTTAACACTATAATCGATACTAGTGATAATAATAAAACATTGATAGTACTAGCGATATATACAACCCATCGATGTACTAATATAGAAATAACAGTATTCTGCACACCTCTATTTCATCGCACTTTTGAGGCTATAACTCGCATAATAATGGAAGTAGTGCACCACATTTTATTGGAAATATTTTCTATTATTTTGTATCGCGATGCGAAAGCAAATGCTATTCGAAAGTTGTGAAACTACATAATTTTTATTTTTTTTTTAAATGCGATACAGAGTAACCCCCCTAGCGTCTGCTTAAAAAATATAAAATCTTTTTATAACCGGCCATACATTTTTTTTAGTACATGCTAGTAATGCAACCGAAAATTCAGAGTTGTCAACATTTCGTTTTTGAATATTTGAATCGGAGTGATAATGGATCGCGATCAATAGAAAGAGGCTCTGCCAAACCCGACAAACACTTTGGATTAGACTATTTTGACAGTTAGGAGGTGAATATAATTTCACCTATTCCTAAGTTATGCGCCAAGCAGATACAACACGGCGATACGTTGAAAAAACTGACAGCTAAGTAGAATGCTAGTGTTGGCGTGCGTGACAACAGATTCGACGGATACGGCAAAGTAGATTTTGCTCTAAATTTTGACGTATGATGGATACGTCGACGGTGAAGTACTGCATCTGCTTGGCGCATTAGCATTGGACACCTTTTTCACCATAAATATCTCACCACAGTTAGTTGGCATTATTTGTTCGTTGTTCAGTCGAGTGTAAAATTTTTTGAGGAATCGACTAGAAAATCGATTTATGTACGGCAAATGTAGGCCTATTAGAAAACGAAATCACTTCTCTGTCTTAACCACTGATTAAAGAAACTGTCAGCATTATTTTATTTTGACTATTTAATTGAAATCCTCGTTACATTTAATTAGATATATGTCTCTTATAGCCTTCTTCGATTTCAGATATCGGTTCCGATTTCGATTAAGAGCGTTTGAAATATCCGAATACAGTTCCGGTAACCCCAGTTTTGTAGATTAGTTTTTGGAATATTGGAATGTTGTAATATGTGTTAACATAATTATAAATAGAGCAAGCAAGAGGAAATTTAATAGGGGAAGAATGAAGAGGAATAGAATGAAATATAATTAATTAATCAACTTTTCATAAGGTAATAATGATAATATGATGCATTTTTCTGTTTTGCAAGGCAGTAATCTTGATGAATTTCAACACAAACCTATTGGCTCATAATCATAGTCAAATTAAAATAGAGTTTCATCAACTTAAACATGATTCTATAGGAAACATCATTTCATGTCTGTCATAGTCAAATTAAAATACATTATATGTCCAAGACGGAGTTTTCATTTTAAAATGACGAAAATGTCATTTTAACATTTTAAAATTACGGTTTGTGCTTGCAGTTGTGTTTGTGACATCGCTTACTCCAAACATGAGTTTGGCTTTTTTCGATTGTTGCTACAGATGTTCTATGGTTTGTGAATTAAATAGCTGACACAGGGTGCCCTTGCAAAACAAAAAAAAATTCTTCATACCAGTAACCAAGTTAATTTTTTTTCATAAGGGGACCCTGTTACTTTTCAGTTAATATGACTATGATTTACCAACATTTTAAATGTCTTTTTAAGTTAATTAGGCCCGGTTTTTCAGTACAAGTTTAACTCAATTTGTCAGTTAAACTTGTTACGCAGTTTTTCAGTCAACTTTAAACGAAGTTTAAACGTAGTTTAAGCGGTCAATTCGGCAGGGTTAAACTCTAGTTAACCTGTCAGCTGTTTTGCATATTTGATGCTTTTGGTTGTGAAACAATAAGCTGAACGCAATTAAGAAAGGACGATATTTTTATATTTAATTAAATACTGGATATATCATCTGACGAAAGTGATTATAGTGATGCAGAAATTGGCGAAATGCTAACTATTACAATACTGAGGAGAAGCAATGGCGGTGAATATGTATACAAATATTATCTGTTGCCGTATCTAGATAAAGAAAAAACCAATGTTGCCGTATAAAAAGCAAATATTAAAAGCGGCCTTAAACTCACACTGAAAAACAGCTCTGCAGTTTAACTGGAGGTTAATTTTATGCCGAGTTTAAGCAAACTTAGTTTAAACTGAGCTTAACCAAGGACTGAAAAACCGGGCCTAAAAGTGATATTTTTAACCACCTTGCACTTGTACGTGTCTCTGCTCGCCATTTCAATTCCGTTATTCCTTGTTATTTTATTTACAATCACAATAAGTCAACCCTGAAAAATAAAAACAATTCAATATTTTTTTATGAATTTGTTAAAAACTGTTTTCATCAGAAAAGGTTACTTTGATTATTACAAAGAGAAATGTGGTTTACTTACTCAATTGTTTTGACAAGTATTGGTTTCGTTTTGACTTTTTTCGTGGCTTCATTTAACACTGCTTACTCGTTTTTGCGTCGCTGGTACGCCGTTATGCAGTAGCGACGTCGCTAAAAATAAATGTGGGTTTGTTGACATGCACGTACGTACATGATCTCCAACCGAAATGTACTATTTAAGGAGGATTATTATGATTTTACTATAAGAAATATTATTTGCAAGAAAGTTTTATATTTAATTTAATTTAATGAATATTTAAATACTCAGAATATTAGTTGAAGAGAAAATTAAAATGTGGGACGACGTTGTTAACTGAACGATTGTTTTCTTTTTCGCTCATAAATGCATGTATCGACCATTTTAGAGGGTTGTTGCTGCTTATGATAGCGGAAAAGTTGCAGTCGCTCAAACTGGTATGAATAACACCATGAAATTCTAGTTAATGACCTAGAATGTTTACTAACCAGTTTGGCAGTTGATTGCAAGGTTTATACATTTATAAAATCATGATCAG
The DNA here is from genome assembly GCA_949987695.1 of Merzomyia westermanni. Classification (NCBI taxonomy): domain Eukaryota; kingdom Metazoa; phylum Arthropoda; class Insecta; order Diptera; family Tephritidae; genus Merzomyia; species Merzomyia westermanni. The sequence goes on from OX465290.1 coordinate 48,047,989, forward strand.
GGAAAATTATTAGAACGTGTTCGGGCAAAGTAGATAAGTACTCGGCTTTGAAGGAAGAAGTTAATGGTTCCAGCACCAGAATTAGCAAACTTTTGATGGAAAAGTTCTCATAGGATTTTTCCAATACTGGCGACTACAGTGCTCCTGGATGCTTGAAAATTTTTTGGGGCAAGTTTGGTCTCTTTTGGGTTAGTTTGTCAAACAATTTGAACTAAATTTTTTACTGACTATTCTGGTATTTTACTGCAGTGATAAAAGCATACACCAACCCTCACAGATTCAGAACTTCTTTAAAACTTTTGGTGTTATTTATTTGTTTTCGAAATCATGAAAGTTCAATTGTTTCGATTTTGACTTAATAGGTTCATCGGACTAAGCATTGAACCATTTTACACATGCATATTTCTGGCAAGAGGGTGACGATATGAGCATTTATAAGAACAAGTAAGTAGAGTGCTGTCTTTGGCTGCTGCGATAACTTTATACCTTTCAGGCATACGAATTACGATTTTCACTCTCCGATCCTTATCCCTAAATATAATAAAATTGTAACAAGTCGATGTCTGTACATTGTTAATATTTCAGAAAAATTGATTTGAGAGATCATTATTGAGTTTGCAGAATTCAACGCAACATTTTTTCAAGTTTTTGCCTGTCTGTCGGTATGTTTGAACGCGTATAACTCAAAATCTGGTGAATAAAATTGAATGCAACTTTCACTGTTGCTTTTCTATATGTCTCACTAAAAATTAAAGATATACTTTTCTTTAAGAACACGTCCGATTTCTAAGTTATCGACCAATATGTTTATCTATTTTCGATGCAGATAAAGTTGTATACCAAGATATAGACATGATTCAATTGATTAAATTTTTGACGCTGATAAATTCAGTATATATGGAAGTCTATGTCTGTTTCGACCCGGTCATGCTTAAAAGTAAGTTTAAAAACCACAAAAGGAAAAGTAATGAGATTAAAATATGCTTTTTTTTTTGTTTTTCTTCATTAAGGATGTTAGGACGTCCCTCTTACTCCCACTCGCTACGCCCATGTTCGTGTCACTTGCAGAAATCTTGTTTGCCAGTTGCCATACAAATGTCTCAAATATGAAATATATCCCTGCAAAAAACGGAAATACTCCGTTTCATACTCCATAGAATACTCCTATAGGAGTATCAGAGTACTCCAACACATATCCTCATTCATATAAAAAAGGTGGTCCAATTTACATGACAATGTCCGGTGATTGGATCACCTAATCCATCTCGGAGTACTCCGTTTCTTTGCTTTTGAATACTCTATAGACCACCTACGTGAGAGTACTCTCAAAATACTCCCATGGGATTACTCTATAGAGTATTCAACAGCAAAGCGAGAGCGGGAGTAGGTGGTCCTCAGAAGAACACATACTCCCATTCTCGCTTTTGTCTAGAGTACTCTATAGAGTAATCTTTTGGCAGCATTTTCAAAGTACTCCAACGTAGGTGCTCTATAGACTATTCAGAAGCAAAGTAAATGGTACTCCGAATAGGATTAGGTGATCCAATCACCGGACATCGCTATGTAAATTGGACCACCTTTTTTATATGAATGAGGATAAGTGTTGGAGTACTCTGATGCTCCAACGTTTTTTACAGGGTATGCGCTTCTCTTTGCTTGTATTTGTCTTCTTGTATATTGGTTGTGCCGCATGTGCGCCAGGACACAAAAGAGTTGTGCTCATATCTCATTAGCTATGGATAATGCAGTAACGAGTTAGTAGCACAAGAACACCTGCCACTACAATTATAAACATGAAAGACGATGCCAATACCAATACCAATATACAGATACCGTTACTTCGTAACAGAAAGATATTGAAGATTCGAGGAAAAAGCCATTAATAACGGTAATAATGTGCCACCAGTAGACAGTTGATAATAAGATGTCTCAAATCCGAAATTTTTGTTGTAAAGTTTTAAGTAGATAAATCGTAGTAATCTCTCGTTGTTGTTGCACTTGCGTGACATTTGGTTTCATAATTGCTCTTATAAAGTTGATAGTGTAAGAATTTTGAAATCATGATGCAATGTATGCTAGTTTAAAGTTTAAAATTATTTTTAATTTGACATATAGGAATTTATTATATTGGGCGGACTTTCATTAATCCCGAGTTTTCCACTCAAGTCATCAAATGTCTGCTCGAGTTACTGAAATTTCCTCTTCATTAAAGTGGTGATTTATTTGGACTTGGTGCCTTTTTTGGATTCCGAAAACTTTTCTTGAGTTCAGACACTTTTGAACTAGTTACTTTGTGGAACCAGTCACTTTTTAACCGAGTGACATTTTAGGACCTGTGACTTTTTGGTACTTAATATGTTTATTAAATTAGTGCCTTTTTGGATTTCGAAAACATTTCTTGAATTTAGAAACTTTTTGAGCTAGTTACTTTTTTTGAACCAGTCACTTTCGGGACCAGTGACTTTTTAGAACATAAGATTTTTTTAACTAGTGACATTTTGGATTTTGAAAACGTTTCTTGAATTCAGAGATTTTTTGAACGAGTTACTTGTTGGAACCAGTAACTTTTTGGCGCAGTGACTTTTTGGTACTTAAATTTTTTTATGATTTGGATTCCGAACACTTTTCTTTAATGCAGAAACTTTTTAAACTAGTTACTTTTTAGAACCAGGCACTTTTTGGACCAGTGACTTTTCGGTACTTAAGATTTTTTTTAACTAGTGACCTTTTGGATTCCGAAAACTTTTCTTGAATTCAGAGATCTGTTGGAACCAGTCACTTTTTAACCGAGTGACATTTTAGGACCTGTGACTTTTTGGTACTTAATATGTTTATTGAATTAGTGCCTTTTTGGATTTCGAAAACATTTCTTGAATTTAGAAACTTTTTGAGCTAGTTACTTTTTTTGAACCAGTCACTTTCGGGCCCAGTGACTTTTTAGAACATAAGATTTTTTTAACTAGTGACATTTTGGATTTTGAAAACGTTTCTTGAATCAGAGATTTTTTGAACGAGTTACTTGTTGGAACCAGTCACTTTTTGGCGCAGTGACTTTTTGGTACTTAAATTTTTTTATGATTTGGATGCCGAAAACTTTTCTTTAATGCAGAAACTTTTTAAACTAGTTACTTTTTAGAACCAGGCACTTTTTGGACCAGTGACTTTTCGGTACTTAAGATTTTTTTTAACTAGTGACCTTTTGGATTCCGAAAACTTTTCTTGAATTCAGAGATCTTTTGGAACCAGTCACTTTTTAACCGAGTGACATTTTAGGACCTGTGACTTTTTGGTACTTAATATGTTTATTAAATTAGTGCCTTTTTGGATTTCGAAAACATTTCTTGAATTTAGAAACTTTTTGAACTAGTTACTTTTTTTGAACCAGTCATTTTCGGGACCAGTGACTTTTTGGAACATAAGATTTTTTTTAACTAGTGACATTTTGGATTTTGGAATCGTTTCTTGAATTCAGAGACTTTTTAAACTAGTTGCTTTTTGGAACCAGGCACTTTTTGGACCAGTGACTTTTCGGTACTTAAAATTTTCTTTAACTAGTGAATTTTCTTGAGTTCAGACACTTTTTGGAACCAGTAACTTTTTGGTACTTACGATTTATTTTAACTAGTGGCTTTTTCAAATTCATTCACTTTAAACAAATTATTGACTTTTAGAAATTATGACCTTTCAAGAACCCAAAGCTTTTTGAACTATGTAGTTTTTACAACAAGTTGCAACCCAGTACGGTTTTTGGACCCAGTGATTTTTTTGATCTAGTTACTTTTTTAAATAGTTGAAATTTGAACGGCGATTTTTTAAAACAAGTGGCTTTTTCCAACTAGCGATTTTTTAGCAACCTGTTTGATTTGTTTGGAACTATTGACTTTAATGATGCTAGTTACTTTTTTTAGAACCGTTGAACTTTTCTCTGTTGATTTTTTCTTTACCAGTGATTTCGAATTAAGTTATTTTGGGAAGCAATAGCCTTTCTTTGCATAGTCAGTTTTCGGAAGCTTTGAAATCATGAAAAAGTTACTTTTTTGAAAGCCGTGACTCTTTAATCAAGTAAAGTTTTAGCACCGCTAACTTTTGGTGGAACTAGTGATTTTTTGGAACCAATAATTGATTTCTTAGTAAATGTGACTTTTTGTGTACCAGAATAGAGTTTGGCACAAAAGGTTTTTAGAAGTGGTGTGTATTTTTGAACCGGTGATTTTTTTAAAGAAACCCTCTGAAACGAATGGGGGTTTGGCAGTAGTGGATTTTTTGATACAAGTTATTTTTTTGGAAACGTGGAAATTTTGAACTAGTGGCTTTTTACCTTGTTGTTTTTTGAAATTGATCAATTTTTTCTAAATAGTAACTTTTTTTGCAACTTGAGACGTTTTTGAAACAGTCACTATTTTAAACCAGTGTTCACCACTTTAGTTGCTTGCAATTAATTAGTTTTTTGAAGCATTCTAGCGGTCTATTTTGATACTTGTGACAGTGATTTAATAAAACCGGTGACTGTTTTTTAACTAGCGATTGTTTTAAAACCTATTGTTTTTAAAACCAGCGACTATTTTGATAATAGTTACTTTAATAGAATCTCTGAAATTTAAACCACTTTCCTTAACCCGTGATTTTTAAACCAGTGACTTTATAGATCCAGTGATCTTGCATAGAACTAGTGAAATGTTTGAAAACAGTGATTTTTTTACCGCTATATAAATTTTTGGAAAATTTTTTACTTCGAACTAGTGACTTCTTAGCAATTGACTTTTTTGGAACTAGTAACTTTTTTTGACATAGTGATTTTCTAACAGCCAATAAGCTATGTTTGAAGTGGTGACTTTTTTCAAACTGTTCAGTTTTAATTAAACTTTCAATTTTTTGGAACCAGTGACGCATTTGGAACCAGTTACCGTTCCGGCACGAGTCATTTTTCACTACTTCGAAAATGATGTTCCAATGCAACACCAAAACCAATGCAACACCAAAACCAATACAAAAACTTTTTCCAAATAATTACGATAATTCTTGTGTACAAGTTTCACCCTCTCTCATCACTCATTTTTGAATAATGGTTACTAATCTCTCTCTCTCTCTATGGCGCGATATACAACAGGTATATCATCATAAACCTCCTAAGAGATTTTTGCGCCAAGCTTCTCTTCCAATTTGTGGTGTGCCGATTTGAATTTTCCCTACAAATTGGTGGGACCTACAGTTTTTTGCCGACTCCGAACGGCATCTACAAAGGAGACGAATTTTTGCTGAGAAGCCTGTCATGGCACAAATATACTCGGAGAGTTTGCCAAACCACTGCCGAGGGGCGACCCCGTTTTTGAAAAACTTTTTTCAAATCACTTTTGATGTTACCTGTACCAGGGCTCGAACCATGGACCTGTGGTGTGGTAGGCCGGCAACACTACCTTCACACCACGGCGGCCGTGGAACTCTTATTTTTTGTCACTCAGTCAGATGTCGAAGCAGTCATAAGCTTAATTTCTAGAAAGCTTTTAGTACTGGTCAGGAGAGCTAACGTGGTTCTTGTTTCGCGGTTTTGTTTCAAACAAACTTTTGGGATTACTGTGGGCTTTAAGAATGCTTTATAAGGATTGCAATATCTAGTTCATTTTTCGGGTTCGAATCTGCAAAAAAAAAAAATTTAAATTCTTTTGACGCCTTCACTGCAAAAATAACTTAGCTTAGGAAATGAGGTAGAGTAAACTGTTCATTCCTTCATCTTTTTGTTTTACTGGTGTAATTCAGTTTGGGTTCAAGTAGTCTTATGATAGTTTTTAGACTGCAGGCGTGATATGTTTAAGGCCATTCGGTAACAACGTTTAGGAAGAAATCCTAATCCTTTTCCGAAATATGTAGGTCACGAACGAAGAGTATGGGCATGACTAGTAAACAAGTTTTCTGCAAAATATTGAGAACCTATGAATTGCGCTTTCAATACTATTTATGGCTTATTTTGTTTTGTTGATTTTCCGAAAAGGTGGAAAGTTGATGGATATTGGAACGATTTTCCGTCACCCCTTGTCAAATTTGGTTTTATAACCAACCGGTTTCGGCGTTCCGCCATCCTCAGTATTTAGTTTCGTTCTAATCTTTGTCTATCCGTTTTCTTGTATAAAAAGTCTGTGGATGCTGTAGCAGGTAATGTGACAAGGACACACTGGAACTAGACTACGAACACAAAATAAATAATACGAACGAACTTATCAAACGACTTGAAACTGTGGAACAGCACGGGACTTATATCCATCGATACCGCTGCCAGAGACAATAGATATAGTCAATAGAACACTGCTGGACAAAACAAAAGACAAGGCCAGAACTGCACAAACTACCAACACACTAAAAACAACTCTGAAGCAAAACAACTTTTAGTTCAACAACAAAATCTATAGGCAAACAAATGGACTTGGAACGGGAAACCCAACATCTGCCATTTTCATGGGAGCATTCATGCAGAACTTGGAAAGAAAATATATGCAGACTTTGAAAACCGAGTTAGGCGTGACATTTTACGCTAGGTACGTTGATGGCATCACCTGTGTCTTGACTGACAAAAAAAACATTAAATTCACAATGGAGACTGAAAAGGATGGAGGAATGAATTATCTGAACCTAACGATAAGGATTGACAAAGTTAAAGATAAGTTCAACTAAGACATTTATAGGAAACCAACCGCCTCGGAGACCATAATACATTATACGTCAAACCATCCGCAGCAGCACAAAAAGGCAGCATTAAGACAGTTACTGGACATACTGCAAAGAACGCCTCTTAAACAGGAGGCATACAGGAGAGAACTGAATACGATATATACCAAAGCCACAAACAATGGATACAAAAAAGGCTTCGGATAAGCTCTGAAGGAAGCAGGAGCCACAAAACAGCGGCAATTAAGAAGAAAATACAAAGATCTTGACGGCAATGACATACACGGGAAAAACGACGTGCAAATTCGACAATTTTTTCAAGAAACACAAGATTAACACAGTGTTCAGAACATCGAACAACGTAGGACAAAATCTAAAGACCTTCACTAACTCGGAGGATCGGTTTAGCTAGCACGGAGTATACAAACTTACCTGCGAATGCCAATACAGCTAAATAGGACAAACAGGACGAAAAATTAGTACACTATTCCGAGAGCACATCAGGGACTACAACAAAAAACCCAGAAATCCAGCAACGTACCAGAATCTAACTTCGTAAATCACATGTTTGAAAACAAGTGCACCCCAGCAAACATCAAAAAAAAACGGCCCGAATACTCCACATACAGGGAAAAAGTCGCCACCTCAATGTACTTGAAAACATGGAAATATACAAACTGAAAACATTTGACGGTAGAATAATAAACGAACAAACAAACACTAACTCTGACAAGTTATTTGAACCTTTAAAGGTGATTTACGAAAAGCGGAGCAAAACCGCAAGTACAGCACCAAAACAAGTAACAATAAACACACCAACACACAAAATAAACCAAAAGGAAAAAATAACCGATTTCTATCTGCGTCAACCTATCACTTAGCTACCAAGCGTGTAAAAACAACCCTCATTACAGGCATCCATTTAGATACACCATAATAAACTGACGCATATTCACATTACCTGCTACAGCATCCACAGACTATATATACAACACAACGGACAGACAAAGATCAGAAATAAACACTGAGGATGGCGGAACGCTGAAACCGGGTTGTTACATAACCTAATTTGACAAGGGAAAACCGTTCCAATATGCAGGGTGCCTGATGAAAGCCGCTACCAAAAAAAAATTAAATAACTTTTTTTCTATTTAATGAATCTGGTTAATTTTTATTTTATTTTGCAGATTGACTTTTACATTTAACAAAAATGGATAACTGGGACACTGAAACAAAAATTTGGATTGTCCGCCGCTATCACGCACTGGAGTCCGTAGTTTTGGTTCAAAGAGAGTATAGGCGCACGTTTGGCGGCAATCCTCCGAGCAGATGGACCATAATAAGACTTGTAAACAATTTTGCCGAGCATGGGACAGTCAACAGAAGACCTTACCATCGAAACCCTTCAATTCGAACGGAGGAAACAATCGCTGCTGTAGCTGCTGCCATACAAAACAATCCACGTGTTTCGACAAGAAGCTTATCTGCTCAAATGGGTGTAAGCAGACAGCCATTACAGTCAATTATGCACAATGATTTGGACTTATTCCCATATAAAATTCAAATGGCCAACAAACTGAACGCTGCAGACTTGCCGATTCGCTTGGAATTTTGCCAGAAGATGCTTCAAATGGTGGAAGAGGATGGAAACATGTTGAACTGTCTTTTCATGTCTGACGAGGCCCATTTCGATTTAAACGGCAACATAAACAAACAAAATTGTCGAATATGGAGTGCTTCCAACCCACAGATACTCCATGAGACGGAATTGCATCCACTTCGTGTCACAGTGTGGTGTGCAGTTTCATCACGCTGCATTGTCGGGCCCTACTTCTTCGAAGAAAACGGTCACACCGTTACGGTTACTGGAGACCGTTACTTGAGCATGTTGAGAGAGTTTTTCTATCCAGAATTACGCCGAATGAGAATTTCTTTCAACTCTGTGTGGTTTCAGCAAGATGGTGCAGCTCCTCATATAGCCCAACCTGTTATGACAGAATTGCGACGAAAATTTCCCAATAAGCTGATATCCAGAAACTCCACATTCCGTTGGCCACCCAGGTCGCCTGACCTTACTGCACCTGACTTTTTCTTGTGGGGTTATTGCAAACAGGAAGTCTTCAAAGCAAAACCAACAAATTTGAATGAACTAAGGCAATCCATTCGAGAAACAATTGCGGCTATTCCTGTCTCAACTCTCCAAGCAGTAATGAACAACTTTTTGGTAAGATGCCGCACATGCATCGACGAGCAGGGGGGGCATTTAAATTCCATTATTTTTAAAACTAATTAAGCTATATTTAATAAAATTTAACACGAATAAAAGAAAAATGAATTCCATACACTGAACAAAAAATTATTTGAGTTTCTTAATGTAGCAAAATTCATCAGCCACCCTGCACATCAACTTTTTATGGCTTTTAGCTAGTCTATGAGCGGAAGGATCTACTTGTCCAGAACTTCTCCTCTATTCTTTCTTTAGTTGATTCTGGACAAGAGCAAAATTATTTCAATTAGGCTTCTTCGTCAAACTTGAGGTTATACTTCTAAAGAGTTTGTAGTTACAAAGGCTGTATCGAGTTCCAAAATGTGCCAGTGTAGCTCGCGCGCTCGTACTAGATAGGTAGGTAGTTTTCTTCTTCTCATATAAGTGTACTAAGATATTTCCCAACTCTTTGTGTCTACCAATTAAAGACATAACAAATCTGATACCTAAAATTTTCTTATTAAAAGAAATAGCATCATTATGAGATATATTTTCTGCACTCTTCTATAATTACACTCATTTGATGACGTAATGCAAAAAGCCCTTTGTTGTCCTACACGACTTCCATAAACCGCATTATAGGAGCAGGACACCAATTAAATGGCTTAGTTGGCTTTGTAATACCATGCACATATCCTGGCATTCACTAAGTTACTTGGAATTCATTATTTTAACGTTGCCTTGGGGTAATATTTTTTTACGTTTTTTTGTAGCCAATATACAGGGTGGCTGATGAAAGCCGCTACCAAAAAAATATTAAATAACTTTTTTTCTATTTAATGAATCTGGTTAATTTTTTTTTTATTTTGCAGATTGACTTTTACATTTAACAAAAATGGATAACTGGGACACTGAAACAAGAATTTGGATTGTCCTAGGCTATCACGCACTGGAGTCCGTACTTTCGGTTCAAAGAGAGTATAGGCGCACGTTTGGCGGCAATCCTCCGAGCAGATGGACCATAATAAGACTTGTAAACAATTTTGCCGAGCATGGGACAGTCAACAGAAGACCTTACCATCGAAACCCTTCAGTTCGAACGGAGGAAACAATCGCTGCTGTAGCTGCTGCCATACAAAACAATCCACGTGTTTCGACAAGAAGCTTATCTGCTCAAATGGGTGTAGCAGACAGTCATTACAGTCAATTATGCACAAAGATTTGGACTTATTCCCATATAAAATTCAAATGGCCAACAAACTGAACGCTGCAGACTTCCGATTCGCTTGGAATTTTGCCAGAAGATGCTTCAAATGGTGGAAGAGGATGGAAACATGTTGAACTGTCTTTTCATGTCTGACGAGGCCCATTTCGATTTAAACGGCAACATAAACAAACAAAATTGTCGAATATGGAGTGCTTCCAACCCACAGATACTCCATGAGACGGAATTGCATCCACTTCGTGTCACAGTGTGGTGTGCAGTTTCATCACGCTGCATTGTCGGGCCCTACTTCTTCGAAGAAAACGGTCACACCGTTACGGTTACTGGAGACCGTTACTTGAGCATGTTGAGAGAGTTTTTCTATCCAGAATTACGCCGAATGAGAATTTCTTGCAACTCTGTGTGGTTTCAGCAAGATGGTGCAGCTCCTCATATAGCCCAACCTGTTATGACAGAATTGCGACGAAAATTTCCCAATAAGCTGATATCAAGAAACTCCACATTCCGTTGGCCACCCAGGTCGCCTGACCTTACTGCACCTGACTTTTTCTTGTGGGGTTATTGCAAACAGGAAGTCTTCAAAGCAAAACCAACAAATTTGAATGAACTAAGGCAATCCATTCGAGAAACAATTGCGGCTATTCCTGTCTCAACTCTCCAAGCAGTAATGAACAACTTTTTGGTAAGATGCCTCACATGCATCGACGAGCAGGGGGCATTTAAATTCCATTATTTTTAAAACTAAATAAGCTATATTTAATAAAATTTAATGAGCTTTAACATGAATAAAAGAAAAATGAATTCCATACACTGAAAAAAAAATTATTTGAGCTTCTTAATGTAGCAAAATTCACCAGCCACCCTGTACATACTAGGGATGATAGTCCCGGGTTGCCGTGATTTTTAGGTGTCAAAAATCTCGGTTTTTTTTTTGTGTGATTTATTGTTGAATCAAACATTTTCGAGAACTAGTCCCGAGATAAGATCCCGAAAATCTAGGGATTGTAAAATTCAAAGAATTAGCATCGCTGACATGTACGTACCACATATTTATATATGACAAATATATATATATATTTTTTCTAAGAAATAACAATACAATGGCTCATGGGAATACGTAACAGCTTATCGTCAAAGAAAAAGTCCGTATTTCACTTGCCTTCTAGATGGTAGCGCTCTATAATGGCGCGAGATTAACTATTCTTTAAAAGAGGACAAAAGCAAAGCGCATGGGAGGTAAGAAAAGGAGATGACAAGAAATTTATGTGTATGGAAGATTTTATAGTTTCCGGCTGTAGTTGGCTTTTAAGGAAGAGTTCGAATTGCTTGCGAACTCAAATTAAATGTACTGTGGGGCGTGTTTAGCATGAGTTTCAAAGAACGCAATTATTGACATCTTGGCGGGGAACTCTGAGCGGGCATTTCTAAGACAAAAACCGCTTTTAGACCTCACTCTTTTGATCAAAGCTATGAAAAGAAACTGTGTGGCTCTGCTTGGGAAAGGCAGCCCCGCAAACTCTGCCAATTGCTGAGTGCCGCTGAATTACTACCCGAACCCCTGCAACCCATCCTCAACCAGCTAATTAGACTTTTTTCTGAAGCTACATCAAAAGTTTGCTCTTCGAGATGACTTTTAAAACCGAAGAAGTCCCTGGAACACCCGACTCGATATTTTATATATTCTTTAACCTATCGGCCTTCCCTGGTCTAGATTAAAAGGCGAAAAAATTGGGCCTTGCTGTCAGCCAGCACTAGACTTGTTGGCTTCAATTAAAGAATCGTCTCCCCTTTTGCAGCCGCACTTCTCAAATTGAAACAAATTTGCAACTCTTAATGACTTCGTGTGTTAAGGAACTTCTTGTCAACAAATACTACCTTGGACTGGGAAGGAAATTGCTAACAGCCCTCTTTCGATGAGCAAAGATCACGCCCTATAATTCTGGTATCAGGATTATCATGATTAATGTCTCCTAATTATGGAGGCTTCTAAAAGAAAATCCGACCTGCGGGTTAGGGGTGCAAAATATGCCCGTGGTAGGTATACCGCTAGTAAGAGGCGACTAAAATGCAGAGAGGTGATGACGTGCATCTCGATGGTTGACCTACGGATATGATGCTTCTCACCTATCATTACCCATCCTCACCTTCCTCACAGAAGAAAGGTTGACACGACCTAGAAAGTTCTACTGGTGATACCAAATCGCTACCCTGAAAGTCGGCCAGTACCACATACCTGGCCAAGCACGGTCAATTCGACAACGCTCTTCAAAACCTTCGGGGAATGGTTTTGTCGTTACAAATAACAACACCAACTCTTTGCTTTAGGGAGAGTATTAAGCATATGCTGTGTTACCATTACGCGAATGGAGAAAAACGCTCCTGCCAAGAAGATTTTCGTATCGGGAACCTCCTTTGATGGCAGAGGAAAAGGGAAGCCATATTGAAGTTAAAGCTGGCTTTTAACACACCAAACTAGAATTTTCAAGAACTATCTTGGTAGGAATGCCTGCCCCGATGCTTTGTTTGGGTTAAAAAAAACTCTCCCAAGGAAGCCAGGGTAATACCAGAAAGTGCTAGTACAACTAGCACCAAAGTAAAAGTGACGGATACGAGGACTTTTAGGGTGTAACGATTACGTACAAAATGTATGACTTTGATAAATAAGTAACTTTATTTGAGAATTTCACAGTCGCTGCGAGGTAGTTTCCACCCCCAATGGTTACTTTGAAATTATCTAGATTTTAAGTAGCATTCCCGGTGTTGAGAACAGCGTGACTACTAGTCAGCCAACCGAAACATTTCAAAAACTTGAAAGTGGCAAACGACGGTAGCAGCGACTAATACATGTTACTTAAATGCAACTTTAAAGTTGCACTTACTTTTAGGTAGCTATAATAGTTTTCCTGTCGTTTTGGGTTCTAGTAATAATAAGGTCTTCGTTACCTTCTGAGCTGGACATAATTTATAATGGCTTCTGAAAATTGCAGATGAGAGCACGAGGCCTAAGTCATTATTTACTGCTGTAAAATATAGAAAGAGACAGCTAATAAAATTTTTCAGTGCGCAGTTTTGTAGCACAATCAATTTGAGTGCAGCAATGTGCAAGTAAGAATTATGTTTTGAACAATACTGTATATCGTATACGATACTTGTATTCACCAACAATACTGTCTACTTATTATTAGGGCTTCAATGTTTTATTGGGCCTGCCTGTATGCGCGGGCGACATTTATTTTTAATTGGTATAAAAACTCCACAGTGAAGGGAATATTCTTTACTCCTTACATAATTTGTTGCTTTCTGTGGGATTAACAATTCATTGGAATCACATGAGTGCTATAGCGTGATGGACGGCGATTAAGAGTGAGGGCTTATGAGTGACATTTTTCAATACTTTCATACAAACAGTGGGTGTTGCGAATGCAGAATTTTCGATATACTATGTGATTAGGAACTTCGGACGTCGAATAAACTTAAACTTAATATTAGTGGATATACAAATATTTTTCTTAGACATTGTGATTATTAAATTAAACTTCGAACTGATTTCGTTTACTTTGCTGCGACACATTACTTGTAATGAGTTTAATCTATGTGTAAATGTTGTACAATACCCTGGTATATTTAGTTAGGTATAAAAGGGGACTTTTTTCGGATATTATCAATGCTATTTCAGAAATACCCAAATTTATTCAAGAAAAAGGTCAATAAAGTTCAGAAAAAATCATTGTGTTATGGAAAAGAGCACGTAAAAAGATTGACAGCATTAAATTCGGTGAACACTGAACATGGAAGAAAAGGAAAATATATTTCAAAAATATGCAAATATATGTATTTCAAATAAAGCAAATGAAATTCAGAAAAGTTAATTAAAAACGAGTAAGGAAAGGGCGGTCTTCGATTGTGCCGAAGACTTTCCTTCCATGAATACGCATCACGGTTTCAAGTGTCCGATCCTTACTCACAATTAATACAAACTCTGCAAAACTGTTAATTTAAAGATACATAGCCCAAACCCCATTTATCGGAACAATCGATGGTATGGGGGCCATATGTTATGTTGGGCCAATCTGGGTGATTTTCACTACACCCATTACACATACGATACCAAACCTGCAAAATTTTGCGTTCCTAGCTTTTTAATTGCAAAGTTTATATCCCAAAACCCATTTATCGAAACTATCGATTGTATGGGAGCTATATGGTATGTTGGTCCGATTTGGGTGATTTGCACTACACACATTACATACATTATAAGTACAAAACCTGCAAAACCCTACGTTCCTACCTTTTTAATTGCAAAGTTCATATCCCAAAACCCATTTATCGAAACTATCGATTGTATGGGAGCTATATGGTATGTTCGTCCGATTTGGGTGATTTGCACTACACACATTACATACATAATAAGTACCAAACCTGCATAACCATACGTTCCTACCTTTTTAATTGCAAAGTTTATATCCCAAAACCCATTTATCGAAACTATCGATTGTATGGGAGCTATATGGTATGTTGGTCCGATTTGGGTGATTTGCACTACACACATTACATACATTATAAGTACAAAACCTGCAAAACCCTACGTTCCTACCTTTTTAATTGCAAAAGTTTATATCCCAAAACCCATTTATCGAAACTATCGATTGTATGGGAGCTATATGGTATGTTCGTCTGATTTGGGTGATTTTCACTACACACATTACATACATAATAAGTACCAAACCTGCGAAATTTTACATTCCTAGCTTTTTAATTGCAACAGTTATAGGCCGTTTAGACCCGTTTATCGGAAAAATCGATTGTATGGGATGTATTGGTCCGATCATGCTGGTTCCGACAAATGGTAAATGCTTTACAAAATGGCTACTCCTCACAAAATTTCATCGAGATATCTCTAAAATTGAGGGATTAGTTTGCGTACAAACAGACAGACGGACAGACGGACATGGCTAAATCGACTAAGCTCATCGCACTGATCATTTCGGTATGCTTATTGGTGGGTCTATCTCTTCTTCTTCTCATAGTTACAAACATCGGACAAAAGTTATAATATCATTTCATGTTCATGAAAGGTATAAAAAATAAATAATTGGCGCGATACATGCCTACTGAGGAGATTAAGGCCGTGCTTGTCTACCAAATTTTTGGTGTGCTGTTTCTAATTTTTCCTACAAAGAAAACTTAATTAGAACACTATAAATAAAAATCACCAATACCACGAAGTAACTGAAATCGAAAGCAGTAGTCGGAATAAATGACAAATTGTGATCTTTCGGATTCAAAATCGAACCGTCGCCTCATCCCTAATACTTACACACATAGACTAAGGCAAACGCATCTTTTTGGTTTCTAGTCGTGAGTGTATAAATATTTCTAATTCCAAGCAGCATGTTCACTTGCGTGATTAAACTTAACGCTTATTTTGCGCAGTCGATGAAATCTTCAGAGTTTTGCGCTAATTGGATAATGCGCTTACTCAGTTTCTTCTTCTTCTTTAAATGGTCATCTAACCGCCTGGGCGATTTTGACCGTCCAAGCTTACTCAGTTTACTCGTGTCAATTATTTGCTTGACGATGGATTGAAGTACATGAGCCTGTTCAAAGATATATATATATATTATATACATATATGTATATATGTACCTATGTAGCTAAGAACAAGCACAATTGAGATGTTTGAATCGTATTTTTAATAAAAACCAATTGAATGACTAGAAATCAAAAATTAAAGAGTAAACGCCTGGGCGATTTTGACCGTCATTTCTGCGTTGCTCCAACTGGAGCCAATTGTCAACAGCGCGGGATTGCAATTCGGTCTCCGCATGGTCCTCCGCAACCGAAATTGGTTTATTGAACAAAAAGCTGGTCTATCATACGGAAGCTGTCAAGTTCCAGTGCAGGAGCAGGTTTTTTAAAAATGTCTTGAAAAGTTTTTCCCAAAACGAAGTGAACTATCGATATATACCGATATATACCGAGAGTAGTGTTGGGTATTATCGATACTATCGATATTTACAGTGAAAAGGTGCTAGAACTACTAAGGACATATAATGGTTCCTGTCATTCCCGCGTTTTGTGCAACAGTTTTCCACCTCTACCTACTACCATCGAGATAATATAAGGCACCGCTTTTTAGCACCCAGTAGTAGCCTAAGTCGCAAAAACTAATCCGCCAACTGGCGGAGGTAGTGTTGCTGGCCTGCCACACCGAAAGACCAAGGTTCGCTAAAACAACAACAACTAAGATTCGAGCCCTGGGACAGGCAACATCAAAAGTGGTTTGAAAAAGTTTGTCGCCCCTCGGCAACGGTTTGCCAAACTCTCCGAGTGTGATGCTGCTATGAAAGCTTCTTAGTAAAAATTCAGCTTCATTTGCAGATGCCGCTTGGGGTCGGCAAAAAACTGAAAATCCCGCCAATTTTGTGAGAAAAATTAGAAACAGCACACCACAAATTGGTAGAGAAGCTTGGCCTAAATCTCCTCGAAAGTGTATATCGGACCAATTATTATTTTTTTATTTTTATTTAAGTCCACCAACTCCGAGCAAATGCTGCTTACAAAGGTCAGTCCATTTAGGAACCGTTGAAGTAGTTTCGTGTGCCGCTTGGAACTATGTTCTTTACCCTCTACCAATCATTCTTGCTTGACAGGATATCATTTAAGCTGCTCTCGAAGTTCAGTTTGAGAAAAAGAAAATCTGATTAGTGTGCTGGAATAATCTTAAAAAATAACTCGACCTCACTTATTGAGTTTGATTCGAGATGAAAACATAAACGGTCTCGATACCTTGTACTGTAAGTGGATAAAGCTGTTCCTGCTTTTGGAAGCTACGTCACCTCAAAATAGAGCGAACAGGGATGTATGGTTAGATCGCTTATCCCGTTTAGATATTTGATGTAGCAGAATTGCGCAAGGTTCTTGCTTCTTAGTAGTTACCAACGGGCAACTACCCTAGCGAGTATATACATATTCGGCTCTGTATAGTCTGAAGTAGACAATGTACTCCGTTCATCAAATGGTGGTCTTAAGCCCTTCCTAAGTATAGCAAGCACATATTCCAATTAAGGCTTTTAAATTCAGTGAGAATTGCCTACTCATCATGGTAATGGTTACAATTTTCCTTGACAGAAGATATGATGCAGCACCTACCTTGAGATAGTTACCCATACTCCTGAAGTAGACTGGAACTAATTTTCTTTAAGTGCTTCTTAGAATACAAGGATATTAAGCGCGGTGAGCTTTTTAGTAGAGCTTTAAAACTATCGATGGTACTATCGACTTAACGAAGGCCACAACCTATTGATACTTACTATCCATGTTTTATAGTGAGTTATGAGCAATCATATGAAATGTGAATAAATGTTATGAGAAGTTGTGCAAAAACTCACAGAAAAAAATTATTTGGAATTGGGCCAATACAAAATTTTAGAACATTTTTTTACCGCCGTTAATTCGTTTAGAATATTTGATAAATATATTTTCATCATGATGTTATGGTCGAGATTCTTTCCACAAAAAAAAAGGAATTACCAACAAAGTTTTATATTTTAGTATTTTAGTGTCGATTAGTACTATCGATATATATCGATACTCAAGAATATCGCAAATATTCCACCACCACATTTCAGGTATATTAATCTAACAGCAGTATCGATATATCGATGGTATCCATTACTAGTACCGATATATATCGAGACCCTTAACTGTGTATAACACAATTTTGCTGTACAATTTCTTATAAAAGCTTTTTTTTACTCAGCCCCCCTAATGCACATCTTTCGTATTTTAGAGCAACTTCATCAAGCTGTGAGTATCAAAACAATCTCCCACCATGCTTGTGTGTAGTTTATCATTTTATATATCTTTCTCCGAATGGTATATCCTTTCTCCGAATGGTATATTCTTTAAGCGGAAGCTTGGGTCAATGCGTAAAAGCAGAAAATGCTACGACAGTGATGAACTGTTTGCTCAACGTTCCAATAGAGTCCTATGGTGTCAATCAAATGTTATGGCACTTGTACATATGCAGATACATATATCTTAATGTAAGAAACTATGGGCATTTGTGTTTGTAACTATGTGTAGACATAACAAGAACAAGTTATAATAAATTTCAACAGGCTTAGACATACGAGTTATGACAATTCCGGTATTGAGTGATTCTTTAGGTGCCGAAAATAAAGGAATTTCTTTATTGCAATTTTGAAGTTTTCGCGATTGGAAATATGCTACTAAAAAAACTAAAAAAACTAAAATTCTATTTATTTTTGTATACTGTATTAATATTTTTTTAAAATTATATTATAGAATATTTTATATTCTTGGCTGCTTGTTTCACTGGAAGGACATGAGGCTTTCTAGCAATTTACAAGAAACTTTAAGTGTGCTGAAAGCAAGAGTTTCCTATTTACTTCTACCATATTCGATTATTTTTATTTAAATGTAAAATTTTCTTTATTAACAACTAGGTTCGCACAGATTTGAACTTTACAAAATTGATTTTTTGCTCTTGCAAATTTCTTGATGAAGACAAATTTTTTTCACAAAAATTGTGTTCAAAAAGATAATCAATTTTAAACATTGCATAACAAAATCCTTTGTAATTAATAAATTTTACTGACAAGTTTTTTTCACAAAATATAAATCCCTATAGTTATTGTATATTTTAAGTTTAGACAGTTTTTCAAATAAAATATAGGTAATCAATAAAAATTTTTTCTACCTTTTCCGATAAGGGAATAATCGAATCTCGCAGCTAATCACAAAATCACGGTATGGTAAAACCAGATACGGAAAATCTCTTGATTATTTAATAAAAAAATATTGTTATTCCTACATAAATTCATTCATAGACATTGTATAACTATTTGGTTTGTAAACGAATGTAGCTAGTCAATCGAGGCAGTTACAACTGGCCTTTCTTTTTCGGTATCTCTCTACAAGTCACTAACAGGTCCAGCAAATGTTGTCCTGCTAGAACATTTTCATGCCTGCATTTGACAAATTTCGTTCTTCGCTTCGTCTTCATTTGACCCTGCATTTCTTGCCCTTTTCTCTTCCATATTCCACCTGCTTTCCCTATTTTCTTTTATTTTCCTTTTTATTTTTCTTTTTATTTTATTTTTTCTTTTTATTTTTCTTTTTATTTTTCTTTTGCTGTTTTTTTCTTTTTCTTTTTCTTTTTCTTTTTCTTTGTCTTTTTCTTTTTATTTTAATTTTTCTGTTTCTTTATCTTTTATTTTTATTTTTCTTTTTCTTCTTATTTTATTTTTCCTTTTTATGTTTCTTTTTCTTCTTCTTTTTATTTTATTTTTCTTTTTATTTTTCTGTTTTTTGCTGTTTCTTTCTCTTTTTATTTGTTTGTTTCTTTCTCTGTATGTTTTTCTTTTATTTTTATTTTCATTTTTCTTTCATTTTATTTTTTCTTTTTTTTTCATTTTCTTTTTCTTTTATTTTTATTTTTCTCTTTCTTTTTCTTTTTCTTTTTATTTTATTTTTTCTTTTTATTCTTCTTTTTTTTCTCTTTTTCTTTTTATTTTTCTGTTTTTATTTCTGTTTCTTTTTCTATTATTTTTCTTTTTATTTTTCGTTTTCTTTTATTTTTCTTTTTATTTTTATTTTTTCCTTTTCTATTCCTTTTTCTGTTTTTTTTATTTTTTTTTTACTTTTCTTTTTCTGTTTTTTTTCTTTTTATTTTATTTTTTCTTTTTATTCTTCTTTTTCCTTTTCTGTTTTTTTTTTGTTTTTCTTTCTCTTTTTTTTTTATTTTTCTGTTTCTATTTCTGTTTCTTTCTCTTTTTATTTTTATTTTTCTTTTTCCTTTTATTTTTCTTCACCTTTTCCTTTTCCTTTACTTTTTCTTTTTCTTTTTGTTCTGGTTTTTCGTTTTCTTTCTATTTTGCTTTTCCTATTTCTTTTTGTTGTAATTTTTCTTTTTCATTTCCTTCTTTTTCTTTTTCTTTAACGTTATCTTTTTTATTTTATTTTTAATTACAATTTCTTTGTATTTTTCTCTTCTTTTTATTTTTTTCTTTCTTCTTCTCACTCACTACTGAGTGAGTTCAGTTCTAATATAAGATTTAACCATGAAAATAGCAAATATTCCCTTCTGTAAACTATCACTAACCTTTGAGAACCGTGAAAAATATACTCTGTCTTGAATCCCATCAAGTACGAGCATTGATTTCTTATAAAAACGTATGTATCTGCCAATGTTACGTCTTATCTTTTCATATACTTCACTACTCCTACGCTCAGCGGATGGAATGGCAAGTAATCTTATCTCCATATCCTTGCCTAACTTAACGAAAGTGCTAATTTTACGACAGCCACTACCAAGAGCAGCCATTCATTTGTTATTGCTTTATTTGATTTAGTGTTCTCTAATAAAGCTTGAAGCACTCCATTTGAATAAAAAGGTTTCCTCTTATATATTAAAATGGTAATGCAAACATAATCTTAGCAGCTGAGTCATCATTTATTCTTTAATATTACTATTATGCATAAGTATCCATAAAGATAGATCGATCTTTTTAGCATTGAACGCTTTTCCAGCTGTGTCCACATCAACGACTTGAAATGTCGCTCACTTTTACACGCAATCAATTTATCAAATTGCAGACGAAATTGCATTAAGCTGTGCCGAAAGTATACTTTTTTTTTGGTTTTGCTCAGGAAAATTACAAAGTTATGTATACGAGTATATATCACTTTGTTATTGAAGTAAGCTAGATCCTTGAAAACCGTGGGGACAGTCCTAAAAGTAAAACATCTTGGACTCGTGGGAGTAAATTGTCCAAAGAAGGTCCTTAATCTGTCCCTCTTCATATTTGCTATTACCGTTTGGTCCAACTTGAAATGAGAAAGAGAAAAATGCACAGAAAGAGAGTATGGAGTAACACAGAATGTGAGGGAGTGAAAGTTCGAGGAAGCAGGAAAGATGTAGAGACGTTAAAACGCAATAATAGGGAGAGAGCAAAATACATATAGGGTTGGAGAAATGGAGAAAGAGATGGGTTAGAAAGTGGACGGGAAGAGCGATCGCGATTGACTGCAGAGAGAGAAATTTACGATGACGCTTAAAACAGGGGAAGTGAGTGCCAAAAGTTGATTCGTTAAGAGAGAGAGATTCATTTGAGAGAGGATTGGAAAAGAAGAAGGAGATATAGTTTCGAAAGTGGCAAAATAAGTGCTGAAACTCCATGGATTTAAATTTAAAACAATGTTTGACTTCGTCTATTTACGAACAAGAACTACCGCGGAAATAATGACAGGTGAAAAATTTAACGAAAAATTTGTTCTGAAAAGAAGTGCTTCTTTGGATGGAGACAATTTCCTTACCAAAGCAGATGGTGGGATGCCCTAGAAAGTTCTACTGGTCATACCAAATCGCTCTAGAGACAGTTGAGCAGGCACCGCAAGGGAGTACCGGGTTCATATAGAGCTAACGACTGTCACTTACGACAACACTCGCCAAAACCTTCGGGAAGTATTTTTGCCACTAAAAACAACAAGAACAAGACAGTGGTTGCGATAGATTAGGGTGAGAAATATATAGAAAGGGATATAGTGGGGCGAAATAAATAAATAAAAAGATAGAGAAATTGAAAGCTCAGAGGAAAAAGGGTGTACGTGCTAACAAAGAAAAGGAGGGAGAAGTTTGATGAGAAAGAGATGTAAAGAGAGAAGCTGAGAAGGAATCTCATAATAAGTGGACCTATGTGAATCTACACTTAAAAGTATTTATCAGGATAGATTCTGGCATCAGCGAATTCTTTATGGAGCTAAGGGTTTTAAACAGTTTTATCAGTTTGACAGCTGTAAAAAGTTGGTGTTTCAACCGCACTCCACAAAAATTTTAGGGAAGGCACTCGCTAAAATCTAGAGAGGACTACAAAAACAGAAGAAGATGGCGTTTACTTCGAGAGGAATACGGATGTATCCCAAAGAATGATAGAGACGAGGATATAAGGAACAAGGGAGTGCATTTTTGCGGTAAGAAGTATAGGAATGGGAGAGTAGGCTGATTGTGAGCACGATTGCGAGAGAAACATGTGGGAAAAAAGAAACAGGGGACCGAAGCTGATACTCTTAGTTACGCCTCAAATCAATAGCAAGCTTCAAATATATTTTCATAAGGTTTTTTATTATTATGTTTGTTCATTAGCAGTAAATAATTAAATGCTTCAAAATCAAAAAACAACAATTTTTTACTCAGTGAAATGATCATTTTATAATAATGCAACAGATAATAAAGAAAATCTCTGTGAACATCCATTTAAATGCAAATCAAAATCATCGAAGCTTAATGCCAATGAAGTGGAATCAAAGTTGAAAATAAATGTTAATAGGCCAAGTGAGTTAAAGGCTATAACAATAGGATAAACAAATATTTGAATGTGTGTGTGAGTACAGGTGTGTATGGTTAAGTAGCCGTAGTATTTTACAGCTATGTAGAAAATTGTATTGCAGCATATTTAAATACTGGATTAGCAGTACTTAATGACAATTGCCACGTGGACAAGTTTTTTTATGCTTGAAGAGCACACAAAACTAGGTAAAATGGAAAAAAGTTAATAGTTCTAACCGCAAGTGAAGTTGGATATATTTATACCCATTTGGAGATTATTGGGTACAAGAAAAACCAGCAGACGAACATAAACAAACCGGTGTACTCATTGAACAGCTTAGCAAATTATAATACGAATAAATTATTTAAAGACCGTTATATTATGTTAACTAGACCTATTTTCCGTTAGCGCTTATATGAACGTTAGAAGGAAAAGAAGCACTGAAGATGGCACAAAGCCGAACCCGTTTTGCCACAAACCCAAATTTGAAAAGAGATCACGGAAAATCGCTCCAATATACATCATCTTTCTACCCTGAATCGAAATAATTAAAACAAAACGAATCAGTTTTTATAATACCATACGTAAATAGAGCAGGTGGTTATAAAAATGTTGGAATTTAATATACAAAGCCGACAATCACCAACAGTATGAGAAATACAAAATAGTGAAATGCGTAAAAACTAAAAATTAAAAAAAAAATTTAAACAATGGCTTGCTGCAGTGGAACTGTAATGCAAACAACAACGAGCCGAACTAATGAACTAAAAACTTTATTGCACTGTGGAATAAAACAGGGAGCGAAGTTAATTTTTATTTTTAAAGTAGCAGTTCAAAAAGTCTTTTTGTAAGGATTAGTTTATTTGATATTTGAAAAAAGCAAAGTATTAAATGGCTTGACACTTATTTTTTACTTAAAAACAAGAATTAAAATTTAACTTGCAGTTTTAATGTTAATAATAAAAGCAAATCCTGTATTTTTATTTTTGATCTAAAATATTAAAAGTTTTCACTTAAACATTTTGCTTCGAACTCACAAAAATTAAAAGAATCAACGCCAGTTGCACAATGCACGTGATAGCAGTTAGCTGCTTACTTTTTCGGAATTGTTTCAGGATAATTTTGGGAATAATTTCGAAACATTTTCGCGACCATCCTGAAATAGCGCCAAAATGATTTTGAAATTATCTAGAAAAAGCATCGA
Organism: Merzomyia westermanni; assembly: GCA_949987695.1. Classification (NCBI taxonomy): domain Eukaryota; kingdom Metazoa; phylum Arthropoda; class Insecta; order Diptera; family Tephritidae; genus Merzomyia; species Merzomyia westermanni. The sequence goes on from OX465290.1 coordinate 48,071,634, forward strand.
AAATGTCCCAAAGAAAATTTTAAATCATTCCGAAAGTATCATCGCAACTATCTTGGATCACAAAAATCACCTAAAAATGGTCCTGAAAATGATTCCGAAACAGTCTTGAAAATAATCGCAAAATGTTACTAAAATGATCCTGAGATAATGCGATAACAATCCCGAATCGTCCCGAAATGGTCCCGAAAACAATATGAATTGTTCAAAGAAAAAACCCGAGTCTCTATAGGGCCCAAAAACAGTCCCGAAACCATAGTGCAATAATGCCGAAAAAGTCCCAAAAAAATACTGAAATAATCTTTAAATGCTTTCAAAACTATAAGTCCTGAAATGATCCCAGAAAAGTTTCAAAAACAATTCCATACTAACCCGCAAACATCACGACGACAATCCCGAATTTATCCTGCAAAACACTCTAAAAGGCACGGGAAAAAGTCCAGAAAACAATCCCAAATTGATGCTACAACAATCCTGAAATGGTCCCTAGAATAATCCCGAATAGATTAAGATAAACTCCAAACATGGTCCCTAAAAGGCCTAAAAACAGTTCCGAAACCATACTGCAATATTCCGCAAAAAGTCCTAAAACCAATCCAGAAATGATTTTATAAAGCTTGCGAAATGATACGAAAAAAAAACCCGAAATGATCCGAAAGAAAGTCCTAAAAACCATACCGAAATTATCTTAAACAAGTTCCGAAATAGTCAAAAAAAGTAAAGAAAACAATACTAAAATTAACCCCAAAAAGTCACTTTTCTTCTTCTGATAAAAAATAAAAAGTTGAAGTTTTATACACTTTTTTTTACTTAAAACTAAAAACCGGATTTTCTGTAATTTTTTTACGAGAACAATAAATGTCGAATGTATAAAAAAATCGACTGTAAAAAAAAAAAAGCTTTGAGTTGATTAAAAAAATAAAAGTCGACCTATTCTATTATTTTTAGTTTAAAAAGTAAAAGTCGAATATTTGTTTTAATTTCTGACTTATTAAAAAAAATTCGAAAATTTCTTTATTTTTTTACTTAAAAAATAAATATCTTGTTTGTAGTAATAATTTTTGATTTAAAAAATAGAATTCCAATTTTCACCTTTACCTAGCTTAAAACAAAAAACAAAAAAAAAATGTTTTCCTAAACTCCATAACCGTTAACGATCCCTGACACAAATACAAAGTTGTGTGCTACTTAGTGCACCCTCAGAGGCTACATTGCGTATGATGAACATATTTGTTTGGGTATGGTACACTAGTACCAACGACTATAGGGGCAGCAACAAAATGTTGCAAATATCCTTCCTTCTGTTATTTACTTTTCTTTTAATTTAGCTTTTTATTTCCATTGTTTTTGTGCAACTTTTGCGTGCTAAATTCAAATGAAACTAAAGTAAAGTAATTTACATTTGTGCACGAGTTCAGCTGATACTCTAATGATGTGCATGTGCTACAATATCATTAGCGTTCCTATTTAAATGCAGTAGTTGTTGCAAGTTTTTCTTTTTCTTCTTGTTGTGTTTTTATGTATTCCCATCATCGTCTGGTTATGTGAGCAAATTCAAGACTCTTTAATAAATTGATTTCAAGTGTTGTGTTACAGTTAAGGCGTATAAAAGTGTGTACTTAAGGGTTAATGATCGAGCAAAATTAAAAAGAACACTGAGGTAATTGCGTTCTATTTACTTGTTTAACTCTCATGAACGCTTGATGAGCTAATGCGTTTATCGCGTTTCTTATCTTTGCTTGTGTGTATTTTTTTATTTTTTGTTGTTGTAGTTGATTGCAATCTACTTAATTTATTTGATTGAGGGTTGAATTTTTTTTTTAATTTTGACTTGTCTGGAAGAAAATTCTATGGAAAGAAAGGAATGCTAAGGACTTGAGTAGCTGAGGCATGGCTTATAGAACCGAATATAGATGTTACTGAGTTCTCAGCGGTAGGATTTGCAGTGTGGGGCTGTGCTTGCTGCCTTAAAATTAAACCCTGACTGTACTCAGCCGTCCAATAAAAATATTTCTTTTTTTTTAGGGAAATTGTCCCACTTGCCTTCTATGTACTTCCAAGCTGGGGGAAAAAAACCTTGAAGAGATGTACATGGAATCATCGAAATAGCTGTTGCTTTGTCCACCTCCTGAGATTGTTTGAGATTAACTGAAACACATTAGACCTTTTCTAAGATAAAATTGGAAATTTCTTAAAACACTTGACCTTTCTGAAATTAAATTGAGATTTTCTGAATTAAATTTGACCTTTTTGAACTGAAGTTGAGATTTTCAATAAAACATTCAACCCTTTCTGAAAATAAAATGGGAATTTCTGAAAAATATTTGAACTTTTCTGAGATAAAATAGAGATTTTCTGAAATAATTTTGACCTTCTCTGAGCTAAAGTTGAGATTTTCTAAAAAAAAACAGTTGACCCTTTCTGAAATTAAATTGAAACTTTCTGAAATACGTTTGGCTTTTTCCGAAATTTAATTGAAATTTTCAAAAAAAATAAAAATAGTTGACCTTTTTTGAAGTTAAATTGAAAATTTCTGAAAAACATTTTCTGAAATTAAATTGAGATTTTCTCAAATAAATTTTATCTTTTGTGAACTAAAATTGAGATTTTCATAAAAAAACAGTTGACCTTTTTTAAAATTAAAATAAAATATTTTGATTTGAAGTTTTTGAATTAAGTTGAGAATTTCTGAAATAAATTTCACTTCGTGGTTCTCTGAAATACATTTTACCGTTTCTGAAACTAAATTGAGATTTTGAGCCTTCCAAAAATTAAATTGAAATTTTTTGATATATCTTTGACTTTTTTTGAAACTAAATTGAGATTTTTAAACAAAAAGGAAAGCATTTGACCCTTTCTGTAATTAAATACAAATTTTCTGATATGCATTATACCTTTTCTGAAATTAAATTGAGGTTTTTTGAAATACATGCGCCTTCTTCTGAAATGAAATTGAAAATTTTTAAAAACCATTTGACTGTTCTGAAATTAAATTGAAATTTTCTGAAATAAGTTTCTCTTTTCTCATCTAAAACTGTGATTTTTAAGAAAACAGTTGACTTTTTCTGATATTAGAATGAAATTTTTTGATTTGAACTTTTTAAAATTAAATTGAGAATTTATAAAATAAATTAGACCTTTTCTGAAATTTAATAGAGATTTTTTGAAGCAAAATCCACCTTTTTTAAATTAAATTGAGAAAAAAACAGTGGATCTTTAATAAAGGGAAAATGAAATTTTTTGAAATTAAATTGAGAATTTCTGAAATAAATTTGCCCTTTTTTGAATTGAAATTGAGATTTTTTGAAGCAAACTCCACCTTTTCTGAAATAAAGTTCATGAGTTCTAGAATCAAATACATTTTTCTGAAAAAGGTTTTACTAATTATTACATAAAAAATTAATACTCCTTTCTGATTTTCATATGAGATTTTCGAAGATATATTTGTCTTTTTTTCTGAAAACCATTTGTTGTTGTTGTTGTTGTTGTTAACAGTGCTTCGCCCTGCCCAATGGGCTCGATCACTCTAAATTGTCATCAGGCTCTTCTAACGGAAGTCCGAGGAAATGCGCAGTTTCCACAGGGTTGGACCAGAGTGATGTGGGTGTTAGAAGAGTGGGTTCAACTGAACAGGAAAAGAGATGTATGGTATCATGAGGGCTCATACCACATGCAGGGCATGTATTTGGTATGTTGGGGTTCAGTCTGCATAAGTAAGAGTTTAACCTATTACAATATCCAGAGCGAAGTTGTGCTAGTATGACTCTAGTCTCCCTCGGAAGTACACGCTCCTCTTCAGCCAATTCAGGTGGTTGAGTATTAATAACGGGGTTCACAGGCCGAGATCTGAGGGATCTGTCTACCGACTCAGTGTGGAGGTCATTTAGAGCCCGTCTATGGTTCCGCAGATCAAACGGCAAAGAGATATGATGCCGGATCTCATCGTAATGCTTACAGAGATGTCTCCTTATGTCTCTGGGGGGCGGTGCTATATCCAAAAGATGTCGGTTTGGATGACTAGGTTTGTGACAGTTCAGAAGGAACTGTCTACTCAAGAGTTCCGCGTGCTCTTGAACATAGAGCAATTTCGCCTCTTGATGGAGGTGAGACTCAGATGACATAAGCAGGCATCCCGTGGCAGTTCTGATGGCGGTGTTTTGGCAGACTTGCAATTTCCTCCAATTGGTGTCAGAAAGGTTGGGCGACCATATAGGCGCAGCATAGTCAATAACCGGCCGGCCAATAGCCTTATATGTAGCAAGCAATGTTTCTTTGTCTTTTCCCCAAGTACTGCCGGCCAGTGACTTGAGGATCTTATTGCGGCTCTGTACCTTTGAGGCTATTGCGGTGGCATGACCAGCGAAGGTGAGGCCGTTGTCAAATGTCACGCCCAAGATTTTTGGGTGGTTAACAGTAGGTAGAGGTACTCCATCTACGTGGACATTTAACTCTTGCCCCATCTGCGCATTCCATGTGGTTAACAGGGTCGCCGTAGATTTAGTCGGAGACAGGGTCAGATTACGCTCGGTGAAGAAGCTGGAAAGGTCATGGAGGTAACTGTGGATTCTTATACAGAGTTCATCAATGGAGGGACCCTTGCCCGAGGCCATTATCGTGCAGTCGTCAGCGTAGGAAACAATGGAGACTCCCTCTGGTGGGGGGGGAAGTCTCGAAATATAGAAATTAAACAAGAGGGGAGAGAGAACACCACCTTGCGGCACCCCTTGTTTTATTCTTCGTGGTCTAGATTTCTTGTTCCTAAATTTGACTGTTGCCTGTCGACCATTGAGGTAATTAGCGGTCCACCTCTTAATGCCGGCAGGGAGCGGTGTCTCATCCAGGTCTCGGAGGAGAGTGGCGTGATTGACCGTGTCGAATGCATTTGACGGATCAAGTGCCACGAGAACCGTCCTATGGTTTGGTGAAAACCATTTAGGAAGATGTAGTTATAATACACAAGTCTTCTTAAATGTTATTAATTTTTTTTGTTTTACTTCCATACAGGGTGTGTACATAGCTAAGAAACAAGTATTTACTGCGTGAGATTTTACAAAAATTTGATTTGTTTCTTATTTATGACCAAATAAGTAATCGCCAATAAACTGTAATAGCCAATGAACTGTAAAATTCGAGATCAAAAAGGTTTATGGGAATTGAAAGAAAAAAACCAATAGAAAAACAATCCCACAGTGGCACACCCCCACACACACATCTAGCAAGTAGCTGCAATTCTCAACTTTTGTACAAATAAATAATACTAATTCGAAATTGATTTGTAATATATATTCGAAAAGTTTCTGAATATATACAATTTGGTAGTGAGAAAAACAACAAGCGTAGCAATGAAATACATTGTGGCGGTATAATTAAATCGACGAAAAAAATAAAAGCGCTAAAACGTATTGAATACGAATCAGACCAAAAATGAAAGAAATTAACTTTATTTCGAGACAACCAATTAATTAGTTATGATGCGTGCAATGAAATCAATGCGAGCTGAGATACAAGAAGCGATACTGGAATAAATTTATTTGAAATGAAATCTATTGAAGAAGGTTACGGTCCAAATGACGACACGTGATGGGATATAGTGAACTCTATTTTCCCTTTTCACGAAATCAGGCAAACTAGAGTTCAGACCAACATGCTCGAAGAACCTCCGGTAAGAAACTGCAACTATCAGCAGGGTAGTTTTTAGAAAGGCTACTAAAGCCATGTATTGTAGCGCCATAGAATAAGAAGGAGGAATTGAGGACGTCCTTACTAGTGTAGTGACAGCATAGCAAGGTAAACAAAATCTAGGCGAGTTGTGCTCGTAGTAACCTTAGACGTAAAAACGCTATCAACTGAGTACAGTGGCGTAGCCAGGATTTGGGAAAGGGGGCGGATGAAATTTTTTTTTTATTGAAACCTGAAATTTAAAACACAATAAACTTTGTTTCAAAAATGTACGCAAAATTCGCGAAAATTCAAAGCAATTTTATCAAAGTCATACCGTTTTTTCAAAATTTTTTTAATTTTTTAGAGTATGCAGTTTGGTAGTTTATTAAATTTTATTACAGTAATGTGTCAATCTTAAGATCGTGACACATTTTGATGATTTTTGGCAATTTGTTTTTTTCCGAAGAGCTTAAGTGTTTTCATTCATATAAAAGAAATTGCTTTCAGAACTTTGTATTGAGGAAAAGACAGAAATCCCTAAGAATATATTTCTTTAGAGCTTTTAACCTGGAAACCAGCATTAACAGCAACAATAATGTCAGCCTGGAAATCCAACGAAGAATCACGCGAACAAGTGCTACTTCTGACTGAGTTGGCAATTGCGAACTCAAGCCCTCTCTCGAAGAACGAAAATAAATAAATCACCTATCGTACCCACCCACGTTTATGGTGCAGAAGCTTGTACACTAACACTAACATCTGATTAGGCGGCTCTAGGAGCATTCGAGAGAAAAATATTTCGCAAGAGTTACGGACTCTTACGTGTTGGCGACGGGGAGTACCGAAGAAGATTGAATGATGAGCTATATGCAGACTCCGACATAGTCCAATAAATTTAAAACCCAACGTCTTAATTGGCTAGGCCATGTTGTGTCGAATGAATGAAGATGTTCCGGCTCAGAAGATATTCTTATCGGCACCCATCGGTGGTACCAGAGGAAGAGAGAGATCACCACTCCGATGGAAGAACGAAGTGGAGACCGATTTGTGATCCCGTGGTATTTCCAATTGGAGCCAATTGATAGAAAGACGTAACGAGCAGCTCTGAAGTGCGTAAAATGCAGTTTTGGGTGGAATCTTATGTCTCTTTAAGAACATTCCCCGCAAATTGGTTTCGGCTGCTATATTTTGGCTTTGAGCAAATGGTTCATAAAATACAGCAAGCTTAAATAAATTTTTGTCATTTTCTTCTCTGTGGTTTGTTGAAAAACTGAAGCGAAATCTCTGAAGATCGTTTTATGTTGAGTGAATCGACTATCTATTTCCATTACTATATTATCAATACATAAATGGATAAAAAGCAGAAATCTTGAAATAAACATCTAAGTTACATGCCTGCAGACTTTGACTGGATTTGAATCGATTCTATTTGATTTCAATATCTATGCCACAAGTTCTGAAGAATTTTTCAAAGTCATGTTCGTCGGAACGATTACGTCGTAACTCCGGTACTAAGGGCCGGTTTCACCAACGCGACTAAGACTAAAACTAAGTCGTGACTTAAGTTAGCACAGATTCGAGACTAAGTTGGATTTCACCAACTGAGCGACTTAAATAATTTTAAACACAACAACCCGATCAGCTGTTTTATGCATAGTAGTATTTTTTCATACCAGACAACTCTGCGCATCCCAATACCCCAGTGCGAAATGGGCATGTATGGCCATACACAAAGGAATGTATTGATCGTACATCCATTTCTCTTTAGTTGGAAGGTACTAAATTTAGCGCTTAATTTAAAACGATGTTTCGTAATGGTTGCTTGCTAGAAAACAAGCGTTCACATGCATCTACGCATACGCCGTTAAAGTCAAGCTTGACGAATTTACCAGCTGGGACAGTGTACAAAACAAATTAGGAGCATTACTGACATTTAGGTTTTGAACGACAGAAACACTGACTTAGTCGAGAATAAGTCAGCTGGCAAGCTGACTAACTTGTGACTTAGTTAAGTTAGATGGTGAAACTGAAAAAGTTAGTTATGTCGAGCTGGTGAAACCAGCCCTAAGTCTATTGCGAAATCCATTGAAGTCTATCAATATTGGTTGAAGTTTATTACACAAAGGCAGAACGCATTTTGTTAACAAAGATGCTAAGAGACTGCGGTTATTATTTAAAAAAAAATAATTTTTAATGTTGACCTAAGAATTTTATAATACTAAGCAATAGAGAAAATGTTGAGGTTTTTTAAATTTTGAGCCTTTCGCATAACAAAACTGACACCATAAATTTATCAATAAATGCCCATATTTGGCACTATTTTTTACCAACTTCAGCCTTCCACCAAATACTAAAATTTAATCTTATAAATAAAAATGAATGGGTGTCTGCGTGTCTGTCTGTCTTTTATAGGCGTCCAAAGTACGAAACCGATTTTTATGAAATTTTCACTGCGTACGCTATATATACTTTCGGAAAAGTGGGCGGTGCCACGCCCCCAGGCTAGCTCTGAACTTATTTGGTTTATAATAATAATTTTAATGCACCTGACCTAGAGCCAGCTATAATTAATGGTTGAATTACAAACCAAAAAAGGTCGCAAAAAATCTGATATTTGTTAATGATATTTATATATATGTGCCCTTTGGTCAAGTTTTACATTATTTTAGAAAAGTGGGCTGTGAAACGCCCACATATTTTGCCTTTTGTTTGTGCTTCATTAATGTGGCCAAACTTATAGACGTTCTATGAAGCTTTCACGATAGGTTCAGAAGTTCGGTGGGTACGTGAAATTTAGTCAAGATTTACAATGTTTTGGAAAAGTGGAAGGTGCCGTGTTTAACTTTTTTGTTTTTTGTTTGTGCCGTTAATGTCCAAATTTTATTGTCGATCTTTGTGAAACGACACAGGCCATATATAGTTTTTGGCAAAGCCTCCAGGCTATTTAAAGAAGCAATTTGGCAAAACTTGGAATTAATCTGGTTCAAGTTAATGATATTTTATATATAGATATGTGTTCAATATATCAATAAACGTTGGAAACAGAAAGCAGTACCAGGATCAAATAAAAGGAAATTTGATTTATCTTCTAAACTATGTGCATATTAGTACCCGCAGAGGATATGGGAGAAGAAGGGGCGTAGGAATAGAAATTTGAGATAGAGTTGGTATTAGAGGAAAATTAAGAAGGTAAAAAAGAGCAAAAGTTGGAAGAAAAAGGAGAAGATAAGGATGGATGTAGAAGAAGCGAAAAGTGGGGAGGGAAAAGAGTACAATTTGTTAACTGTAGGCAAGCCAAATTTTAGGCAGGACAACGTCTGCCGGGTCTGCTAGTAGGCCATTAAACTGCAAGTCCAAATTTTTTATAAAAATTAGGATTAAAAGGTGTAGAATTTGGATGAAACTTGGTTAAATTTTCCTAGGTTTTGAACAACGTTTGAAATTGGTTCTTTAATATTTTTAATTATATAATGGTCTATACTTTTATATAAAACGTGTAAAAAGTTCCCGTTGCTATCTAATTTTCCGCCGTTGTGTGCTCTGATTTAAACATTAAGGACGTGAGTGATAAAGGTGTACTCTCTACGCATACCTCGAAACCGGTTTTATCGTCTTGAATGCCTATCAATCGAAAGTAAAACACCTTCAATGTAAGCAAAATGCCAGTTAATTAATGTTGTCTTTTGTGCTTTTTTATCATTTTTTATAATAAAAACAGAATCTCCCTTGAAGAAGCCAGGAAAATTGGCGAAACGTCGGGCAGTAAGGTGAAATAAAGTTTTTTATTTGCACTATACCCCATTAGATCGAAAAAGCTTAAAATATAAATAATAGTCTTACTAAACCGATCGGAAGAATATGCGATAAAAAAATAGTAGTTTATTGACCAAGGGGGGGGGGGGGGGGGGGTCTAGGAGCTCTACCAGGTTATGAACTGCGTGGCCTCCAACCAACAGCAGAAAAAACTGAACTGATACTCCTAACAAAAAACTACATACCACTAGAAGTTGGTTCCGACACCCCGGAGAGGGTGATGCACAAGTTCATTCTGATGACAAACTTCGTAGGACCTATAGCAGGCAAGAGCAAGCTACTGATGGACATTACCCTGTCCACTCTATTATATAGCTCCGAAAAATGGGCAGACATACTAAAGATAAGGAATCGCTTTAAGATTATAATATCCGTACAGCGAACAACAGCTCGGATAGCAGCACATGGACGAACAGCTCATAAGACTCGTTCTTCAAACAATTAGCTAGAAGTTTATAAAAATATGGAATTGGGAAAGTGAACAACATGGTAGATGGAGAGTAGAGCTGATCGAATCTTGCCTGTGACATCTGAACAGATGTTTGGTCTTCAAAATATCCAAAGATCAGAAACGGTGGAATAATGTTCGTCTATCGCAACATGGCTGACTTAGATAAATCCTTCTATGGAGAAATCTGGTACTGGGTAGAACCATCTTTAAGGCACCGGCGCAGTTAATCTGCGTAAATGCAAAAGCTGAAGTCTCATCATTAACCCTAGACACGTAACCTTCGTCGATTCGACCAATACGCTATTGAAAATTTAATTTCTTTTTTTAATGTTTTGAATGAATGAATTGTTCCAAAATAATAAAAAAAATGTTTTATTTCGGGGATTAAAAACTGGTACACATATGCATACAATAAATCAAACCAATAATTAAATAATTATATTAGAAATAAGTACTTTAAAGAATGTTCGCCGAATCTACGAATGGTTAGGTTTTATAGGGAGTGAGCGAAGGTTAGCTCTCTAGGGTTAAGACTAGGCTTTCGTCAAGCTCAATGCCTTTATAGATCATGGCTTTAAAGTCCACTGTGACTAACCGGCCTTTATTAATTAAAACCTCCGTATCATGAAGGACGTTGCCGATCACACATTTCTGCATAATCAAAATTTAAGCTAATTAATTCAAAACGTTGCGTAGCCAATTCTTATTAAGAGTCAATTTAATTTCCTGTACGAGAAAATATCAAAGCAAAAATTTAAATCAAATTGACTAAGCAGAATTCATGAAATATGCGCTCCAATTAAATTAACTCAAAAAATTCTTAGAAAACATGAAAAATTTCCAATCCACAAAAAGAAAAAAAAAAACTAATATTAAAAACAAACAAATTTCTCAAAAATAGTTGAAAAAAAGGAACAAAAAAAAATTGTTTATTTTTGTTTTGCTTGCTTGTTTAGTGTCCAACAAGCTCATCGCAGCTTTGCTAAATAAATAAACAAGCAACTCGTCTACAAATATAAATTGTTTGCTTGGATGCGAAAACCGCGTCTACATAAATATTTTTTTGCGTTAATTGAATGTCAGGCATATCATTACCGAACGATGAGTGAGTGAGTGGGCACAGCCCAGGCCAGCCAAGCGAAAGAGTGGTGTGAAATGGCCTGTGGCGTGGCAGCTATTCACACATAAGCAATTACACCTGAGAACTAGTTGTATATATGTTCATAGTGAGCTAGATGAATTAGGAAATTGGGGGTTGGGAGAAGAGGGTAATCACTCGAATGCTGTAGCACCCCAACATGCATTCTTAAATACTTTCATGCTTGCCTTGCAGTCAAATCAACTAGTTGCAAATTAGCTCACAACTAGTATCCATTTCCAGACAACAAGTGAGTCCAAGCTTTTTGATGTGAAAACACCTTTGGGCTCGGTAGAGCAGTCCAACAAAGTTAAGCTGCCTGTAAGCGTGCCTCTGCTGCTGCTTGTAAGCATGCTTCTGTCTGTGCCTTGTGTATAGAAATGTTGCTTGACTGCTTTGCTAATACGCAAAAGTAATCCTCCTATCAGAAAATGCTATAAATTTTGCGATTGGCCCCTAAAGTCAGTTCTGTTTTGACATTTGTGTAGTAAACACATGCGAAATACGCGTTAATAAACAATGTTACGCTACACTGCTCCAGAACGCGGAATATTGCTGACTATTTATTTGACCAATAATCGGTCGGGGCCAAACGGTTACTGTGAATGGTGAGCGCTACAGAGCAATGATCAACGAGTTCTTTTTGCCGCAACTTGATGAATTGGGATTGGAAAACATGTGGTTCCAACAAGACGGTGCAACAGCACACACTGCACGTGCCACAACCGATATGCTGAACATCGGAAGCTTACTTTTGCGCCACCTTGTATGTATGTGGTGTGTGTATGCAAGCGCTTTGCTGATTGTTACTATTCGGTAATCGTGCCTAAACACGACGAATGCTATCAATCGCTAAAAGGCGAAAGCGACTGCGTTTATAATAAATATACAGTGTTTAGAAAAGCAAAATAAGTGATTATTCTTGTAAAATTTATTTTAGCTCAGAATACTCAAGAAGGTAGCTAATTTGTTCTGTTTGTGTAATATTTGTGGTGACACTTATGGAAATAAATACAAATAAAATAAAGTTAAGTAAAAAAAAAAAAAATATTAATAAAATACAGCAAAAAAAAACTAAACTAAACTAAACTAAGCTGAAATAATATAAAATAAAATAAAATAAATTCAAATAAAATAAAATAAAATGAAATAAAAAAAAAATAAAAAATAAAAATTTAATAAAATAAGATATAACAAAGTGAAATAAAATAAAATAAAATAAAAAAAAATTTTATAAAATGAGATAAAATAAAATTAAAGGAAGCAAAAAAAAATATAATATAATAAAAAAAAATTAAAAATAGATTATTGAAAGAAGAGAAAAGGAAATAAAATAAAAATATATTAAAGTAAAGTAAGAGTATAGAAGAGAAGGGAAAGAAGGCCAAGAAGGCCTTTGTCAGCTCTCGTCCAGTGAACGCCATTATTCTGGCACAATCTCCACTTGCTGCCGAAGACGAACGCGAATTGCCTAGGAAGACAAAAGGCATGCTGGCTCAACTTCGTTCTGGATACTGTAACAGGTTAAACTCTTACCTATCCAGACTGAATCCCGACATGCCAAATGACTGCTCGCCGTGCAGAGTGTCTCCCCATGATACTAACCATCTATTTAATTTCACTATAGTCCAACCCTGTTGAAGCTACGAGATTTCTGGCATGAAATAGAAAATATTTTGAAACAAGAACAGCAGAAACAGAACAGAAACATTCGTTTGAAATGAGCGCATGTAAGAATCAGATAAATTTACATTAAAAAAGAATTTGAAAAATTATGTATATTTTAAATTTAAAGAAATAAATATTTACCTTATAAATGATCGGGGGGGTCAACGCAGCATAACTTGGGTGAAATTGGAATTTGAAAATATTTTGTTATTGTGCTGGGTTTTTGATGCTGTATAGGGATGTCAGTTTTTTGAGATTTTGATAACCCCGAGACTTCCGGGATCGGCGGTCACAATCGCGGGATTCATGGCAAAGTAATTGTTTGAGAAACTATCTTACGATTAACGATTAACTGGATTTTTGAAATGATTTTCCTTTTTTAAAGTATTAATGAATAAAAATGGGCTCAAGAACATGAATGATAATTTAAGTGAAAATTATTATTGTTTTTTTTTATCTAATAATTATTTTTAATTAATTATTAAAAGTTTTGATTTCTATAGAAAATATAGAGATAACCGAAAGAGCTTTTCTTATAGATCCATTTTGGAGACTGATAGACTTCTTCATTTGAGTCATTTTGGCACGCTCTATCAACCATTAGGCTCTCAGTACGCTGGTTTCTTGTCGGCTAAACTTCTATTTCCAGCCATTTTGCAATAATATTGAGCATGCACCGCCATCTGGCGGCATTAATTACTGCTAATGAAGAATTTTCGTAACTATGTTTTCATTTTTGACACCCAGATTTTGCTGTTCGGTTTTGTTTATTTTGTACAATAGCAGAAACAGGAATAGAAGAAGGAATAGGAATAAGTGTAGAAATATGAATAACAGCAGCAATAGGAAAATAAGTCGGAATAATAATAAGAATGGGCATAGAAATAAGAAAAAGGAATCTGAATAGGAAAATAAAAAGAACTATATAGAAATACGAATAGGTGTAGAAATTGCCATATCCCTACAAGCCCCAAAGTAATAGTAACGGAGACGAGGACTTTTAGGGTGTAACGGTTACGTAGCTTTCACAAAATTCATGATTTTGATGAATACGTAACTTTATTTGAGAAACTCGCACTCGCTCCGAGGTAGTTTACCCTAATTGTTACTTTGATGTTATATATATTTTAAGGAGCATTGCCGGTATTGACGATGCCGTGATTTCTAGTAAGCCAATGCAAAATTTTCCAATGCGAAACTTGAAAGCGACAAATGACAATAGCGACTACTAGTACCTGTTACTTAAACGCAACTTTAAAGTTGCAGCTACTTTAAAGTAACTGTAATAGTTTCCCTGACTTAAATTTAGACGTAAAACAACTGCGTAGCATTGATCAAATATAAACAAGTTGAAGATGTGGTAACTTTGCTCAGACTTTAAAGTGGCGCTATAGTGACATTTGGTACTTTGTAGTAAATAGAACTTAAAAGTTAAATATTATGAGTAGCCGACCCTAGCGTCAAGTATTAATTACTTTGAAGTTGTGATTTTTGATAAATGTGACTTAGTAACTACTTTGAAGTTGTGATTTTTGGTGAATATAACTTCAAAGTTGTTAATAGGATAAACCATTTTTATACCTAGTAGTGCTACGCACACAAGGTATATTAACTTTAGTCGCCTAACGGCAGTACGTAACGGCGTAAACGGATCGAGATAGATATTGACTTATATATATCAAAATGTTCAGGACGAAAAGAGAAGTTGATAAAGCCATGTCCGTTCGACCGTCCGTCCGTCTGTGAACACGATAACTTGAGTAAATTTTGAGATATCTTAAAGAAATTTGGTATGAGGGTTCCTTGGCACTTATCTCCGAGCGCTATTTAAAAAGGGCCAAATCGGATGATAGCCACGCCCACTTTTTATATATAGAATATTTTCGAAAACACAAAAAAAGTGATTACTCTGTAGATAATACACCTATAAGGATAAAATTTGGAGAATACATTGGAATTGAGGCATAAAATACATTTTTCAAAAATTTTTTGAAAATGGGCTTGGCACCGTCCACTTTTGATTAAGTCAAATTTAGAAATAATATTAATCATAAATCAAAAACCGTTCAAGAACGAAATTCAGCACGCAGGTTTCCAGGTATGCAAGGTATGTTCCAGGGAAAAATGGGAGGGATCGGTTAAGGTCTAAGGTTGAAGAGGATCGCAGATTTATTAAATAGGCAATAACTTTGCGTAAAATAGCTTTAACTCGTTTATATTTCACTTTTTCTGTAAACAAAAAAATCCAAAAACTTAAAATTTTCGAAAATGTGCGTAGCCCCGCCCCTTTTATAGTGGACTAGTCCACAAAACTTTGGTAATAATGTTCTATTTATAAAGGTTACTGTTTGCCGTAAAATAGGGCAAAATCGGCTAATGTCCACGCCCAGTTTTTTAACATAGTTCTGAAAAATGTTTTTGTAAAATTAAAATAGCGATATTTTTACAACTAAGCAAGTTATATCAATCAGATTTTGCACACATAATAAGCTTTTTAAGAAAAACTCGGCCGCAAAAAAAATTTTGTCAATTTTGAAGAAGTAGGCGTGGCGCCGCCCACTTTTCAACATAAAATTTCTGCTATTTTCAAAGGCAATCGCTTATAATTCAATCTTGATAGTTCAATGAAAATTGGTCAGCTGCTTCGCAGTAGTATGTATTATACTTCTGCCAAAAATTAGCCAAATCGGGAAACACACAAGCAAAATATTCGGGCACGTAGTTAATAGCCCACTACAATAGCGAAGTTATATATCTTTTTTGATTTTCATACCTTTCATGAACATGAAATGTTTGTACGTATACTGAAATGATCAGGAGGATGAGCTGAGTCGATGTAGCCATGTTCGTCTCTCGATAGGTCTATCTGTCTGTCCGTCTGTCCATTTGAACGCAAATACGAACTGAAAGTATTAAAATAGACCTACGTAAATTGGGATGACATAATAGATCACTACTAGGTATATAACGTTCTGTTCCACCCGAATTTAGACTCCCTTACTTGTTTTAAATAAATCCTACGCAGCCCTTGAATTAATTCCACAGGTAGAATTTGATGTTCTTGCATGTTGTTTGATACTAAGAAAAAAAAAATGTAATATCTTATGTTCGACTTAAAATTTTTATACGTTTTAGTTTCTTTGGGCCAAATATTATAATTTCACTTATAGGTTATAAATAAGAAGGAAAACGGAGCCTTATGAATACATAATGTAACAAATATATAATATCAAAGCAACTTTCAAGATAAAACAAACAACAAGTTTAATTGAGAGGTTTGTGATTAAAGTTCTCTTAAAGTCGCGGTTACCACGCTGCTACATCATTACTACATAGCCATTATGTCAATGAAACGTTGCCGGATATCTTGTAGGAACGTCGCTTGAACGGTTGTGGCTACCAACAAATTCTTACACTTTTTGGTTGCAAGTACGTAGCAGATATGTTCCTATTACGTACCCTTGACTAGTGGTTCAAAACTTTAAAGTCGTTGCAATGGTCGCAGCTCCCTTTCAGCGACTATTTGTGCTAGGTGGGCTTGGATAAGGGCTATAAAGATGGCGACGAAAGCAAATGCAATAAAAGAACGAAAAAGCTTTGAAAGAGGAAATAGTCATATGCTTAAAATGCAATAAAGTCTACCTACTTATTATACGTATAGGTGATCTCTAGTTTTTGTGGAATAATTATGCTATGTATCTAATTAAAAACTAGCATTGACCTCTGTGCCTTGTATGATTTTCCTCAGTTTTTAATTTATCTGTCAGTTTTCATTAGCATTGTTTCACATTTTGTGTTCAAACTCTTGCAATTTCCTTAAAAATTTTGTAACACATATTATTTTTGGCTGCCAACCATTCTCAGGCGTCTAATTAAAATTCCAAAAAAACTAATCTTATCGCAACTAAACGTATGCTGAAAAGGAATATTTGAAGATATTAAAAAAAAAAAAATTGTTTTTCAAATACATTGTAAATATTTTATGAGCGCCAATTGACGTGTTGGAAAATATAAATACATCGGTAATAAAAAGAAAATGGTTCTTTGCTTTTAATTAAAACGTCATCAAGATGGACGACAAGCATTTACATACACATATATACATATATACAAGGCATATATGGGTCTTTCCATGTCAAATCGTTAAATAGTTGGAAGCTACCTTGCCGATTTGAATGAAATTTTTTGGGAAGTTTCCTTTCATCATAAAACGAAGTACTGCTAAAGAATCAAAATTAAAATTTTTTTTCCAAAAGTTTTGGAAATTCAAAATTTTCCTTTTTTTCGTTTTTTCTCGTTTTGCAAATTTAATTTTTTTAATATTTCGAAAACTATTGTAGTTACAAAAATAAACTCTGGCACATTTAAAGAGGTACGAAAGAAATATCTAAAAAAAAAAAAAATAATTGCTAATTTTAGAAAATTCAAAATTTTTCGAAATTGCAAAAATTTAAGTTCGCCAATAAATTTCGACCAATTTTTTTTTAATTTGTTTATTTTTTTTTTTATATTTTGTTTGCACATTCCACTAGCACGCAAAATAATTTCACTGTCCAAAATATAGTAATATTGTTTTTAACTAATTTAACTCTACTAGAAAGTTAAAAACATGTAAAAAAAATGTTTGGCCAAATTTCAAAAATTCATATTTTTGAAACACCAAAAAACAACATTTACAAAATTTAGGGATATTTGTAGATATACTAGAGGTATAATACAAAAAAAGTGAGGTCCAAGATTTAATGGCGAACATAAATTTTCTCGATTTCGAAAAATTTTATATTTTCTAAAATTAGATATTAAACAATTTTTTTTTTCAAAATACAATTTTTTATACCTCTAGTTTATTTTTATAACTACGGTAGTTTCCCATATATTGAAAAAATAAAGTTACCAAAACAAGAAAAAAGGAAATAAATGAGATTTTGAATTTGCATAACTTTTGAAACAATTTTTTTTTATTTTTTTATTCTTTAGAAGAACTTTGTTTTATGATATGACAATTTGGAATGGAAGGACACCAATTTTATAGCACTTTGCCTATGCGTATGCATGTATATAACGGACTAACATTATTCCACCAATTCATTTTTATTAAATTTCTTGCCTTCTTTCAGTGAGCAAGATGTACGAGACCAGCTTGTCTCTTGCTATGCCTGGCGATTCATCTGTCCACAGTGGCACCAATTTATAATTCATTAATGATAAACATTTAAACTGTTATGCTTTTTGTTTGTATACGAAGTACATATGTATTACAAATATAAATATTTGTGTGCCGCTGCTTGTTTGACTGTGCGCTTGTCCGTCATCACAATGCTGAGGTCAGCATCCGCATCATCATAATGGACATAAATGATTACTAAGTAGGTCGCTAAATATATACAGAAACATAAGAACAGAAGGAACGAAAGCATTTCAGGTGTTTGAGGATTCAACTTTTACTTTTGGACACAGAGTTTTTGGTTTTTATGTTTTTTTTTTTTGACTTTGGGATCATATTTTTGCAAGTACTAAATCCTAAAGTCAACTTGTAGAACTTTTGAAAGAGTCCCTTCTGTAAAATTTTGTTTGCCTTACGGCTCAACTAGTTCTACTTTGAATTTTTTCATATTAGTAACTAGCGCTGTCCTACGAGATTCAAACTGTGCGCTTCTGCATCAACAATATACTAATTGAGATACTATTCCGTATCTGATGGTGAGGGGGTGAGAGGCAGTGTGAGAAAGAGAGGGAACAGGAAAGGGTGGAGGGAGTGAAAGATGGAGAGGGAGAGCGATAGTAGCCTTTTTGTACAGAAGTTACAATATGACCAGTTTTTCATTTTCTTGGGAATGTTTATAAAGGGGGTAATATTAGTGGGCAGAACATCGATGCCAGTAGATTATAATAAAACTCCAAGAGTGGAAAACTTGAGGGACATTGGAAGACTAGCTGTCGGCAAAATCGTATTTCTATAAGTCGATATAATAACGTTCTCCCCATGGAATTGGTGATAGCATTCTCCCAACGGCTAGCTGTCAAATGCTCCGTAGGAATAGCTAATAGAACCCGATGTGTGAACTCAATGAGAAAACTACTAGGGTTAAAGCAAAATCTAAAACTAAGTTAGAAGTAAGAGCTGTTCTGAGTTGTTGGGATTAAGGGATTGGAGGTATTGCAAGAAACTGCTTTCGAATTATATCTGGACTATATCAGTACTATACTTCGGGTATTCTACCAGGCGATATAATGCTGGTCGAAACTGAATCCATAATATTACGGAATTATCATTTCCTTTGTAGCCTATCCCTCCGTCATCGCCAACGCCACACCCACAACGCCAAACAGCTGCCCCAACCAAACCTATGGAAATCAATGGAAATCAATGTAATCGATTATACTTGCCATAACATGACACCGACGCGCTTACATTGACCTCCATAAGGCCGGCCGGAACAGCCGTCCAGCGCCATGGGTACGGCGCTAGCTACATCGAAGACCGCTTGTACCTTAAAAACCGCCTACTCGAACCACTTTTCGGATTCCGCGAAATGCTTAATTAATGATAATTCGCCGAGATGCTAGAAAATACTGGACCCCAGATATTTTAACCTAATGCCCCACAGCGCGGGACATTCACATAGGAGATGACTCACCGTTTCAGGCTCCTCCTCATCTCTACAGCTTCTGCAGAAGTCATTAAAGGGAATACCCAACTTTCCTGCTTGGCTGCCTAGACCTACATGCCCCGTTATAAGCCCCATCAGTAACGAGAGTTCCTCCTTTCTGACTTTGGGTAGGTCCTCCGACATACTCGCTATGATATCTGGGTACACCAGCTTTGCATGACTGCAAGTACTGATCTTGTCCCATCTATCACTTGCTTATTGGAGGAACTTATGCCTCGTTAAGAGCTTACTGGTCGCGAGCGGCTTGCTTAAACCCTTCCAGGACTGTGAAAGTGGAGCGGCTTTGCCCCCTCTAGCAAGCTCATCTGCCGTCTCGTTACCCGGTATGTCACAGTGTCCATGCACCCATCCCAGGTGAATCGAGAGTTGCTCAGCCATCTCGTCGAGAGATTTGCGGCAGCCCTCCATATCCCGATCTTAGTTCGGAAAGTGTTTTTTGAAGCTGGAACCACTCCTCTCGCCTGAAAGTGGCGGATCAATCACATACGACTTTTCTAACGGGGGAAACCAAGGAATGTATGCACATAAGTTTCATAGCAAATACAAGGTGGCGCAAAAGTAAGCTTCCGATGTTCAGCATATCGGTTGTGGCACGTGCAGTGTGTGCTGTTGCACTGTCTTGTTGGAACCGCATGTTTTCCAATCCCAATTCATCAAGTTGCGGCAAAAAGAACTCGTTGATCATTGCTCTGTAGCGCTCACCATTCACAGTAACCGTTTGGCCCCGACCGATTATTGGTCAAATAAATAGTCAGCAATATCCCGCGTTCTGGAGCAGTGTAGCGTAACATTGTTTATTAACGTGTATTTCGCATGTGTTTACTACACAAATGTCAAAACAGAACTGACTTTAGGGGCCAATCGCAAAATTTATAGCATTTTCTGACAGGAGGATTACTTTTGCGCCACCTTGTATAAACCATTATTATTTTTATAATTTGACATAAAGACTTTTGGTTACAGAGGTCTTTTTACAACTGGTTTGAAATTAGTCAGCAATAAACTAGTATAAAAACGTACACAAAATTTATAGTCAATGAACTAGAATGTTGGCTGGGTAGTTTGGCTTTTGACTGCAGGGGTGTTTTTCAAGTTAAAATCGTTATCAGTCAGGGGAGTCAGAGATCTTAAGTGAACGTTTCGGACCCCATGCAATAAGAATTTTTGAGTGACTATTTGATATCCTAGGTAAAATTTATATTTTTAGGAGATATAGAACAAACTGAACAGTTTAGTTTTTTTCTACAATTGTGTTTTGACATTTTGAAACCTTAGCTCAACTTAAACGGTTTTACTATGTTTCAGAAAATTAAATCTAAGGGGCCTACTTAGATGTAAAAAAAACAACGGCAGGATGCCTTGGTCCTACTTGATGTTTTCACTAAGAAGTTTTCGTTGGCGTGCCTCTAATAAGTAGGGAGGATGTTCTGTAATATACTCGACTGAAGATTGCAGAGGCTCTCTCTAAAAGGTTAACTTTGAATAAAAATAATAATCTACACCTGTAAATGGAGTCTTATGCGACAGCTACTACCCAAAAATGCATAAGATAGGCTCCATCATTGCTTTAAATTCGAGATCAACTGCGAAGATAAATATTCCCTGATTTTTTTATTGCACCTTTCGTGCGCATATCACCCTTAAATGTTTCCCAGCAGAAGGCCTCTCCTAATCCAATGTTAAAGCATCAACTCAATTGCTAAAAAATTTTCCTAACAGTTGTTTGCTTTTAGAAGTAATTAAATGCAATAAATAAAATTGCATACGTCCATGTTTGTTCACACGAGAGAGTATTTTATTTTGTACAAATATGTCCAAGCGTGCATGAGCGATTTTGTCCGTCTATTGCATGCGTCTAACATTAATTGCAATTTGGCTTGTGTGGAGTTCGTAGTTGTTTATTTGCATTTCTTTGGCAATTATTAATGACTACGCATATGTTGGACAAACTTTCGACGCACGGCCATGCATTTTTTATATTTATTAATATAAAAATGTTTCAAGGTAATTATAAAATGTAAATAAATGTTGAGTATCCAGTTTAATGAGAAAGTGTGGCGCATCTCGTAAGCTGCCACAAAATTATATTAAATTTTCCTCTTACAACTAAATTGTTCAATGTAACCTTGTATTTTGGAGGCTACTCGACAGCTGTATTCGCAACGTTCTTATGACGGCCAAGAGAAACTCGGTTCTGCCTTTCTGTAAAATTTTTAAGGTGGCATTATTTTATTTTATTTTCTTTCATTTTATTTTTTTTATTTTAATTTATTTTATTTTAATTTGATTTATTTCATTTTATTTTGTTTTATTTTATTTTATTTTATTTTATTTTATTTTATTTTATTTTAATTTGATTTATTTTATTTTATTTTAGTTTGTTTTATTTTATTTTAGTTTATTTTATTTTATTTTATTTTATTTTATTTTATTTTGTTTTATTTTATTTTATTTTAGATTATTTTATTTTATTTTAATTTATTTTATTTGATTTTGTTTTATTTTATTTATTTTATTTTGTTTTATTTTATTTGATTTTGTTTTATTTAATTTAATTTAATTTAATTTAATTTAATTTAATTTAATTTAATTTAATTTAATTTAATTTAATTTAATTTAATTTAATTTAATTTAATTTAATTTAATTTAATTTAATTTAATTTTATTTGATTTTATTTTATTTTAACGCTGTGCATATCGTTGTAATTTTTCTTCTAATATCAATTAACAAACAAAACATAAAAATTTGAGCTTTGCTCCAACAACAATCACCATTACTATAATTGATACAGGTACAGTGCGGGTGCATAACAAATAACACGGAAGTGTTGATATGCAAAAAAGCCCTTCTGTATCTAAAACTGTTCTATGAACGCGCCTAAAAATATTCCACTTTCCTTGAGTTGACATATAAAATATATGTACCAAAGAATGTATAAAAGGAATAAGAAAATGGCACATTAGAGGAAAAATGCATCGTGACGCTGAAGGGCATCATAGCTTAGTTGTTAGAGTACTCTAACAGCGGCTTTGGTGCAGACACTTGGGTTCGTATCTCAGTGTCCGAAAAGGGGTCTGATGAGAAGCTGGGCACTTCGAAACATGTCATCCCATACCATCGCTGTGCATAACGTTGTAATTTTTCCTCTAATATCAATTAATTCAGTTTTATTTTATTTTACTTTGTTTTATTAAATTTGATTTATTTTAATTTTATTTTACTTTGTTTGATTAAATTTAATTTAATTTAGTTTTACTTTATTTTACTTTGTTTTATTAAATTTAATTTAATTTTACTTTCTTTTATTAAATTTAATTTCGTTTAATTTAATTTTATTATTTTATTTTCTTTTATTTTTTAATTTTATTTTATTATATTTTATTTTATTTTACTTTTTTTATTAAATTTAATTCTATTAAAATTTTTTTTACTTTGTTTTATTAAATTTAATTTCATTTAGTTTTGTTTTATTAAATTTAATTTCAATTTGTCAATTATTAAGGAAGTATCATAAAAAATTGCACAAAATAAAATAAAAAAATGGGGAGTTTTTTTTTAAATAATCAATGTTAATGGAAAGTCATACAAAATGCAACAAAAACAAAATTTAAAAAATTTGGGACAGGTTTTTTTGTAATAAAAAGCACAAAAAAATCAAAACAAACAAAATTTTCCAAATTTCCTTTCTAAGGAAGAAACTACAGACGAGCTATGTTGGACTGTCAAAATGGCCCGGGCGGTTAGATGACCATTTAAAGAAGGAACGAAAGTTATTTTAAGCTGTATTTGAAAAAAGAAACATTTCTTGGCACTTTACCACCCAGGCTTGCCACAAAATTCAAGTCTGATATTTTTATTATTTTCTTGTAATCATGAACAGCGTAGAAAGTAGATGGGGTGGTTTGGGTCTTTGAGTATTCTAAAAATAAATTCTCTGGCAAATTTATGGTCCTTGCCAAGATGAAGCTGGCGAAGGCATGTAGTTAAAAATGTATCCCCCCTCTGAGTTGCAGAAAATATATAGACCCTGCCCATTTCCAATAGATTGATTGATAATGATTACGGTACATGGAGTTAATCTTTGCTGAAAAACTAACGCATTTGATGCTTGAGAAAGTATCGCTCAGAATTAATTTAACTACTTTGGCTTTTACTTTATAAATGCTGAAGGAAGAACTAACATACTTTGCTTTTGTTTTTGTATTTTTTTCAGTCATTTGGTCATTCATTTAATCAACTTTTTATATTTTGCATTATTGCATTTTGCGTTAGCTAAAAGTTTTTTCTTTTTCAGTTTTTAAAAAGATTTTCCCTTACTACAAAAGTTTTTCATTCCATCTCTGAGTCTGTAGTTTTGTTGTTTGTTTGTTCAACAGTTTGAATTGAATTTAGCAACGAATTTAGTATCTTCAAATTGTACAAAAGTATTTGTGAGAACTAGAAAGATGTGCTAAGCTGAATATTAAACTGTTAAGCGTCGTTTTGCACTGATTCCGAGTATTTTTCAAAACTTTGTACTGATTTGATTTCTAAAGCTTTTATAAGATGAGATTAACTTTGGAAGTAAACTAATAAAGCTATATGCATATTGTTTGTTGATTTAGGCTTTTTTAAGGCATCACTATCCACCTGCGACCCTACATGGACAAGAGTTTTCGTTTCAGTTGAATATTGGTCTCAATTTCAATTTTGGCACGCACTGCTAACCATTAAGCTAACAATACGCTAATTTCTCTGATGGATGAAGTCTAGCAGCTTCCGAAATGGATCTATAAGAAAAGCTATGGCAGTTGTCTCTAAACATTTTTCCTACTCTATTCAATCAAAAAACTTTTAATAATTAATTAAAATGATTATTAATAAATAAAAACAATCATAATTTTCATAAAAATTCAAAAAGTTAAAAATTATTATTCTTGGCCTTGAGCTCGTTTGATGAATACTTGAAAATGTACAGGCCGTAAATCAACAAAAATTGTTGGTATAAAAAAGCAAATTTTAGTCTGCAGAACATTTCTTTTAATATTAGAAATTGAAATGTGCTTTATTAATTAATCGAACGCGCCAAATAAGCTTAAATTGATTAAATATATAATCGTTTTACAATTTGAATAAATACATTTTGGTTGATTATAACTTAACTAATTTTATTCTACAATAAATTTTAATTGATAAACTTTGTCACTTTTAACAAACTCACCCAACTCCGAATTTAATCAGATTATCAAAAACTTGTTCGTTTTATACAAACCGATTTAGTTGGAAACAAATGACCACGGATTTTCATTAAAATAAATCAACTTATTTAATTAAAACGAGAATAATCGTTCTTACTTAATTACAACCATTTTAATTTATTTTATTAATCAAAAAATTAAAATATTTAGCCATCTTTGCTTTTAATTAGCTGACCAATCTCCTAATTGTATCAATTTAACAAACATCTGCTCGGTTTATGCTTAATGATTTATTTTTAAAGTAAATTGATGGAAGGCTATGCACAAAGATTTCAAATAACTTATTCAATGGAGTAAAAATTGATAAACTAATTAATCAAACAGTAATCGTTCTTGTTTAATCGAAAGGATTTGTTATCCAATTGTTTGTTTATTATAAACTATCTAATGTGATTATTTTGAAAACTGAGTAATCACAGTCTAGAAGCTAGAAAGAAATCAACACAGTTTACAAGATTGTAATTAATTTTTTTGTTTACTTATTGAATTTGCTTAGAGTTGACTTACTAATTAATTAGAGAGTAATAGTTCTGGCTTAATCAAACCTATTTATTATCCGATTAATACACTTTTGTTAAATGATTTATTTTTAAAGAAAAGTGCGCGAAGGATATGAACAAAAATTTCAAGAAAACAATTAACAAACTTGTCCAAATTTAAATTGAGTTGTTTGCCTATTGAATTTGCTTGTAAATGACTAACTAATCAATCAGAGAGTAATAGTTCTGGCTTAATCAAAACTATTTTTATTCGATTAACAAATTTTGCTAAATGATTTATAACAAAAATTTCAAGAATTTTATTCAGTTAACTGAAATTTAATTAATTAATTACTCCTAGACTAATCGATTTATCAAAATGATTTATTATCCAATTAATAAAATTTTGATTAGCTATAAATTAAATAATAAAAAACAAATTATTATTCTTGTCCTTGAGCTCATTTATAGTCATGAGTACCGGCAGTAAAAGCAACAACTCAATTGAATTGTTGGTACACAAAAACAATAACGTGAATATTCTAAAAAGTGAGAAATCACAAAGTTATTTTTGTACCCGATTAATCTAACTTCATAATCTAGCTCGTGTGAGATTTCCGAAAATCGCGTAATCAAAGCGTAATTAAACAGAAAATTTAAATGCTTGACCATTTTCGCTTCTACTAATATTATTTTAATCGTTTTAGTAGTTAAAAATAGTCGAAAGAAAAGAGTTGTCCAGTTTTCAATTAAAACTTGTGTAACTGAAAATTAATTAATTCGCGTCTCATTGATCAGACTCTGATTAATTGTGAGTTTTGCTTAATCAGAAAACGGATTAATTTAAAATTGAATTGCACAGTCCTAGTTATATTTACTACTTCGCTATTCTAATTTCAAGCACAATTTGCCTTCTCTATTTTACATATTTAAGTACTAGCTCACTTGCTATATTGTTATGTGATTACATTTGCCTGCACGCTTTGTACGCATATTTACTACATAGTTTAGATTGTTTCATTTTATCCGTCGGGCAGTACACTTCAGCCTGAACATGAATGCAGACGAAAATGACTAGATCAAATCCTTAACATCAATATATACAATAATAATAACACTTTTGTCCCATAGTTTGTGTGTGTATTTGTTGGTGTTTATTTTGCACCTGCAAATGCTATTGAGCTCAATGGGTTTGTGTGCATACGTACTTAAGGAATACTTTGTGTGCTTTCAATGCAAGTACGGTGACCATGCGTTCCATTTTTTAGGGTCAAGCTGCATTACATTGCTCGCATCTCCGTTTGCTCTACCCTTAATTTTCGGATATTTGTGCCATCTCCCTCACTTTGCTCTCTCTTAAACTATTAAAATAAATTTCAGTTTTATGGTCACCGTATATATAAATTTAATTTATGTATGTTCTAGTTGAAGTATGAGTAACATTTATGTTTGTTGCTGAATATTTAAGTTTGTTTGAGTTGTTGTTTAGTTTGCAAATAAATTTACTTGTATGAAGAGTAGGTGAATACGTAGAAAGGATATGATTATTGTTAAAGCTGCGTTCACATTAGAGTGCCCTTTATTTCTCAAATTGTTGCAGCCAGCAAGAGCTTAGCCATAAAACTGGAAAAAAGCTGGGATTTTAAAATAAGCTTGTTCCCTCGACCACTCTAGCTGGAATTTTTTTAAACAAAATCCATAAAACTTGGCCTGCTTCTAAGAACGAAGAAAATAAATATAAAAACTTCTAATGAAAAGCTGGTCATGGGATGTCGAATTGTACCCACTTCAGTGTGAGTAGTTCCTGAAAGAGGTAGAAGTGCTGGATTTTTTTGGCAAAGGAATGCCAGTTCAGCCATATTCCCCAAGTACAGTAGTACCCCTGCAGTCAAACCAACTAGTTGCAAACTACTTTACACATAGTATATGCACCAAGCCCGAATAGTCAGCCAACTGTCATATTTCCATATAATCAACTGGTATTTTTAACATGGCGATGTCTAACGAGATATCAATAGTTAGATTTCGTCCAAAACATACCAGTCATCTACTACTCATGAAACACTAGTTTGTATATAGTGGAAATATACTAGTATCATACTGGTCGTAAAACACCACTTCTATAGTAGTTAAACATAACTATATCTTTGTAATATTACATAAGCTGGTTGCGAATTACAATAGCATGCAATCCAAATGAAATAAACGAAAAAAAATTACAGGTTATGTCGCTTAAACACATACTATGAAAATTGTAGTCGGATTCAACTTTTTCTGACTAGTAAGATTTCAACCAGAAAATTATAGTTGGATACTAGTATGTTTACTGACTAGTTCGATATTTCACTGCAGGGACCCTACTTCTCACTCACTGTCAACCAACTCGAAAGAACGATTTATAAGGTAAGGAATAAGTCTATTTCATGGCCTAAGAGTAAATTTTACATACTCCAGTCAGTTACTGCAGTTTCACCAGTATAAGGAAAAGTACTAGCACTAATCAAGGTAGACGTCAGCTCTATTTCGTCCTGTCACTCTTATTGTTTCATACAGCCATAGGTTTGGTAAAAAGTTTTGCATTTAAAAAGTTTCAAAATGTTTCGAAAAAGTTTTGCATTTTTTTTTGAGATTTTTCAAATATTGTAAACTACAAAAATTTCAAACATTTTTGGGAGATTACTGAATTTATTTTTTTTGGAGATTTTTGAAATATTTTTGATTTCTACCTAAAAAATGTTTGGAAAAAGTTTTGAATTTTTTTTGTGATCTTTCAGTTATTGTAAATTTGTAATTAAAAAAAATGTTAAAAATGTTTCGAAACGTTTTGAGTTTTTTGGAGATTTTTCGTATGTTGTAAGCTTGTTACTAAAAAAATTTCGAAAATCGGTAAGAATTATGGGTAAATAGGGCGATGAGCTGTTAGTACAACAACAACCATAAATACTTAAACTACAGCTCGAACTTTCCACTACAGTCCATGAAAATATTCCCCTTCCTTCGCATCGTTGTTATTTATCGCCATTTATAATGATTAATGAGCTTGGCAGGGACTATTGACAGTATAACGTCTTGAATTTGTGTGAAAGCAAGAAGTAAGGGAACTTCCTGATTTTCTTCAGGCAAAGTTAGATATTGACAAAATTAGACTATCTGATATTTTGCCACACCTCTACTCATAGATGATTTTGGCCACTCTGTTGAGTCAGTTTTGAGACCGTTAATCCCTTTGCGATTCCACGTAATTTCGTTGAGTGTCCGTAGTTGGCTCAAGTTTCTATGTTGGGTTCTTTCAGCTGCAAGTTCTTGAACGAATATATGCAGCGGAGCCAGGTGTAAAATGACGTTAGCCCTTTCAGAGGTGCGCTATTGAAAGCGATTGATAGTCCTAGACACGTCAGTCTTTAAAATTTCGTAGCTTTGTCTTAATATCTCTTTTTATCTAGCACCTTTCACTAGACTAAAGCACCGTATGTTTTTGTCGGTCGGATGTCTCTGTTGTACACATCGCGGATTTTATGAGGGGTTGAACTCCAGTTCATTCACTTCAAACGCCTTCTTTGACCTCTCAAAGATATTTCATATCGAATATAGTTTGGAGCCGAGAATTATTCCAAGATATATAGGGTTAGGGGGAGATACAGTGTACGACAAAACTAAAGCACCAAAAGTCCCACTGCTAAATATTAATAAATAATATTTTACGTGGAAGTTTCAAATTCCGTATTTGTTTTTATTGATGAAGGCCGCATATTAGTTATTTGAAATATGAAAAAAAAAACTTTTTTCAAGGTCCATTAAAACAAATTACTTGCACTTTTTAAGCTAACTAAAAAATTGTGCGACAAAACAAAGGCACCAAATCAAGGTAGATCTTGTTTTTCGTTAAATGTGTTGTAAAAGCGATAAAATCGAGGTAAACGTGAGCCACAATTACCACGCCGATATGTTTCGAAACATTTCAAACAACGTTTCCCTTCTTTTATTTAGCCGTTAAACGAGATTGGATGATCTGTAGAAGTCTAAAAGGTTTGCTTGAAATAATTATTTCGTGGTACGGGTTGCCTTTTATATTTTGCGCCTAATTATGAAAACACATTCAAATATTAAGGAAATAGTTTCAAAATATTCTCCCTCCAAGTCAGTACACTTCTGCATTCGCTTGAACCAATTTTCAAAGCACTTTTGCCACTCAGAAGAAGATACCTATAAAACGAGCTGTTTGAAGGCTTCTATAGCTTGTTCAGGCGTTGAAAAACGTTGACCTCCCATTTTTTTCTGATGTTCGGGAATAAAAAAAATCATTAGGTGCCATATCAGGGCTGTAAGGCGGATGACCCATCAATTCGTCCTTTTGAGTCCTCAAAAACTCTCTTGTGTGAATCGATACGTGAGAGCTCGCATTGTCTTGGTGAAGAATGATTTGTCTTCGGCGGTTGGTTTTCCTTAATTTTCCAAAAACTTTTAGCAAACAAGTGGTTGTATACCACTCAGAAATGACTGTTTTAAGTTTATCTAGTGGAACAGTTACGATATGACTAGATTTTCCGCAAAAACAGGCGACCATTTGCTTTGAGGTGCTTCTGGCGCGAACAACTTTTGTTTTTTTAGGCTCGTCTTGAAACACCCATACAGTCGATTGCTGCTTTGTTTCCGGCTCATATGCATAGGTCCAAGATTCGTCACCTGTTACGATGCCATAGACGTGCTTTGATCCACCGCGGCTAAATTTCTTCAACATTTCTTTACACCAATCGACACGAGTCCTTTTTTGGGCAATTGTCAAATTATGCGGTATCCAACGAGAACAAAGCTTCTTTACGACCAAATGTTCATGCAATATTGAATGTATGCTGGTCCTTTTAATGGCCAAGGATGCCTCTATCTTGCGATATGTAACATGACGATCTTGTATTATCAATTGACGCACAGCATCTGACAGACTGTTTCTGGCACAACGACCGTTTTTGGACGACCTTCACGAAATAGGTCCTGCAAAGATTGGCGGCCACGTAGAAACTCGTTGTACCATCGTTTCACAGTGGCTAAGTGGGTGATTCAACACCAAAAGTAGAAGTAAGTTGATTGATGCACTCCTGCATCAATAATCCACGTCGAAAATCGTAGTGAATCATCGCACGAACATGTTCACGGGTTAATTCCATTTTTAGACAATATGAATTCTTAAACTCACTATAAATAAACACAAATAAAACTCGTAAATGAAAACGTTATATGCAAGCTTATGCCAAAAAATACAAAACTTTACGATAAAAATATCTAATTACAAGTATCGTGAATATGAATGAGCTCAAGGCCACTAATAATTTTTCTATAGCGAAAGTTATTATTGTTTTTTTATTTCTTTAATAATTTATTTAATTATTAAAAGTTTTTTTGTTTTTAATTGAATAGAAAAGTAAAATTTTTTTTAGAGACAACCGCCATAGCTTTTCTTATAGATCCATTTCGGGAGCTGCTACATTTCACTCATCAGAGAAATTTTGGCACGCACTGCTAACCATTAATTACAGCTAATCACATGTAGTGTTGCGAAGCACAAAATTTAAAATGCAACCCTTACTTCGCGACAGAATTTTACTCAAATTTAATCAAAGGAAATCAGGAAATACTTTTTAAAAATGTTTTAACAGTTTTCATGGTCTTATTTAACGTACTACAAACGTTTTTCCATTCAACTGGCTCCCTTAGCACTGTACAGGGAGGTGCTAGTGCACGAAAAACACCGGATAGTAACGATTGGGCAATCGTTCATGGACTAAAAATATTTCTTCTTGCTTCCACAAGAAGTTTTATGTAAGAATTTGGGATATCCATTTAATCCATGAACATTTCAAGACGAGCTCTTTAAGACCGATTACTACACTTCCACCCCTTTGATTTTATAAGGGTTTTCAAGATTCCACCTAAATTGGAGTAATAAAATACGACGAGAAATCTTATTTTCTGTCAAACTAAAGTCTTCTGTAGCATTAGGACGCTCTGAAGCTTGTTCCCAGGCCTAAAGAATAACGCTTACTTACATTTACTATACTTTTGGATTGGTGAAACACGTTTGAGGCAGTGTAGGGGTTTGTAGACGTTTCTTCGGTCATGGAGAGGGTCCAAATTATATGATTGAACTGGTACTGGATCGTGCCGTCATTGTAAATTCATAAAATCTTTATCCTATTTCTTGAGAGGGAAGGAATGCTATTAAGTTGAATCTATCAGGAAGACATTCTGCCGAAACGTATAGCGATTTGCTTTATAAATAGTTAAGAGCTAATAATGTTGACATATTGTCGCGGCCCGTGCTATTCAACCGCATAAAAAAACTGTAGAAAATGATGGATCCTAAAAATCCGGAAAAATGGTTCCTTAAAATCCGGGCAAGTTGAGCAGGCGTGGAAAATTATTTCCTAAAATATTTTACCTAAATAATGTACTCAATGCCAACACGATGTGACCTGCCATAAAGAGCCACGGAATAACGAAAGAAAAACGGTTTTGATGTTATATCGTGCTTTAGTATTGTCTCTTTACTTTTGTTCATCGGATTCTTTGCACAAAATTTTTTGGATGAGCTAGTAAACAACTTTTATTTAAAGTGCCATGACTAAAAACGAGTTCCGAGCAAGATATTTCTTTGTTGTAAGGTCTACTAATCATAGTGTTTGTGGTACAAAATTGTTCCTCCCTGACAAACGGAAAAAAATTAGGAAGGTAGCGCTTTTGTCTTCTTCTATCTTCGGTGAAATCAGAAGTATTTCACAGTTTAAAACAAGTAAGAAAGAGGAAAAGACTTTATAACTTTTATGAATACGCATCACGGATATAAGTGGCCGATTTTTACTCGCAATTAGTACAAACTCTGCAAAACTGTTAATTTAAAGATATATAGCCCAAACTCCATTTATCGGAACAATCGAATACATTTTGCGTTCCTAGCTTTTTAATTGCAAAATTTATAGCCCGAACCCCATTTATCGGAACAATCGATTGTATGGAAGCTATGCGTTGTATTGGTCCGATCATGCTGGTTCCGACAGATGATTAATGCTTTACAAAATGGCGGCCCCTTAGCAAATTTCCGCGAAGTATCTCTAAAACTGAGGGACTAGTTTGCGTTCAAACAGACGGACGGACGGACATGGTTAAATCGACTCAGCTCATCGCCCTGATCATTTCGGTATACTTATTGGTGAGCCTATCTCTTCTTCTTCTCATACTTACAAACATCGGGCCAAAGTTATAATACCATTTCATGTTCATGAAAGGCATATAAATAGTTTCTGACTTATATAAATCAAAATATTTTCATGCCTGCTACCTACACCCTCTTACATAAGCGCCAACTCCTTAAAATTTGTATTAAACTACCGCTTATTGACCGACTTACACTGTCTGCCTATAATGCAGCGTTCGAAGGACTTTTCGAGCTATTGAAATTACCGCCAATACACGTCGCACATACACACGCCACACATATAAATATTTACCTTGGCAATGTCAATGCCTTCGTTAACATCATAAATATCACCATTAAAAGTATGAAAAGCAACAACACAGCTGCAAAGTTGCCAATGTCGCGGTTGGACAAGCAACACTTTTCGTTTTGTCTACGAGACGTTCTAGTATAAGTTTAGTCATTGCATTGGTGGGGGTGTGTTTCGTTACCAGTTTGCACTTTTGAGTGACTGAGCACAATTTCCCTCATAAGCTTAATATTGCAGTGCGCAGTAGCGTGCGGCACTCTCTCTTGCACATTTGCGCTCGCACTCAAATTTGCACAATCGAGTTGACGGCCAGTTTTCACTTTCTCTTCCTCTCGCTGTATCCTGTGCAAGTTGAGTTCAAATTGTGAGTGAAAACTTTCGACCAGTTTTATGCAATCAACCAGTGAGTGTATTTTTGTATGTGGGTTTCTTGTCTATTGAGATGTTAACTCACGCGTGTGAACCCACTTACTGTTGCTTGCCATAGGTGGTCTATCGAATGCTGCTCCTACTCCTGAATAGGGTCGAACTTGGTTTTGCTGCTTTGTTTCTGCCAAATGTGTCTTCAATCCTTTTGCGGTAGTAATTTTTTTTTTTCACTAGCAGAATTGTGTATATTTCTGTGGTTCAAAGAAAAAAGACCTAAGTTCCGAAGGGGGTGGTGAACCCAATTTATTTTCCTTCTGTTTCCCTTTTAGCAAACATCTGTTCGCACATTTGTTCAGGCATTTGTTAAGTTCAGGAATTTTAAACTCAAACAATCATTCCCAATGCCGTCCTTACTTAAATTAAATAAAATGAGCTGCAGCTTATCAAAAATTTTATAAAAATTCGATATTTCTATTCTTTGTACTTTAAATAAGATAATTTCTTATTTTTAACCACACATTAGGAAATTACAGAGAATTCCTTTGCTGCATAACCTGTTCCGACTGACGTGAGTTTCACAGGATTATCAATTCCGTCTCAGGTCGCTTGATTTCTTCTGAAATAAAAAGTGAAATTTTCCGGATTCCCCCTCGGAAGCAGCAGGTTTGAGGAGAGGACATGACCTATTGCTACTCATTAATCCCACAGACTCCTGAATAAGAGATCTTAAAACAGAAATCCCCAGGAAGTTCAAACAAGAGAAACTGACCAA
Source organism: Merzomyia westermanni (assembly GCA_949987695.1). NCBI lineage: Eukaryota > Metazoa > Arthropoda > Insecta > Diptera > Tephritidae > Merzomyia > Merzomyia westermanni. Next base: position 48,105,387 of record OX465290.1, read on the forward strand.
ATGGAAACAACACCTTTTGCGAAAAATTCATATTCCATCCTCCGGCTAATAGGGCCAAGCGATATTTCCACCGCACTAAAATAGAAACAATGAAACGCTTGTTGCTATCTCTGTCTCTGAGCTCAAGGAAGCTTCCATGGTGGACAAACCTACATAACCTATCGTCCTGGATGGTATTTTCATGCAGATGAGCAACACCTTGGCCAATATCTCACCAGCAAACATGGGTTCATGACATAGTTCTATAACTCTCCTTTCGCCGGTTGCCAAGATACTAGAGGCTATCCTACTTTCCTACTACGCTGGAAACGTGCACTTGGGTAACCATCAACATGGCTTCCGTAGATTACACAGCACCACCACCGCTTTGAATGCCACATTTACTCAAATTAACAGTGGGTTGAATCAAAAAAGCACCAACCACTGTATGATGCTCGTGACGCTTGAGAGCTTCTGGTACAGTCCACCACGCTACACTCTTTCAGCATCTAGGGAAATTACCAGAGGTGTCCAAAGTGATATTGGGCTTAGAAGAGTAAGTTCAATTGAACAGCTAAAAAGATGTTGAGTATCGTGCAAAGCAAGTATTTGGTATGCTGGCGTTGAGCGTGAATAAGCAAGAGTTTAAGCTTTTACAATATCCAGAACGCAGTCGTGCTAGCATGACTCTAGTCTCCCTCAGGTGGTTAGATATCAATTACGGGGCTCACAGTCCGATGTCTGAAGAATCTGTCTATCTACTCGGTGTGGTGGTAATTAGAACGGCTAGGTAGTGTGATGCCGGATCTTAATTATGTTTCTAGGTGCCGGATCTACATCCAACAGATGTCGGTTTGGGTGACTAATCAGTACAGTAGAAACTCTCTCATATATGTTAGTATCTTGATGGAAGATTAGATTCAGTTTAATCCTGTCGAATCCGCAAGTCACTACCCGATACGAGTTGAGGAAAAACATTAAAAAACTTCATGGTTAAATATAAAACTGTTGGCCCGCCGTTCTTGACTACGCTGCGCCGATATGCTGTCTTGGCGCGAGAAGATCATCAAGAGGCTCTAATGCTCAATATGAAAGGGCAAGCGAAATTATTAAAGAGATACTTTCTGTTGATGAGTCGGTAGATGCCTCTGCATACCGGTCTCCACTTGATCTTTCCACGGAGTAGTGGTCTCGCTCTTTATCTGTTACCACCGGCGGGTACCGAAAAGAATACCTTCTGGACCGAAACATCTTCAATCACTCGCACAACGTGGCCTGGCTAACGAAGCCGCTGGCCATTAATTCTTGTTCGGTACTCGCCTTCGCCATGCGTACGGGTCCATACATCTTTCGAAGAACCTTTATCTTGCAAACGGTAGGTTTTATTTACATAAAGGAATCGGTATTGATTCAAACCTATGTGTATATATTTAAGTGTTCAGGAGGAAAAAGGAAAGTGATAAAGCCATACTCCTCCGTACGTCCCAAGGCCAGTTATAAACATATTTAGTTCAGCCAATGTTGAGATATGTCACTTAAATTTCGTATTCAGATTTCTTGGCACCCATCTCCCATCGCTATTTAAAATGGGCGAAAACAGCTGAGAGACACGCCCACTGTTTGTAGATCAAATATTTTGCAAGATATAATACACATTTAGTGACCGAATTTTCTATATAGATTGAGATTTTAGAATCCCAAAAAATTTTTTTTTATAAATTTCGAAAGTGGGCGTGTCACCGAAGTTTTTTGATTAAGTCAATTTTTTATATATTTTTACTCATAAATCAAAACCCATAAAATATTTATTTATTATACAGATTTGCATATTACGACTACTGTGCCAAAGGAAATGGTAAATCGGTAAAAGCCACACCCACTTTTATATAAAAAAAGTTTTTGAAAGATGATGGACGTTATGTTCGCAATGTCTTTTCGAAAAATAGTTTTATATCATTTCTATTTTACTTTTAAAGTCGCATGGTAAAAAGAAATGCGAAAAGTATAAATTTTTGAAATGGGAAGTGAAACTGAACCTTTTCTGACTACGCCCCCTTTAAAAAGTTTTTCCCATTGAAGGCCGTGGAATGGTTTTCAGATTGTTCTAGAGCGATTTTCCTTTTCTGTAAACATCTTTGGGCTCGGTAGAGCAGTCAAGCAAAGTTAAGCGTCGCTCCTTGTGTATAGAAATGTTGCCTGAATGTTTCGGAGATATGTATATGACGCTCTGCTTATGTGTGTGTGTGTATGCAAGTGATTTGCTGATTGTTATTATTCGGTAATGATGAATCTATACACGATGAATGCTATGAATCGGTAAAAGAAGAAGGCAACTACGTTTATCATAAATATACACAGTGTTTACAAAAACATAAGTGATTATTAATGCTCAATTTATTTTAGCTCAGAATACACAAGGCGGTAGTTAATTTGCTTTGTTTGTGTAATCTTTGTGAGTATACTTATGGAAATAAATACAAATAAAAAAAAAATAAAATAAAATAAAATAAAATAAAATAAAATAAAATAAAATAAAATAAAATAAAATAAAACAAAATAAAATAAAATAAATAAAATAAGATAAAATAAAATAAAATAAAATAAAATGAAATAAAAAAATAAAAACAAAAGTAAATAAAAAAAAATAAAAATAAAATATAATAAAATAAAATAAAATAAAAAATAAAATAAAATAAAATAAAATAAAACAAAATAAATACAAATAAAATTAAACAAAATAAAGTAAAATAAAATAAAATAAAATTAATTTAAATAAAATTAATTAAAAGGAACTATGGTAATGCGAACGAAAGAAAAGAAAGAGAAAGTAAAGGAAATTAAAGGAAAGGAAACGAAAGGAAAGGAAAAGAAAGGAAAGGAAAGGAAAGGAAAGGAAAGGAAGGGAATGGAAAGTGAAAGGAACACGGATACCCAAATTTACACATCAAACTCAGCGAGTAGGTTTTCCCGCCTTTTTGCTTTTTTAGAAGTTACATCACGGTTGTTAAGCGCAATGGTCGCTTTGTACAGCAAAGCTTTTTTTTAACTTATCTTTAAAAAAATTACAAATATGCTTGTTGTTGTTTATGAAGGATAAAACAGCTCACAGCTGAGCATCTAATCTTCGGTTACACACTCACTAAGAGTCTCTTACTTGTTGCGATCAACTTTTGTTTTCATTTATTTTCTGTGTCTGGCTACAGCTCGGGTCATTAGATTTCTCGCAGCAAAAAACTATGATATTTTAGAAAGTAATTAATTTACGTCCGGCAAGTTTATATTTACTGAAAACTTCATACAACAAATCTCCTCCCCCCAACTAAAGAATTACGATTTTCAAACAAAAACAGTCCTGTTTTTCTCCTCGTGCACCGTCTGTGGCAGTCAATTTATATTAGCTGCCATAAGTTTTATTGACCATAAATATTGAAGTGCTATGTTCGCTAAACATAAATTTTCACATTCCTCTGCACACGAGCATTCTTCATTTTATAATTTTTTTTAGCGGTTTTTGTTTTATTTAAAAATCTGTGCTGCTTTTGCTGTTGCTCTTAACCTTTCCTTTGGTGCTGAATTGTGAAAGATTAACATTTGAATTTTTGTTGATAGGCCAATGCTCAGATGAACGGCCGTTGTAAAGCGATGTAGGTGAGAAGTAGCGCAAACTACGAATTAGTTCGAGAGAGAAAATTGTGTTTGTTTGTGTTGCATATGGCATGCTTGTTTTTGTTTTTCCAATCGCATTGTGACCTCGAATTGGTCAAAAATGTACAAGGAACAGCTGACAGTCTGAATGGCAGACATTTGAAAGAATTTGTATGTGTATGAGTGGTTCCATGCGAAATATACCAATGTGAGCTATCGCCTAGTTTCTGAATTTTTTTCTACTAATGTTCATTTTTCTTTCAACGAAATAAGAACCGAAAAGCAGGTTAAAATGACCTGAAGTTTTCCGCGACAGACTGGTTAGAATTGCTGGCTTAGCCAAAGATGGTTCTAGAAATGTAAGGGACGGTGGTGGGACCTGTGTTGATTAAGGGCTCTGTAGTGTGTCGAAATATCACCAGCCTACGGAAGGTTCAGTACACAAAAACTTGTCGCACTTCCCCAACTAAAGAGCATAATACCATCCTCGATCATATACCATCTGCTACAATTGGTACCGAAAAAGATTATTAGAGAACCTCACAAACTAAAGTTTGAAATAAGTGTGGCTCTTGTTCTTCGAAGCATCAAAATCGGGAAGATGGGCATGACTGATGGATGTGGATGTGGGCTTCGCAGTATCCACATATTTTCTAAATATTTCATTGTTATTCGAACAAAACCAAAGTAGCTCATCTGCACTAACTGACTTTATAGAGGCATTCATTACCTGGGTTTTAGTCCGTAGGTGAATCGAGGGTACCGGGAAGGCTGACGAGCTGTTACGTAGTGGCTCATTAGAAGGGAGCAAGGCAGTAGAAAAATTGAGATTTGCTTGAACAAAGGACAGCGATAGTAGAAGTGTTCCACACCTGGTGTGACACCTACTTAGGTCACCCAAAAACTTCCAAAACTCTGTACTGCTCACTGGACGATCTGTATTTGCGAACTTGAAGAAGTGTGTCTGTGTTTTCACCGGTGGTTGTGCCTGTTTCAGCAGTACCCCGCCCAGCAATTCAAGCTGTCTAGGCACATTCTCGTTTGCACCGTCACCCATCTTCATAATTTTTAGGAGAGAAATTCGAGCATTATTCCTGTCAGAAGGCACTTTAAGCTAGTCGCACCTAAGACTTTTCATCCTTAAAAGGAGCTTGTTTTCATTTTCTCTTTGCCATAACATCCCACTTTTTTTGCGCCTTACGGTAAGTGTCCATGTGGACAACATCCTCAATTTCCGATGTATTATGCGCTATGCAGGGAGCAGTTTACTGCACAGTGTTTGAAGCAATTACGTCGGAGTTGCCCCAATGAAACTCTTTTTCTAAAGTGTTCCCACTTTCCACTTTGGTTTGTGTTAGTATTAGTTTACGCTAAGAGAGCGTACATTGGAAGTCCCACGCTTCAACTGGAAGAAACGCATGCCTATTGTGAATTGCTTCTATTGGTTGTCGGTTGGGGGTAACCCCTTATTACTCACTTGATCCTTTTGAAACCATGTGAACTTTCCCCACCTCTGCCAGACTGTCGAAAAAGCGTGCTCTCAGAAGCGTCAGATGCCTCACTTAGTCCTGGACATGGATATAGAAAGTGATGAGTCGACTCCTCTTCTTCCTCATCCTGACATCCTCTGCATATCGAACTTGTTGGTATACGCCATGGTCGAAGCATTGGTGCGATACTCTTACAGCAACTTTGTTTAATTTTAAAAGGCAGCTAGTTCTTTTTCTCCTTGAGTAATCATCCCTGATAGTCAATAGTAAATTCGTTATCTTAAGAGAATGCTCGTCGATGCTGCTTGGCAGACTTTCCACTAGCAGCCGGACGGGGTTGTTTGCCTCCTATACACCCTCCTTGCCATCCACTATAAGGTCAATCTACGCCATTGCTCGCTTTCTAATGGAACGACCCATATGCACATATATGCATAGTTCCACATACAGGACTTGCTAGCTCTCAAATGCGCTTTTTTGTTTTGACAGTTGTCCTCTTCTTTGCTTATTTACCTCATTCATAACTTTAGCTATTTGCAACAACCACTAGCCAACATCTGTGACATATCAACAATGAGGAGCACTTAAGTGCGAAACATAAACTTTCAATAGAGACTTACTCAACTGTGTATGTAGGTATGTATGTGACAGTGTACCAGTGCTCGGACTTGGACATTTTAAAAAGTGGTGGAGTTGTGGTAAAAACAGTGGAAGATTTGAGAGAAAGTGGTATGTTTTACTTACATTTTAAATTTTGATTCCAAGCCTGGAAATTGCTTTGGAAACAACCGAAGAAATTAGCTTAGGTTGCAAAAAAATGGATGATTGATATAGCAAAGTCTGAGACCTCCCTGAGCGGAACATATTCAGATCTTTTATTATTTCCTTCTACTCATAATAACTTCAGTATCAAATCTGGTTGGACGTCATCATGTCAATGCACCAGTCGGTATTCTGTTAGTAGAAATGTTATGTTCTCAAGCCAAATCATTTCCACCATATTTTCAAAGATTTCAGACAAAATGTGTTTTATGTGCCGCAATTTTCTGGGTAAACTTGTTAGGTATTTAGCCAACCACTGTATTAGGAAAAAACTCTTTGGTTGTATCATGCAATGGAAGTCCATTGACCATACAGTGTTCATCAACTTGGCCCCAGATTAGGTGCAACCTATTCTGTTACGCAGAAGAGAGAGATCGAAAGCAGTCTAGGATTATTGTTTATTGTTTATTTAAAGCCCTGTTATGACTTAAAATGAAAACTTTCTTTGCTGAGAGTTTAATATGGGCAACGTGGAATTATTGTGATAGTCGAAAAGCGGGGTATAGTTTTGGGTAACCCAAGTGTATTCCCCGTCAAACCTTCTCTTAGGATGAGAAGTACGAACACTCTCATCTCATAGCACAGTTAACAAACAACAACAACACTCTCAGACAGTAGCGAATCACCTGTTTGAAATCAGTACTTCCTACTGTACTGCTCTAAATTGTGGTTGTTTCACTCTCTAATTTCACTATTTGTTATGTGAGAGAAAGTTTTTTATTACTTATAACAACTATAACTATTTTATTTATCCAACACTGCAATCCACGTGAAACATGGTTAACTGAAAGGTGCGGCTTCGTAGTTAAAAGTTTTTAAAAATTTAATTGAAATCGTTTCAAGCATGAGAATTGTGGTGCGTTATGTCAGCGCCATCCAGCAAAACTTTGAGTGAAAAAGATTAAGTGGCTTGTCTGCTATGTATTATTCTTTTAAATTAATTTATAGTCCCCTGCTGAACATGAGCGGAGCTAGAAAATATTTTTGGGGGCGCTTAAATGGTTTTTATATTTTAAATTTCTGATGTGATGTACATACACCCCTCGTAGAAGTATGAGTATGTTCTTACACTCAACCTTCGATATAATCTCTTTCAGTAGTGGGTCTGATTCTTACAATTCTAAGAGGTCAATGATGCTAGCTCATATCATTGGCACCACAATAGCTAAACCGGTATCTGTGCTATGCTGAGAGACAGATACCAAAATTACTAATTCTTGGTGTAACATTTCGGTTGCTTCTAGAAAAGATCACTGTGGATAAGCCATTTTCAATAGTAAAATGGAATATCATCGGCGCTCGCAGCAGCGATTTTGGCTGCTGAATACCAAATCACTTCTTCTTACACGGCTAAAAATTTTAGCTTGCATTTCAAACCATTCGTCGGTTTAACCTCTTCGGGTATAATGTCCACATATGTGGACAAAAGTTTTCTTTGTAAAATCACTGTCAATATTTCATTATTTTTCTCAAACAATATAACAATTTATTGGGAACATATTCGCTCGCTTTTCTACATTTTCTCTCTTTACTTCTTCTGTCGCGTTCATTTCATACGATGTTTTCAAATGGACTGAAATAGGCAAGATTGGATCATATTTTGTCACAAGTGAGTCAATATTTTTTTTGTGAACACATAAACACTTTTACTTTTTTTAATATATATTTATTTATTTTTAATAGAAAAACATTAAAATAGCTTTTTCTTTTTATTACATAAGAATATTTTGTTTTATTTTGCAGTTATACAGGGTGTTTTTTTTACAGGTTTGTTTTTCGAATAGAGATAAAACTGGCATTTTGTGGTCAAATCTGGCAACTCTAATGTCATTTATGTTCAGTTTGGTTTGCCATTTCATCATGAACAGGTTGACAAAAGAACAACGCTTGCAAATCGTGCAAATTTATTTCGAAAATAATGGTTCAGTTCGCGAAGTTTACCGTGAGCTCCGTCCATTTTATGGTCGACATAATCGTCCATCAGAGCAATTAATTCGGTTAACCATGGATCGTTTTCGCACTACGTTTACTCTATGTGATAATACGCATCCGCAGAGACGTCGAACAGTGCGCACCGAAGAAACAATTGCCGCTGTAGAGCAAAGTGTTGAAGAGGACCCGAATGAATCGATTCGCCACCGTGCACAGCAATTGGAGCTTTGTCCATCAACTTTATGGAAGATTTTGCGCAAAGATCTTGGCTTGCGACCTTACAAGATCCAGCTTGTGCAAGAATTAAAGCCGCGAGACCATGCAATGCGTCGTGATTTTGGTGTATGGGCCGAAAATGAGATTGATTTCGATGCTGATTTTCATCGCAAAATTTTGTTCAGTGATGAGGCTCATTTTTGGTTGAATGGCTACGTCAACAAGCAAAATTGCCGCATTTGGAGTGAAGAGAATCCACATGAGACCCTTGAAACGCCATTACATCCACAAAAACTGACTGTTTGGTGTGCTCTATGGGCTGGTGGAGTCATTGGGCCATACTTCTTCCGCAATAATGCTGGAGAGGCAGCTACCGTTAATGGAGACCGGTATAGAGCCATGATAACCGACTATTTTGTTCCCGAATTGGATGGCATGAATGTGGATGAGTTGTGGTTCCAACAAGACGGCGCTACATGCCACACAGCGCACGTCACAATCGATTTATTGAAGGAAACATTCGATGAGCGCATAATTTCGCGGAATGGACCTGTCAATTGGCCACCAAGGTCGTGTGATTTGACACCATTGGATTATTTTCTTTGGGGATATGTGAAGTCGCTCGTCTACACCAACAAACCAGAAACGTTAGGGGAATTGGAAGCCAACATTCGTGGCGTTATTGCCGACATACGGCCCCATATGCTCGAAAAAGTGGTTGAAAATTGGACCTGTAGAATTGGCTTTATTCGAGCCAGCCGCGGCAGCCACATGCCCGAAATCATATTTAAACATTAATGGCATAAAATTATCCTTCCAATAAAGCCAAATTGATGGACCTTAAAATGATTTTCTTGTGTTTTATTTCAATTCAAAGTTCTATACCCCTAAAAAAAACAAAAATTTCGAAAAACTGTTTTTTAGTATAAAAAATAAAATTACGAAAAAAGTTTGTTTGAAATAAACTCTTCAGACACCAGTTATTAAAAAAAAAAAAAAAAAAATTTTTTAAATAAAATCCAAACCTTTCAAATACCAACACCATTTTTAAATTAACTGTGGTTTAGATACAAAACTGGCCTAAAAAACAGGTCTAACATTTTTTAAATTTCTTTTAATTTATTTCTGAAAGCTTTTCAAGCCATTGAATTTTTCTCATTAAAGTTTTATGTGCGCCATAGTTTAGTGAGTAGAGCAGACGAGTGTGATACGGGGAACGTCCGTTCGAATTCTGCCGATTGATACAAATGGTTTTTATGTTTTTTTAATTGTTTAGACATTTCTGGTTTAAAATTTAAACTCTTTTCTTCACTCTCATTTAAATTCTAGCCCAAATTTAGTTTGAACAAATATGTAGCCCAAAAAAGTTTTAAATCTAGGTTAAAATTTTTAGTCGTGTATCTATAAATTATGCTGATTGGAAACACAAAAGGAGCTGAAAGCATCCCCCATCTACTTCTTCCATCTCAGCTGAGGCTACCCTCTCTTTGCTATCGAATTCAGGTATCAATAGCAAAATCTTATATTATTCATTGGCATAAAATGATCCAGCCAACGTAGCTGTTGGGAAGATCGTCACTAAATACTTAGATATCGTGAGACGTACTTTTCACGCTAATAGTCCAAGTGCCATCCCAACTAAGGTGAGATGAATTTACTTTTCAATAACCTAGTCAAGCCATTTTATTATAAGATATTATAAAGAGATAGTATGTGGATGGGTCTTTTTAAGGGCTTTGCATATCGTGTCGATAGCATACTTCCCAGGTTTGAAGGCACACTGAAAAGCAAAATAACTCTTACTAGAACCTTCTGCAGGATACCAAGGAGACTAATTCAATTCAAAAAGGAGCTCGACTTTTCTTTGTATTCCTCAGAACACAATTCCATTCCAATTAGGAGGCAGGGCCTTGGTAGACCATTTTTAAATAGGAAATGATGCATGCTTCACAGCAATTCTTCACCACCTAGTTTGAACAGCTCGACAGATAGTTTAAGACTTCTGAGTCATTTTATTAGTTTCGTCTCCCTACTTACAGCAGAAATAAAAGGAAGCTGTGATTTTAATAATTTTCATTTAAAATACATCAAATTCCGTAACAGAAACCATATAAAAAGAAATTCCAATGTTTACACAAAGTTCAGGAAAGTTAATTAAACTTTAGAAATGGCCATTAAAACCTTAAAATTTTTTGGCATAATTTCTAGTAAATTTTTTAGTACACAGTTTTGTAGCTCAATCAATTTTATTTAGTACAACATTGCGCAAGTTAAAACTCGCTCTAAAATTTCTCTGAGTTTTTAGAAGTTTTTTCGTCAAGGGTGTTGAGTGATTACTGCTATACTCGTACAACGTATGAAGAAAAATTAATTTTGCATGAAAAAAAATACCCAACATTCAAAATTTGAGGTACTTCTCCCTGCACATTATTGTGCTAAAATCGAATGAGCTATAAAAATGCGTACTCTAAAATTCTTTCCAAACATATTTAAATTTTGATATACATTTTTAAAAGTTCAACTAACTTCTCTGAACTTGTGTAAACTTCGAAATTTCTTTTTATGTGGTTTCTGTTATGAAATTTGCAATATTTTAAATAAAAATTATTAAAAACACAGCTTCTTTATATTTCGTCACATTGAACACAACTGTATATAAATGATGCCTCTAATACTAAAGTACTCCACTTTTCGTCAAACTTCTGGCGTAACTCTTAAGAGTAAGCTTTCAAGAATCTCTAAAGTATTCCTTACGATTTCAAATTTCTCTTTTATAACTATGCGTCGCTATTTAGGACATTGTGCTATTATACCGATGCCTCGCCGATGGCTTATACCCACAAGTTTCCTAGGCAGAAGCTGCCAGGATGGGATGGAGTAGGAATTGATCAACCACTTTCTTTCTCAATGTCCAGGAGTTCCGACAAGATTTCTATGAGCGTGATTTTTCGACAGTCTGAAATAGGTGAGAGAAGTCGATATTTCGCTACTTGTTAAGTTCGAGTGAGTGAAATACCTGGTTGGACGAACGTGGTCCCACCCTACACTTACTGAGAGCATTCACAATGTGTGCTTTAACCTTAGCAAATCAAGCTTTTTCGTTTGCTCCTATAGAAGGTTTAAGGCATGATTCTCCAAAGATCTTTCATTGGCCGTTTCGGAGGTTTCTCCTGGGAGGTTTTCTATTTCCATTAATCGATTGATTATTAAAAGAGTAATAACAAAAAGTACATTATTTTTTTTTGGGAGGTGAAAGGGAGTTTTTCCATTACTCGCTCTTCTAGGTGATGCAGCGTTAAAAGGGAGTATACAAAATTATATGGTAACACACATAAGTATAGGGAGTAGTAAAATAATCTGAAGGGAGTACACCAGGATTAATAAAACGATGATCCCCAGTTCTCTTGAGCTACTACACTAGAAAAGCTCAAAATTCATAATAATATTGTTTTTTTTTTGTTTGTTTTTATATATTTCATAGAGAAACTATTATTAATAATTAAAACAACATTTTAACTGATTTTTCTATTTTACTTATTTCATTTTCTATTTATTTCAGGTAACTAACAATTTTAAGGACGGATGTCCAAGTAGCGACCCTTAAACAGGTATATATCATTAATTTTCAAGCGATTGGGTTTGGTTATACCAGTCAAACTTTATTGTATGTGTTCGAAACACTAAAGTTTTGGAAGATTTTTTTTTTCAATGCAGTAATAATTAAAAATTTATTATGGCTGTCTCCCACTATGATCGATTTTTGTTTTTAAAAAGCACGAACTGCCTCTAAAAGGAGCAGGTCACAACAGATAGAGCGCCCAGCGTAGTTAAAAAGAGCCTGTGTTAACTTCAGTCCATTTTATACATTCCTTTCTCAATTTGATTTTTGATTCTAAAGTTTTCATCATAAATCAAAATTAAATTTTCGGCATTCATTTCCACGTTTAATCCAACCTTACCATAAATTCCGCTTACATCCTTCGATGCCTTTTTTTAATTCCGCCAACATATTTGCGCTCATTTGATGCACGCTTGCCTTCAAGGAAATAGGTTTTTACGAGCTCTAACAACAATGTAACACCAAGTACATAATCTTTAAAAAATGTTTGGAATTTCTAATCCACAGCTGCAGTTGTCATCTTCTTAAATGTTTCACCCTTTCGATTTTCGCCTGTAACGCGAAGTTTGCTGTGTTAATTTTGAATTCAGCTCAGGTGGAAATGCCATTTTTATGCTACATTGCTTAACAGTAGCTCGTGACGCGGTTTCGTTAAAGATCTAGCAGGGCTCCAAAATAAGTGTTAAATGAAAAATCAAAACTGGTTTCTCTCTGAGAGCAATCTTTATTTTCACAAAATTTTAAAATAAATGGAAAAATTACTCTCCGCCTGGAGAAATTTTGCAGAAATTACTAGTAATACACCAGCACCTAGGAGGGGTTAGGTTTTAGGTAGTATAGAACTTAGGAGATAGCTAATTGTACAATAATTAGGCAGCGTTCGGACAGTTTGGGAATGATTTTGGTGCTTTTTTGGGGATTATTTTCGGATTGGTTACGGTACTATTTAGAAATAATTTTTAGAATATTTTGCGATTGCTTTTGGGACCCTTTCGGGATAATTTCGGAGTTGTTTTCGTGATGAATTCGGAATTGTTGTCGTATCACTTTAGGGAACTTTTCGGTATCATTTTGAGATAATTTCTGGATCATTTTGGGGCCCTTTTCAGGATTTTTTTGGAAACATTTCGAGACTTTTGCAGCATATTTCCTGGACTCTTTCGGCATTACTTAGGGATCGTTTTCACGGCTCCTCCGAGATAAGTTCGGAATGGTTTTCAAATCACTTCAGGATAATTTCGGGACCCTTTGCGGCACTTTTTTGAATCAGTTATTGATTGTTTTCGATAGCATTTTTCGTCTTTTTCGTTATCGATTCAGGATTATTGTCGTGTTATTGTCGGGATCATTTGAATTTGAATATGGAACATTTTTGGGATAATTTCGGGGCTTTTTCTGGATCCGAAATTATTTAAAAAAATATCCATAAATGGTCCCGAAAACAGTTCCGAAATTATCTTGACAAAGTTCTAAAATGATTTCAAAAACAATCCCGACATAAAAACCATCCCAAAATGCCCCTGCAATAATCCCGAAAATGTAAGAAGTAAACTTCTGGTACGTGCTCTGTGATACCGGTGGGGTTTTTATTTAGTGCTTTTGACATGCGAAATATTCCATTCGCCCACTTGTTGCTTGCTTGTCTTATCAACGTTCTAAGTTCAACTCCAAAAATATTTGCCGTCTTGAAAAAAAAGTACAATAAATAATTTGCTTGGAGTTCACTAATATTTTATAATCCAATATTCCATCACATTAAAACATCCATGCCCCCCTCCAGTCCTTATTTCACTAAACAAAACACTAAGTAAATAACAGCGTTGCTAAAGTGGAATTGAGTGTGGCTCAAGTGTTTTCACAGGCTAAAGCCACAACAATAAAATTGCAAAAAGAAGCAACAAAAAACAGAATGGCAAAAATAGGGAAGGAAAATCCTAGCTCTTCATCATCACCAACTGTCATTGGTCTTAGTCACTGACCACAGCAAAAAATAATAAAAATTTGCGAAAAGAGGCAAATAATCATTGTAGCGAGCTATGACGATATTGTGATGTTGGGCACTACTTAGAGTATAAAGCAATTTGTGCAACAACAAAAAGCGCAAAAAAGTAGAGATAATATTACAAATTACTATGGCGTAAAGTATTTGCTTGTAAAAAAAGAAAACGTACAACAATATAGAAGACACAGCAATTGGTCCAAGTGATACAGCAACAGTTGCGCTTGCAGCGAATAAAAATGAAGAAATCTGTTGCTACATATATAAAGGAATGGTTTGGTACGTTCTCGTGGTCATCATGAAGGGCACTTTGAAAATCCGGGGACTTTCTTATTTGTTAACTTTGTGAATCTCGATTAGATTGATAGACATAGACCAGAGTGTTTATAGTTTTTCAATTCTACCAAATAATATGATTTTCCCATGCTCTCGAAATTAACATTTGTCATCTTCATTTCACCAGAATTTTGTACCGGGCAGCAAGTTGTTTTGTTGGAAACCTTAAGCAAGCAATGTAAAATATGAGCTGCTTTGAATATGAAAGAGTGCTTATCAGAAAAAAAAAAAATTAGTTAATATATTGGAGCTGAGAATATTGAACATATTACTTTGTTTGACTTTTGTATTTAGTTTTGTGTTAAATGAAATAAAATAAAATAAAATAAAATTGCTTCTTTATACCAACAATTTTTGTTGATTTACGGCCTGTACATTTTCAAGTGTTCACGAAACGAGCTCAATGCCATGAATAATAATTTTTCGCTTTTTGAATTTTTATGAAAATTATTATTGTTTTTATTTTTAATAATCCTTTTTAATTAATTATTAAAAGTTTTTTAATTGAATAGAGTAGGAAAAATGTTTGGAGACAGCCGCGATAGCTTTTCTTATAATCCATTTCGGAAGCTTAGCTTAGCATAATAAAATAAACTAAAATAAATTGAAGTAAAAAAAAAAAAAAAAATAAAGTAAAATAAAATAAAAAAAAATTTTATTAAAAATAAAATAAAAATAAAATAAAATAAAATAAAATAATATAAAATAAAATAAAGTAAAATAAAATAAAATAAAATAATAATAAAAATAATAATAATAAAACATTGGCGCAATATAGTTAAACCATACTAAATATCTACATACACATAAGAAAATGACAACCCATAAAGCTATTTACGAAAATGCTCATACTTATGTACATATTTCTAAATAGGAATATAATTCAACTGTGAAGCAGTTTTTTGGAATGTCAAATAGTTACTAGCAAGGACAAAGGCAATAGTTGCTTATGTACAGAACATAATAATGAACTTGTATTACCCAGCTTCACTGGTACACGAGGTATAATAGTTATGTCCACATAACTGGCTTTGTGCCAATAAAAAATAATCGAGATAACTTTGGAGCTCCAAAGTTCTTAAAATCAATATAGGAGTCGATTGAGCCACATATGTCCATTAATGGGTCCCTTAGTCCACATACGCAGGTTACTTTTGGGCCAACTTACGATTCATGCTATTATTGCGACAAATTGCTCAGAAGTAAATAAAAAATTAAAAAAAATTTATAAAAAAAAGGGAAATCGCTTTTGGCTCACGCCCGGTTGTTCATAAAAGTTTAGAAAGACTGATTAAAGGTTGGCTAATGCAGTTAGAAATTGTATGTATGGTAACTGCAACTTATCATACTATACGAGTATATGCTTTTTGTAAATTGTTGAAAAATAGGCATGGCATATACTACCTATGAATGAACAAATTATCAAATTTACTGTAATAGCTTCAGAATCGTTTCTGCTAGAATCATAAAACTTTTTATATCTTACATCTTACATCTCCAAAACTAGTTGAGATAGGGAACTCAGTCGCTTTGCTTGTTGCAGAACTCATTATCACCATTTGTTTGATATCCATAGTGTACAAACAAATTTTGAGTCACCCTAGCCCACTTATTGGTCGATAACTTCGAAGCCAAATGAGTTATCGAAATGAGTGAAATTTTAATTTTAAGGTAGGGTAACTACTGAAGCGATTTCAATCTAATTTGGTGCTCCCTTTGACTGATTGTTTAACTTAAATGATAGAATACTCTTTATGAGTGGGCGTGGCATCGCCGATAAATTTTTTTGATACTGCATATCTTTGGAAGTAATCATGATATTTATTTCATAAGGAATGAAATGAGATTAGTCGCTTATATATCCAAAAAAATGGATGATAACGGAAAAGTGGCCGTGGTAGCTCCCATACAATTGGATTGTTTGTGTTAGAACACAGAAACTCAATAAGGAGATATACGACGTTAATCTCTATCTAATACCTCAAGGAAAATGTGGAATATGGGGAAAAGAGGCGTGGCATTTCCCATACATACGTATGGTATTTTTCAGTTTAAATGGGATCTCCTGCAGGCCGACTTGAACTCATATCAGTAACACAACATGTCTATAACATGCCATGAAGATTATTGGATATCCCAAGCTCTTTCCATAAATTTACAGATAAAAGCTCACAAATAGCTTAAACGAATAACATGAATCGTTATGTTTAATGAAGTGAAAAAGTTTATTTAAATGGCCAACTTATTTAAACTGAGGAAGTAACTAAGTCAAAGAACAAATGGTCCAACATTGATTAAAATAAAGACGAAAATAAAACATGAACCAAAAAGAACAATAAAAGTTGTTGCCATTTCAATTTCGTTGTTTATTTTAATTTCGCCTTTCATTCAAATCAAGAGTGCTTAAGCACTTGGTTATTCATTGGATGCGTTGCCCGCTGGCGGTTGTTAAAAGCGTTGATTGGATTGTAGACGAAGGAAATGGCTATGGTTAATGAACAGCAAGAACGCGTAAATAAATTACTGGCTTAAGTCAGCCAAAAAATCACAGTAGCAGTTATTTAGTGGCAATAACAACAACAACAATATTGCCGATACATAAAGATTTCAGCAAACGTCGGCACATTTTGTCTAAAGCGGATATTGTACAGAAATAATTTCCTCTGTTTTTTTAAGGATTTATATGTGTATTTATATTTGTTTGCGTCTACAGTCTTGTTAAAAAAAATTGCATCCATAGATATTATGTATTTGGTGGAATGTTGTCGTCGAGTTACATAATATGTTGTACTTAGTTTATCTGGATAGAGTAACTATGGTATGTAAGATCATGGATGGATGGAAATGTGTAGTTTTGTGCGCCTTTCTGCTTATAACTGATCGATAGTATATACATCTTGAGAAGCTTAGGGTGACTTAGAGTTGGCGATGATAAGTCAGACGCTAACAATAAGAGAAGTCAGCCGATGTTACAAGTAACCGAAAAACCGAGGCTTTGTTGAAGCGGTTTTTTGTGGGTTAGGCGATTAGAATATTACCGAGGTAGGCATGCCTGGCGTAAGAGGCTACTAAAATGCACAAAGGTAATGACGTGCAACTTGATGGTTGATCTACGGATATGATGGCTCTCATAACTCATTACCAATATTCTGCTTCCTTATGGAAGAAGAGGCTAATATGACCTAGAAGGTTCCACTGGTCATACCAATATGCTCCGAAAGTGTGAAAAGTGTTACGGATATGAACAGTGCTTTATAGGACTGAATCTCCGGATTTCAGGCGCTTTTCATGACAGGCATGCCTTACTGGAGAGTTATTGTAACATACCTTATACCCTGGAGTGCAGTGCTGCTTTAGCACCTCTGGCTCACCACTCATTTCGACGTTCTTTCATCTGTATTATTGCTAATGGATGGTAGGTACACTGGCGTATCGAAAAGCTGTGCTATGTTATACCAGAACTCATCATGGTACACATCTTTGCGCATCAAAAAAGCTGTCTCTTGGGATGTACCGTTTGTTGAAAGCGGAGGAGCTCACTGCAATCTTCCAAACTATATCCATATCTATATCATACTAAGCCACTTTAACATCGAGCGGTTAAGCTATTTAAATGAGTTTCTGTCGTCATTAGAAAAAATACTGTTGCAGTTCTGTGTACGGTGTTTTGCAAGCCTTCTACTTCCGTCGTACAGGATCCCACAAATCGACGAAGTGAAGATAATGACCGAGGCGTCAATTCAGGAGCACAAAATCTAAATTCCGAAGGTATCCTATCCCCCCTTCTGTTTAATTTCTACATATCGAGGATTCTTTTGCCACCAGAGGGAGTCTCCAAGACTGTATTATGGCTTCGGGTAAGGGTCTCTCCATTGACGAATTCTCCATCTTCTTCCGACCAACAATATCCTGAAGTCAATTACCGGCAGTACTTTGCTTTCTACATATCGGCTATCGGTCTACCGGTTTTTAAATACGCTGGGCCAATATGGTCGCTCAATCCTGCTGACACCAATTGGAGGAAGTTGCAAGTCTGCCAAAACACCGCCTTCAGAACTGCCACGGGACGTCTTCTTTTGTCAGTCATCAAGTAACTAAAGTACCAATGTTCGTGAGCACGCAAAACTGTTGAGCAGACTGTTTTTACTGAACTACAATAAACCCAGTCATCCAAACCGTCTTTTACTGGATGCAGTTTCGCCTTATAGAGACATAAGGAGACATCTTCGTAAGCACTATGATTAGATCCGGCACCACATTGCATTGTCGTTTGATGCGCGTAACTAAAGGCGGGCTCTCAGTGACCTCAACACTAAGTTGATAGGCAGACCCCTAAGATCTCGGCTTGTGAACCTCATAATTGATATCCAACCAACTGAAAAGGCTGAAGAGAAACGCGTCTTTCCCAGCGTCCGCTAGAGTCATGCTAGCACAACTTCGTTCTGAATATTGTAATACGTTAAAATCTTACTTATCCACACTCAACCCCACCATACCAAATACTTGACCTGCATGTAGTATACCCCATCATGATACTAGACATCTCTTTAACTCTCTTCTAACACAAATATCCCTCTGGTTCAACCCTGTTAAAAGTGCTAGGTTTCTTGCACTTCCATTAGAAGAGCTTGATGATGACTCTCAGAGTGATCTTGCGCATTAGGCAGGGCGAAGCACTGTTAACAGCAACAACAACAACAACCGAGTGACCGACCGTCTTATATATCAAAGCTCATTTTCTGCCACACAATCTTTTGGTGCCTAAATTCTAGCGCTTGAACTCTACGAAATGGCACACTGCTTTTGTTTTCCTCAACACTATATATATTTGCAAATATTTTCCTGCCAAAATACATCGGTTATTTAGTTCGTAGTTGTACAATTTAGCATTTTTCCTGTTTGGTATGTATTTCGTGTACATTTTGCTTTCATTCATCCGCTCCATTGCTTTGCGCTTTATCACGGAAGTTGGAAATTCTTGCAACTGAAATTACTCTGTAATTACAGTTATTCATCAGCCTTCGAGCTAACGATTTCCACAACTTACACTCGCTTAAAATTAATATTTTCTTTCATCCTTTATTGTGGTTCTTGGTTGTTGCATTTTTGTTTTTTAATCAATTTCCATTCTCGCGCTCTTCCCACGAGCATTGATGACAGCAGCAATTCACTTAATGGCAGTAGCAACAACAACGTATCAGCAGCGCATCTAACAAATCAAGAAATACAGTCCAGCCAGGGACAATTGTACAAATTGAAAACTTAAAATGTCTGACATATTTACTTAACCTTTTCTCTCAAATTGCTTGAGGTTCTTCTCGTTGCTTAACTTCGTTCAATATTTTGCTTCTGTGCATATACAGGGTGTTTTTTTTACAGGTTTGTTTTTCGAATAGAGATAAAACTGGCATTTTGTGGTCACATCTGGCAACTCTAATGTCATTTATGTTCAGTTTGGTTTGCCATTTCATCATGAACAGGTTGACAAAAGAACAACGCTTGCAAATCGTGCAAATTTATTTCGAAAATAATGGTTCAGTTCGCGAAGTTTACCGTGAGCTCCGTCCATTTTATGGTCGACATAATCGTCCATCAGAGCAATTAATTCGGTTAACCATGGATCGTTTTCGCACTACGTTTACTCTATGTGATAATACGCATCCGCCGAGACGTCGAACAGTGCGCACCGAAGAAACAATTGCCGCTGTAGAGCAAAGTGTTGAAGAGGACCCGAATGAATCGATTCGCCACCGTGCACAGCAAGATCCAGCTTGTGCAAGAATTAAAGCCGCGAGACCATGCAATGCGTCGTGATTTTGGTGTATGGGCCGAAAATGAGATTGATTTCGATGCTGATTTTCATCGCAAAATTTTGTTCAGTGATGAGGCTCATTTTTGGTTGAATGGCTACGTCAACAAGCAAAATTGCCGCATTTGGAGTGAAGAGAATCCACATGAGACCCTTGAAACGCCATTACATCCACAAAAACTGACTGTTTGGTGTGCTCTATGGGCTGCTGGAGTCATTGGGCCATACTTCTTCCGCAATAATGCTCGAGAGGCAGCTACCGTTAATGGAGACCGGTATAGAGCCATGATAACCGACTATTTTGTTCCCGAATTGGATGGCATGAATGTGGATGAGTTGTGGTTCCAACAAGACGGCGCTACATGCCACACAGCGCACGTCACAATCGATTTATTGAAGGAAACATTCGATGAGCGCATAATTTCGCGGAATGGACCTGTCAATTGGCCACCAAGGTCGTGTGATTTGACACCATTGGATTATTTTCTTTGGGGATATGTGAAGTCGCTCGTCTACACCAACAAACCAGAAACGTTAGGGGAATTGGAAGCCAACATTCGTGGCGTTATTGCCGACATACGGCCCCATATGCTCGAAAAAGTGGTTGAAAATTGGACCTGTAGAGTTGGCTTTATTCGAACCAGCCGCGGCGGCCACATGCCCAAAATTATATTTAAACATTAATGGCATAAAATTATCCTTCCAATAAAGCCAAATTGATGGACCTTAAAACGATTTTCTTGTGTTTTATTTCAATTCGAAGTTCTATACCCCTAAAAAAACACCCTTTATTTGCTTTAGGGGTTGACTTTCTTGGGAGCGAAAAGTGGGGAGAAATTGATTTTATGATTTTACGCTCCATTGAATAATCCCAGTCAAATATGTTTAATCTTCATTTCAGTCAGGCAGCTGCTAACCATCAAACGATATTTTATGAGCAAGGGCGTGACAGGGTGCATGTCCAACAGAGCAGCTGTGTGTCTATGCAGCCTGCGACTGTGCGCTCATAATTTAGCTGCGTGCGGAAGTGTTCGTCAAACAAACAAAAAGTGGTTGATGCTATCGCTTTTTATTTAAAAACAACAACAAACTAAGAAGCCCTCACTTCTATAAATACTTATATACATAGATACACAGTGAGTGCCACTCAAAATGGCCAACTTGGTTATTCTAATATATTACGAAAACGGCTCCACATAAAATTTATGTGTTAATTTTACATAAAACAAGTAAGGAAGTCTAAGTTCGGGTGGAACCGAACATTAAATACCAGGCTCTGTATTAGTGGTCGTGGTAAATTGTTGTGGAGCTATGACCTATAGAGGTTTTAAACTTTTTTTCTACTACCATGTGGGCAATCTTATAAATAAAAATGAATGTGTGTCTGTCTTTCTGGCGTTCAAAGTACTTAACCGATCTTAATGAAATTTTCACAGTAGATGTTGTTGTGGTAACGACAAAAATACTCCCCGAAGGTTTTGGGGAGTGTTGTCGAACTAACAGTCCTTGGCCGGATTTGAATCCGGTACGCTCCGGTACTCCCTTGCGGTACTGCCAGACTGTCGTGGTAGCGATTTATGACCAGTGAAACCTTCTAGGTCATGACACCCCTCCTCCCGTAAGGAGGGATAAGATGGGTAATGAGAGGTGAGAGGCATCATATCATATAAAATTTAAATCTTGTACAGGGTGGAAAATGAAAGCCGCTACCAAAAAAAAATTAAATAACTTTTTTTCTATTTAATAAATCTGGTTAATTTTTTTTTTATTTTGCAGATTGACTTTTACATTTAACAAAAATGGATAACTGGGACACTGAAACAAGAATTTGGATTGTCCGCCGCTATCACGCACTGGAGTCCGTAGTTTCGGTTCAAAGAGAGTATAGGCGCACGTTTGGCGGCAATCCTCCGAGCAGATGGACCATAATAAGACTTGTAAACAATTTTGCCGAGCATGGGACAGTCAACAGAAGACCTTACCATCGAAACCCTTCAGTTCGAACGGAGGAAACAATCGCTGCTGTAGCTGCTGCCATACAAAACAATCCACGTGTTTCGACAAGAAGCTTATCTGCTCAAATGGGTGTAAGCAGACAGTCATTACAGTCAATTATGCACAAAGATTTGGACTTATTCCCATATAAAATTCAAATGGCCAACAAACTGAACGCTGCAGACTTGCCGATTCGCTTGGAATTTTGCCAGAAGATGCTTCAAATGGTGGAAGAGGATGGAAACATGTTGAACTGTCTTTTCATGTCTGACGAGGCCCATTTCGATTTAAACGGCAACATAAACAAACAAAATTGTCGAATACGGAGTGCTTCCAACCCGCAGATACTCCATGAGACGGAATTGCATCCACTTCGTGTCACAGTGTGGTGTGCAGTTTCATCACGCTGCATTGTCGGGCCCTACTTCTTCGAAGAAAACGGTCACACCGTTACGGTTACTGGAGACCGTTACTTGAGCATGTTGAGAGAGTTTTTCTATCCAGAATTACGCCGAATGAGAATTTCTTTCAACTCTGTGTGGTTTCAGCAAGATGGTGCAGCTCCTCATATAGCCCAACCTGTTATGACAGAATTGCGACGAAAATTTCCCAATAAGCTGATATCCAGAAACTCCACATTCCGTTGGCCACCCAGGTCGCCTGACCTTACTGCACCTGACTTTTTCTTGTGGGGTTATTGCAAACAGGAAGTCTTCAAAGCAAAACCAACAAATTTGAATGAACTAAGGCAATCCATTCGAGAAACAATTGCGGCTATTCCTGTCTCAACTCTCCAAGCAGTAATGAACAACTTTTTGGTAAGATGCCGCACATGCATCGACGAGCAGGGGGGGCATTTAAATTCCATTATTTTTAAAAATAATTAAGCTATATTTAATAAAATTTAATGAGCTTTAACATGAATAAAAGAAAAATGAATTGTATACACTGAACAAAAAAATTATTTGAGTTTCTTAATGTAGCAAAATTCATCAGCCACCCTGTATAGGCGTCCAAGGTACTCAACCAATCTTTATGAAATTCGCACAGTAGATTCTTGGATTCCCTGATTCCAGCATAGGCTATATATAGGTTTGAAAAGCATAGATAGAACACCTCGTATCATGTTTCGCAATTTTATTTAACACGGTTCTGAATTTAATAAAAGCTGAAATTTGACATTTTGTTCATTTTCCAAAATTTAAAAAACATAATTAATAAGATCATTAGGTCATTGTAACTACGAAATTCTGCCTATTCTTTTAGAAAGCTTTGGTCCAAAAGTGGGCGTGGTCATCTACCGATTTTGCTTATCCGTGGGCGTACTATACATATCTATAGTATTCCTCGTATCAAGTTTCGTAATTCTATCTTATCTATTTATTTACAGTCGAATTTGAAATTTGCTTGACTTATAAGTGGGCGGTGCTAAGCCCACTTTCCGAAATTTCGCAAAAATCGTATAGAGAATAAGAAAATTGAGGTAACTGCCAAATTATATTATTATACCTGCATCAGTTAATTAGATATGGGCAGTTAAATTTTTCTACCTCCTTCCCATATAACTTTTATGATAAAGTAGGCGTGGTCGAAAAGCGATTTCGCTTATTTACCATAGGTGCATTTATCACAACAATGTTATACCTCCTACGAAATTTCGTTATACTAGCGTAAACGGTTCTAAAGTTATTAACAGTCAAAGTTTCAAAATTTCTTCACTCATATGTGGGCGGTGCCACTCCCATTTTCCAAAAATTTGATAAAATCGTCAATGGGAGAACCACATTAATAAATTTAGCTAATTTCATTGTTACATCTGTTTTTATTATTGAATTAACTCATTTTATAAGTTTTTCGAAATTTTCGATATCGAAAAAGGGGGCGTGGTTAGGATTCGATTTCACCCATTTCAAATAGCAACCTAACTTGGCCGAAAGCAACCTGTGTGCCAAATTTCATTCAAATATCTCAATTTTTACTAAAGATATCGTGTTCACGTACGGACGGACATGTCTTAATGGATTCCCCTGTTCCTTCTAAGAACTTTGATATAGTATGGAACTCCGTATCAATCTCAGTTATTTTGTACCGTTACAAACTACCGTTATATGACCAAAACTATAATACCCTGTGTACTAGTACACGCTGGGTATGAAAATATAGATTTTTCTGTCATAAACCTCTTTGGACTAGTAGTTAATGGGAAAATGCCAAAAATTTTCGGAAAATTCAAAAAACGGGCTGGGAATTTTTAAATTTGAGGCAAGGATTTCGAAATGATTTTGGAGTACGCAGTTTTGTAGCCTATTAAGTTCTAGTCTCACAAAGTGCAACTGTCAAGGCTTTTTAAAATTCAGTTGATTTTTGGCAATTTTTTTTCTACATGGTTTTTGATATTTTTTTCCATAAAAGCTTTTTTTAGCAATTCAATTTGCATGAAAGAAAATACCAAACACTATGTCAAAAAAAAACTTCCAAAAATCGAATTAATCTACAAGTGCCTTGAGACCTGCAATTTGTGAGACTAGAACTTAATAGGCTACAAAACTATCTCTATCTCTATGGCGCGATATAAAACAGGTATATCATCATACACCTCCTAAGAGATTTTTGCGCCAAGCTTTTCTTCCAATTTGTGGTGTGCCGATTTGAATTTTCCCTACAAATTCGTGGGACCTACAGTTTTTTGCAGACTCCGAACGGCATCTACAGAGGAGACGAATTTTTGCTGAGAAGCCTGTCATGGCAGAAATACACTCGGAGAGTTTGCCAAACCACTGCCGAGGGGCGACCCCGTTTTTGAAAAACTTTTTTCAAATCACTTTTGATGTTACCTGTACCAGGGCTCGAACCATGGACCTTTGGTGTGGTAGGCCGGCAACACTACCTTCACACCACGGCGGCCGCCGTTCAGGATTGTTTCGGGATTATTTGTCGCGACATTGCCGAGGTAGTTCCAAGTTGATTCCGAAAATGGTCCTGAAATAGTCTAGTAAACATTCAAGAAACTATCCCGGAATGATCCAAAAATCGTAACAAAAAGGACCCGAAATGATCCCAAAAAAGTGCCGATCAAGAAAAAGTTCCGAAATAGTTCCGAAAAAGTGCTAAAAATGGCAACGAAAAGGACCGAAATAATCTTGAAATGATCATGAAAAAATACTGAAAACTATCTCAAAATGATCCTTCAACGATTCCGAAATAATACCAAAAACTATCCCCAAAAAGTATACCAAAACCCCTCTTGACGGTTTCATAATGAAGTGAACCCAAAAATGATCCTGTCAAGATTCCAAAATGACAACAAAAAGGACCCGAAATGATCCCAAAAAAGTTCCGAAATATTTAAAAAAAATTTCCGAAAAAGACCCAAAAATGGCGCGAAATAATCCTGAAATGACCATGAAAAATACTGAGACTTATCCCAAAATGATGCTCTAACCATTCCAAAACATGCCGAAAAAGGCCGGAAACTACTCCCAAAAATTATCCCAAAACCCCTCTTGACTGTTTCATGATGAAATGAACCCAAAAATGATCCTGTCATGATCCCGATATGATACAAAAAGGACCCGAAATGATCCCAAAAAAGTTCCGAAATAATCAAGAAAAAGTTCCGAAAAAGACCCAAAAATGGCAACGAAAAGGCCCGAAATAATCTTAAAATGATCTTGAAAAAATACCGAAAACTATTCCGAAATAATCTTCAAACGATTCCGAATTGATACCGAAAAAGTCCCGAAACGATCGCCAAAATTATCACGAAAACCCTTGTGACTGTTTCATCACTTTTAGTTTTTAGTTTTTGGGACTTTTTCTTATCATTTTGGGACTGTTTTAGACATCATTGGGGGAACATTTGGACTTTGTCTGCCGACCATTTCAGAAAGTTTTAGGGATATTTTCGTGATTATTGTGGCATCATTATCATGTTTCAATATTCAAACTGCCCTAGTATAAAGGTACATTTATTGCTGTCGAATCAATTTGTTAGTTGAAGTACCAAATTTTTCGATAATGTTTTTCTGAGAAGCCACCCTCAAGGTTTTGGGCCACTGACGAGGGGCAATTGCGTTTTTAAACAACTTTTCAAACGACTTTTGGTGCCACCTTTCGTGGTATTTCAACCAGGGAACTTTCGGTATAGTAGTCTAGCTCTGATATTTGAAGACAATATAAACTAAGCTTTCCTCAAAGTTCGATTCATCAGATCATATAACATTCAACGAATGTTCCTTCATCAAATGTTGTTATCAAAGAGCCCATTTAAAACGCTGTTTCTCGATTTTATTGGGAAAGCCACGACCTCATATGGCTTTTTATTCCTTTACAATGGCTCCCAGAATCGTAAAACTCCACAACTAGCCCTTTTCCTATCTATCTATCCATTAGAGACTTGATTGGATTTAGAACCACTACTCGAATTTTATTAGCTAAGTGCTACTGAAGCTTTCAACAAAATGCAGCTCGGACAGAATAGAAACCAAATCTCTTATTTTTAACTCGTCTTTTGAATTCAAAACTTAACACGATTGCTACAAAAGCTTGTAACCAGCTAGCAAATGTAACATTTAAGTTTAACAACAACAACTCAAAAAAATTGTTCATCCAGTGTCGTGGTAGATGTAGCGTATTTATGATTACTCAAGCGTCCACAAATGATTTGTCACATCTAAGTCAAATACTGTTTGTCTATGACAGCTCGCCTTAGGACAACGTCTTCTTTGAGCGCATAATAACAACAAAATATAAATATAAATGTCTAATGTTTAAAAATAGTATTCTTTTGACATTTGAAGAGTTATTTATGAAACTTGCAAAGAAGTAATTTTGAATATTTAAAGAAAGAAAATTATGGCAGGATTATGTCAGCGGTTATGTTCAGACAAAAAAGGATTTCTAAAATGTCGGGGGTGGCAGAGGTGGGCGGGATCGAGACGTTTTGTTCATTTTTTTATTAACTTATTGAAATATGGTTGGGAATATTATTAGGTTTTCGCATACGTACATACCAGAGATGGCATTGTTTTTCGAGGTTTTTCGGGACCTAATTTTAAAATCTTGCGATTTCAGGACTAGTCCCTAAATTTAGGTACCCGCTTCTCTACTTCCTAAATTATTCTGGAATGGTGCAGAAAAAGCGCTGAAAACAATTCCGAAATCGCCCTTAAGAACTCAGGAAATATTCACGGAAACAATCCAGAAAAGGGTCCGAAATAATGTCGAAATTAACCCGAACACAATGCCGAAATGGTCCTGAAAATATCCCGAAATGATACCGAAAAATTAATAAAATTGTTTGAGAAGCTATGTGACCTTGAAATATATAACAAATAATTGAATTTATATTTTTAAAATAAATGTTTAATTACAAAGGAATTCGAAGTCATCTCATCGGTTTCTGAGAGCTGAAACTCAAATGAGCTACAAATTAAAATACCACCACAAACCCTACAACTAATTACTGAACGACTGCTGAGGAATTGCGGATCACATTGAGCGACCTGATAATTTTCGCTGCACACACTTCGAATTGAACGAAAACAACTGTTTACCATCTTTAGGGGTAGAAATAGGTACGGCAGAAGAGTAGTTTGTGAAGATGGAATTTGGAACCAGCGTAACTTCCGCTTCTTCGATATTCGATTTCCTTTAGAAAGCATTGAACTATCTAAACATTAAAATTATTTCCAGAAAACCACTTCCCGAAATAGTAAATGGTTTAAAAATGTAAACTGCTCCCCTTAACATCGCTTACTAGGTCAGCTACACTACCCGTCAAAGCAGAATATGTTATATAAGCTAGCACATAGTAAATAAGCTAAAAAGTGCTCAGACTCGCTCTTCACCTGATATTTTTCTTAAAGACAGGACATTGCCATACCATATATTATTTTATGATCTGTATATTAGAATTCACCTACTCCGTGTATTAATAAATTTTGAGAGCCGCTGTAGTACGGACACGCTTTGAGTTACAATATAACTTATTTGTAACTGTGAACCGTTTAGTAGTCACTGTATTCAAGGTAGCAAACCAGCTGTTCCTAAATTGATCGAGAAAAAATGATGAAGAAAATAAGAAAGAGCAAATACTTGAAAAAATCGAGTGTGGGTAAAAAATGTTGAAAATTAATATGTACTGCAACAACAAAGCTTGCAGGATAACTTCTTCTATTCTTAAGGCACCATAAGTATGGCACGTATTTTCAATAAGTTGAAAAATACACTTTAATTAGGAACAAATTAGGGAACCCTACAATATGAGAGCAGCCGCGGTAGTTTAAGAAATAAATTTAAAAAATTCAAAAAATTGTCATAAATAAATCACGAGTATTTGGTTCTTAGTAAAAAATTACGGTATCCCATTGTTTTCATTCATAAAATATACACACACACTCACAATACTCAGCTGTCATATGGGCCTTTCCATGTTATATCAACACATAGTTGTAATCAAGCCCTTCCGCTTAGGATACTATTTTTGCAAGAGTTTCCTTTTATCAGAAAACAAAGTTTTGTCAAAAAAAAAAAATTATTTTTTTTAAGTGTTCATGAAACGAGCTCAAGGCCAAGAATAATAGTTTTTTACCTTTTAATTTGGCTGTTTTCGAAATAGTACTATAACTATAGCCTGTATATGTTTGTTGCTTTAAATTTTTCCTCTAACCAAAAATAATAATAATTAACCAAGAATTATTATCAACTGGTCTTGAGCTAGTTAAGCTTACAAAAATATGGAAATTCTTTTGGTTTTTAATTTTTTAATAATCATTTTTAATTAATTATTGAAAGTTTTTAATTGAATAGAGTAGGAAACAGTTTTTTTTTTTTTAGAGACAACCGCCATAGCTTTCCTTATAGATCCATTTTTTTTTACAATTTAAAATGTCCTTCTTTTCCTGTTTTGTAAAGTTTATTTTTCACTATTTCGGAAATTTTGACACTTCAAATTTGGTAATTAGAGGTGTAAAAAAAATATTTTGAAAAAAACTGTAAAATTTCTAATTTTAGAAAATTTTCGATTTTTCCAAATCGAAAAATTAAAGTTCGCCAATTAATTTGGGATCAAGATTTTTTTGTGCTATACCTCTCATATGTATAAAAATCTTCTAAAATTTTCAGAAGGGCTATTTTTTTTTTTCAAAAACATGAGTTTTTGAATTTAATTCCGAGATATTTTT
Organism: Merzomyia westermanni; assembly: GCA_949987695.1. Classification (NCBI taxonomy): domain Eukaryota; kingdom Metazoa; phylum Arthropoda; class Insecta; order Diptera; family Tephritidae; genus Merzomyia; species Merzomyia westermanni. The sequence goes on from OX465290.1 coordinate 48,134,413, forward strand.
TAAATTTTGTAAAGTTTATTTTTGCAATATTTCGGAAACAACTTTAGTTGAAAAAATATACTTTTGCAGTTTCAAAAGGGATACTTACAAGTATGAAAAAAAATACTTTGAAAATATCTCAAATTTCTTTGGACCAAAATTATTTTGTATTATACCACTGATATATATAAAGACATCCTGAAATTTTTAAAAGGGTGTTTTTTCAAAAATATGAACTTTTAATTTCTTTCAGCATTTTTTTTTAAATTTTTTTAACTTTCAAGTTCAATTAGTTAAACACAAAATTACTCAATTTCCATAACTGAAAATTTTTTTTCGTGGTAGGGGCATGTAAGAAAAAATATGCAACACTTTTTTTATGCATTTTTGTTTTTATATTTCACTAGCAACATAAAAAATTCCAGTTATGGAAATTGATTAATTTTGTGTTTAACTAATTGAGCTCCACGTCAAAGTAAAAAAAAAAATATAAATTATTATGAAAAAAATTCATTTAAAAAAAAAAACAAAATACTGCCTTTTGAAATTTCAGGATATCTTAAGATATATCAGTGCTATAGTACAAAAAAATTTTAGTTCAAAATTAATTGGGAAACTTAACTTTTTTGGTTTTGTAAAACAGAAAATTTTGTAAAATTAGACATTTTTTTTTTTTTTTTTTTGAAATACTTTTCAAAGTGCTAAAGTTTATTTTTTAACTAAACTATTTTCCGAAGTATTGAAAAAATAAGCTTTACAAAACTGGGAAAAAGTCTAGTTTTGAATTTGCATAACTTCACAAAATTTTAATTAATCTAAATAGTTCTATTCCAATTATACGATGATTTGATATGAAAAGGAGCACATATTATTATTTTTTTATCGATAATTTACTTGAGATTTATTTCGCCTAAAACCAGGCCTATTCTTACTTGTTGTTCTTACTATATATGTATTTTGATGTAATAAATTTTCTTTTATGCATGTCTACTTTCCCAATTTGCTTAGCTTTGTTTGCTTTATTGTTCACCAGTTCGATGACGCAATCAATAAACAACCTACGAACCTATACCCAACCCCTTCTCTTATACTGGTTATCCTTGAGTTATACCAAAAATAGCAATTTCCGCTCTAATAAACATTTCCACCTCAAAAAGCTAAGCATTTAAAAATTACAACAATAGCAAAACCAAAAAATCTCAAACAAAAACCATGTTATTAAGTCAATTACTCCCATGAAAGGCAGCCTTAAAATGGACTGAATAAAATCTGTTTTATGCCCTCCAAAGTGCTGTCACTTCCATTGCTGGTGTGCTAAAAGGTATTCACATTTTCTTTTGGTAAACCCATTGGCCTCTTCAGCATGATAAGCTCTTATACTTTTCTATTCAGAATTTATTTGACTTAAGAAAAAGTTGAAATCAGCACACGCTCAAAGTAAAAAGGTAAACATTTCCATAAGTTAAAAGATAAATATGTAAATTTAACTTTTTTCTGAAATTAGATTTCTAGTGCTATCATTTGCCAAACGATGCTGTTCTCCACAGGAAAGGAACAGCTTTTATACGCGTGTTGGGTATTAGACTCTAGTGTCACTCTGACATGTCGAAAGTATGTGTCAATATGAGATATTCTGACATGAGCTTTGTTTAGTATGATTTAGAAACTGCACGATGGTGGACACTGGTGGCAGATACAAATTTATTACTGGTGGGGGACTTCGGCTATTGGGGAACCAGCATTATCAAAGAAAATAATACCAGACTATCAATTTAAAGGAAAATCACGCCTCCCAACAAGCGCTAAAATGGACCCAGTTGACAATTAAGCAGTGAAGTTCTCTCTTCACTAAAACAAATCGTGCTTGCTAATTCTGTAATCGTACCTTTCCTTATATGGTCCTTCCTGGGATGCCAGAAGCTGGCGAGCTGGTTTAGTACAAAAATAAAGGAAACAGGAAGTTTTCCTCTGAAATCTAGCGTTACGTATAACAGATTTAATTGTTAAGAGCCAGACCTGTTAAATTTGATCAGTAATTAGTAATCAATTAATTAGACGGCTTTTTTTTATTGGCAATAATTATTTAAATTATTTTTTAAGAAAAGGCAATTATAAATAGATTACGATTAGAAGAAATCAAAAAAAAAATTACAAATAATCAAAAAAAAAATGGTTTTGATTATTTCTGATTATTGTAGATTTTTTTGTTTTGACTTTTTTTTGACTATTTTTGATTAGTTTTGATTTTTTTAGTATTGTTGACGTGCACATTTATGTGCTTCTACAACAATACTGAAAAATCAAAAAAAAAAAAAATTATCAAAAATTAAAAATAATCAAAAGTAATCAAAACAACTTTTTTTGATTATTTTTTGATTTTTTTAAATCATGATTTTTTGATTATTTTTTTACTTAATTGGAAAATAATCATTAAAATAGAAAGTAATTGGTAAGCAATCGTTAAATGGATTCTCAAGAAAGTAATTAATCAAATCGGTACTCATTACGATTAGTAATCATTATTTATTAGCTCTGTTAAGAGCTAACCGCTGGCTTCGGCCGTTAGAGAGTAATTGTAGCGTATACGCACTGGTGCTTCAAAAGCTCGACAGTGCTACAAAGTTGGAAGACCAGAGAATGGTTGCAAATTTTTCTTGGAACGCGAAGCAAACAAATATGAGACCCGGCCCTTCCTTGAGAACTAATCGATTTTAAATCCAAACAAGCAAATTCTTCCAAGTACTTTTTATTTTAAATTTTCTTAGGCTGAAGCTAAGGTAGGTTCGTGCGGCTTAGTGACGTTAGTACGATATTAGTTAGGATAATTTCAAGCTATTCATCGATGTTTAATTTTTGACGTGCTCATACATTTTAACCTGAAAATTCATTTATAACTCTTGGTTGTGGCATTAGTCACACGGGTGACTAATCACCAAATCCTCTACCTACCTATTTCTGATGTGGAATAAGCAGGAGGGTTAGGAATAAGGCATTCACGTTGATGGAGCTACATCCAACTGTCAACCAAATAAAAATGTCGTGTGCTACGTTTGACTCAGTTCTAACCTTCGTCGCTTATGCAATCCTGATTGCAATAAAAATACAAAGCCGCGACAAAATTCTCTAGTCACTGTCTGATAGTACCTGGCGAAACTTTTCCAGACGGACCCTGAGCTACTTTTGGCCAATTTTGTTGCTGATCCTATCAGATACACATATAAAGAATTTGAGGTTTTGATAAATGCGCACTAAAGATTGCTACGATAGTACCAAAGAATGTCCTTAGAAGACACAATATCTCCTTCCAACTTAACTGCGGTTACAGTCTATAATGAGCTCACTAAAGCATTTCATGGAAATAATTATCTAAAAGGCTTCTCCAATTTAAGGCTCACATTGAATAAAATAAAACACGTTCAACATTTTTACATCAAGACTTTTTCTATTGCAGAGTGATAAGTTTATTTTTTGACTTTAATACAGATTTTTTTCATAATGATTCGGGCTTTGGTGCTAAGTAGAACTTTGCTGACAAATAGCATTACCTTCCAGGTATTTCCACTCTTTTCTTTTGTGTTCTGTTTTGTAATTTATTCTCAATTTTATCTTAATTAGTATCACAAGCAAAGAAATATTGTGTTGCTAAGAGCATTAAATAAGTGGATTTAAATAACCATCTTGAATAACAATAAATTCTCTTTCAAAACAAATCTGCTTATTTGTGAAGGTATGTGTGTCTAGCAAGGACAGTTTAAAATTACATAATGATTTGTATGCACATATAATATAATGATCTAAAATATCAGGTCCATACCTGTGACCACAATAAAAATAACTTCGAATAAATATATTTATAAATACATATTTCCACAATGTTGCATTGGTTGACCACCGAAAATTATAGCTAACAGAGATATATTGCAACTATCAATTGCATAAAATAGTAAATTCATATCCATAGATACATATGTTTGTTTGTGTGTTCCCACATATGCATACATATCTATACAAGCATAAATCTCTGGCTATAAAGGAAAACAGCCAAAGTCGAGATAAGATAATATTGACTTATTACTAACATTTTGTATTATTTTATTTATTTTTTGTTTTTTTTATTTCATTTTACTTTATTTTACTTTACTTTATTATCTACTTTTATTTTATTTTATTTTATTTTATTTTATTTTATCTTATTTGATTTTATATTTTTTAATTTAATTTAATTTAATTTAATTTTATCAATATCTTATTATATCTATTTTTTTAAGTTTTATTTTATTTTATTTTATTATATATTTTTTTAATTTAACTTAATTTTATTTTATTTATTATTTATTTTATTTTATTTTATTTTATTTCATTTCATTCTATCATATATGTATTTTTTTTAATTAATTTTATTTTATCTATTTTTTGCTTAGTTTTATTTTATTTTGTTTAATTTTATTTTATTTTGTTTTATTTTATTTTATTTTATTTTATTTTATTTTATTTTATTTTATTTTATTTTATTTTATTTTATTTTATTTTATTTTATCTTATTTTATTTTATTTTATTTTATTTTATCTTATTTTATTTTATTTTATTTTATTTTATTTTATTTTATTGTATTTTATTTTATTTTATTTTATTTTATTTTATTTTATTTTATTTTATTTTATTTTATCTTATTTGATTTTATATTTTTTAATTTAATTTAATTTAATTTAATTTTATCAATATCTTATTATGTCTATTTTTTTCATTTAATTTTATTTTACTTGATTATATATTTTTTTAATTTAACTTAATTTTATTTTATTTATTATTTATTTTATTTTATTTTATTTCATTCTATCATATATGTATTTTTTTTAATTAATTTTATTTTATCTATTTTTTGCTTAGTTTTATTTTATTTTGTTTTATTTTAGTTTATTTTATTTTATTTTATTTTATTTTATTTTATTTTATTGTATTTTATTTTATTTTATTTTATTTTATTTTATTTTATTTTATTTTATCTTATTTGATTTTATATTTTTTAATTTAATTTAATTTAATTTAATTTAATTTAATATTATCAATATCTTATTATATCAATTTTTTTAAGTTTAATTTTATTTTATTATATATTTTTTTAATTTAACTTAATTTTATTTTATTTATTATTTATTTTATTTTATTTTATTTTATTTCATTCTATCATATATGTATTTTTTTTAATTAATTTTATTTTATCTATTTTTTGCTTAGTTTTATTTTATTTTGTTTAATTTAATTTTATTTTATTTTATTTTGTTTTATTTTATTTTATTTTATTTTATTTTATTTTATTTTATTTTATTTTATTTTATTTTATTTTATTTTATTTTATTTTATTTTATTTTATTTTATTTTATTTTATTTTATTTTATTTTATTTTATTTTATTTTATTTTATTTTATTTTATTTTATTTTATTTTATTTTATTGTATTTTATTTTATTTTATTTTATTTTATTTTGTTTTATTTTGTTTTGTTTTATTGTATTTTATTTTATTTCATTCTACTATATATATATTATTTTAATTAATTTTATTTTATTTTATCTATTTTTTGTTTCGTTTAGTTTTATTTGATTTTATTTTATTTTGCTTTATTTCATTATTTTTTATTTTATTATATTTTTTTTGCTTGAATCATATTTATTAACAAATTATTTTATTATTTAATTAAAATGATTTGTATACATATTCCAATTTCATACCAAATTTTTTATTTCAAGATTTCACTACAAAATTTTAAAAATTGACTTTAGCTCTTTGTTTGAAACTGATATTATTCTCCATGGTATACCCGTACTTGAATGATTGCTGATGCTTTATTTGATAAATAGCATATATATTTATCCTGTTTATATTCATATTCAATGCATGAAATAATTTATACAAAATACAAACTTCCGGTTAAATTCCTAATTAAAATTTTAACCAAACTTTTCGAGTGAAATTCTGAATTTTTAATGAGTAATGCGAGTAGCGGTTGAATGTTATGCATATTCTGTGGCGAAATGTTTTGTATTAACTTTTTAACTTTAGCTTAACCTTTTATTTTCACCTTATTTTCTTCGGCTTATTTATATTCCGTATATAACCTTGGGGTTTAGACTCATACCCTTTACTCTGGTACACACTTTAATAAAATTATATTTTAATATTCAGGCTTAAAATAAACAAAGCACTTAATTTGTAGTTAGAAATATTTAAATATAAGCCGTCGTTGTTTGAGTTTCTTTATCGAACCGAATAAGTTTATCGAGCCGTGATTAATTTGCCCACTAGGCATGTATACATAATTGTTTTTTAATTACCATTTACATGCTTATTTTAAAGAACACACAAGAAAAACATAAATAAAAGTAAACAATGCGAGCTCATTTTGTAGAAAATATTTCTCAAAAATTTTAAAGCTCACATTTTTTTCCTTATGAGAAATAGATAAAACGTAAAATGAGATAATAATGTATACGCAATCACTTATATATACAAGTCACATGGCAAGCTAAAATGGTAACAATAACTGAAAATACTTTACTTTAAATACCAGATAAGACTCCTTTCATTTGATACCCATATTAGCATATATCAACTGCTGTTTAAAATATCTCAAATAGATGGCAACCTTTAATTAACATCTCAAGTGGCAGCACTGAAGAAGGAGAACTTTTAATTTAAGATATCACCTATATTGAAAAGTTCATCCATCCAGGTAGTTTTGGAGATATTAACGTATATGCAAAAATAAAAAAAATATAAAAGGATTAGATGGCAACCATATATGGAATAATATAAAAAAAAAATTGTTGACTAAAGGTGGCGTAAAATACATTGCCTATGATACCCATAGTAGCATATTTCATTTTATAAAAAAAAACCGTTAAGTGGTAACCCTGTAGAAACTTCCTAAGTGGCAACTTTTTTAGAGAATTCCTTTAAATGAAGCGTTTCACTATATTCAGAAGTGCAATCGGATTTTTAATGCGTTCTAGAGACACTAGTAGATATGCTAACGAATAAATTTAATAGGATTAGGTGGCAACAATTTGCAGTAAAAGTACCCAGAAATATATTTGTTGAAATTCGAAGTAAAATACCTTTACTTTCATACAGATATTCTTGCATATTAGTTAAATAAATTTAAATAAAATAAATGGCAACATTGTAAAAGCATCCTCAGTGGCAACACCTAATTAGAAAGTATAGGCATGCATTTAATTCTGGTACACACTAAAGATAAGGAAAAATTGCAAGAGGAAAAGAGGGGAGTGGATGTGGACATGAGAGAGGAAAGGGAAGCGGAAACTGAGGAAGTGTGAGAGAGAATATTTAGAATAATGAGTAGGGAAGAGAGCGAATTTTCTCTTACATGCGCAATTCATAGTATGCTCGGTCTGCTTGTTGTTTGATTTAATGACAAGATTCTTTACGTGTTTGGGAGTTTGTCGCTTAGACTGAAGGCTATGGGTTTCAAATACACTCCTTAATTAGAAGTCTAAGTCCACAAGCAGATTGTTCACGCAATCTGAGTATATAATTTGAAATGTTTTTGGATCTTCCAAATTCATATTAGAAATTGTGTTAATTTGTGTGTGAGTGTGCGCATATGTGAAACAGTACTATCACATTTGACGCAGAAACCCGCAAACGACTAAAAAAGTCTACTCAATTAGTAAACAGAAGGTACCCGTTAAATCGATTCTCTTTTGAATGGTGGAAAATGCACCGCCACTCTCTATATGTGCCCACGCTTGCGTATGTATGTGTGTGTCTGTGTAAGTACTTGTATTAGCCACGAGAATGCAATCAAATGTTGACACTCTATTTTTTTTTCTCACGCTATAAAGTTTTTATATTTTATTTAGTTATTTACGTTTTCACCTTTTTCAGCATTGTCCTTTTACATTGTTGTCAATAAAAAAGTAATTGCTTGCGAAAGTTATAAATTTAAATTTTAACAACCTGACATGAAATATGCAGTCAGGTTGTTATATAAGACGTGTTAAAAAAGCAAGAAATTAACGCAAAATGAAAATAAATATGGATAAAGAGAGAAAAAAAATTGCTCGGTGAAAAAACCCAGCTTAAGCACACATAAAGTGATTTTATGGTAAACACGTTGGTCACATTTTCACGCCCACATGGCCACACAGACTAGCACACCCACACAGTTACACAATATTTAAGCCCAAAAAAGTCTGGGAAAGTGCCAGTAACGCTGCAATAGAACACGAAATTAATCTCAAACAGGTAAGCATAAAAATTCTACCTGAAAACTATAATTTTCCAACTCATTTCCAACTAGTCTAAAACAGACCAAATATTATTTGTTCTCCCGGTCCGCCCACCTTACATATGGTCATATAACTTTGGTCCGCTGCTTGTAATTAAGAGAAGAAGAAGAGATAGAACCACCAATAAGCATGCCGAAATGATCAGGGCAATGAGCTGAGTTGATTTAGCAATGTCCGTCTGTCCGTCCGTCCATCTGTCTGTTTGAATGCAAACTAGTCCCTCAGTTTTAGAGATATCTCGATGAAATTTGGTAAGGGGTAGCCATTCTGTAAAGCATTAATCATCTGTCGGAACCACCATGATCGGACCAATACAACGCATATCTCCCATACAATCGATTGTTCCGATAAACGGGGTTTGGCCTATAACTGTTGCAATTAAAAACCTAGGAACGTAAAATTTTGCAGGTTTTGTACTTATTATATATGTAATGTGTGTATTGAAAATAATCCAGATGGGACCAGCATAACATATAGCTCCCATAAAAGGTATTTAGTCTTCGGCACAGTCGAAGACAGCCCTTTCTTTACTTGTTTTATTATAAAATCAAATAAAATAAAATAAACTAAGGTGATTGTTGTTGGCGCAAAGCTCGAATTTTTTATGTTTTGTTTGTTAATTGATATTAGAGGGAAAATTACAACGTTATGCACAGCGATGGTATGGGATGACATGTTTCGAAGTGGCCAACTTCTCATCAGACCCCTTTTCGGACACTGAGATACAAACCCAAGGTCTGCACCAAAGCCGCTGTTAGAGTACTCTAACAACTAAGCTATGATGCCCTGTAGCGTCACGATGCATTTTTCCTCTAATGTGCCATTTGCTTATTCCTTTTATACATTCTTTGGTACATATATTTTATATGTCAACTCAAGGAAACAATTAAATTAAAATAAAATAAAACGAAATAAAACAAAATAAAATAAAATAAAACAAAATAAAATAAAATAAAACAAACTAAAATAAAATAAAACAAAATAAGATAAAACTAAATCAAATAAATTAAGTTAAATTTAAATAAAATAAAATAAATTTAAATAAAATAAAATAAAATAAAATAAAATAAAATCAAATAAAATAAAATGATTATTAATAAATAAAAACAATAATAATTTTCATAAAAATTCCAAAAGTGAAAAATTATTATTCTTGGCCTTGAGCTCGTTTCATGAATACTTGAAAATGTACAGGCCGTAAATCAACAAAAATTGTTGGTATAAAAAAGCAATAACAAAATCCGAGAGCACGCGGAAAGGCAGTTCTGATGATAAAACAGATCTGTCAAAAATCCATCATGATCACACTACTAACTGTCAAAATGGCGGAAGTGGTTCATGCATATGGTAAAAAGAAGAATAGAACTAGGAGTTTAGATGACATCAAAACCAACGTATTGTTAGCTTAATGGTTAGCAATGCGTGCCAAAATTTCTCTGATGAGTGAAGTCTAGCAGCTTCCGAAATGGATCTATAAGAAAAGCTATGGCAGTTGTCTCTAAACATTTTTCCTACTCTGTTCAATCCAAAAACTTTTAATAATTAATTAAAATGATTATTAATAAATAAAAACAATAATAATTTTCATAAAAATTCCAAAAGTGAAAAATTATTACTCTTGGCCTTGAGCTCGTTTCATGAATACTTAAATAAAATAAAATAAAATAAAATAAAATAGAATAAGATAAAATAAAATAAAATAAAATAAAATAAAATAAAATAAAATAAAATAAAATAAAATAAAATAAAATATAAGAAAATAAAATAAAATAAAATAAAATAAATAAAATTAAAATAAAATAAATAAAATTAAAATAAAATAAAATAAAATAGAACAAAAAAAAAAAAAAAAAATTTAAATAAAATAAAATAAAATAAAATAAATAAAATTAAAATAAAATAAAATTAAATTAAAATAAAATAAAATAAAATAGAACAAAAAAAAAAAAAAAAATTTAAATAAAATAAAATAAAATAAAATAAATAAAATTAAAATAAAATAAAATAAAAGAGAACAAAAAAAAAATTTCAATAAAATAAAATAAAATAAAATTAAACATCTCTGTCAAGCGATACCGACTGGAGAAAGTGCGGGCCAGGAAGAACACAGTACTTGGAACTGCCATAGAATGACGGTTCATGACGGCGCAGCACTATTTTTATAGAAAGGCCTAAAGCATATTGAGACTTTGAACAGGCGGTTCCTGCTAAATTGAAATGAGATTCCGCATCATATAATAAAGCAATTTGATCCAAAGATACAACGTCAGGCTCTTAAAACAGCCAAACCAGCGTCCCTGAACTTCTTTGTCAAATTCCCTTTGGTAAACGCTTTAAGCCGGCAAACGCCATGACCCGTAGCTGTAGATGAACCTGATCTTGCCAGGGACAGGCTAACTCCTACTTTTATAGTCTATACTTCAGTATGCTCATTGCATATGCAGCCTATCGTAAATAATTTTCTCGTTTCAGAAGACCCAACTACATTTTTTGGTGGGTAAGTATAAATATATTTTTATATGTGTGTGTGAGTACGTGCCATTTTCTGGATCGCCTTCGACAGCAAACAATTGGAGCAAGTAACGATGCGTATCCTGTTCGTTCACTATCTCAAAGTTAACAAATGCGCTACCTCCAATATGGCAACAACAATAAAAAGAGAAAAAGGCAGTTGAATTGTGTTGTCGAAGCATTGAATGTCAGTTATTTAATTTAAAACTTTGCGCTTCTGCTGGAAACAGTAACCAGGACAAAACGAGTATTAGTAAAATAAAGGAATTGCGTAGGATATAGCGGCATCGATAAAACCACCTATAGGACCTTTCACTTTCGTCCGTATAATACCCAATATAGAGTTTTGGGGAGTAAGCTGAAAAATGTTAGCTATATACGAATGCATTTTACCTATTTATAAGTGCAAGTGAATCTATTTATTTACTATGAAATCACAGCTTCAGATCAATGTAGGTAGGAATATATCGAACAACAAGATGCTCATACCATTTTGAAAACACTTAGAGTATCTTTCTGGTGGAGGTGGTCGCTATAAGCCTGTGTGCAGAGATAAATCTGAAAAGCAGTTATTACAACTAATTCAACGAGAACATTTTCATACTGCAGGTATATTCTTGTTTGATAAAATGCTAACTAGTACGTTTAGCGTCTAAACAGCATCGCGAAGCAGAGTCTGACTAGCCTAGGTTTCAGGCCATGCGGAGGTTGAGGGCAACGGTCAAACTTATGAGGCAGGCTGAAAAGTGCAGCTAAAAAGGGACATCGACGCTAAATCATTCAATCGATAAGTTCACACCACCTAAAAGAAGAAACTCAGAAAAGAAAAGCTAAACATCAGAGAGAAATACTAGCGTCAGAGAGTTCTTGGCGTTTCTATGATAATTAGGAAGAAACTGTAGCGAAAGCGTATATCTAACTAAAGCCGAAAGTATTGCTGGAAGGTGATCGTCTTTGTCCGTATTTCGTATATTTTCTGAGGGCACTCCACTTTCCGGTAAGCTTAAGAATGTCTCTTAAATGGTCGGGACTTCTATTTTTGAGTTTCGTATCTCAACTCAAAGCCCTTACTTCTCTGACCAAAACAACGACAACTGTCAAAAATTAAAATTTAGTAGCCTTGAACTATTTCTGACTACTTTTAGCGATTTCAAGCTCATACGGAATAACAACTCAATTAACACCTAACAGTGATACCCCAGCTCCTCCAGGGGCCAGATAACGGAACAAAAAATTAGCTAAGCGACTTGCCTTTAAATTTCTGAGAGTTCACTTAAGATTGCGGCATATTGGACGGCTTCTGTTTACTATTACTAAAAAAAACTCTTCCAGAATGTGATAAACTTGACAGTTCTTAAAGGTTTATATTGGAAAATTTAAATATAAGAAAAAGTTCGCTGGGACGTTTGAATACCAAGGGGTCCGAAAGGGTTAAGGAATTATTATTTTTGATAAAAGCAGGACAAGGAATGTATTTGAACGTAGTTGAAATTTTTTAATTCTTTAGAAAACTTTTAATTTGGCTATAGAGATATCGCTTTTCAACTTTACTAAAAAACTTTTTTAATTTAGTAATGTTTTTGGCCTTTATTAATAATTAATATTGAATTTTCGAGCTCTAGGCCACCAATGTAACTTTACACAATAAATAAAACCAAGTACAAATAGCTTTATATATGTATATATATTTCGTCGATATTTCGAATTTATTCTAAATTCATCTTCAGGACTGAAACAAAACAAAGTATGTCAAACCAATATAATGTTAGACATGCAATCGAATTTAAAAACAGGATCAAAGATGCACATATACACGACAATGAGTGCCTAATTTCCTTCGATGTCGTTTCCCTATTCCCCAGTATCCCAGTGGATCATGCTCTGGAAATTATATCTTCAAAATGGAACCTGATCGAAAATCACACAACGTTGACCAAAGAGTTGTTTTTAGAAGTTGTGCGTTTTTGCATCAAAGAGAACAGGTACTTCAAACTGAATAATAAAATATACGAACAGCGTTCAGGGATGCCTATGGGGTCACCGGCATCACCGGTTATAGCAGATATAGTGATGGAAGACCTGCTAAGGAAGTTCGAAGAAGATTCGCCAAACAAACCTCGTATGCTAACCAAATATGTCGACGATCTGTTTGCTATCGTTAGAACTGACTCCGTAGAATATATGTTGATTGCCTTAAACGGTTACAACAAATCTATTAAATTTACTCATGAGGTTGAGAACGATGGACAGTTGCCCTTTCTAGATACGGTAGTAATTAGAAGGCATAATAAATTACCATTTGATTGGTACAAAAAGCCCACAGCGTCGGGCAGATTGATTAATTTTTATTCCAAGCACAACAAATCAACTATAGTTAACACTGCAAAAAATTTGATAAGAAGAGTTGTCACCATCAGTGATGTAATTTATCACAAGAAAAATATAGAAATTATTAAAAATATACTTATAAACAATGACTTCCCGATACATCTAATAAAAAGTTATATAAGGGATTATTTTGCCAACTCCACAATGTATGAAAAAACGTCTAACAATAATAAAATATACAAAACATCCACATATGTCCACGGCCTATCCAATAGAATGAAATATTCGAACATGTATGACCATGAAAGATTCCAGTTAGCCTTCACATACAACAACACGGTTCAACAAATTTTTAGTAACAATAAGGACAAAATCGAAAAACTTGAGAAATCTGACGTAATATATAAAATTCCATGCAACGGCGACGGGTCCCACATATGCAACAAAGTATATGTGGGTACTACAAAATCGAAATTAAAGACAAGGATTTCCGCTTACAAATCAAACATAAAAAATAGGGACCACTCTAATGATACTAAAACAGCACTAACTCAACACTGCAGAGAGTCCGGACACTCTCCCGATCTAGAAAACGTCGCTATAATACAACACGAGAAACACTACAACAAAAGATATACACTAGAGATGTTACACATAATCAACACACCAAGAGACGAACGGATGAATTTTAAAGCAGATGTAGAGAGCTGTGCCTCTGCTTATAGGAAATTGATCAACAACAAACACACGGGCTCATGATATGCTGTCCCAACTTCACTTGCTGTTCATCATTTCATATATTGTTGTTGATGTAAAAATTTGTTTACAATTACGGTTTTTTATTGTTTATTTTGTCTTGTTTATTATTTTTGCTTCTCGTGAATAATGTTAATTTCGATAAATCAGTCGACCAGGTGCACTCAAGAGTGTAAGTAGGTGGTTATGATTGTTTATGTTTTGGTTTGACATACTTTGTTTTGTTTCAGTCCTGAAGATGAAATATATATACATATATAAAGCTATTTGTACTTGGTTTTATTTATTGTGTAAAGTTACATTGGTGGCCTAGAGCTCGAAAATTCAATATAAAAAACTTTTTTGACAAAATTATAAAAATTTGGCGTGCTTGTTGAGGGATTCTTTTAGCATACATTTTTAGCGCTATACGTGCAATATGTATACCAAATTTTGTTGTATTATGGCAACGCCTCTCTGAATTTTAGCTACCGTAATGTTAGAATAGGAATGATAAAAGAAAAGGGGACGGTGCCACGATGCCCATTTTCAAAATAATTTATTTTTTTAAAATTTTTTCTTATGAGAACACTTTTGATGCATTATATAAGTGATATACATTTTTATTGCAAAAATATTATTTATTATATTTGCCTAAGACACATTTAAAAATCTTTTATATAAAAGTATGCGGGTCCCTCAAGCGATTTGGTCAGTTTTTTTTCGTTAAATGCTTTTAATTAAGGTTTATCCGCAGCCTGAATTTTGCTATGACATTTTAAAATATTTCCTATTAATGATGAATAATTTTTTAAATTTACTTACCCATTACACACCCATCTAAAATTACAAACCACTAGTACCTTGATATCATAGCTGGAAAAATTTTGACCAAATGTTGTCCATACCCAGCAAATACAATCTCAAACATTAGAGACATACTGTAGTTTTATATTCAAATTCTAATAAAGCTCTCTAATCGAAAATCCGGTTAGAGATTTAGGCTACAAATCGATTAGAGAGTTATTAAAAAACACTAGAAAAAAGTTCACATTAGAAACCAGTTAGAATTTTACGTTAGAATTCGATTACGTAACTAAGATTTTTCTCTATATCGAGAACTATATCTATATAATTCTCGTCAGCTTTCCAAACCGTTCTCTAACCTTCTAGCTTAGAGGGACACATTAGAATTTGAGTCGGTTTCTAATCGTCCTCTAGCCTAAATGTTTGCTGGGTATAGATGCATTAGATATTGATTAATCGCATTTTGGTGTTTTCCAAAATATACGTTATATGAAAAGTGGGCGTGGCTATAATCAGACCTGACTTAGTTTAAGCAGAAATGGAAGATGAGTTTGAGTGAACTTGCACATCAAATTTCAACAAAATATTTCAAAATGTGGCATGGCTTACAGGCTGGATATGTCAAATGCTACGCGACTCGACTACTCACTCCTTCTTTTAGTTTAAAGGAAAATTCTTATTTATAAGCGCGTTCACGCACTTCACTGACTGTCAATAAATGGGAGTTGCTAAGCGGCTTTGTTTGATATTACATAAGGACGAAAGTGACAGTGAGTGGGGGCAAGACAAAGTAGTACGGTGGCTTACATAATCAGCCCCCTAATCAATTCTCTTTTCCTTCTGAACACTTTTTTACATTCGTAAAAAATTGTAGCTGGTAAAAGTATAAAAAACTGAACAAGCTATCCAATATTAGGCATCACCCAATCCCTTACTTCCTTACATGCTTCTAAGAAAATCGGCACAGAGTAGCTGTGTTTGTGTATATCCGGTTATGCGACACTCAGTCTGATGCTGTTGACGCTCCCTGATTGTATGATACTCGCACTGCAGGAAACGGTAGTGAAAGTCCTAGATTAACAGGAAATATAAGGATAGTAGTAGGCTAGCTGTAAAAAACCAACCCAAGCATATTAGATTGGTGCGATAATTTTTTTTGTTTGTAAATTATTTTTAGTTAAGCATACCAAAATAAACAAGGGCGGAGCACGTAGCGGGTGTCAATAATGTTGACACAATAAAAAACCAAGCAATTATAAGCAATGATATATTCCGCCAAAAGGCGTTGCTTGCACATACAAGGTGGCGCAAAAGTAATCCTCCTATCAGAAAATGCTATAAATTTTGCGATTGGCCCCTAAAGTCAGTTCTGTTTCGACATTTGTGTAGTAAACATATGCGAAATACACGTTAATAAACAATGTTACGCTACACTGCTCCAGAACGCGGAATATTGCTGACTATTTATTTGACCAATAATCGGTCGGGGCCAAACGGTTACTGTGAATGGTGAGCGCTACAGAGCAATGATCAACGAGTTCTTTTTGCCGCAACTTAATGAATTGGGATTGGAAAACATGTGGTTCCAACAAGACGGTGCAACAGCACACACTGCACGTGCCACAACCGATATGCTGAACATCGGAAGCTTACTTTTGCGCCACCTTGTAGATATGGTGGAATAACTAGATATATAAGTTTAGCTGAGAGAAGAACCACCGGTCTGATGGCTTATGAAAAAGTCTAGCAGCTTACGAAATGGATCTAAAAGAAAAGCTAAAGCGGTTGTCTCAAAATTTTCCTTCTCTATTCAATTAAAATTCTTTTGATTATTATTTGAATTATTAAAAAAATAAAAAAAAAATAATATTTTCTTCAAAAATTTTATTTCTCACCTTGAGCTCATTTATGGTCATGGATATTTTAAATTTATTTTCAGAACTATAAACAAATACATTTCAAATCTTGATATTTAATTTTAGAGCTTTATCATTGCTGTTTTAGCTTTTATAAAACTGATTTAAGGGGTTATATATGTTGAAGTCGGTCAAAAAATCGAAAATTTTTTATGCTTTCATCTTAAACTATAGGTTCGTAAGAATGTTAGCTTCAAATTTTATAGAGATTTAAGCAGTAGAAGCGAAGTTATAGCGTTTTGAATCTTGCTCCCTTACGAAGTCGTGGCGTGTACTTGAAACTTTAAAAGCGATTATCTCGAAATCATGTTTTTCCCGAAAACGTTGTTGCGCGGACTTGGACTGCCAAAAGAGTTTTCAATTCAATTTTTTTTTTAAATGGTTCGTAATTTATTTGCCGTGTCTTTGAACGATTTAATTTTTTCGTCTAAATTTTCATATCAATGTTATGAGTTTTTCAATACATTTCATCAGATGAAAAAAGTTGCCTTTTTGAGAAAATCGTTCCCGTTTGCAGGACTTTTTTTTTCATACTAACGAAATTTGCTTGGTTTTATGCTTTCAGCTGCGCTGCGTTTTTCATAAAATGTCATAACTTTGACAATTATTAGTATTTTTGTATGTTCTGGAGCTGATTTTTCAAATTAGATATTGTACTACGCAAGACGTATAACAAATATTCAATAAAAATATGGCTACATACCTCTATAGAAAATCAAAATGTTCCCCATTTTCCCGCACCTCAACATAAATAACCCCTTAATTTGCATTTAAAAATTGCCTAACTATTGGAGTAAAAAATATAAGCTACCTGTAGTTTTGTAGAGAATTGATTTCCCCGCAAAAAAAAAAAAAAATTAAATGATATTATCAATTTAATTAAAAAAAAATTTTTCTGGAATTTTTTGCCACAGTCTAATGCATATACGTAGATAAGTATGTGCTTAAAATGGAGATAGCGGATGTTAGCTCTCACCTGCTTAGATTTTACTCCGCTATGGATGGTTGTAAAAAGGTTCAGACACATTTTTCTTTGCCACATGTTGTTACAATTCAATTTATGTTATGTGTAACGAAATTAGTTTCGGAAAGGATGTTTTATGCAAAAAATAATAAATGTGGTGTACGAGCCATTTATGTGGCTTCAAGAAGATACGTTTTATGTGTTGTAGTCGAAGGCATCGCATATTTATTTTTATTTATGTTAAACTCGTACATATTCGAAATACGAGGGCAGTTTAAAAATGTGGTGATAGATCTCGAATCTCTTATCTGTCACAAATTTTTCAAGGTTTTTAAGCAGGGTATAATTGTAGAGGTCTAAATATGAAATGCTTTGAGCTCAGATTATCACGCCCTTTAATTCTCCCATCCTCGGATTTTATCAACGATTCCGGTTTGACTACTTCGTGTGGGTGGCCTAATCGTTCGGCTTCACTGGTACTCGCACGACCACAATAGAGCGCAGTAAACTACTATTTAAGCATTGAAACTAATGGAAAAGGGTCTCCCTTTTCTCCATGTCGCTGATATTGTTTTTACTCTCAATCAGCACACGAACTTCACTTTTTGCCATTTTTGTTGAAACTCATGATGCTTTCATCTTTGACTAGCTGTCAAATCCAAACTAAAAGGCATATGTAACTCCATTTTTTAACGTAGTCCTTCACGAAATGGCAGCTGTTGTGAGCTACATGAGAGAGAAAACTTAAAACTTCTGCTCATATTTCAAGAAGCAACGACCTTATCAAACAACCCTCGTAATGTATTAACGCCATTAGGGTCGTTTATCGTTTTAAGAATGCATCATATCGATTAGTTGAATTGCTTTTCAGGTTTATTTACGGCAACGCCGACGTCACAACATAAAAAGGGACAGTGTCGTGGTGTTGGTAACCTAATATCAGGTTTTTCATCTAGAAATGGGACTGGAACCCACACCTTTCATTGTTTATCGCCTAATTCAGTCCTGACGGGTTAGGGGTTTAGAATATGCCCGAGGTAGGCATACCGGTCGTAAGAGGCGACTAATATGCACAAAGGTAATGACTTGCAACTCGATGGTTGATCTACGGATATGATGCCTCTCACCTCTCATTACCCATCTCACCTTCCTTACGGAAGGAGGGGTGACATGACCTAGAAGGTTCCACTGGTCATACCAAATCGCTACCACGACAGTCGGGCAGTACCGCATGGGAGTACCGGAGCGTACCGGATTCATATTCGGCCAAGGACTGTCAGTTCGACAGCAACCCCCAAAACCTTCGAGGAATGTTTTTGTCGTTACAACAACAACAACAACAAGGAAAGTTTTACCAGAAAAGAAGGATGATGCTGGTAATTGCTACAATTATCGTGGATACCGCATCGTAGCCATATAAGCCTTCAAAGCTGGTAGGCCTACAATCGACCTTATCTTCATGATACGCCAAAAATCCATAGTAACTCAACTTCAAAAAAGCTTTCTCTGAATTTTGATGCGCAAAGAATGTTTTGTATATGCTGAAGGCCACCATGGTGTGGTGGTAGCATTGTTGAAGGTTGAAGATCCCAGGTTGAGAATTGTTTTCAAAAATCGGGTCTGCCATCATAAGTGGTGGGCAACCATCCTAGTGTATTTCTGCCATGGAAAAGCTTCGCAGCAAAAATATGTAGAAAAAATTAAAAGCAGCACACTTCGAGTTGGCAGAGATGCTCGACCTTAATTTCTTCTTGAAGTATTTGCCAAATTTGTATTCGTTTCATGTACATGAAATGGTATTATAACTGTAGTCCAATGTTTGTAGGTATGAGAAGAAGAAGAGATAGACCCACCAATAAGTATACCGAAATTCTCAGGGCGATGAGATGAGTTGATTTAGCCATGTCCTTCTGTCCGTCTGTCTGTCTGTTTGTTTGTACGCAAACTACGCCCTTAGTTTTTGAGATATCTCGCTGAAATTTGCTAAGGGGCAAGATCGGACTAATACATCGCATAGCTCCCATACAATCGATTGTTCCGATTAACGGGGTTTGGCTTATAACTCTTGCAATTAAAAAGCAAGGTACGTAAAACTTTGCAGGTTTGGTACTTATTATATAAGTAATGTGTGTAGTGAAAATCACCCAGATCGGACCAACATAACATATAACTCCCATGCAATCGATAGTTTCGATAAAGGGGTTTTGGCCTATAAATTTTGCAATTAAAAAGTTAGGAACGTACAAAAAAAAAAAAAAAATTTGTGTAGTGAAAATTAGACAGATCGGACCTACATAACATATAGCTCCCATACAATCTATTGTTCCGATAATTAGGATTTGGGCTATGTATCTTTAAGTCAACAGTTGTGCAGAGTTTGTACTAATTGTAAGTAAGGATCGGACACTTAAAACTGTGATGCGTATTCATGAAAGGTATAAAGTCTTTTACGTCGAAGACAGCCCTTTCCGTACTTGTTTTATCTTTTATTCTGTTTAGACTTTGTTATAAATGGAGTTTACAGAATTACCGTACTCTTAGATAAAGGGACAAAGATTCTTAATCTGATCTCTCTCTAAGGGGCTCACTTTGCATCGCAGTCACATGCACATTCAGCACTCCCAGCTATTACTTGTTACTGAAGTGAGTGAATGCCCTTATACGAATTTTGCTCCAAGAAAGAGAATTGAACCTCTGCGTTTTGCATAGTGAGCTCGTAAGTCTAGATGACTTAGTTTGCGTAATCACTCAAAGTTGTCAGGGACTACTACAAGGTGGCTGATGAATTTTGCTACATTAAGAAACTCAAATAATTTGTTTTTCAGTGTATGGAATTCATTTTTCTTTTATTCATGTTAAAGCTCATTAAATTTTATTAAATATAGCTTAATTAGTTTTAAAAATAATGGAATTTAAATGCCTCCCCTGCTCGTCGATGCATGTGCGGCATCTTACCAAAAAGTTGTTTATTACTGCTTGGAGAGTTGAGACAGGAATAGCCGCAATTGTTTCTCGAATGGATTGCCTTAGTTCATTCAAATTTGCTGGTGTTGCTTTGAAGACTTCCTGTTTGCAATAACCCCACAAGAAAAAGTCAGGTGCAGTAAGGTCAGGCGACCTGGGTGGCCAACGGAATGTGGAGTTTCTGGATATCAGCTTATTGGGAAATTTTCGTCGCAATTCTGTCATAACAGGTTGGGCTATATGAGGAGCTGCACCATCTTGCTGAAACCACACAGAGTTGAAAGAAATTCGCATTCGGCGTAATTCTGGATAGAAAAACTCTCTCAACATGCTCAACTAACGGTCTCCAGTAACCGTAACGGTGTGACCGTTTTCTTCGAAGAAGTAGGGCCCGACAATGCAGCGTGATGAAACTGCACACCACACTGTGACACGAAGTGGATGCAATTCCGTCTCATGGAGTATCTGTGGGTTGGAAGCACTCCATATTCGACAATTTTGTTTGTTTATGTTGCCGTTTAAATCGAAATGGGCCTCGTCAGACATGAAAAGACAGTTCAACATGTTTCCATCCTCTTCCACCATTTGAAGCATCTTCTGGCAAAATTCCAAGCGAATCGGCAAGTCTGCAGCGTTCAGTTTGTTGGCCATTTGAATTTTATATGGGAATAAGTCCAAATCTTTGTGCATAATTGACTGTAATGACTGTCTGCTTACACCCATTTGAGCAGATAAGCTTCTTGTCGAAACACGTGGATTGTTTTGTATGGCAGCAGCTACAGCAGCGATTGTTTCCTCCGTTCGAACTGAAGGGTTTCGATGGTAAGGTCTTCTGTTGACTGTCTCATGCTCGGCCAAATTGTTTACAAGTCTTATTATGGTCCATCTGCTCGGAGGATTGCCGCCAAACGTGCGCCTATACTCTCTTTGAACCGAAACTACGGACTCCAGTGCGTGATAGCGGCGGACAATCCAAATTCTTGTTTCAGTGTCCCAGTTATCCATTTTTGTTAAATATAAAAGTCAATCTGCAAAATAAAAAAAAAATTTACCAGATTCATTAAATAGAAAAAAAGTTATCTAATTTTTTTTGGTAGCGGCTTTCATTAGCCACCCTGTACTTCGAATTTAATAAGTCATTATAAGTTTCTTATAATATCGATAGCAGCTCTTTGTGTTTTCTTTTTGGTGCTAGTTCTCAGTATAAACGTAATTTACTGCTAATTAACCATATTATAAAAACTTAAGTAACAAATCATAATTGTTCAAATTTTTCATTTATAGTGTTCTGAAAGTGCCCTAAAATAGTCTTAAATTTTATAATTGCATCACGGCTAGTGGGAAAACTGAGCTTCCAAAATTAGGTTTAAAATTCTGCAAAAAAAAAATGCCATCCTAAAAAATAATTTCCTGGTCCTTACTTGATTTTCAAATATTGGTGGATATTGTAGAGGGTCTACAACGTAGTATGGCAATGTCTGAATATATAATTATATTAGTTTGGTTACTCAGTTCCCCTTTACCGAAATTCGCAAGTATTGTATTCACCAGCAAAATAACGTAATCTGATATGGTTTTATACTCCTATAGAATTTCTGCATGCAAGAAGCGTATACTTCCAAAAACAATCAATCTTTACTGCGAATACACGCACAGTCAATGCAAGCAATGAAAATGTAAAATTAAAAAAGACATCGTCAATTTCAGCCGCCATGGCGTATAAGTAACACAAATTTGTATTGTAACCGACACCATGTGAAAGGGAGCAAGAATGTGTAAGTAGGTGTGCACTAGGGATGCTGCAAATACACGGTTTTCTCAAAAGAGAAAGCTTGCTAAAATTCGATCAAAGACAAAACCTACCAGAAGCTACAGGACACATCCAACATCTTCCATATCCTTCCCTTATCACAGAGAGAGAAGCTGGTATTGCTCTAGATGACAGCCTAATATGGTAAACTATGAACTGATTATTCAGACACCAATTCTTTTAAGGACTGTGGTTACTAAGCGAACCATTTTATTCCCAAGTCGAATAACAACTGGTTATTTCAATCGAATATCCGATGACCAAACGCCTATTTTCAGGTCAAAGTGTATAACTCGAAAGGTCTATTTATTTGAAATATTGAAATGATCTAAGTTATTTCTCTTTCGAAGCCTCAAATACAAGGTGGCGCAAAAGTAAGCTTCCGATGTTCAGCATATCGGTTGTGGCACGTGCAGTGTGTGCTGTTGCACCGTCTTGTTGGAACCACATGTTTTCCAATCCCAATTCATCAAGTTGCGGCAAAAAGAACTCGTTGATCATTGCTCTGTAGCGCTCACCATTCACAGTAACCGTTTGGCCCCGACCGATTATTGGTCAAATAAATAGTCAGCAATATTCCGCGTTCTGGAGCAGTGTAGCGTAACATTGTTTATTAACGTGTATTTCGCATCTGTTTGCTACACAAATGTCAAAACAGAACCGACTTTAGGGGCCAATCGCAAAATTTATAGCATTTTCTGATAGGAGGATTACTTTTGCGCCACCCTGTAGTATAGTTAGAGCTTTGGTGGTTTGTCGAAATTCGTGTTTCTAGACTCCTTATTTTTTATTCGGTAATAGGTCGTATAAACTCACGATTGAGGAAGCTTCTGCAAGTTGCGCTATCACGCCTAATACATAGTTTGAAATAAACTTAACGTTCGTCTATGATTTTTGTGGAATGGTAGCATTCTGTCATTCCATTTTCCATTCAAAGTAATATGCTTTCCGCAGCCTTTTTATCATTTTCCTGAACTCGTATTTTTGTTTGCTGAGAACAACTTGATCTAATGGGATTTTATAAACTTCAACAAATGCGTGTGGAAATGTGATGGAAGGTGTGGTACCACCCACTTTTGCTAATAATATATAGTTTACTAGCTGACCTGAAAAACTTCATTATAAAATACATACATTTTTGTATTGATTTCATTTCAAAACCATTTTTGAACAATTTCAATACTGAAGATATAGATTAAGAGTAGTTTAAATGCTATGCCGCTTTATCGATATCTCCCTTTTTTTCGAAAGTATCGCAATCACAACGCGTACACTGAGTTCTTTTAAAGATATTCCACCTGAAAAATTAAGTTTGCATGGGATATGCCACGCCCCCTTCGCTGATAACTTTCACACTTATTACCAGTTTCTTACCATGACCCCATTTAGAGATATTGAGACTTAAAAATTAGGTTTGTATGGGAGGTGCCACGCCCTTTTATTATTTTTTACCTATTTTTCCTAAACCCGCTCTTAGTAATTACAAACAAATCCCGCCCAAAAAAAATTATTAAATTTTATCCAGCGGTTTCGTTAGCGTTACGATCAGGCCTGTTAAATTTGATTAGTAATTAGTAACCACATGAACTATATAACTTCTAAATCACACTCTATGCTCGGTTTTGTGAGGCGAAATGTTATTAAGTTTTATGACTCCTACACTCTCAAACTACTATATACTTCCTTTGTTAAGTCTCATCTTGAATATGCTGTGTTTATTTGGAGACCAAGTAATATTGCAGAAAATCTGTCTCAAATATTCTCTTCGACGATTAAACTTCTCTGATTCGATACCATCCTACTCTGCTCGTCTTATACTTTTAAATCTTAAAACTTTGGAAAATCGTAGATTTATACTGTGCCTATCATTCACTTATAATATGATCAATAGCTTTGTTGAGTATCCATACATGTTGGAAATAAATCGATTTAATGTTCCAATGAGGTCTCTCCGGAATTATTATCCTTTCTATTGGGATAATCTAAGAACAAAGTATGCCTGTAATGCTCCCATTATTCGTGCTATTCGGGAGTTTAACTCCGTAAGGAACTTAGTAGCTTTGGCTTTTTCTGTAGCCATGGTTGATTTTATGATTATTTTAAATCTAGCTTGTTAGGATTTTAAGATGTCTACCCAATTGTATCATAGTATGTAAGGATTGAAATCCATAGACTTAAATAAATAAATAAATAAATAAATAATCAATTACAAGATGTTTTGATTACTTTTGATTTTTTTTTTTGATTATTATAGATTATTTATTTTTTTTTTATTACTGTTGATGTGTATATTTATGTACTTCTACAACAATATTGAAAAAAAGTTAAAAATAATCAATAATTATCATTAAAAAAAAATTGAAAAAAAAAATTATTTTTGATTTTTTTTAATAATCGTAAAAAATTATGATTTTTTTGATTACTTTTTTAATTAATTGGAAAATAATCATTCAAAATTAAAAGTAATCAGCCATTAAATTATTCTGAAGAAAGTAATTAATCAAGCCAATAATCATTAGGATTAGTAATCAATATTTAACAGGTCTGGTTACGATTGAACCCGTTTATCGTAGCAATACAGCGCATAGTCCCAATAGAATCGATTGTTCCGATAAACGGGTTTTGGGTTCCGATCTTGTTAGTTCAGACAAATGATTTATATAATACAAAATTACGGCCCTATGCAAAATTTCAGCGAGATTTTCAAAAACTGAAGCACTAGTTTGCTTTCAAACAGACATACGGACGGGCAGCCCGACATATACGCATGGCAAAATTGACTCAGATTGCTGTCCTGATCATTTCGGTATACGTATTGTTGGGTCTACCTCTTCTTTTTCTCCTACTTACGAGCATCGGACCAAAGTTATAATACCATTTTATGTTCATGAAAGGTATAAAACCATCAAATACTGTTCCACTGCAAAAAAAAAATTAATCTCAAATTTTTCGTAAGAGCAAAACAGTCCATCTACTTGCCGTATTTCTCCGAACAGAGGGTACTTTCAAAGTAAAATATTCCTAAAAGATATGTTATATTATATATACTAAGTTAAACAGTAATTTCATGTGCATTGCATGGTGCTTGAAAGGCAGCAAAAAATAAAACCAATTAGAGAGCTCACCGTTTATGTTCAGCATCAAAACCATAAGTTCTCAGTTAAAGTTAGTGGAAAAGGGAGGCGTGGAGAAGCAAAATAAAAGATCAAGAGATAGATAAATAAATAGGGAAATCGAGGAAATATTCAAGGGTGATTTGAATTATATAGTGCAAAATTTCGTGCATGGAAACGTTTTTCGTCGTCGTTAGCTTAAAATATAACTATAATCGTATGCTCAGATCATTCAAATATTTATCCACAATACATCGATGGGACGATCTTCTTACCTCCAAATATTTTTGAAAAACACACTACTTTAGACTTTGGCAGATAGGATTTTGTTAAAATTCTTTTTGAGACCATTTTTGAGTTGAAGCGATTTTTAAAAATTTTTTTGTTTAATTTTTCACATGTCATCCGATATACAAAATTTAAACACATTTTAATATGATTTCAGCTGAATTATGTAATGGTACTTCCGCGCAATTGCATTCGCATTTTTTAAATTCGCACTCGTATGACATTCGCAACACCACTAGAAGCACTTATGCTGCATCAGCTTCCATGAAAATATGAGTAAAAATCAATAACGATTTGCGCACCAACGGCAGCTCTAAAACGACCGTCCTTGTATTCTCAGTCGTGTCATCGTTAGTTTTTGTCATAGTTAGTTGCCTGTCTTGGATGTCGGCGTCGTAAATCAAGCCAAACTCTGCGTTGCATTATCAGTTAAGGATTGCTAGATAAGGACTCATTTGTTTTTCGCTGAAGGCACGCATAATGTGAAGAGTAGCAAAGAGAAAAAAATATATTGTACTACCTACTCAAAATAGTTGGCCCAAGGGGGACTATTAAGATACTCTTCTCCAAAATTAGTTATTATTAAGTTTATTAATTTTACCTTTTTCGATTGATCAAAATATTCCTTCAAAAGCAGCTACTACTTTACATATGCAGGAAGTTAGCAGAAAACCACGATGCTTAGAAATACCTGACGCACAGCTCCATCTAGTGGCTTACCTAGTTATCAGTTATGTTTGCACTGAAAACCACCCTATGCTTGTTACATATTCAAATTATCAAACGAAAGGTATTTCCACAAACACATCGCTACAAAGAGTTTAGAGTGTTACCACCTGCTCCCATTATTTTTATTTTTTGTCTTATTTGTTATTAACTCGAAAACGACTTGACCCATTTGGATGAACTCTTACATATTTAATTTGCTACATATCAAACCCCATACTCAAGCGCTGCGAATAGCAGCATTTTGAAGTATTGCCACCTCTTTGAATTTTTTTAAAATTGAGTGAAATTATATGGCATCTACGGAAATCGACGAGCAAAGCTCAGTCACCCAAGTACTTACAGAAATACTTACAGAAATAATTATAATAAAATTTTTCTCCTTCTGAATTTTCATTGGTATTGGGGAAGATTTCCTGCAGATTCTAAAACAACTTGTAACAAAACTTTTTTTGTTTGAACTAACACATTTCAACAGTTGTTTTATTTAAAAATTAATTAGGACACCTCAGACTATTAGGTCAAATTTTTTTTTCCAATTTTTTTTTTTTCAAGCCACCCTAATATATCTATATGTTTAAATACACGGCAAAAAAAAAAGCTTCGTCAATATTAAATTATGCCAATAAGCTGGTGGGGGGAACATAAAATAAATATACAAAATTTTCGATTTCGAAATATACAGAAGCAAGTTAAAAAGTCAAAGCGAACAGTATATACCCAGCTGTGGGATTTTGCCTATTAATTGAGAAAAAATTTATACTTAAATCGTCTTTCTTTTGAAACTTTATTGACTTAACTTCAAAACAATCTGCAATATCTGGACGCGTATTGAGTTGACTTGAGAAATATTTTTTTTTAATTTGAGTTCCTTTCGAAGAGTAAAAGGAAATGGTAAGATAAAAATTGATTCTTCAATGAAAATTGTGGAATTTTAAATATGTGGTTTTAATTCATCGGTCATAAAGTTCAAGTAATCTATAAAATATTACTTTTCTTGGCCCAACAATGAAGCTATTGTATTTTATAATCTTAATGAAATATAATAACATATACCCGCTACATAATGAGGGAGGAGTAGGTTTGAATTGAAGTAGTTGAAACAAAATATGAAGCAGAGAGCTTTTAAATATAATTCTGTTTTAAAAATAAAAAATTTGAAATAGAATTTTCTGAAATTTGATAATCTTCAAGGAATTACTTTGAGTTATAGGGGGATGACATTCTGTTGTGGCCAGTCAATAACTTTTCTGATTTGTTAACACCCAGCTAACCAAAAGTAGGAGCTTTACCCTCCGAAATGAGCTATTTTCGGAGCCCAAATGGAGCAAAAAATCGTTCTACGCGGGCGCCTCTAAACGAGTCATAAAAAAGTGTCCAAAATGAGCCCGAATCCGAAGAATTTGGAGCGTTTTATGACTCTTTTTAAATGAACTACGGAGTCTTTTAGAGCCATTCATTGATGCTTTTTTGATGCATTTTAGGCTCATTTTTTCCTTTGTTTTTTACTCTTTTGTTAAGATTCTCATAGGTGTTTAAGACTCATATCTGTATTTAGCTTATCAGAAGAAAGTTCACTTTTTAATGGTTTATATAGTATTATGTATAACTAAATATATAGGCACAACGAAGCGTATACATTTTTCATTTGGAACTTATAACTTCATATAATCAAAAATTATGGATTTCCTGCACTCTGGAGTTTGTTTCCATCATTCGTTGGCTAGTCGATAGTTATGTTCTTTTAGCAGTAGCCTGAATGTCGCGCTCTTTGTCAGGAAGAACCTGCTTGATAGTGCCCTGCCTAGCAAGCATATCTGCCCTACAGTTTGCCTCAATGCCCTTGTGGCCGGGACCGACGTGAGGTTCACACAGTACTGCTTGGCCATCTCTTGGAGAGATCGGCGACAGTTTAGTGTTAGTTCAGAATTGAATGAGTTAGAGCCAAGTGATTTAATGGCTGCTTGGCTATCGCTGAAAGTAAAGACTTCCTTGCCAGTAGTGTCTTGTCCTATCCACGCTGTGGCCTCCATGATTGCAGATACCTCAGCCTGGAACACACTGCAATGATCAGAACCCCTCTCCTGACCCTCCCGCCTATTTTAGAGCCGTCGGTGTATGTGAATATACTACCTTCTGCGCCGTAACACCGATCCTACTGCTCTCAGTCGCCCCTACTGGGGATATTCACCGTGAAGTTACACTCTAATACTGTAGTAACCGCGCAGCGTGAAGTGGCACTTCAACATTATCAAAAGTCCATAGTGCTTCAGGATCTGTTGGAATATTTGCCACACGACTTCGAAGAGATTATTCACATGATTTTCCACATAAGTTTATATGGGACCGCAAACTCAAGTTCCCCTCTAGCGCAGATTACATGACGCAAACAACTTTTCATTGAATGCCTTAATTATCTTGACTCGAGTATAACGACAATTACGCTGGAAATTTTTTGTCAAATATTTTTATCAAACACATACTTAAGAAATTGAGAAAGCGAAATTAAAAATCATTTGCTCGTCATTGTTCTTATAAAATGAGTAAGACACCTAAGCGAATTAAAACAGTAAGCTTTGAATTCGTATTTCCATCACCCACATGACAGCCATCATCCAATATTTATGCGTCCAATGCTTTATTTGAAAACTTTTTAATCCCTTGACAAGACAATAAACTAAGCCTGAAAAGCTCTTTGTCTTTGTGCACGTAGAATCTACAAAGACATTTTGTCGACTTAATACTTTGTGTGTAACGAAACAGAACTAAATAAATTTGTAACTCCTCCTCCAAATATAGTTCGTATGGACCTTTGATGCTATTGTTAAGTTTAAGTTTAGTCAAAAATTTCAAAATACTTGCTGTTTGGGGTAAATTCATATTATTAACTATCTTACAAACTTTCAACTACTTCTCTGCTATAAAGACACAAAAACTTTGATACAGTCATTTGTTTTTATTGTTGTTTGTTATTTCCAATTTTCGTTTTTTGCTAGAAGTTTGCTACAAATCTATTTATGTTTTTATTTAATTGAGTTGTCAAGAAATTTTGACAGGGAACGGAATTTATTTAATTTATTTTAGAAATTTTAATTAAATTTTAATTTTAATTTTTTAATATAATTTAATAATTAAATAGTGATTAAAAAATGACATGTGTACCTTGGAAATAAAAACAATTTTCGGTACATTTTTTTTTTCCAAAAATCAAAGATAGGCATTTATTTGTATTGTCAGTAGCCACTAGATAATACCATTATTGATCAAAAATAAATTTTCAAAATATTAAGGGATCAGTTTCAGAATTTCTTACCTAACTCACATTAGACCTTATTGTATTTAAAGTCAAAAATAAATTGTGAAATTTTAACCTTTCATAACCGCTACGTTCCCTGCGCTGTGAAAGCATTAGAGTTTTACGTGAGGACAAAAATCAGCTACGAGCAGCGAGATGTAGAAATACATGAGGTAGCAGCAATGAGCTCAAAGAAGGCTTGCAGGTAGTCTTTTCTCAAGGAAAGAGCCAATAGAGCTTGGTAAAAAGTGAAATGTTGGATGGGCATTTTTTTTCATGGAGCTCTGAAACTAAATTTATCCCGAAAATACATTTAAATAATGTAAATAATGTAACTAAGATAACGACGAGATACAATCCTGGGTAGAATGGTAGCCAAGCGAGTGTACATTATCAGGTGTTGCTTTTGAGTGTACCTGAGTTAGCCAGAGGTTGAAATTCTACCAGAAAACTTTGTTTTAATAAAATTTTTTTTTAGTTTTAAATTCTTTTTTAAACTTTGCTTTATTTTATTTTTTGAATTTATTAATTTATATTATTTTGTTTTATCATGACTATAAACGAGCTCGAGGCCAATAATAATAATTTTTCTTTTTATTTATGAAAATTATTATTGTATTATAATTAAATTTTTTAACTTTTATTTTATTTCATTTTATTATATTTTATTTTATTTTATGTTATTTTATTCTCTTTTGTTAATTTTTTTTTGTATTGCATTTGATTTCATTTTATTATTTTTTATTTTTTTTTAATTTAATTTTGTTTTATTTTATTTTATTTCGTTTTATTTTATTTTATTAATTTTGTTCTATTTTATTTTATTTCATTTTATTTTATTTTATTTGATTTTATTTTATTTTATTTTATTTTATTTTATTTTATTTTATTTTATTTTATTTTATTTTATTTTATTTTACTTTATTTTATTTTATTTTATTTTGTTTAATTTTGTTCTATTTTATTTTTTTTATTTTATTTTATTTTATTTTATTTTATTTTGTTTTATTTTATTTTATTATATTTTTTTGCTTTATTTTATTTTATTTTATTTTATTTTACTTTACTTTATTTTATTTTATTTTATTCAATTTAATTTAATTTTATTTTATTTTATTGTATTTTACTTTATTCTATTTTATTTTATGTTATATTATTTTATTTTATTTAATTTTATTTTATTTTGTTTTATTTAATTTTATTTTATTTTATTTTATTTTATTTTATTTTATTTTATTTTATTTTATTTTATTTTATTTTATTTTATTTTATTTTATTTTATTTTATTTAAATTTTAATCAATAAGCTACTCACATCTGTGCAAACCATACCCTAGCTACAACGAACACGTAGTTAGAGTATGGTTTGGTTGGGGGTTATGTGTACTTCAGACCTCGTTTATTACATACACCGTTTAATTTTGTGTATGCTGTGGATATTAAGAAAATTTCAGCAGCTCACAATGTTTGAGCTGTGAGTATCAATTTCTTTTTAGCAAATATTCATGTCTTGTAATGAGCATATTAAAAATGTCTGTTGTTAATATTTTCCATAACTTTTATTTTTAATGAAAGTAATTAAATACCTATATTCATGGTAAATTTTTAGTGTGTTAAAAATATGTTTTTGAATTGAAAATATAATATGTATAAATATATAATATGGCATATATAAGGGATGTCAATCCTTGGAATCAGTTGTGCCGTCCTTTGTTTATTTGATATTTTTTTCCAAGAAGGACAAATCAAATGCTGATTTTTTTGTTGATATGTAATATTTTTGAATATTTTAGTTTTTTTTTTGGATTATTCTACTTACAGATAAGCTGTTTAGTTATTGTCTACGTAATTACTAGGACAGCATATAGATATATTTTAATGTTGTTACTATATACCATAAGCGGTATAAATCACCAGCTCAAAATAGAAACTTTCTTTTGTCAGCCGCAACTGATAGCGGCACTTCAAGAGGCTCACCTGTTCTTAATGAAATTGTTGTTGCCTCAAAATATCAGAAGGCTAGCAGCACTTCATTATACACCTCAACTCGTAGCTGTTGCAGATTTTCGTGCTGGTCTAGTTCATTAACTAGAATTTCGTGGGCTTGTTTTTAACTGTTTGAGCGACTTCAGCGTTCCTGCTATCATAAGCAGTGTGACCAGGTTAGCCTTTTCGAGGCTAGATTTAGATTTTTTTTTGTTCTTTAGCCGCATAATTTTGACTTTAGCTTCGTGGCTGTTTTTTAGCCTTTTTTCACTCCAAACTTTTCTGGTCTTAACACCGTATTTTTCTTATAAATTAAAGTTAAATGAATGAAATCAAGATGACGAAATCCAGAAAAGTATTCGTAAAAATTTTCAACTATTTTTAATGGAGTTGATACCCCAATTGCGACATCCTCTACCTGATAATATGATCTCTTTACAAAAGATACCTTTTTTTTCAGTTGAAAATTCTTTGAAAGTAACAAATCCGGATGCATTTTCTCAATCGTCCAGTTAACAACGCCGTTCTTTATTTAAATTTTCTATTCAACAAATATTATGAGTATTTAAATATTCATTAAATTAAATTAAATATAAAGCTTGTAAATACTACAAATATTACATTTCGGTTGCAGATCATGTACGTAAGTGCATGTCAACAAAATCACCCTTATTCTTTGCGATGTCTGCTACTGCAATAGCGGCGCAACAGCGAAGCAACAACGAATAAGAAATGTTCAAATGAAACCACGAAGAAAGGAGAAAACAAAACGATGTTGTAGTTGTTGTTGTAACGACAAAAACACTCCCCGAAGGTTTTAGGGAGTGCTGTCGAAATAACAGTCCTTAGCCGGATATGAATCCGGTACGCTCAGGTACTCCCTTGCGGTACTGCCCGACTGTCGTGGTAGCGATTTATGACCAGTGGAACCTTCTAGGTTATGTCACCCCTCCTTTCGCTAGGAAGGAGAGATGGGTAATGAGAGGTGAGAGGCATCATATCCGTAGATCAACCATCGAGTTGCAAGTCATTACCTTTGTGCATATTAGTTGCCTCTTACGACCGGTATGCCTACCTCGGGCATATTCTGAACCCTTACCCCACAGGGGTTGCCATTTGGCAAAGAAATTGTGTAAGTAAATAAAATTTCTTTTTGAAATAATCAAGTTAAATATTTTTCGAAGAAAACTTTACAACAAATGCATAATAGAAATATTGTATTGCTATTATTTTTCAGGGTTGACTTATTGTGATTGTAAAATGCAGTTTTCATAAATAAAAAGAAAGTTAATCGCCAACGGAATCATTTAGAAGTTGCAAAAGCAAAACTGCCGAGCAGATACACATACGGTAACAAGGTGGTCAAAAATGACACTTTTTAATAAAAATAGTTACTTAGAACTTACACAATATGTATTAGAATTCCATAAGCGAGTGGTTATTTGCAAAGAACTATGGAACTTATAATTTTCACCATAAAAAGCTAATCTTTCATTGCAAGATATTTTTACAAGTATGGATTCGATTTTTTCTGAGATTAATATTTAAATTTGAAATCTTTTTAAGAAAATTTAAAAACTACTTTTTATAAATGTTTAGGAAGAGTAAAATTGCAATGATTAGCGACTATATTTTTTATGAAATTTGTTTCAATTGGTCAATATAGTGAAGTAGTATTTATTTCGATAGACACAAATTTATATCAATAAAGTCGTTTGTAATGTAATTTTGAAATTTTCTTGTACTTTTCAACCCAAACTGAACTAACCCACTATGAAGTAGTAGAGTAGCTGGTTTGATACTGGTGCATAGGCTGACTAGTATGTCAACTGGTATGATACTGGTGTACTCGTATGTACTGACTAGTATGTAAAACTGGTATACCGCTGATGCAGAAGCGGACAATCGCCATCACGTAGGGCATCGCCGTGTTAAAAATACCAGTTGCCAATATGGAAAAATTACAGAACTCGAACTAGTTGAGCCGTTTTGACAAACTAGTATTTGACTAGTATAAAACTAGTAGAATTGACAGCAGGGAAAGGTATCGATGGCGGCTTGCTGGGTGATTATAGCAACTACGGACGGCCAGTTGTGTCTATCACTGTGTTTTTGTTGTTGTTCCTTCCAGTTGATAGATTATATTGAAAATCGATAAATACTTCACTGCCAATTATAGCTTTGGCATGTCTTTTTTATGGCTTATATGGAGCAAAGTTATTTAATTCTTTCATGATTTCAATGCTGTTCAATGAGCTCGTCAAATTAGGAGGAAGAAGTGAGAGGAAAGTATATATTCGTATATGTTGTAAGAAGTATTTCTATTTTTGTTTGAGCAGAGTTTATAATTTAAGAATTTCATTATTATTTTATAGATTTTTTTTAATTAGTAAGATATCTTTTTTTAAATTCTTCCTAGAAGTGGAAACTTTAAGTTCTTCCCCAGCAACATGTTGCTAACTAGTATATTTTACTGACTAATTTGGTATTTCCCTGCTGGTTAACTAACACTTCATGATGCTATTCACTGAATAAGATTGATTAACTGCTAAGACAAATCTACAAGAAAATTGAGCAATACATTTTGACAACTTCCGTCAGGTATGACTTTTATTGATATTTATTATAAACAGCAAAAATAATTTGCGATTTTATCTACATTCAGTACACGGATAGGGCACACAGTGGGCCTGTATGTGTGTAGCCAAGTGCAAGAGCGCATTCAGTTAATTGTTTTTGACTGTTTGTACGAGTATGTATGCATGTATGTGTATTCATTA
Organism: Merzomyia westermanni; assembly: GCA_949987695.1. Taxonomy (NCBI): domain Eukaryota; kingdom Metazoa; phylum Arthropoda; class Insecta; order Diptera; family Tephritidae; genus Merzomyia; species Merzomyia westermanni. The sequence continues at coordinate 48,168,926 of OX465290.1, forward strand.
TTTTCTTAATACAGGGTGGCTAATGAAAGCCGCTACCAAAAAAAAACTAAATAACTTTTTTTCTATTTAATGAATCTGGTTAATTTTTTTTTTATTTTGCAGATTGACTTTTACATTTAACAAAAATGGATAACTGGGACACTGAAACAAGAATTTGGATTGTCCGCCGCTATCACGCACTGGAGTCCGTAGTTTCGGTTCAAAGAGAGTATAGGCGCAGATGGACCATAATAAGACTTGTAAACAATTTTGCCGAGCATGGGACAGTCAACAGAAGACCTTACCATCGAAACCCTTCAGTTCGAACGGAGGAAACAATCGCTGCTGTAGCTGCTGCCATACAAAACAATCCACGTGTTTCGACAAGAAGCTTATCTGCTCAAATGGGTGTAAGCAGACAGTCATTACAGTCAATTATGCACAAAGATTTGGACTTATTCCCATATAAAATTCAAATGGCCAACAAACTGAACGCTGCAGACTTGCCGATTCGCTTGGAATTTTGCCAGAAGATGCTTCAAATGGTGGAAGAGGATGGAAACATGTTGAACTGTCTTTTCATGTCTGACGAGGCCCATTTCGATTTAAACGGCAACATAAACATACAAAATTGTCGAATATGGAGTGCTTCCAACCCACAGATACTCCATGAGACGGAATTGCATCCACTTCGTGTCACAGTGTGGTGTGCAGTTTCATCACGCTGCATTGTCGGGCCCTACTTCTTCGAAGAAAACGGTCACACCGTTACGGTTACTGGAGACCGTTACTTGAGCATGTTGAGAGAGTTTTTCTATCCAGAATTACGCCGAATGAGAATTTCTTTCAACTCTGTGTGGTTTCAGCAAGATGGTGCAGCTCCTCATATAGCCCAACCTGTTATGACAGAATTGCGACGAAAATTTCCCAATAAGCTGATATCCAGAAACTCCACATTCCGTTGGCCACCCATGTCGCCTGACCTTACTGCACCTGACTTTTTCTTGTGGGGTTATTGCAAACAGGAAGTCTTCAAAGCAAAACCAACAAATTTGAATGAACTAAGGCAATCCATTCGAGAAACAATTGCGGCTATTCCTGTCTCAACTCTCCAAGCAGTAATGAACAACTTTTTGGTAAGATGCCGCACATGCATCGACGAGCAGGGGGGGCATTTAAATTCCATTATTTTTAAAACTAATTAAGCTATATTTGATAAAATTTAATGAGCTTTAACATGAATAAAAGAAAAATGAATTCCATACACTGAAAAAAAAATTATTTGACTTTCTTAATGTAGCAAAATTCATCAGCCATTCTGTACATACATGAAGTTATTTATCAAAAAATATTATATAAAATAACATATACAGTAAGAAAATAGTTAATGACATATAATGTTGCATTAAAGAACAGTGGAAATATAATTTCCTTAATTTTGTATTGTTAAATGAATGGAGTGTAAGTTGCGCACTATTCATAAGTAATAAAATAAAATAGATGGAAAAATTTATATCACATAAAAGATTAAGCTGATTTTACAATTTCAGTAACTACATCAGTATTATGACTATATAACCTTCAGTAGTAAATGCTTTACTAACACTTAATAATAGGTCGCAGCAGAATTTCGATGCGATTCTTTTGCATGCGGTTCAAGCAGCTCACTACTTCCGGGCTTTGCGCCCAAGTATCCTCTGGGTAACCACCGAACACCCGTTTGGTGGTGAGCTAAACGTGAGAAGGCGACAACCTGGTAAGGCCACTCCGACATAATCGGTTTAAGGGCTTGCTGGGGGGGTTCAAACAGCAGCGTCTGATCTCCAGGTGGTGCGGCTGCAAGCGGGCGTCTGTCTTGGATCAAGCGGCTCGCTATACAAACATGTAATAGAATTCAACCTCCCGTGAAACGGGTTGTGCGTTGGGTTTGGGACCCACCACATAAAACAACGTTCCAATGAAATTCAACAACAAAGCCTCGGATATGAGAACCCCTTTTTTAGATGACAACACCCGCAAACGAAATAAGGATTATGAGATAAGGGCATGTTCCTGGAATGTCCGGTCCCTTAATAGGGAAGGTGCCGCTGCCCGGCTGGTTGAGGTCCTGAGGAAAGCAAAAGCTGACATCACCGCCATACAAGAGATGCGATGGACGGGGCGAGGAAACACGATCAAAACACCTTGCAACATCTACTGGAGTGGGCATGAAGACAAGCGCAGATTCGGCGTGGGATTGGTGGTGGGAGAGAGATTCCGTCACCGAGTACTGTCGTTCACACCCGTGAACGAGCGTCTCGCTGCAATCCGCATAAAAGTACGATTTTTCACCATATCGTTTATCTGCGCTCATGCACCGACGGAAGAGAAGGACGACGTGGAAAAGGATGCATTCTACGAGCGCCTGGAAGAAGCATACGAGCGCTGCCCCCGTCATGATATCAAAGTCGTGCTTGGCGACTTTAACGCCAGGGTGGGTAAGGAGGGTGTATTTGGCCCCACTGTCGGGAAGTTCAGTCTCCACGATCAGACTTCGCCAAGTGGATTCCGGCTGATCGAATTCGCCGGTGCCCGAAACATGGTCATATCCAGCACTAGGTTTATGCACAAGAAGATCCATCAGGCTACATGGCTGTCCCCCGATCGAAAAACACGCAACCAGATCGACCACGTTGTGATAGATGGACGGCATGCTTCCAGCGTTTTAGATGTTCGCACAATACGAGGACCTAACATCGACTCTGATCATTACCTAGTAGCAGCCAAGATTCGTACCCGCCTCTGTACGACAAAACAGGTGCAACAAAAAACGCAGGGAAAGCTGGACGTCGAAAAGCTGCAATCGCAACAGACTGCCAATTATTTCGCAGATCGCCTTTCACACCTGCTCTCCGAGAGCACAATTCAACCTAGTGGAATGCATGAGCAGTGGGATCATATCTCAGGAGCACTCCGTACCGCAGCCGAAGAAGTAATTGGATTCCGGCGAACGCAAAGAAACAACTGGTATGATGATAAAGAGTGCCGCGCTGCAACGAAAAGAAAGGACGAAGCCTACAAGGCAACGCTGAGATCGAATGCAACGAGGAGTGTGTGTGAACACTACCGCGAGTTGAAGAGGGAAGCGAGGCGGCTTTTCCGGGAGAAAAAAAGAGAGGCAGAAAAGCGTGAAATAAAGGAGCTTGAGATGCTGGCCAACGGGAATAATGCCTGAAAATTCTATCAAAAAATTCGGCGAATGACAGAAGGTTTCAAACCCGGGGCAAACTCCTGTAAGAATGAGAACGGCGACCTGGTGACCGATGTTCAGAGAACACTCAGAATATGGAGGGATCACTTCTCTGCCCTTTTAAATGGAGAAACTGAGCAAGAAACCAGAGAAGTTGCCGAACCCGAGAACACAATCGAAGATGGAATTGACGTTCCACAACCCGACTATAATGAGGTGCGAATAGCAATATCCCGATTGAAAAACAATAAAGCAGCTGACGCTGATGGTTTGCTTGCTGATCTATTCAAACACGGAGGCGAGGAGCTGGTAAGGCGCATGCATCAGCTTCTATGCAGAATTTGGTCGGATTAATGCATGCCTGAAGATTGGAATCTAAGTGTTCTCTGCCCAATCCACAAGAAGGGCGATCCTACAAACTGCGCCAACTATCGCGGAATCAGCCTTTTGAATATCGCATATAAGGTCCTATCAAGCGTATTGTGCGAAAGACTGAAGCCTGATGTGAACAGACTGATTGGTCCTTATCAGTGTGGCTTCAGACCTGGTAAATCAACCATCGACCAGATTTTTACAATACGCCAAATCTTGGAAAAAACCCGTGAAAAAAGAATCGACACGCATCATCTCTTTGTTGATTTTAAGGCCGCTTTCGATAGCACGAAAAGGAGCTGCCTATATGCCGCTATGTCTGAATTTGGTTTCCCCGCAAAACTTATACGGCTATGCAAAATGACCTTGAGCAACACCGCCAGCTCGGTCAGAATTGGGAAGTACCTCTCCGAGCCGTTCGAAACTAAACGAGGTTTCAGACAGGGTGACCCCCTATCGTGCGTTTTCTTTAATTTAATGCTGGAGAAAATAATACAAGCTGCAGAACTTAACCGCGCTGGAACAATATTTTATAAAAGCGTGAAACTGTTGGCATATGCTGACGATATTGATATCATTGGCCTTAACAACCGCGGAGTAACTTGTACTAACTTCAAATTAGAAAAAGAAAAATGGAGAGAATGGGATTGGTGGAGAACGAGGGCAAACCGAAGTACCTTCTGTCATCATGCAAAGAGTCAGCGCATTCGCGCCTTGGTAACCAAGCCACTGTTGTACCAACAATAATGTTAGCTTAGAAATCCGACGAAGAATTACTCTTGCAAACAAATGCTACTTCGGACTGAGTAGGCAATTGAAAAGTAAAGTCCTCTCTCGACGAACGAAAATAACACTCTACAAGTCACTCATCGCACCCGTCCTGCTATGTGGTGCAGAAGCGTGGACACTAACAACATCTGATGAGGCGGCTCTGGGAGTATTCGAGAGAAAGGTTCTTCGAAAGATTTGTGGACCCCTACGCGTTGGCGACGGCGAGTACCGAAGAAGATTTAATGATGAGCTGTATGAACTTTACGCAGACGCCGACATAGTTCAGCGAATTAAAACACAGCGGCTTCGCTGGCTAGACCACGTAGTGCGAATGAGCGAAGATGCTCCAGCCCAGAAGGTATTCTTATCGGCAATCGCCGGTGGAAGCAGAGGAAGAGGGAGACCACCACTCCGATGGAAGGACCAAGTGGAGACCGATTTGCGATCCCGCGGTGTTCCCAATTGGCGCCAGTTGGCGCAACGAAGAAACGACTGGCGAGCTATGTTGGACGGTCAAAATCGCCCAGGCGGTTAGATGACCATTTAAAGAAGAAGAAGAATTTCGATGCTTTCATGATTGTGTGTGTGTGGTTGATAAGTGAGGAAAGTTTATTATAGTTTTAAACTTTTTTTTATAAACTGTAATTTTTTGCATTTATATATAACTATAGGGCAATTCCAAAGTGACAGATATGATACTTCCACTATTTATTATCAAACTGTTCTCGTTACCACTCTAGAAGGTATATATTTTTGAAACTGTAGCCAAAAGTGAATACGAAGCTGGAACTCCTACAATGATAGGCACCGCTTTCAAAATAAAGAAATCTTATCCAACACCTTTGCAGCTCATTTCGTAAAACTAATACTCACTTTTGATTTATTATCGAAACTTTGCTAAAGTTAAACATTTTTGGAAGCTTTCATGATTGACTTCGAACTGTTGGTGCAATATGCCCATAAGTATAGACATTCCGCACCAGTCCGCTTTCGTTAAATACATTATACTCTCCTCCTGTTGAAGTAGATATCTCTGTGGCAGGAAATACGCAATGAATAAGTTGATAAAACTTGGTTTCTATACCAAAATTCTGAGTCTAATCAAAGCCTGGGAAATGATGTACTACCAGCGGAACTGTGATGTAAGTAGACTCGGTTACTGATGTGCAACTCGATGGTTGATCTACGGATATGATGCCTCTCACCTCTCATTACCCATCTTATCCTTCCTTACGGAAGGAGGGGTGCCATGACCTAGAAGGTTTCACTGGTCATAAATCGCTACCACGGCAGTCAGGAAGTACCGGAGCGTACCGGGTTCAAATCCGGCCAATGACTGTTAATTCGACAACACTCCCCAAAACCTTCCGTCTCAGAAAGCGTTTCTTCCGAAAAAAAATCAAAGCAGAAGTAGTGAGTTTCTTGAGCATTTGAACATATATGATGCATTTCTATCAAACAGTATCTATGCAATTTAGTTTCTAAGATTGTGCCCTCTTCTTGGGAATGACCCTCTACCTATTATTTCCAATTAAAACTTTACTCATACTATCTGTGGACGCCCCTGCGTATGAGTAATTATTTAATTTCTAGTTGCTGTGCGAAATTGGGTTTTTTGGAATACAATTTTAATAGGGGCAAACTATTATTTAATTAAATTACTTAAGCCTATACAATTATATTCAGAACAGACTTTTCTTTTCAAAATGATCTAAATAAACATGAAAAGCGTGTGCCAAACGAAATAAACTACCTTCCTTCAAAATGTTTGACATCAATCAAACTTGCTAAATAATTATTACTAATCGTAATGAGTACTGCTTTGAATTATTATTTTCTTGAAAATCCATTTATTGATTGATTAACATTACTTTAAATTTTTAATGACTATTTTCCAATTAATTAAAAAAATAATGACAAAAAATCATGATTTTTTACGATTATTAAAAAAAAGCAAAAATATTAAAAAGAAAGTTGTTTTGATTACTTTTGAATAGTTTTGCTTTTTTTTTGGTTTTTGTTTGAAAGCAACATAATTTTTTTTACGTTTTAACGAGCTCAAGACCAGTCGATAATAATTCTTGGTTAATTATTATTATTTTTGATTAGAGGAAAAATTGAAACCAACAAACATATACAGGCTATAGTTATGGTACTATTTCGAAAACAGCCACGATTTTTCGTCAAACTAATTCGTATAGTTTTGCTATTTTCAGAGGATCTTGTCAGTATCTATTCAAAAATAATAATAATTAACCAAGAATTATTATCAACTGGTCTTGAGCTCGTTAAAACTTACAAAAATATGTAAAAATGAACAGAGCATAAACCAACAACAAATTTTTTTGCATTATTTTTGATTTTTTTCAGTATTGTTGTAGAAGGAAATAAATATACACATCAACAATTCTGAAAAAAAAACAAAAAAAAAAATCAAAAGTAATCGAAACCACTTTCTTTTTAACATGATGATTTTTGATTTTTCTGATTTTTTTAAAGTTACTTTGATTTATTTTTGATTTCTTTTTGATTTTTTCTAATCGTAATCAATTAACAATTGATTTTTCTTGATAAACCATTAAAATAATCATTACCAATTAAAAAAGCCGTCTAATTAATTGATACCTAATTACTAAACAAATTTAACGGGTCTGATATCAATTAATTCGATAGATCGACTGATTTCAGAGTTGTTGACCAATATGTGGACTAGGGTGACCCAAAATGTGTTTGTTCAATATGGGCATCAAACGAAACGAGCTAATGAGTGTTGCAAAAGGCGTTTTAATAAAGTTCAAAATTTCTATAAGATATTCGGCAAACGTTCCTTTGACATTATGGTAGTTGGGACCTTCGGGGAACTTTACGCGCATCCCACTTTTTTATTAAATATCACTTACGAGTATAGCTTTAAAGGGACTACGGATGATCCCAAAATGTCAGCAAAGTTATTACAGCTACTTAAAAGTAGCTGCAACTTTAAAGTTGCATTTAAGTAATATACAAAAGCCGCTGATTTCCCTGTTTGTCCTTTTCAAGCTTTGAAAAATTTAAGATTGGCTTGCTAGTAATCACGACGTTCTCAATACCGGTAAGGCTACTTAGAAGCTACATAATTTCAAAGTAACCATTAATGACATGACTGAGCTACTTAGCAGCGACTGCGAGTTTTTCAAGGAAGTGATTTATTCTCCAAAGTAATACATTCTGTGGCAGTTATGTCATAGTTACACGCTAAAGGTCCCCTTCTCAGTTACTATTACTTTGGTGCTAATTGGACAACTGAAGTAAGTGAGCATTTATTTTGATCAAATAGAATCTTCTAGGTCATCACATGCTGGGAAGTGGGCACAACTAATTACATCTATACTCTATACTTTTAATTCTAAGTATTTTTTAAATAAAGTTCATAAATTTAAGACTTAAACACTTTTAAGGAAAGGCTCTGATATGCTTTAGTTGATTTATTAAAACTTTTCACTTTGCCTCAGCTACAGTTTTAGAATCCATTAACCATTGCTGCTTAGTTCCCTTAAGATACTCTTTTGCTACAGGTAGAGTATTTATTTTTTCTCTCTTTCTTTCTTCAACTTTTATTCTTTTTTTTACCAACACAGCTACAGGGTGGCGCAAAAGTCATCCTCCTATCAGAAAATGCTATAAATTTTGCGATTGGCCCCTAAAGTCAGTTCTGTTTTGACATTTGTGTAGTAAACACATGCGAAATACACGTTAATAAACAATGTTACGCTACACTGCTCCAGAACGCGGAATATTGCTGACTATTTATTTGACCAATAATCGGTCGGGGCCAAACGGTTACTGTGAATGGTGAGCGTTACAGAGCAATGATCAACGAGTTCTTTTTGCCGCAACTTGATGAATTGGGATTGGAAAACATGTGGTTCCAACAAGACGGTGCAACAGCACACACTGCCCGTGCCACAACCGATATGCTGAACATCGGAAGCTTACTTTTGCGCCACCTTGTATTTGCAACCGAAATTCTGTATATTAAAGTTTTGCTTGGTTTACATGACCATCACGTAGAAAAACTTACTACACAACACTTGCTTTGCGCCAAACTCTACGAAGTGAAGAAGTTGCTTTTGCCAGTTTTAACATTCAAGTTTACAACTTGTGCAGTCTGTAAGTGAAAATTAGGGAAGAATCGGTTCGCATAAAGGCGAAGCACGTTTGGACGTGTCGTAGTAAATTGAGACTGTCATACGTACACAGAGATAAGGACGACTATAGCGGAAACACTAAGATCAGGCCCTCTTTTAGCTGCTTCCTTATCATTCCTTGTCGGGACCGCAAGAAAGTGTGCTACCAAAGGCTGATAATGATAGAGTCCTTGAGCTTTTTTTCATTGTCATATTTTCAAGTGTATATAAAGCTCCAAGAAGTCAACGTGTACTTTTTTCACACGTCAATAAGGGGGTAAGATACATTTGTTTGAAAAAGTTAGGTATTTTTAATTTTTTTTTGACAACACAAATAAAATCTATTTATTAATGCCTATGGTATACTGAAGCATAACATTTGCAGAATTTTGTATTATATTTCTATGCGCAGTCTAGAAAAGCCGTCCACGCTTCGCTCCGTCTCAAAACTTATAATACACTGAGTTCCATTTTAATCATTATATCTTCGTAACTATTTAAGATATGTAACTAAATCACAGCCTTTAGTTTGATACCCATTTTTACTAAGATATTTTGGGTCACCCATATGTTGGTCGATAACTCCAAAACTGGTCGCGTTATCGAAATAAGAGGTATCGAAAATTTTCAGATAGATGTCTAGTAATGTAACCGCAAAAAATGCATTAAATTCCATTCATTAGTGTTTGAGTGATACGCGTTCAAACATACAGACAAATTAACAAAAATTCTAAAAACACTTGCTTGGAATGCTACTGGCCCAGTAATGATCCCTCGTAAAAATTTTTCTTGAATACCGGAAATTTTATTATATTTAGAGGGGTTGTACCTTAAGCTAAGCATAGCTAATATACCCTTTTTCCCAGTGTACAGTTGGGTATACAAATTATATACACAGTGATTCACTTAGCTCCTCGACTGCGTTCGTGCTTATTGGCTGTGGATTTTTTATAAGCGCCACCTGTGCGGTTGTTGACCATTGACGGCATGCCTTGCACACTCTGCTTCGCAAATATTAAAGTTTTACCAATAAAATTTAGTTTAGTTTTTGTTTTGCATAATTTGAGTACGTATATAAGTAGGTGGTGTAGATCTTACGCACTTAAAGGCTTTTAGTTTCATTATCTCTTGCAGCCTTTAAAGAGTAGTTTGATTATGGTTTTCCAAAGAATGTCACCTACTGAAGAAGGCTTCTAAGGAATTTTTTTAAGTTCTGGTGGTCACTGAAATCATACGAAATATGGTTGGAAAGGCTCTAAAATCATTCAGTCCTTTGACGCGTACTGCAACGCCTGTTCTGCAAAAGAGAGAGAGATAAATCTTTGCTTGCTTTGATACTTATTGTTTTCTTGGACCTCAATTAATTTCCAAAAATATTATAGCTGAAAATGCGCTGTAGAACGGGTTAGGCATGCATACAAAAGACATCCAACAGCACCCTCCAACTCACATCACAACTAGGCTTTATTTCTTAGCATCCTGGAAATATTTCATTATATAGGGGCGCCTTTAAATCTTCGACAATAGAATGTATTCGAATCTATAGTACGTGCTGAGTTAGAGTTTCAAAGCCTTTTCTAGAAAAGTGTTGGCAATCCTGACAATACAAGGCTTGCACTAAGTACCTTCACAAGCAAGTGCTCAACTGGCAGCTAAGTCGTTGAATACGCCAAGCATATCGCTTCAATGGCAACTTGGAACGCTCCAAACGCTCAGAAAGCTGCTGAGAAGTGCCTTAATTATCCTGGTTTAGTCCCAACAGAGACTTATTTTACTGTAGCAGAATTTAGGAAGTAGCTAATTGTGGCGGAATTATGCAGGGTTCCAATGTTTCGGGATGGTTCTCGGGACTTTTTGGGGATCATTTCGGTACCCTTTCAGAATATTGCTTTCAGCACCATTTCCGTGCCTTTTCGGGATCATTTCGGGGTTGCTTTCTTGCATTTTTTTGAACCTTCCTGAATAATTTTTTTTTATATTCGTGATTGTTGCATCACTTCAGGATCATTTTGATATATTTGTAGAAACCAATTTTTGGCACTTTTTAGGCCTGCTTTTGAGATCAATGCATTACAGGGTTGTTTCATTGACTTTTTGGGGACCACTTCGGGAAAGTTTGAAGCTCATTTCGGAATTTTTTGCTTTCACTTCAGTACATTCCTTTTAGCAACTCTTTTTTAATTGTTAGCATGGTTTTTATTTCGAAATACTATACGAATGCTGGTTCCGAGATAGGTAGAGGAGAAAAAGAAGGACCGTTTTGATGCCCGAATAGGAAGGAACGAGGAAATAGGAGCGTTAAAATTAGTTATGGAATGTAGGATATGGAAAAAGAGATTGTGGAGAGAAACTTTTTATAAGATACAAAATGATGACTAAAATATATATGTTTTTTAGAAAAAATTTTCAGACACTATTTATTTGGTTTTATTTTATAAAAGCTTACATAATAATACAAATGATTATACAAACTAAAAAGAAATTGATTTGCCTGCTAGATAGTATTTATTTAAAGGGATCGTCAGTTCAATATATACTGAAGTATGAAAATGTATCATTCACCCCTCCTAAGCATACGTCTCGTTATATCGGCGCACGTTTTTGATTCTTGTTCTCTCTGACTTCATGCGGATTTTGTCGTATGTCAGTATGTTGTTGTAATTCGTTTATTTATTTAATTTTGTTAACCAAATGCTGACGACCACCAACTGTTTAACTGCGACTTACTTGCTGACTGATGGATTGCGCTGCGGTTTGTATACATTTCGGCTTTTATGCTTTTCACTGATTCAAATCTGTTGTGGGGTTGTGAATTTATTTCATATATGATGCTGATTGAGAAGTGTGTATTTGCAATTTTTTTGCTCTATGTTGAGAGTGCGTAAATTGTATTATTTTTGTTTTACAAGTTGACTGGCGGAATATATTATTTGTTTTTTTTTTTTTACTGTTAATTATACTGGTTTTTGAGTTAATCATATGGTTTGAGAAATGTGCTTGTATGCATTGAAATAATAAAAATAATTAACTTATATTATTCATGACTATATTTGAAATCAAAGTCCATATTAATAGTTTTATATTGTTTTTATTTTTAATAATTTGTATTAATTAGCTTTTCTGAAAATTATTGTAGTTTTTATTTTTAATATTTTTTATTAACTAGTAAAACTAGTAGCTTATTTGAATAAAAACGAAAAATTTAAAGACAAGCGTCAAGCGTTTCTTTTAGGTCCATTTTTAAGCACCTAGATTTCTTCGTAAAAGATATCTTGGCAGATTCTGTCAACCACTATTCTCTCAGAACGATGGTTTGTTTGTCATTTAACTCGTATTTCTATTAATTTTTACCACCCGCTTATATTTTCTGTACATAGAGCGTTTCAAATCTTTTTATAAACTATATTTTCAATTCAAATTTTTTTGAAAATTTAATTGTTCTAACCTCTAATGTTATTACAGACCTTGTATGCATTCCGGAAAAATATCTGGCGAGTAGAAACTCAAATGCCAAAAGCGCCAACAAAGTATCCTATCGAAATAATTTATTTTTAGATAATTTAAGACATGTATTGTATTATTATAACATTGAAAAAAGCTATTGAAAGTTAATTGTAACATCTCTTTCTTTCTTTCAGGTATGTACATATGTGCGCGTTCGCAACAATGCTTAGGTAAATTTATATTAATACATGCATTTTTTTTATGAAAAGAGCTGCAAAGATTTTCAAAACTCTTTTGCCATCATATTTGGGGATTTTTTAACTATTTGATCAAAAACAGAAACGATTTCTCGTCAGCCGAGTTCGTATAGCTTCGCTATTTTCAGAAGATCTTGCGGTGAATCGAACCGCGCACTCATGATTTGGAAGCTCAGTTGCTTTACCCACAGGCCATGCTGAGTATCGTTTGCAAGATAAATTTTTCCCTTTAGTTGTTGTTGTTTTCGCCAAAAAGTTCTTGTAGACTTTATGAATAATCTTTGTATATGTAAATCATGTATGCTGAACTTCTGTTTTAGTATATTCTTTTTTCTATATTTGGAAAATGGTTAATTTACGTATAAACCCGTGCTTCGGTTTCATGATATTTTAAAATGTTGCGACGAATTCTATGATTCCACGGTTATTCCTTCAGCGTTCGAACGCTACAAAGTAAAATAAACAAACAGCCCAATACTTTTTACCTATAGCTAATTTTATTTAATAGTAAACAATACTTAGTATAATTTCACGAGTACTAACTCCACAGGAGGTAACTCCAAAGTAATTTCTAACACTTGCAAATAAACTGGTCATCATAACTTGCTTTTAAAGTTCGACAGGGGATACCTTACTCACCTAGATGTTTCCTGGTCGTTCGCTCTTCGTGTTATCGAAAAGTCGGTGTTATGTATAGAAGTCGCCTCTATCACAAACATTGGCCGAACCAAACGCTACTAAATACTAATAGTTGGAAATGGAGGCACTGCTTCATTTAAACTCATTCGCTTCAGAGATTGAAACTCCAACATGAATCCTCTTTTGTATAGATTCCCACAATGCATTACCTTGTCATGGATTCCAACCATATTTTCTTTCCCTGATCCCGCATAGATTTGCGTGTTGCTCCTCAAATTCGTTACAAGTGGGACCTGGTAAACGTTCATGCAACACATTTCTTCAGGATTCGATTCCGTACTTTCATGTCTAGTGCACTGTTTCATTTCATAGACTAAGTTGCATTGCTTTCTCGGAACATCACCACCAGATATTTATTTGTCTTTTATCCTCAGCAGACTTCGTACACTTGGTAATCCATTCCCATATAGATTGTCGGCATCCAATCCAAAAGAACCGTCACTTTACCTCCTGCATCATATTCTTTATTCCACTGTGCCTTCCAAGTTAATTGCAACTGAGATTATTTAATGGCATTTCAGACTTCTTCAAAACGTTTGCCTTGATTAAAATACAAGCACATGGTGGACATTGCCTCATCTAACCGCTTGACTGTGGTCATTATATATGACAACCCGAATTTCCTTTCTTGCTTTATGGAGGCTAAGGCGGCAGAGCTCTTTTTGCTTGTCTCATATGCCTTCGCTTAGTTCATTTTGTCAATTTGCATTTGTACAGAAAGACTTGCTTAGAAAAATGACGTGCTTGATTTGGCAAGTATTAATTAACTTTCACTCAAATAAATAAGTTTGCAATAATGAAAGATTTCGATTTCAGTTGTGGCTTGATGCTAACAAAAACTTTCTCTACCATGTGCATGTTGTTGTGAAATGTCTACAATTCAATCTGAAGCGAACAAACCAAGGAGCTAACCCAATGTTATTGCCAAGCGCGTAAACAAAAGTGATTAAAAGCATCTAAGCATGTGAGCTTCCAGCCCTCGAAACGGAACTTTTAATTAAAAAACAATAAAACGAGCATTTATCTACTTTTAGTGAAGTGAGTGTAACAGTGACTGTTTGTCAGTGGTGGGCAAAGTCATACTTTGTAGTAGTGTTGGCATATCGGTATTGCTTTGCCAAATCTCTTTCTCTGTCTCTATTTCTACCTTTATCTATGTCTCTATCTTTATCTAATTTCTCTATGTCTATCTCTATATTTTTCTCTATCTCTATCCCTATCTCTATCTCTATCTCTATCTCTATCTCTATCTCTATCTCTATCTCTATCTCTATCTCTATCTCTATCTCTATCTCTATCTCTACCTCTATCTCTATCTCTATCTTTATCTTTATCTCTATCTCCATCTCTATCTCTATCTCAAAATTTTTTTTTTTCCATGGACGTTGTGGCAGGGCACTACCCTCAAGTGGCCCAATGAAACCGGGCTAATCCTGTTCATATCTCCACGCCCCGCGGAACCGCCGTTAGGCATTACATCACGGGGGAAAAGGCGGTCTAACCCGCCACTGCTTAGGGCACACGATTTTCTGCGAGCCCTTTCAGCAGCCATGAGTCTTGACATGACTATGAACGCCATGTTGCTCACCGCATTCCAACATTCTGGACTTTTGCACATGTGCGATAGCAAGTTCAGAGTGGAAGGCTCCTCCCCAAAAATCTTGTGTACTGTGTTCCTTTCCATTAAAAAGCGAGGGCAATGGAACAAGACGTGCTCTGCGGTTTCCACTTCGACGGGGCAGCTTGGACAGAAAGCATCCTCGTCTATTCTGCGCTTGAATAGATACTCCTTGAAACCACCATGTCCACTTAATATCTGCGTTAGATGCTAGTTTAGTTCGCCGTGCTTCCGCTCGTACCATTGTAATATATATCCCTTATCAGCTTGTAGGTTCAACGCCCTCGATGAATTCTCCCACCGATTTTGCCAGTTGGTGATAGTACGTGACCATGCATTTTTCTTTTCTTTTTCAGATGGTTGCTCGAAAGAGCTGTGACACAGGTCGGCCATTTTGCTTGTCATCAAATCTACTGGTATTTTACGTGATAGAACAAGTATCGCATCGTCAGACATCGTCTATAAGCGCTTGCCGTGCGCATAGCTATAAGTCTGTAAGCTGCTAATATATCTTTTTGATGGATCAGTTTAGATTCGTGGCACACAGTCGCTGCATATAATATTATTGAGCTGGTTACAGCAGACAGTAACTGGCGGGCAGATTCGCCTGGACCACCAATATTGGGCATTATTCGAGTAACGGCTCCGTTTACTTTGGCCGCTTTCTCACACATTGCTTTAAAGTGCTCCATGAAAATTAATCTGGAATCGATGCATACTCCAAGGTATTTTAAGTGCATATTTGAGGTGATTTAATGATTACCCACAGTTAAGACTAGCTCTTGCGTGGACCGTGCTATCTTACGATTCGCCAATTCCAGCCCCGTTTTCAACCGCTATTCTTTTGTTCCACCCACGGCATCATTGCATGATGCTTGGAGGAGATCTAGTTTCTTCGCTACTACTACAACTGCTATATCGTCGGTATAGCCGATGATTTGAGCGCTTTCTGGGAGATCGATCTTTAGGATGCCGTCGTACATCGCGTTCCATAAAGTGGGCCCCAGAACAGAGCCCTGTAGGACTCCGCCCATGATCTTGTACTCTTTTTCCCCCTCATCCGTATCGAAGATAAGTACTCTGTCTTTAAAGTAGCTTCCAATTATTTTGCATAGATACGCGGGTGTGCCGAAACTTACTAGCGCCGTCATTGTCTGCATCCACTTGGCGGTATTAAATGCATTCTTAATGTCCAATGTGATCAGTGCACAGAGCTTCCTCTTATTTTGGCTTCCGGTTACAGCATCTCTAGCTATATTGACTACTGCTTGGACTGCATCTATCGTTGATCTTGATTTGCGAAAGCCAAATTGACTATTTGATAAGCCGCCTGGGCTTTATAAGATCTGCTGTAGACGTTCGCCAATGATACGCTCGAAAATCATTCCCATCGAATCTAGCATACAAAGATGGCTGATCAGGCATCTTGCCAGGTTTCCACAGAAGCATTAGCCTTTGTCTTTTCCATGGCTGTGGGAATACACCTTCTTGGATGCAGGCGTCAAAGAGATCAGCAAATACTGATGGCCTAGATTTTATAGCTGCTTTGGGGGCTATGTTCGGCACTCCATCAAGCCCTGGAAATTTATTATCAGCAAATGTGCTTAAAGCATCCTTTACTAATTGCTTTGAGATTGTTTGAGTTTTGCTACGTTCTTCAAAGTTCTCCACTGGTTTTTGTCTGGGAAAAGGGTTTCGACGACCCTATTCAACAGTATTGGGCTCGTGGGCTGCTGTGATACCTGTCTTCTGACCTTGGCCATCACCGTCCTGTATGCTGATCCCCATGGGTCGAGTTCGGCACTTTCTAATAGTTTCTTGAAGCACATTTTTTTGCTCCTTTTTATAGCATTCTTAAGCGATTTTCTATGAGCTCTGTATGTACTATGAAGCTTGTCCCATAGTGGGGATGCGCGAGCCCTCTGCGATTTCCGCCGTGCTATATGACATTTCCTACGCTGCTCTGCTATTTCATCGGTCCACCAATATGCCGGGGTACCATGAGAGTATCCGCGACTTATCTAAATCTATCTCTATCTCTAACTCTATCTCTATTTCTATCTCTATCTCTATCTCTATCTCTTTCTCTATCTCTATCTCTATCTCTATCTCTATCTCTATCTCTATCTCTATCTCTATCTCTATCTCTATCTCTATCTCCATCTCCATCACCATCTCCATCTCCACATCCATCTCTATCTCTACCTCTAACTCTATCCCTATCTCTATCTCTGTCTCTGTCTCTGTCTCTGTCTCTATCTCTATCTCCATCTCTACCTCTGTGTCTATCTCTATCTCTAACTCTATCCCTGTCACTATCTCTATCCCTATCTCTATCTCTATTTTTATCTCTATCTCTATCTCTATCTCTATCTTCATCTCTGTATAAATCTCCATCTGCGCCTCTATCTATACCTTTATCCTCATCGACAGCCCCTCACTGTACCTCCAGCTGCGGCTCCGTCTTTATCCAAATTCTGCTGTGAGTATAAAGCTAACACACTTTTCGGTCTCAGCTGGTTATCTACTACAGCACTATCAACTGGATTATCCTTTGATCGTCCCACTTAAGCATGCGCTTAAGCTGTAATAACGTTAACCTCGTGACCAAATTAATGCCATTTGTGTACCATTATGCTACTAAACTAAGCTTTTTATTGCTAAGTTTTTGCTTATTTGACGTCGCTATGGTGGAATTTAATTAAAGCTGCATTGAAACTCAAATATGCTATTTACTTTGTACCACGTTGCAAGCGTGATTTTTTGATCATTTTGAAATTTTGGCCTCTTTCGCTCATAACTACCATGTTTACCATTTAATTAAAGTTTCATTTTCGCAATTTGCAGATGTTAAGATTTCACAATTTTATACACAGTTTGTCACAAGAGGGTGTTTTGGTTTGCA